>OZ010578.1:120331172-120361172 GCA_963932145.1 Acanthosepion lycidas | reverse complement strand
TATAATTTTTTTTTTAAAATAATAATTATATATATATATGTCATTCGCAGACAGTACTGTTTCGCAGCTCCTCAGTGCAACTAAACATCCGAATGCTTCAAGCCAGGACTGAAACCCGACTAATTCGGTGTCAGTCAGAGTTTCTACTACTGAGCTATCATCATTCATCAGAAAGAAGCAGCTAATTCTAGCGTATTGGTTTTACAAATGTAAACAAGCAGCAATCAGTCAGAGGGCTCCAATTCATTTTACTGAAGAGCTTTGCATAAGCGCGGGTGGTTGTTGTTTATAGAATCAGCGTATCTCTCAACAGTGCTCAATTGAAATATATTTTTCAAGAACTTAATTATGTCATTCGCAGACAGTACTGTTTCGCTGAGTGCTTTCTGCATTCTGCTGAGGATTCTATTAGATTCGATCAATTACTTAATGATTTGCCTAAATCCCCAAATTCTAATTACTTCTATATCCTTGCTTGACCCAGTTAACGCTCTGCGATGGAGCGACTCGGGGGAGAGGGTAGTGGTAGCTCTTGGGGCACAATCCTATGGGAAATGAATATTTGGATGAGTATCACTACGGGATTTGTGAGTAGCGGCTCTATATCAAGTCTATTCAGTTTCTTCTTCGCCACCGAGGCCCGTTGGTACAGTTGGTATGACGCTTGCGTTGTATCCAAAACGGTTCGGGTACGAATCTCGGTATTGCTGATGAATCTCAAATATAGGACGAAACGGCCGTCCAATGCATTCTGTTGAGGATTCTTCTGGACTCGATGAATTGCTTAATGATATATATATATATATATATATATATATAGGTGTAACAGCAAAGTCCTCCAGATAATGTAACAGCATAATTATCCACCCAACAAAATGTTTAATATCTAAAAAAAAACAACACTAAACTGAGTATTGAACTTTTATAGAATTTTAAGTAAATTTTAAGACGTTTAGTCATCATTTATCGTAAGAATCACTGAAAAACCATTTAAGTTATTCAGCTACAAACAGAGCAAGTTAAAATTGTTTTGTGTCAGTCCCGCTCTCTTCCCAACTGAGCAATGGTGATAGGAAAAATATCATTCAGTCCTTCAACAATGGTACCAACATTCATACTCCGGCTTCCATCTTCAAAGTCCACTCAAGAACGATCAAGAATATGGTGAATAGGTTTTTAAAAAAAGGGAACAATAGAAAGGAAAACTGTGTCATGAGGTCACAACAGGAAGAGGGATCATCATTTCAACTTACATTTAAAAAGATCAGTTAGAAAAGATCCAATTCAATTCATAAGTTTCAGCTATGACAGCCCAAACAGAAGTCAAAAAAGACTTGAAAATGAAATCGTAAGTGAAAGGTGTGAAGCAACTTGTTACTCCAGGAAATAAAGAGTTAGAAGGTTAGAGAAGGCGAAGATCATGTTGAATAAGTTGCAAAATGATCCTGGAATAATATACATATATTTGAACTTTATTTCAATACTTCATGAGCTTCCGATCCTTAGCTATGATTAATTAATGATGAACATTTCATTTTCGTTTATGATCGATTTGATCGCGATTTTCTCTTTAAACTTAGAAAGTAATTATAACTTGTTAATGCTTAAAGTAGAGTCCAATAGTGTTATAAAAACCTAGGAGAATTCCAGTAAGATATATTTAATCATTTCTAATATATAATAACATAACATATAATAAGCTTAATCTAAAAATTGTACAATTTTCCTTTTACCCGATTTGGACAATATTCCTGTTACACCTGTTATATATATATATATATATATATATATATATATATATATATATATATATATATATATATATAAAAGAAAGAGGTTGTAGTGGTTCCAACGAGAGAAAAGTATGTATATTAAAAAGAAGAGAAGAGAGGTGCCACCCACGGTAAACATGTAGCCCCATTGCGGTAGCGGGAGTCTTACCCCTATGCAGAGGTGTAGTTGGCGTATTCTGAAGGCCTCAGTCGACAGGGTCGGATAAATTCTTGTAATAATCAATTAATTGGTGGATTTTAATTAAATTTTCAGAACTTATTCATGAATGAAATTAATCTAAAACATTTTTTTAGAAAGCCTTGGTAAAAAAAAAAAAATTCTATTTACATCTGTTAATACTCGTTTAATTTCATGAAATTTCAAGAAATTAAAATTCCTCCTTCTTCAGATTTATATTAGGAGTCCTTGGAGAATTTAAATCATCAGTTTGTTTTTGTCAAATAGAAACACCATTTACCGAAAATCTGCTCTGAAACTTAAAATAAAAATGCAATAAAACTATGACAGTATTTAATTTAAAAAAACAAAGAAACTTTCAATTGTTTTTATAAATAAGATATATTAAATATAGGTAGGTACATAAATGCCTGGCTTTTGAGATATATAGATATCGCAAATCTATAGAGGCACCTCCTTATAAGTACTATCAGAAAGAAACAGTTGAAAATTTTAGGGTGCATAATGAGGAAAGAGGGTTTTGAAAATTTGACACACACAGGGTATATTAAAATTAAAAGGGACACAGGGATACAGTGCATAAACTAGTTAACTAGTTTGTGCAAATCTTTGGCACAACAGAGATTAGGGGATATAGCGAAAAGACAAATTTTACTCAGGGCTACAAAGGGCAGGAAATCTAGGAGAGTTGTGATCGCCAACGCCCTGAAGCCATACAACACATGAAAGAAGTTCATTTTTCATGGCTGGTTAGTATCATGTATGAAAATATATCTTCGATCAAGAAAACGGAGACGAGTGTTTTTAAACACTTACCGAAGCTAGTTGCAAGGCAAATCGTTTTTCTTAAAGCTTGCAAACAACATTATCACATCACAAAAGAAGAAGAAGAAGAAGAAGAAGAAGAAGAAGAAGAAGAAGAAGAAGAAGTGGGAAAAGGACGAATATAGGAATAGATTCAATCAGGTTGATCGACTAAGAAAGATAGACAGACAGAAAGATTGATAGTGAGAGAGAGAGAGAGAGAGTAGGAATTTTTAAACATGAGGGGTTGGTTGATTGTGACCTTGTTATTTGACCTAAAATTTATGTCCCTATTTCTCTGCAAAGTAAGGCAGACGTTTATGTATACATCGAATTTGGTATAGATTACACTTATTACAGTCAGACAGACATATACAGATGGTTATCATACGCGAAAGGCGATGGACATGAAGGTGGGGGAAGCAAAAACAAGCGCGAACAGTTGATGAAACATGCAGACGTACGCGTCCAGCCATTTGCACAAAAAATATTTATACGTTATTTTTAATTTATTTCATTTTTAAGGTTATTTTTTATGGATACTCATATTCAAGTAGAAGCCCTGTTTTTTAATTGAACAGTATTTTTTATCCAACTGCATGTACCGGTCAGAATATTCGAGAAAGCTTATCAGGAAAATATGCGTCCTCCGGCAAAATTCGAACCTGTATCCCCTATGGGAACCCGTTAGTAGATCTAACGTGCTTCACTGTTCAGTCACGTAGAACTTTGGTACTACTAGCTATTATCAACCGTATGTACGTGCGTTGGCGTGCATGCACAGATAAGCGAATAAATATTTATTCAATTTAATTCAAGGTGTAAACAAAACAATTCTCAGTGTGGTTAGACAAAGCTAAGAAGAATATATTGATAAATATACATACACCTACGTTCGTTGTTCTACCTACTCATTCATACCTAAAAAAGAACAACGAAACGTTAAGTTGCACTTCGAACGTAGGTATATATATATATATATATATATATATATATATATATATATATATATATATATATATATATATATATCAAATATGTGGTGCAGTTCAATTTATATTACAATGAATCATCCATACAAAAAGTAGATTAGTAAAGTTAATGATATAAAATGGCGAAATCCCTACGCAAACAAATCACTCGATGAATGTTATGATCCTTGTTTTTTAAAATTATAAGCTGTATAAGGTCTTTCTTTAATACACAAGTACTTTCGACTGTACATTCAGTCATCTTCAGGCATCCAGAAATAACACATTTAAAAAAAAAAAACATTTCGATTCACCTTTAATTTTTTCGTCTCGGATGCTACCTGAATTTTACCAAAAACAAAATAATTTCCATGCCTTAAGATGACTGAATGTACAGTTGAAAGTAATTGCGTATTAAAGAAAGACTTATACAGCTTATAATTTTTTAAAGCAAGGATCATAACATTCACCGAGTGATCTGTAGGTTAATGCACCTTTAAAATTTTGTTTGCGAAGAGATTTCACCATTTTATATCATTAACTTTACTAATCTACTTTTTGTATGAATGATTCATTGTAATATATATATATATATATATATATATATATATATATATATATATATATATATATATATATATATATATCCTCATGATCTACAAAACAGTATATATAGGAATTGTTATTATATATGTTACTAGGTTAAAAGCCGCAGTATCGGGTGGCATTTAAGCTAACTCCTGTGGCGAACTCTTGGTTTGGCCATGATCACAATACCTAGGGAGGAGTAGATGCGATAGGCATCAATAAACTATAGTAGAACTCAACATTGATCGCTGCATTTAAGAATTAATGTTTAAGCTTACCTTTTAAAAGTTCAACAACAATTCTTCTGCTGCCACTTAATTTAAAGACGATTTGATGTACGTAGATCCTTATTTTCCGTACAAACAATTATTTTTATTTCATGGGTGACAGAACAGGGGACAATTTATAAGATAAAATTAATACAGTGTAAAAATGGGAAAATAGAAATTAGAATTAGTTATACATTCAACATTTGAAGAGTTAGAGAAACATAATAGCTAATTAAGTAATACCTATATTATGGAATATAATATATTAATATATATTTATAGCCTCTCATAATCTGACAACTCTGAATCTGAGCTCAACAAAAATCGTTCCCTGCGCCTAATTTTTCTAGGGCTTTTGAATAAGCTATGAATCATAGAAATCGAATGAATGGGAGCGGAGGAGTTGCTTGAACACACACATGCACAAACACACTCATTATACTTTATATATAAGATATACAGTATTTTGACACCATGGCTGATGTCAAAGGTTGACTGATTATCTACTTTTATTTCTAAAGAAAGAAAAATAGTTTCATGTTAAAACAATGCGACACCATGAATTTTCTGGTTTGTGTCAATTACGGAGTATAGCGTGAGAGGTGAAATTCTAAGCTTGGGCGGGATTGGTCATTAGGTATACTGGTGTCAGTTTAACTTAAGTGTTACTTTTGATGAAGAAATTGTTCGTTGAAATGAGTGACACAAAGCGGATCTTAATAGCTCAGATTTGTTTTGACCAAGGATATAACACACTTTCAACTAACCGATATCCCTTTTCACAAGCATAGCAAGGACAGAGAGAAGTCAAGCGTGATCTTCGATAGATTTTCACTGATATCCCATTTAACAAGGATAGCAAGGGCAGAGAGGAGTCAAGCCTGATCTTCGACAGATATTCACCGATATCCCTTTTCACAAGCATAGCAAGAACAGAGAGAAGTCAAGCCTGATCTTCGATACATTTTTACTGATATCCCTTTTAACAAGGATAGCAAGGGCAGAGAGGAGTCAAGCCTGATCTTCGACAGATATTCACCGATATCCCTTTTCACAAGCATAGCAAGAACAGAGAGAAGTCAAGCCTGATCTTCGATACATTTTCACTGATATCCCTTTTAACAAGGATAGCAAGGGCAGAGAAGATTCAAGCCTGATCTTCGATAGATATTCACTGATATCCCTTTTAACAAGGATAGCAAGGGTAGAGAGGAGTCAAGCCTGATCTTCGACAGATATTCACCGATATCCCTTTTCACAAGCATAGCAAGAACAGAGAGAAGTCAAGCCTGATCTTCGATAGATATTCACTGATATCCCTTTTAACAAGGATAGCAAGGGTAGAGAGGAGTCAAGCCTGATCTTCGACAGATATTCACCGATATCCCTTTTCACAAGCATAGCAAGAACAGAGAGAAGATTCAAGCCTGATCTTCGATAGATATTCACTGATATCCCTTTTAACAAGGATAGCAAGGGTAGAGAGGAGTCAAGCCTGATCTTCGACAGTTCTTCACCGATATCCCTTTTCACAAGCATAGCAAGAACAGAGAGAAGTCAAACCTGATCTTCGATAGATATTCACTGATATCCCTTTTAACAAGGATAGCAAGGGTAGAGAGAGTCAAGCCTGATCTTCGACAGATATTCACCGATATCCCTTTTCACAAGCATAGCAAGAACAGAGAGAAGATTCAAGCCTGATCCTCGATAGATATTCACTGATATCCCTTTTAACAAGGATAGCAAGGGTAGAGAGGAGTCAAGCCTGATCTTCGACAGATATTCACCGATATCCCTTTTCACAAGCATAGCAAGAACAGAGAGAAGTCAAGCCTGATCTTCGATAGATATTCACTGATATCCCTTTTAACAAGGATAGCAAGGGTAGAGAGGAGTCAAGCCTGATCTTCGACAGATATTCACCGATATCCCTTTTCACAAGCATAGCAAGAACAGAGAGAAGATTCAAGCCTGATCTTCGATAGATATTCACTGATATCCCTTTTAACAAGGATAGCAAGGGTAGAGAGGAGTCAAGCCTGATCTTCGACAGATATTCACCGATATCCCTTTTCACAAGCATAGCAAGAACAGAGAGAAGTCAAGCCTGATCTTCGATAGATATTCACTGATATCCCTTTTAACAAGGATAGCAAGGGTAGAGAGGAGTCAAGCCTGATCTTCGACAGATATTCACCGATATCCCTTTTCACAAGCATAGCAAGAACAGAGAGAAGTCAAGCCTGATCTTCGATAGATATTCACTGATATCCCTTTTAACAAGGATAGCAAGGGTAGAGAGGAGTCAAGCCTGATCTTCGACAGATATTCACCGATATCCCTTTTCACAAGCATAGCAAGAACAGAGAGAAGATTCAAGCCTGATCTTCGATAGATATTCACTGATATCCCTTTTAACAAGGATAGCAAGGGTAGAGAGGAGTCAAACCTGATCTTCGACAGTTCTTCACCGATATCCCTTTTCACAAGCATAGCAAGAACAGAGAGAAGTCAAGCCTGATCTTCGATAGATATTCACTGATATCCCTTTTAACAAGGATAGCAAGGGTAGAGAGGAGTCAAGCCTGATCTTCGACAGATATTCACCGATATCCCTTTTCACAAGCATAGCAAGAACAGAGAGAAGATTCAAGCCTGATCTTCGATAGATATTCACTGATATCCCTTTTAACAAGGATAGCAAGGGTAGAGAGGAGTCAAGCCTGATCTTCGACAGATATTCACCGATATCCCTTTTCACAAGCATAGCAAGAACAGAGAGAAGATTCAAACCTGATCTTCGATAGATATTCACTGATATCCCTTTTAACAAGGATAGCAAGGGTAGAGAGGAGTCAAGCCTGATCTTCAACAGATATTCACCGATATCCCTTTTCACAAGCATAGCAAGAACAGAGAGAAGTCAAGCCTGATCTTCGATAGATATTCACTGATATCCCTTTTAACAAGGATAGCAAGGGTAGAGAGGAGTCAAGCCTGATCTTCGACAGATATTCACCGATATCCCTTTTCACAAGCATAGCAAGAACAGAGAGAAGATTCAAGCCTGATCTTCGATAGATATTCACTGATATCCCTTTTAACAAGGATAGCAAGGGTAGAGAGGAGTCAAACCTGATCTTCGACAGTTCTTCACCGATATCCCTTTTCACAAGCATAGCAAGAACAGAGAGAAGTCAAGCCTGATCTTCGATAGATATTCACTGATATCCCTTTTAACAAGGATAGCAAGGGTAGAGAGGAGTCAAGCCTGATCTTCGACAGATATTCACCGATATCCCTTTTCACAAGCATAGCAAGAACAGAGAGAAGATTCAAGCCTGATCTTCGATAGATATTCACTGATATCCCTTTTAACAAGGATAGCAAGGGTAGAGAGGAGTCAAGCCTGATCTTCGACAGATATTCACCGATATCCCTTTTCACAAGCATAGCAAGAACAGAGAGAAGTCAAGCCTGATCTTCGATAGATATTCACTGATATCCCTTTTAACAAGGATAGCAAGGGTAGAGAGGAGTCAAGCCTGATCTTCGACAGATATTCACCGATATCCCTTTTCACAAGCATAGCAAGAACAGAGAGAAGTCAAGCCTGATCTTCGATAGATATTCACTGATATCCCTTTTAACAAGGATAGCAAGGGTAGAGAGGAGTCAAGCCTGATCTTCGACAGATATTCACCGATATCCCTTTTCACAAGCATAGCAAGAACAGAGAGAAGATTCAAGCCTGATCTTCGATAGATATTCACTGATATCCCTTTTAACAAGGATAGCAAGGGTAGAGAGGAGTCAAGCCTGATCTTCGACAGTTCTTCACCGATATCCCTTTTCACAAGCATAGCAAGAACAGAGAGAAGTCAAGCCTGATCTTCGATAGATATTCACTGATATCCCTTTTAACAAGGATAGCAAGGGTAGAGAGGAGTCAAGCCTGATCTTCGACAGATATTCACCGATATCCCTTTTCACAAGCATAGCAAGAACAGAGAGAAGATTCAAGCCTGATCCTCGATAGATATTCACTGATATCCCTTTTAACAAGGATAGCAAGGGTAGAGAGGAGTCAAGCCTGATCTTCGACAGATATTCACCGATATCCCTTTTCACAAGCATAGCAAGAACAGAGAGAAGTCAAGCCTGAGCTTCGATAGATATTCACTGATATCCCTTTTAACAAGGATAGCAAGGGTAGAGAGGAGTCAAGCCTGATCTTCGACAGATATTCACCGATATCCCTTTTCACAAGCATAGCAAGAACAGAGAGAAGATTCAAGCCTGATCTTCGATAGATATTCACTGATATCCCTTTTAACAAGGATAGCAAGGGTAGAGAGGAGTCAAGCCTGATCTTCGACAGATATTCACCGATATCCCTTTTCACAAGCATAGCAAGAACAGAGAGAAGTCAAGCCTGATCTTCGATAGATATTCACTGATATCCCTTTTAACAAGGATAGCAAGGGTAGAGAGGAGTCAAGCCTGATCTTCGACAGATATTCACCGATATCCCTTTTCACAAGCATAGCAAGAACAGAGAGAAGTCAAGCCTGATCTTCGATAGATATTCACTGATATCCCTTTTAACAAGGATAGCAAGGGTAGAGAGGAGTCAAGCCTGATCTTCGACAGATATTCACCGATATCCCTTTTCACAAGCATAGCAAGAACAGAGAGAAGATTCAAGCCTGATCTTCGATAGATATTCACTGATATCCCTTTTAACAAGGATAGCAAGGGTAGAGAGGAGTCAAACCTGATCTTCGACAGATATTCACCGATATCCCTTTTCACAAGCATAGCAAGAACAGAGAGAAGATTCAAGCCTGATCTTCGATAGATATTCACTGATATCCCTTTTAACAAGGATAGCAAGGGTAGAGAGGAGTCAAACCTGATCTTCGACAGTTCTTCACCGATATCCCTTTTCACAAGCATAGCAAGAACAGAGAGAAGTCAAGCCTGATCTTCGATAGATATTCACTGATATCCCTTTTAACAAGGATAGCAAGGGTAGAGAGGAGTCAAGCCTGATCTTCGACAGATATTCACCGATATCCCTTTTCACAAGCATAGCAAGAACAGAGAGAAGATTCAAGCCTGATCTTCGATAGATATTCACTGATATCCCTTTTAACAAGGATAGCAAGGGTAGAGAGGAGTCAAGCCTGATCTTCGACAGATATTCACCGATATCCCTTTTCACAAGCATAGCAAGAACAGAGAGAAGTCAAGCCTGATCTTCGATAGATATTCACTGATATCCCTTTTAACAAGGATAGCAAGGGTAGAGAGGAGTCAAGCCTGATCTTCGACAGATATTCACCGATATCCCTTTTCACAAGCATAGCAAGAACAGAGAGAAGTCAAGCCTGATCTTCGATAGATTTTCACTGATATCCCTTTTAACAAGGATAGCAATCGCAGAGAGGATTCAAGCCTGATCTTCGACAGATATTTACCGATATCCTTTTTAACAAGGATAGCAAGGGCAGAGAGAATTCAAACCTGATCTTCGACAGATATTCACCGATATCCCTTTTCACAAGCATAGCAAGAACAGAGAGAAGATTCAAGCCTGATCTTCGATAGATATTCACTGATATCCCTTTTAACAAGGATAGCAAGGGTAGAGAGGAGTCAAACCTGATCTTCGACAGTTCTTCACCGATATCCCTTTTCACAAGCATAGCAAGAACAGAGAGAAGTCAAGCCTGATCTTCGATAGATATTCACTGATATCCCTTTTAACAAGGATAGCAAGGGTAGAGAGGAGTCAAGCCTGATCTTCGACAGATATTCACCGATATCCCTTTTCACAAGCATAGCAAGAACAGAGAGAAGATTCAAGCCTGATCTTCGATAGATATTCACTGATATCCCTTTTAACAAGGATAGCAAGGGTAGAGAGGAGTCAAGCCTGATCTTCGACAGATATTCACCGATATCCCTTTTCACAAGCATAGCAAGAACAGAGAGAAGTCAAGCCTGATCTTCGATAGATATTCACTGATATCCCTTTTAACAAGGATAGCAAGGGTAGAGAGGAGTCAAGCCTGATCTTCGACAGATATTCACCGATATCCCTTTTCACAAGCATAGCAAGAACAGAGAGAAGTCAAGCCTGATCTTCGATAGATTTTCACTGATATCCCTTTTAACAAGGATAGCAATCGCAGAGAGGATTCAAGCCTGATCTTCGACAGATATTTACCGATATCCTTTTTAACAAGGATAGCAAGGTCAGAGAGAATTCAAACCTGATCTTCGACAGATATTCACCGATATCCCTTTTCACAAGCATAGCAAGAACAGAGAGAAGTCAAGCCTGATCTTCGATAGATATTCACTGATATCCCTTTTAACAAGGATAGCAAGGGTAGAGAGGAGTCAAGCCTGATCTTCGACAGATATTCACCGATATCCCTTTTCACAAGCATAGCAAGAACAGAGAGAAGTCAAGCCTGATCTTCGATAGATTTTCACTGATATCCCTTTTAACAAGGATAGCAAGGGCAGAGAGGATTCAAGCCTGATCTTCGACAGATATTTACCGATATCCTTTTTAACAAGGATAGCAAGGGCAGAGAGGATTCAAGCCTGATCTCCGACAGTTCTTCACCGATATCCCTTTTAACAAGCATAGGACACATTCCAAAAGCTTAGCAGAGTATTGCGAGAGGCAGGTTTTCAGAATACTACGCTGTTACGTGACATCTATTCTTCTTTACGGCAGCGAATGTTGGACGATTTTCTCAAAGAGGAAGAAGAGACTCAGGGCGATGGAGATGTGATTCTACAGAAGGATGCTAAGGATATCATCGGCCAAGCATGTGAGCAACGACAAGGTCTTAGAGAGGTTACAAACAAAGAGAAGGCTTATACTTAACATCAGAAAGAGGCAGCTAAAATGCCTGGGACACATAATGAGGAAAGAGGGACTGGAGAATCTGATACTCACGAGTCGAATAGAGGGAAAGTGAAACAAAAGAAAGCAGCGCGTGACATACCTGACAAGCTTGAGCAAGTGGGTGACAGAACGTAGGAGGAAGCAGAGGGAAGGAATTTGTTGAGAGCTGTAAGGGATAGAGGGAGGATGGAGAGCCATAATCGCCTACCTTACTGAAAGGACATGGCAGATAAAAAGAAAAACAAAAGAAAAGCAAGGACAAAGAGGAGTCAAGCTTGATCTTTGACAGTTTTTCACCAATATTCCTACTGTTACTGAAACACAACGTAGGTGTAAGCGCATCTTAGATGTGGCACAAGGCCAGAAATGTGGGGCATCCAGTGAGGATCGAACTCACTATTCCGTCTAGCAAAACAAGCTTACACCATTACATCACGTTGAGGTACCCATGTGTTCAGTTATACGATACCTGCAACAGAGAATCACCTGCAACCTGACTTGTTTGAGCAGGTTGATTCATGCCATTTTAAAGGATATTATTGCGAAACTACACTAACCTGGATTTGAACTTGGTTCGCTGGTTCCATTTCTCGAGTCTTTACAGTCCTACCTCTTCATCATCTCCCTCGTCTTTTTTTTTGTTTTTTTTTGTTTTTGTTTTTTTGTTATTTTCATTCGTCCTTTACAATCTCTCATTGCTTCGCTTACTTTCTTGCCTTGGGGCTGTTCAACCATTCATTCTTTGTTTTCTTCATCTTCTTCCGCATCTTCTTCCTTCTCCTTCTACTCTCTGTTCCCCTTATCCACTTCTTTCTCTTCTTTTCTGTTTTCCCGTCCCATTTCTTCTTCTTCTTCTTCTTCTTCTTCTTCTTCTTCTTCTTCTTCTTCTTCTTCTTCTTCTTCTTCGTTTCCCTCCCCATTTCTCTTTCTTCTTTTTCTTATCCTCCTCCTCCTCCTCCTTTTTTTTTCTTCTTCTTCTTCTTCTTTGTTTCCCATTCCCATTTCTTCTTTTTCTTCTTATTATTATTCGTTTCCCTCCCCATTTCTCTTTCTTCTTTTTCTCCTCCTCCTCCTCATCCTTCTTCTTCTTCTTTTTCCTCTTCTTCTTTGTTTCCCTTTCCCATTTCTTCTTCTTCTTCTTCTTCTTCTTCTTCTTCTTCTTCTTCTTCTTCTTCGTTTCCCTCCCCATTTCTCTTTCTTCTTTTTCTTATCCTCCTCCTCCTTCTTCTTCCTCTTCTTTGTTTCCCCTTCCCATTTCTTCTTCTTCTTCTTCGTCGATAAAACCGAAAGAACATTTCTATTTTCTTTCTTTCCGTTGACTTTTTCTATTTCCACCTACTTTTACCCCTTCGAGAGTAAGGCGGCCTTAAAACGAATCAGGAAGGTAAGAGATATTACAATTTCGGCTCATGTAACCATATAACCTTTTTTTTTTTTTCATTTAAGAAAAAAAAATCACTTGTCCTCGCGGGAACCAAGAAACTGAATCTTAACCCCCACCTACCCTCAAAAGCCTCAAAGCTGGGCACAACATCAGACTGTTAGTATATAAACGCAAAACACTTCAGAGAAATGACGCATGGCTGCACTTGTGATCGAGATCTGTGAAGTAGAGAGATACCCTATGGAGTTTTGATGTTGTCAAACATAAGATAATAAATATGACACTGCAATGGCGCCTAGTTTAATTCAGTGACTAGCAAGATAGTCTGATAATTTAATTTGCTCATTTTGAGAGTTCGATCCTTACCATAGGCCTATTGCTCAATCCTTGTTCCAGGTCAAAGCATTATGAAAGCGTACATTATTATTCTCAACCTTTCTAAGATTATCTGAAGAGCAAACAGTTAAGATGAGAGGTTAGTGTCTACGAAATCTCGGTATACCTGTTTATATTTTTTGTTTGAGTGATTCGTTTTTTATGGGTTATCAGCACATTGAAGGTTATTTAAAGCCAGAAAATACTTTTAGATTGTAAGAATTGGATCGGGTGTAGATAATAACGGTCTTACTATTCAACCTATAGGTGGAGGGAGAAAAGAGGAATTCCTATCTATCGCGAGGGTGTTTACGCGTAAGTGAATATAACGAACCCAACGGAAATTGGCTTTCTGATTAATCAATTCATTACACCACCCACACATCCAAGCTTACAGCACCTGGTATTCCCAAGCGGTTGCCGAACGAGGTACTGACCAGGCTCGACGTTGCTTAACTTCGTTGATCGTACGGGAACTCGACTCTCCGATTAATCAATTCCGAGCCATTATCAATTACACCAACGTCACATCCAATCTTACACCACCTGATATTCTCAAGAGGTTACCCATCTACGCAGTGACCAGGCTTGACGTTGCTTAACTTCGGCGATCGTATGGAAACTAGTGTTTGAACGTGATGTGGCCGTAAGTCACCTATTTATAATGTTGAGGTAACTTTTTTAGATTGTTCAATTTGATCTTTGTCATTTTTTTTTTTTTGGACCAATTGCTTTGATGTTAACTGAGAGCGTTCTTTTTTATCAAATATTTACCGGACACAACAGCCACTCAAACTAGAGTTTTACTAAATGAAGTTGTTGTATGGAGGTAGACGGGAAAAGTAGCTTCAGACTCGGACAACGTACGATAAGTAACGGCTGAGCCTAGACTTGAAGGCGTTAAAATTGTAGTGATCGAGGAAGCGTCCTCTCGGGAGTCAGTTTCATAAAGTATCGGCTCTTGTGAAGAAGCTGTCCGAATGGAACTTTTTACCAATGGTGTACGAAAGAAATGGTTCGCGTCGAGTAGGTCTTTTAGATATTTAAACATCATCCCAATGGGTTGGTGTCTATGAAGACACTGAGTAAGGTACTGGGAATGTGAGGCATCTTACAGACACTCAATCCCTAACGAGATCACCGTAGAACCTCGCCTGCAACTACTTACCTTAACGCAAATAAACGACGGTACTTTTGCTATTCAAAGAAACTAACCAGCAACCCCATGACTGGAATAGTTATCTAGACTGAAATATTGAAATATTAGAGACACTTCCTTAATAATGTTTTTCTTTATTCTTATTCTTTTACACTCAGTAACATCTTATGTCTTAGTGGCTTTATTGCCTTGCTTGGGATGAAATTATTAAACAAAATGATATGCCTGGACCAGATCAACACCCACTGCCCTAAATATATATTTTAAAAGCGCTCTGCTAGATTGGCAGTTAGGTCTCTTTATTTTACAGTTGAAATGGTTAGATGTAACCGTAAGTTCTATGCTAACAGTTTCCTCTCTCAGACTTCTCGATTGCGAAACTATCTTCCAGCTTCTTACTTTGGAAAGCATTACTGGAACTCCTTTTCAGAGATAGCTGATTTTGTCGATGTCTTGAAAGATAGTTCTTTTCAACTGCGATTTGAATTTTGAACAGGAAAAAAAAGGGTCGCAAAGGGGAAGATCTGGAGATTATTGTGGTTGACAGACCTGAGAAAAGTTGTGCTAGGCCTAAAACTGCCGCACAAGATATTGTCTCTAATGGAACCTCTGTGGTGTAGTAAGACGACCACACTGTACACACTTTTCTTCCAAACAATGCTATAAACAACGGAAGTGAGCGAAAAAGTTATAACAGTGCGCATGCACGACAGAGTTCAAGGTCATTTTTTTTACTCTGCGTACTTAAACCGTTACCATAACAATACTTTTTCATCATACCTTGTGTATATATAGGTATTAGTAATAAGAAAAGCAGAATACCTTATTGGTTCGCAGAGATTTTCAGTTGACTTTGTAAAATGTCAACTAAAAAGTCTGCACTAGCAGAGAACTATAAAATCGTATTAAATATACACTCTTACGAATTTACAGGAGATACAATTTTCGCCATTAAGCTTTCCAGGCTCTGCAAGTCAGTATCATTGATACTGACTTTAAGAGTCTGACGTGCTTAATGGCGAAACTTGAGTCGCCTGCAAGTTCTTAAAAATGCATACTTAATTACGATTATATATATATATATATATATATATATATATATATATATATATATATATATATATATATGAATTTAAAATCAATTTTACGTAAATAAAAAATAACGCAACATATGATATCTCTTAATAAATAAATTTCTAACCCCTGATGAGCGGATACATTTCTGCAAAAGATCAAGTCTGGAGATAAGATATTTGAACTTTTATTTTAATTTATTTACCGCAAATAATATATATATATATATATATATATATATATATATATATATTTACACACAAATAATATATATATATATATATATATATATATATATATATATAT
Source organism: Acanthosepion lycidas (assembly GCA_963932145.1). Taxonomy (NCBI): domain Eukaryota; kingdom Metazoa; phylum Mollusca; class Cephalopoda; order Sepiida; family Sepiidae; genus Acanthosepion; species Acanthosepion lycidas. Next base: position 120,345,337 of record OZ010578.1, on the reverse strand, counting down.
ATATATATTGTCCGATTGTTATATAACTATATATATATATATATATATATATATATATATATATATATATATATATATATATATTGTCCAATTGTTAGATTAAGCTCTGAAGTGTTGTATCTTAGAAATGATTAAAGATATATTACTGGAAGTTTTACGATGTTTTTATAACACTATTGGACTCTACATTGAGCAATAAGAATGTATAATTACTCTCAAAGCTTAACAGAAGAATCGTGACGAAATCATAAACGAAAATGATATATATTAATTAATTATAACTAAGCATCAGAAGCTCACGGAGGTTTGAAATAATATTCGTATATATATATATATATATATATATATATATATATATATATATATATATATTGTTCCAGGATCATTTTCCAACTTATTCAAGGTGAACTTCGCCCTCTCTAATATTCTAACTTTCTGTTCTGGAGTAAACAAGGCGTCTCACAGAGTTCACGTACGATTTTATTTTCAAGTATTTTTTCACTGCTCTTCAAATGGACTCTCATAGGTGAAACTCTTCTCGCACGTGCAAAACATCTTATGGACTAAGTTGTATCTTTTCTGATTGATCTCAAATAATAATTTGAAATGATTATCCCTGTTCCTGTTGTGATCTCTTGGTCTAGTTTTCCTCTCCATTGTTCCCTCTTTTTTAAACTTATTCATTGCGAGGTCAAATGTGTGTGCGTGTGGCAGGGGTTCCACAAGTACATGTTACGGAAGGAGAGGCCCAAAACTGTCCAGATCCCTGGCCACTTCCCCTTTAGGAGATGCCTTTGGTGTTAAATAATGAAAGTAGCCATCTTTCGAGGGAGAGGTATTGCACGAGGAGAGCTGCCCCCGTGGGACTGGCCTTAGATAATTCGTTTTGCGTCTCCATACCAAAAAGCTGAGAAGCGTAATAGGCAACTATAATAGTGCAGTGGGAACCCTAACCACTGCAGAATTCATTCTATTTGGAATTATCCATTTAGACGTTAAGACAAATTATAATTACTCCTATCATACAAAAAAAGTCAGAAATTATTTGATGTCAGGAGAAATTATGTATTCCTTGGTTCATAATGGAGGAAATTTCACCTGGGATTCAAAGTACCGCTGTATGGTGTTACATTTAGGGTACGTTGATTCAAAATTTAGATAAAGTACACAAATTACATAGACTTGTGAAATTACAGACCGTGCAGCATTTGATTGAAGTGTTTATGGAACCTACTATAAACTTTAGGTTCAACGCCTGGATGACCTTTGAAACAGTGATATCAGAGCGTGTCTATCAGGGATTCAATAAAAACTTTTCAATGACTTGCCATACCACTAATCCTGTTTTTAGCTGTTCTAAGCAAAAATTACGATGGGATGATGTTTCATTCTTTTTTATTTTTTTTAATTTCAGCATGACAGATCAATTTACGAACAAAGTGACGATTCTTTGTTTTATATTGTGACGTGACACTACGTTTCCCAAATTGAAAGGGAAGGACTAATTTTATACTTAAGAGCATTGCTTATTTCCTTCTTTCTTTCTTTCTTTCTTTCTTTCTTTCTTTCAACTAATGCATGCGGGCGTATAATGAAAGTGTGTAGGCGTACTTCTCCACACCACAGCTGCACCATGACTGTGTGATGACACCTTTGATTTCATGCATGTCAAGCCCGTGGCAGATCACGTGACCATAAAGAGACGCCGAAGCGGCAAAATTGAAATATCACCAGTTGAGAAATAGCGGCCTGGAGAGAGTTGGGTGTAAACTCCCGTACTTATCTACAACGTGGGGCGGTAAAAGCGGTAAACAAAGGAAAATATGGTTAAACAGATGAGGAACGAAGGATATCTCGACCATTAACATTGAAGACCTAACTATGGACCATCAAATTCGAGGACCAAACAACGGATATCTCGACCATTAGCATTGAGGAGCGAACTATGGATATCTATCTCGCCCATCAACTTCAAGGACCGAACTACGGATATCTCGACCATTAGCATTCAGGACCGAACTATGGATATCTATCTCGCCCATTAACATCGCGGATCGAACCACGGATATCTTGACCATTAGCGTTGAGGACCGAACTATGGTTATCTATCACGCCCATCAAATTCGAAGACCGAACTACGGATATCTCGACCATTAGCATTGAGGACCAAACTATGGATATCTATCTCGCCCATCAACTTTGAGGACCAAAATACGGATATCTCGACCATTAACATTGAGGACTGAACTATGGATATCTATCTCTTCCGTCAACTTCGAGGACCGAACAAAGGATATCTCGACCACTAGCATTTAGGACGGAAATATGGTTTTCTATCTCGCCCATCAACTTCGAGGACCGAACTATGGATATCACGACCATTAGCATTGAGGACGAAACTATGGATATCTATCTCGCCCATCAACTTCAAGGACCAAACTACGTATATCTCGACCATTAACATTGAGGACCGAACTATGGATATCTATCTCGCCCATCAACTTCGAGGACAGAACTACGGATATCTCAACAATTAGTATTGAGGACCGAACTATGGATATCTATCTCGCCCATCAACTTCGAGGACCGAACTATGGATATCTCGACCATTAGCATTGAGGACCAAACTATGGATATCTATCTCGCCCATCAACTTCAAGGACCAAACTACGGATATCTCAACCATTAACTTTGAGGACCGAACTATGGATATCTATCTCACCCATCAACTTCGTGGTGCGAACTACGGATATCTCGACCACTAGCATTTAGGACGGAAATATGGTTTTCTATCTCGCCCATCAACTTCGAGGACCGAACTATGGATATCACGACCATTAGCATTGAGGACGAAACTATGGATATCTATCTCGCCCATCAACTTCAAGGACCAAACTACGTATATCTCGACCATTAACATTGAGGACCGAACTATGGATATCTATCTCGCCCATCAACTTCAAGGACAGAACTACGGATATCTCAACAATTAGTATTGAGGACCGAACTATGGATATCTATCTCGCCCATCAACTTCGAGGACCGAACTATGGATATCTCGACCATTAGCATTGAGGACCAAACTATGGATATCTATCTCGCCCATCAACTTCAAGGACCAAACTACGGATATCTCAACCATTAACTTTGAGGACCGAACTATGGATATCTATCTCACCCATCAACTTCGTGGTGCGAACTACGGATATCTCGACCATTAGTATTGAGGACCCATCTATGGATATCTATCTCGCCCATTAACTTCGCGGACCAAACTACGGATATCTCGACCATTAACATTGTGTACCGAACTATGGATATCTGTCTCGGCCATCAACTTCGAGGACCGAACTATGGATATCTCGACCATTAGCAGTGAGGACGAAACTATGGATATCTATCTCGCCCATCAACTTCAAGGACCGGACTATGTATATCTCGACCATTAGCATTGAGGAACGGACTATGGATATCTATCTTGCCCATCTACTTCGAGGACCGAACTACGGATATCTCGACCATTAGTATTGAGGACGGAACTATGAATATCTATCTCGCCCATCTACTTCGAGGACCGAACTACGGATATCTCGACCATTAGTATTGAGGACCGGACTATGGATATCTATCTCGCCCATCAATTTCGTGGTCCGAACTACGGATATCTCGACCATTAGCACTGTGGACCCAACTATGGATATCTATCTCGACCATTAACTTCGCGGACCGAACCACGGATATCTTGACCATTAGCATTGATGACCGATTTATGGTTATCTATCTCTTCCATCAACTTCAAGGACCGAACTACGGATATCTCGACCATTAGCATTGAGGACCAAACTATGGTATCTATCTCGCCCATCAACTTCGAAGACCGAACTACGGATATCTCGACCATTAACATTGAGGACAAAACTATGGATATATATCTCTTCCATCAACTTCGAGGACCGAACTATGGATATCACGACCATTAGCATTGAGGACCGAACTATGGATATCTATCTCGCCCATCAACTTCGAGGACCGAACTACGGATATCTCGACCATTAGCACTGAGGACCCAACTATGGATATCTATCTCGCCCATTAACTTCGCGGACCGAAACATGGATATCTTGACTATTAGCATTGATGATCGATTTATGGTTATCTATCTCGCCCATCAACTTCGAGGACCAAACTACGGATATCTCAACCATTAACTTTGAGGACCGAACTATGGATATCTATCTCGCCCATCAACTTCGAAGACCGAACTACGGATATTTCGACCATTAGCATTGAGGACCAAACTATGGATATCTATCTCTTCCATCAACTTCGAGGACCGAACTACGGTTATCTCGACCATTAGTATTGAGGACCGAACTATGGATATCTATCTCACCCATCAACTTCGTGGTCCGAACTACGGATATCTCGACCATTAGTATTGAGGACCCAACTATGGATATCTATCTCGCCCATTAACTTCGCGGACCAAACTACGGATATCTCGACCATTAACATTGTGTACCGAACTATGGATATCTGTCTCGGCCATCAACTTCGAGGACCGAACTATGGATATCTCGACCATTAGCAGTGAGGACGAAACTATGGATATCTATCTCGCCCATCAACTTCGAGGACCGAACTACGGATATCTCGACCATTAGTATTGAGGACCGAACTATGGATATCTATCTCGCCCATCAATTTCGTCGTCCGAACTACGGATATCTCGACCATTAGCACTGTGGACCCAACTATGGATATCTATCTCGCCCATCAACTTCGAAGACCGAACTACGGATATTTCGACCATTAGCATTGAGGACCAAACTATGGATATCTATCTCTTCCATCAACTTCGAGGACCGAACTACGGTTATCTCGACCATTAGTATTGAGGACCGAACTATGGATATCTATCTCACCCATCAACTTCGTGGTGCGAACTACGGATATCTCGACCATTAGTATTGAGGACCCAACTATGGATATCTATCTCGCCCATTAACTTCGCGGACCAAACTACGGATATCTCGACCATTAACATTGTGTACCGAACTATGGATATCTGTCTCGGCCATCAACTTCGAGGACCGAACTATGGATATCTCGACCATTAGCAGTGAGGACGAAACTATGGATATCTATCTCGCCCATCAACTTCGAGGACCGGACTATGTATATCTCGACCATTAGCATTGAGGACCGGACTATGGATATCTATCTCGCCCATCTACTTCGAGGACCGAACTACGGATATCTCGACCATTAGTATTGAGGACCGAACTATGAATATCTATCTCGCCCATCTACTTCGAGGACCGAACTACGGATATCTCGACCATTAGTATTGAGGACCGGACTATGGATATCTATCTCGCCCATCAATTTCGTGGTCCGAACTACGGATATCTCGACCATTAGCACTGTGGACCCAACTATGGATATCTATCTCGACCATTAACTTCGCGGACCGAACCACGGATATCTTGACCATTAGCATTGATGACCGATTTATGGTTATCTATCTCTTCCATCAACTTCAAGGACCGAACTACGGATATCTCGACCATTAGCATTGAGGACCAAACTATGGTATCTATCTCGCCCATCAACTTCGAAGACCGAACTACGGATATCTCGACCATTAACATTGAGGACAAAACTATGGATATCTATCTCTTCCATCAACTTCGAGGACCGAACTATGGATATCATGACCATTAGCATTGAGGACGAAACTATGGATATCTATCTCGCCCATCAACTTCAAAAACCAAACTACGTATATCTCGACCATTAACATTGAGGACCGAACTATGGATATCTATCTCGCCCATCAACTTCGAGGACCGAACTACGGCTATCTCGACCATTAGCACTGAGGACCCAACTATGGATATCTATCTCCCCCATTAACTTCGCGGACCGAAACACGGATATCTTGACTATTAGCATTGATGATCGATTTATGGTTATCTATCTCGCCCATCAACTTCGAGGACCAAACTACGGATATCTCAACCATTAACTTTGAGGACCGAACTATGGATATCTGTCTCGGCCATCAACTTCGAGGACCGAACTATGGATATCTCGACCATTAGCAGTGAGGACGAAACTATGGATATCTATCTCGCCCATCAACTTCGAGGACCGAACTACGGATATCTCGACCATTAGTATTGAGGACCGAACTATGGATATCTATCTCGCCCATCAATTTCGTGGTCCGAACTACGGATATCTCGACCATTAGCACTGTGGACCCAACTATGGATATCTATCTCGCCCATTAACTTCGCGGACCGAACCACGGATATCTCGACCATTAGCATTGAGGACCAAACTATGGATATCTATCCCGCCCATCAACTTTGAGGACCAAAATACGGATATCTCGACCATTAACATTGAGGACTGAACTATGGATATCTATCTCTTCCGTCAACTTCGAGGACCGAACAAAGGATATCTCGACCATTAGCATTTAGGACGGAAATATGGTTTTCTATCTCGCCCATCAACTTCGAGGACCGAACTATGGATATCACGACCATTAGCATTGAGGACGAAACTATGGATATCTATCTCGCCCATCAACTTCAAGGACCAAACTACGTATATCTCGACCATTAACATTGAGGACCGAACTATGGATATCTATCTCGCCCATCAACTTCAAGGACAGAACTACGGATATCTCGACAATTACTATTGAGGACCGAACTATGGATATCTATCTCGCCCATCAACTTCGAGGACCGAACTACGGATATATCGACCATTAGCATTAAGGACCGAACTATGGTTATCTATCTCGCCCATCAACTTCGAGGACTGAAATACGGATATCTCGACCATTAGCATTGATGACCGAAATATGGATATCTATCTCGCACATCAACTTCGAGGACTGAGCTACGGATATCTTGCCCATCAACTTCGAGTTCCGTACTATGGATATCTTGACCATCAACATTGAAGACCTAACTACGGATATCTCGACCATCATCTTCCTGAACTATTAGCATTTGACTTGATAGATATAAACATTGAAACTATCCATAAATGTTGACATCATCATTTAAATCCAATCTCCTTATATGAACATAACGGCACAAATAAGTAATATACGAATTCTGTTAACATGATTGTAAACGCTGCATTAAATGCTGCACATACCGCATGCTCAACAAAAAACTCTTTGTTTTATTTCTTTTTTCCTATTCTCACAGTTTTGTGTTGTGCAATTAAATTCTTTCTATTAAATTGACTCAACTTGTCTACTGTTGTTTATTTACTAATTATTGAATTTTGTTTACTTTTTCCCTGTCATGTAAACATCTCTTTCCTTATTGGAACCCAGGAAGTCATACCCTGAGTTAAATCTTGTATTCCGGCTAAAATATAAATTTATATTCGAGATAATGGCCGTGACACTAGCTAAAGTGTTCCACTTGTTTATAAGCTTCAAAGCAAAGATCTTTCAACCGTTTTCGGGTGTTGTTTCAATTTGTTTGATTGACAACTCTTCCTCTGTTTAAGAATGTGAAGAATCTGTTCACATTATAACCTTTCGGTATTTTGTAAGTCACAGACATCTGCGAACTGGGTGTCTTGACTGAAGGAATGGTAGGTTGATTTTGTTTGTAGAAAAAACAACCTATGATTCCTTTACATGCATTGATTATTAATGTCACATCTATTCTAGTGTTCTTGGTATGCATTTAGAGATTCTTGGTAATAGCTGAAGAAGAATCTGCAATGTTTTGGGTTGTGGAATTAAACTGTTTCTATTAAATTGGTTTCACGTGTCTGCTATTCTTTATCGACTATTGAATTTTGTGTACCTTTTCTTTTCATGTAGACATCCGTTTCCTTATTGGAACCCAGGAAGTCATGCCAAATCCAGTTAAAATATATAAATTTAACATTAAACTACATTAATCTGGGTATCATTTTAACAGAGGATGGAAAATGCGACCCCGTGATCCGAACAGGCATCGGATTAGCGAAAATTATAAAAGCTAAATAAGGTGCTGAGAAACGGAAAATTTTCATTAGAAACAAAGAAAAGAGTGATGGATTGCTTTGTGGTATCCATCCTCTCATATGGCAGTGAATGCTGGACAAGCTCCCCGGGGATGAGAAGAAAACTGGGAGCAGAAGAAACGTGGTTCTACAGAAGGATACTGAGAATTCTATGGATGGAGCGAATAAACAATGAGAAAGTCTTAAAGAAAATGGCAACAGAAAGAACACTTCAACTCAGAATCACGAAAAGGCAGCTGAAATTCCTTGGAGACATAATGAGAAATTCACTCTTTGGATTTAGCCTCTTTTTGGATCACTCAACCAAAGTTTTTATCCAACTGGGTCATGTGTCCTTGGGTATATCATTTTGCGGACTTATAAACTTAATGTCTCAGTAATCATTTTTACCAGAGCTCATATTACAATTTCTTTTTACTATTGTTGTTTTCTTCTACCTCTCTGCATAATTGTTTCGCATATTGTTTTCATGTCTATACTTGGCCGGCTTAGGAGATTTTTGTAGCTGAATCCTTGCGTTTTCGTATTTTCTAGTGATTTTCTCTGTCTATTATTTCATCTTCATCCAACAGAAGGCGGTGATCTCCCTTTTCCCGTCATATATGGTCAGCCATGCCAGATTTTTCTATTAAACTCTCCTGCTATGCCCTTACGGTGTTCCTGTTGCCTCATCTTAAGGGGGTGGCATGCACAAGGTGGGATACAGACAGTCCTTGAAAATGTTCTCCTCATGTTCCCCTTTATGGGTGGCCATAGAAGAAAACTGGGAAACGTGGTTCTACAAAAGGATACTGAGAATTCTATGGATGGAGCGAATAAACAATGAGAAAGTCGTAAAGAAAATGGCAACAGAAAGAACACTTCAACTCACAATCACGAAAAGGCAGCTGAAATTCCTATGTTCTATGGGCGGAAGAGATAGCTGCGCTGCGTTGAACCACCCCTGAAAGTTATCCTGATGTTATATGAACCACAGATCTTTCTATCTTTTCCGATAATCTCTTCACATAGGATAGGCAGACAGAATCTGTTTTTTAAGTGTTTTATCGTCTTATATATACTAGTCCAGGATGATTTTCCAACTTATTCAAGATGATCTTTGCCCTCTCTAACCTTCTAACTTTATGTCCTAAAGTAACATGGTGCCTCACAGATTTCACGTCAGATTTCATTACAAGTCATTTTTCACTGCTCTTTGGACTGTCAAGACTGAAACTCCTCTCTCTCGTGCCAAACATCATATGAATTGAGTTGGATCTTTTCTAATTGAGCTCATTAATTCTAAGTTGAAATTATGATCCTTCTTCCTGTTGTAGCCTCCTAGTCCAGTTTTCCACTCTAATTTTACCCCTTTTTTTAAACTTATTCACCGCTCTCTTGAGTGTTCTTGAATGGACTTTGAAGACAAAAGCCAGAGTATGAATGTTGATACCATTACTGAAGCCCTGAGTGATTTTCCCTCTCATCATTGGTCATTTGAGAAAACGGTGGGGCGCTGACACAAAACGATTTTTTCCAGTGTTTCTTACAACAAATGGTGTCAAGATGGTTAAATGTCTGGAAAAAAAAAACTCAATTAGTTTAGTGTTTTTTTTTTGTTTTTTTTAGATATTATATATTTTGTAGGATAGACAATTATGTTGTTACAAGATTTGGACAATTTTTTCCTGTTACTCTTGGTATATATATACATATATACATATATATATATATATATATATATATATATATATATATATACTTGTGAAAGTTATTAAATTACATTTGTACGCGTGTGCAAAGTCGTGTATAATGAAACAGGTTATTAATCTGCACTCGTGGCTAATATCTGAAAATCCACTTGGTATCATTTTGGTCAGCCATTTGCTTCGACAACACTTTTAGTTTGCCTTACCTCCAGCCCTCTTTTTTTTTATCCTTATGCTCAGTCTATCGTGCACTTTCTAAGTGTACATGACCACGCCCATTTCGCTTTACGATGCACATTTTCTGTTTCCCCCACTTTCTCTCAATTACGAGCTCCGCTCTCGACCTTCGTGATTTCATTTAACGATCCTTGAAACGCTTACATTACGTTATTCTATATTCAACGATTTATTTTTTCTTCTCTCTAACTTTTCCTTCTTTTTTTCGTAATCATTTTTATCTTTTTCCTTTCTATACATTTATTTTAATTTTATCAATCTATTCCAGATTGTTTTTTCTTTCTCTTTATCTTTTAAGAATATATATATATATATAAAGTATATATATATATCAAGTATATATAGATCTATCTTTTAAGTAATTTTATATATATATATATATATATATATATATATATATATATATGTATGTGTGTGTGTGTGTGTGTATGTATATATGTATATATGTATATATATATATATATATATATATATATATATATATATATATATATATATATATATTAACCGGTAAAATGCGAACAAATGGAGTATAATTCCACTGTACGTAGCATTTGTAGTGTTGAAACAAAATTGCCATTATGTTTAGATTTTTAACGTTTTGATATCCTAAAATAAATAATATTACATATATATTTAAATAGTATTATATATATTATTATATATATAATATATATATAAATAAATAATATTATATATATATATATATATATATATATATATATATATATATTCTCACATGTTTTAATATCCTAAAATAAATAATGTTATATATATATATAGGCATGCATCGATTTTTAACATGTTTTAATATCCTAAAATAAATAAAATTATATATATATATATATATATATATATATATATATATATATATATATATATATATATTATATATATAATATATATATATATAAATAATATTATATATATTTTTAGTATGTTTTAATATCTTAAAATAAATAATATTATATATATATATTTATATATATATATATATATATATATATATAGCGATTTTTAACATTTGTTAATATACTAAAATAAATAATATTATATATATATATATATATATATATATATATATATATATATATATATATAATATATATTTTAGGATAGTAAAACAAAAATCACTACATAATGTCAAATATGTTACAACTCTACAAATGTCTCTTCTCGAGCGATGAAAACTTCTGGTGAGTTAAATATTGATTTAATTAGAGTTATGTTAAATTACCACCCGACCTCTTTCGCTTTTACTTTATCGGAAAGTTGAAAATCGGACTTCGATAACCATCTTACGGTATAATGTAATCACCTCTATCTGCCCATAAGGAAATTGTCTAGGATTTATATCCAGACAACTTGTGTCATAACCTGTATTAAAAACAATTCCGGTGAATTTGAATTTGGCGTTGGCCACATTCGATTGGTTAATCACGGCAAAGCCAATAAGCCTACTTTTTAAAGTATTCTGCTTGTGAAATTATTTTACTTGTTTTCATTATCATTTTGTATTATCTATTCTTTTCGTTTTTTGATGTTTTATTAACGTAGTAAATAATTTTTACTTGTTTTTGCTTATTGATGCTCATTTTTATTAATTCTAACGTTATTTAAGTGGGGGCGATTTGTTTATTTATTTATTTGAATTAATTTCTTATTAGTTTTTTTTATTTAATTATTTTTTATTTTGTATATTTTTATTTATTTTATTTGGTTTTTCGCCAGAATGGATTACCCACAATGCACCACTGACCCATATATATAAATAGCTGAGGAAATATACAGCATTCGCGGCCTGACGATTGCGTCCAGCATGAAGCAGCCTGTTGTCTCTGAATGTTGACTTTAATGTTCACTTATATATATATATATATATATATATATATATATATATATATATATATATATATATATATACAATGAAATGTATAAACAATAAATACCTAAATATATATATAACTTTAAATGTTATTTTGGTGGTACTTGTATTTGAGTAGGCGCTCCGTTTATTTATTAAACATTATGTTTATTTAGTTATGTTTGAATGTTCGAGAAATCCTTTTAAAGAAACATTTGTGCTCTCCAATAGCTTTTGAAACTGTGTACACCACGTATAGTTAAGTCCGGCATACCTTAACCAACTAGGCCACGATGTGAGGTCGGTTAGATGAGGCCAAACTTTGCGCCTTCAAACGAAATTTCACTCGTCATAGAATCTATCGAAGTTTTTCATATCTGCACAATTTTGTATCCAAACGTGAACAAAGAACATTTTTGAATGGATTTATATATACATATAAAAATAAGATCGTTATTTTCGAGTTGTTGTTAGATGGAAGACATTTGTCAAGTCCTTTCTACATTTTCATCTTCATGGCACAATTTTCCCATACAAACGCAAGCACTAAAATGAAATATGTGTATACCGAAAGATGTTGTTTTTTTTTTGTTTTTTTTTAAATTAATCTATTTATTCACAGTTGAATATATATTTTGGGGCATGCGATGCCGCGACGCTAGAGTTCTTGTTCAAATCGATCAAGTGAGAATTTTATTTGAATTTTGAAACGATTTTGGATCTTATTATTCAAGGAATTGATAGTAAGTTAATGTCTCATTAAGTCTTGTTAGCGAAGAGATTTCGCCATTAATCACATTGTCACTGATATTTAATTATTTTTTTATTGTCCTTCTTTTTTTTTTACTTATATTTCATCTTTTTTCACCCCTTATTTTCCATTTTCTTTTTTTATCACCTTCGTTTTCATTCTCTCTTTCATTCCCTTACTTTTTATTTTCTTTCTTTTTCTTATTTTTTCACTTCCTTTTTCATTCTCCTTTTCTTGTTTTTTTTTTTTTGTTTTTTTTTTTTTGCCTTGTTCAATGTTGGGATGATTTTCTTTCATGAACAGCGAAATGAGAACGACCGGCTCCCATAGATTCGAAACTTTCTGAAAATTCGACATACACTTGAAGAAGTCCAACTAGAATAACGACTGAAACGTTATGATAGTAACATTAAAGATGAGGATATTAGTCCGAATGTCAATAATGTAAATAACGATAAATCCTCGTCCCAGAAATTCGGATAGAGGTTCTTACAGTTTCCAGCGCACAAGAAAAGCTGTGAAGGGTGCCATATTTACGCGTGCACTTGGTTCGATTCGCCGACATCTCGGTACATCTTAAGTAATAACAGATATCAGGTATGCATGAATAAGACTTCAGCATTTAATCTACCCCCTCATAACTGACGGGCAAAGGTCAAAGTTTATAACACGAACCTATCCTAATATATATTAACGACTTTATCACGTGAAAGACTCTCAGGTACATTGCTCACGTCAGTGTCTGGCATTTTAATCTCCATCAACGTGTCTCTACCCACCCCTTTCGCTCTCTTTCACTCTCTCTCTCTCTCTCTCTATATATATATATATATATATATATATATATATATATATCCTTCGTTAAATATGAAGGACAAGGGAAATTTTATTATTTTTTTTTTTTTTAGTTTTTCCAGCGCTCTTCCATTTTTCCGTTTGGTGGGAGTAAGCGAATAGAAAAACTATCCATATCATCGACTCTCCCAAGCGCTTTCAGACAATTCTTTAGCCATTTTCAAGGGGGTTGTTTTTGGTGTTGTTAGTTTATTTTAATGTTTTGACTGTGTAAGATGTATTATTTGTGAATTCTAGTAGATTTAATTCCGAGCCACCATGTATTGAGCATGGCAGGAATTCGACTTTCTATTTTTCAAGACTTTCAGCACTCCGTTCCCATTGTTAAACAAGGTAAGGTTGATGGTGGGTGCGAGCTGTTTAATGTACAGGGCCTCTCTTATAACGAGGTGTTTTCGGAAATTTAATTTAATTTTCTTTTTGAATGAGCTATGAATCATTGAAATTGGACCACCAGGAGCGAAGAAGTTGGTTGGACACGCACAAACACACGCACTGTACTTTATAAATAAGATTTTCTTACCTGTTATAGTCTGTGAACATCTATGTGTTTAGCACAGTATATATAAGCATGGATATAGATCATTTGATCTGGCTTTGAGAAAGATAACTAACACGACAATTGTATTTTATAAGCTTTTCATGTTGGCGGATTTCTTACCGTATTTTGATATCAAATGAGTTATCAAGAAATCGTGTTCTTCTTAAGGTTCCA
>OZ010578.1:120296172-120326172 GCA_963932145.1 Acanthosepion lycidas | reverse complement strand
AGACAAGTTTGAAGAGCTGGACGGTTTTGAGGTTATGCCACATCAAGCCTACAGTACTGACTGTGCTCCATCAGATTACGGCCTTTTCCGCTCAATGCAACACTTTCTGAAGGGCCGCCGATTCGACTCGTTTGATGAAGTTGAGGAAGCGTGTCAAGAATTCTTTTATTCGAAGTCGGCTGAATGGTACTTTCACCAGATCCGAAAGCTTGCAGATCGATGGCAGAAAGTCTTGGAAAATGATGGTCTTTATTTTGAGGAATAATTTTTGTTGTTTTTGTTATTACTTGGCGAGTAAAATTTCAATGTTTTGCAAGTGTTTACGAACTTTTGGGACAACCTAATATAATCAAATCTCATGTGCTGTTGTCGGTTTCCTAGGAACTGATCTACTTGACACTCATACGTCGAATGTCGATGGGAGAGTCGAGTAGTGTATATATATATATATATATATATATATATATATATATATATATATATATATGCACACACATACACATACACACACGCATATATATATATATCTATATATCTGTCTATCGCTCTCAGTCTGTGCCTATCTTTCTATCTGTCTGTCTGTGTGGCCGTCTCTCCATCTGTCTATATCTTTCAGTCTCTCTCTCTCTTTCTACTTCTCCCTCTCTCTATCTCAGTATATTCATATTATTTGTGCCTATCTTTCTGTTTATCTGTCTCTTTGTCTGTCTGTCTTTCTGTCCATCTATCGCAGTCTCTTCATATGTACTTATATATGTATGTATGTAAGTATGCATGTATATATGTATATATGTATGCATCCATCTCTATATCTGTCTGTCTATCTATCGCAGACTATACATATCTATCTATTACATTTTGTTTATGCCTGACGATCTCTAAATAGTTTTATTCACATCAAAAAGTCCCTCACTACCTCCCCACATTTATACATATATTTATTTAAATTTCAAAGAACCCAGTAATATTTTACAAAATATTCCAGTCATATTTTATTCATTGCTCAATCCACAAATTATTTTTTTTATGTCTTACACTATCTTTCAGATAAATTATGTATTTTCTGATAAATGAACGTTTCCGGCTTTTGTCTATATTTCTAAGATGAGGTATTATGTACAGTATTTACATTATTCGCACTATTGTCCTGATCTTTGTCGCCATATTTATTACAACGTTTCAGTCTTTCAATCTCTGTCTATATTTCTGAGATGAGGTATTATGTACACTATTTACATTATTCGGACTATTGTCCTGATCTTTGTCGCCATATTTATCACAACGTTTCAGCCTTTCAATATCTGTCTATATTTCTGAGATAAGGTATTATGTACAATATTTAAATTATTCGGACTATTGTTCTCATCTTTGTCACCATATTTATTACAACGTTTTGGCCGTTATCCGCTCCGGTCTTCTTCAGGTAGTTTGAATGTCGAACTGAACGCTTTATTTCGCTCACTGAGGTAGACTGTTCTAGTTCCAAATGCCATGTTTAATGGATGTCAGTTATCAGTTACCTCCTGTTAATTTCCGTCTGAAAGTTCTCCACTGCTATAACCGGGTATTGAACTCACACTCTTTGGGTCCTGTCACTGGATCTAACTAACGCCTTTATCCACTGTGCCATGTGTCCAATGAGCGAAATAAAGGGTTCAGTTCGACATTCCAACCACCTGAAGAAGGCCGGAGCGTACAACGGCCGAAACGTTGTAATAAATATGGCGACAAAGATGAGGACAATAGTCCAAATAATGTAAATAATGTTTCCGGCTTTTATTCAAATAATGCTTCAATAAATTCAACCACTGAACGGGCGATGTTGGTTGTATCGAGTGAAACAAGCAAGTGGCTGAATGCAAAACGTCTTAAGAATGTATCACTTGAGTCCCACCTAAGCTGCATGATGTTTTGCCGTGCTGCAAAAGGCAAAGACTGACGTTTTCATCCGGCAAAACGAACGATTGACTTATTTGCCTAGAACCTCAAACGAGCCAATTGCTCAATGATATATTGCACAATAACAGTTTGTTCCAATTCCAACAATTCTAAATAAAGTTTGGTTTGGTTTGTTATATGTCATATCAACCACAAAGGGTTATTTAATGCCAACCAAGATTTTTTTTTTTTTTTTACTCAATGGGTTATTTAATGCCGGCAACATTTTTATTGCTGGTAATATCTTTATCTATCTATCTATCTATCTTGGTCTCTTCATATCTATCTATCTATCTATCTATCTATCTATCTCAGTATATATTGGTTTGGTTTGTTTTACTCCATATCAACCTCAATGGGTTTTTTAATGCCGACAAGATTTTTATTGCTGGTAATATTTTTTATCTATCTATCTATCTATCTCAGAATATGTTGGTTTGGTTTGATCTGTTTTGGCATAACAACCTCAATGGATTATTTAATGCCGACAAAATTTTTATTGCTGGTAATATTTTGTCACAAATCTTTTTGCTGGTAATTTTTTTTTATCAAAAATGTATTGCTGGTAATATTTTGTTTGTAATAATTTTTCCTTCAAAAAAGCATTGCTTTGTAATCATTTTTCCTTTAAAAATATATTTCTGGTAATAATTTTTTCTTTAAACATGTATTTCTGGTATTAAAATCCATTTTTACACCTTCACAGAACTTTGACTCCAGTTTGGGGGTCAACTATTTGCCCATAGCTGGGACCCTAACAGGTGCTACCACCCCGGGTCAGAGTGGATCTGGGAACATCAGCAATTAAGAGGTGGCTCCACGTTCCTCAAAACCTCCTGATCAGAGGCCTTACTGTCTTACCCAGGACGCGGATGTAGTTTATCGTCATACCCAGGACAATCTAAATAAAGAATTTCTTTTCAATGGAAATATACTTTCTTTTTTATTTTTCTCATTATATGTATCTTACTTTGAGATGCTAAAAAGCCTATGCTGAATCTAGTCACTATTTTCTTCGATTTAGATTCTTGTAATAAAACTATTTTTAATTCCTCATCACTGTCTTGTCCAGAAAGTATTTCCCGCGTCAAACAAGAAGCAAAAAAAATGTTTTAAGCGCTGACTGATTTTCGATTTCCTAAATTAAAGCAAATGTTTTTTTCTCATTTTGTAATTAACAGACGATATATGCGAAAAAGGGTTGAGAAGATAGTGTTAAAATTTCGCTAATATTGTACATACGATGGCGCTGGAAAAATATTGTAATGTCGTGTTCACTAAAATATCAAATACGATATCTATAAACCAATCACATTCAATAAATTGCTCACATCTTAAAACACACCAATAAAACCATAGAACACAAATCAGAAAGTTTGTCGTATCACGATTTGGGTAGATACCACCAAAATATCGTGCGGACTTAGTAGAAGACATACCACGTGGCTTATTCGGACCAATTAGAAATAATTTAATTCTGGAGTCGATTTTCTTACGATAAAGTGTATAAAAACACAGCAAATCCGGACCCAAACAGGATAATCACAGCTGTCACCAAGGTCCACGCCACTCTCGCTTATAATCTTCGCGACCTCATGCTAAAAGCGACAGTGATAACAAATTTCAAAGAGACCGCTTCAGACTACGACAACACCGCCAACATTAAGAAACAATTTCTATCTATCTCTTGTATCCTGTTTACTATGAACGCACACGTGTTGACTTTTTCAAATATGTACACAAAGACAATTTATATTCTATTCCAGAACGTTATTGATCTAAACAGAAAGACAACACTTTATAATCTATAACCAATTTCTTATATTCTTGTCGTTATATTAAATTAATGTTTATTTGTTGTAATTACGTTGTCTTTTCTATTGTATTTTTGTTCTTTCAATGAAAATCATGGGATTATTCTAAACGGCTTGCATCAATAGTTTATGTAACCCTATCTAATCCTGACATTTATTATTTTAACACAAAAAAAAGATTCCTTCAGTAGTAATCTAATATATATGTTAATTTTTGGTGTTTTTTCTTAATTATTTCACCTCAAGCAACTAAAACGCAAGGGGTTACTGAGAGTGAAAGAATCGGAAGAAAAGATTATTGAGATTAAAGGACAATAAAAAGAACATAATTTCGAAAGACAGATGATGACGACTGATATTGCATTTATATTTTTGAAGATCGTAGTTAAGCAAGAAGCTGAAAGAGAGTTCCACAGGCAAGACGTGTGAGAGAAGAAACTATTAAACTATAACTGACTGTTACACCTAGCAATTTCAACAGTAAAATGATGACACATGTGGAGTGTCATGATCACCCACGTCCTGAAAAAAGACGAAATACAGAATATTCCAGATTGCGGGTCGAACTTCAAACAATAGGACCACTTACTAAACTTCTGGTGAGTAGTGGAATTTTGCCTTGTTTATAATTAGTATAGAGGTCGATCCTCACTAAGTGCCCTTTGTGTCAGAGCTGGCAAATTGCATCCCCTGATGACTAATGTGTCAAAATTCCTCTTTTTTGTCAACCTTACGTGGATTCAGGTGTTAAGATATGAAATAATGTTTTTTTTAATCTGAATTTCTATTTATTTTATTTTTTTTTTGTGTGTGTGTGGATATTGAGGGTCTCAAAATTAAGCTGTCAAGCCGAGTGTCAGTGTAAATGAGAATCTCGTAGTTATTATAACGGATCCCTTTGTTGGGTCATAATGTGTGCTTCGAATAACAGGGGGCGCCTTGTTTGCAATTCGTCATGAATGTGACCGTTTGATTGGTAGCTGGCAAAAAGTAAGGGACGAAACAATACAGTTTACAACATATGTACAATGGATGGGACCCACTTGTTGATATCCGGTATTTTCAGGCCCATTTACGCTTTTGTTTTTCTTTTTAGGGATGGAACCAGAAAGGGGGTTAAGAGAATGGAAATGGGAATGAAAATAAAACAAAAATAAAAGATATACCCACGACACAAACAATAAAAGTATAGAATACAAAGAGCGGAACATCGGGAAGAAATCATCGAGATGGAGGGTGAGTCGACCGAGAATTCAGCGGAAGGGGAAAGAAAGAAAGAAAGAAAGAAAGAAAGAAAGAAAGAAAGAAGGAAATAGCGCTGAATAAAACAAGGGTTAAAAAAGAAAGAAGGAAAGAAAGAAAGAAGAAATAGTTGGAAAGAAAGAAAGAAATGTTTAAAAACAAAGAAAGAAAGAAATAAAGAAAGAAGAAAATGGTGATGAATAAAACAATGGTTAAAACAAAGAAAGAAAGAAAGAAAGAAAGAAAGAAAGAAAAGAAGAAAAAGAAAGACGAAAATGGTGCTAAATGAAAGTATAGTTAAGAAGAAAGAAAGAAACAAATAAACAAACAAACAGACAAACAACTGGAAAGAAAAATGAAAGACGAAAGTCAAGAGTGAGTGGAGGGAAGTTGAAAGTAAGAAGGAAAAATTCTTTTTACAATAATGTTCACCCTGTACAAGGCCCAAGTGCCACTCGAGCTTAGGCAATAGGTAAGAGGTACAGTTTATGAGGATATGTGGGAAAGAAAACGGTTAACCCAAGACTTGAACATGTTAAGATTGCAGTGATGGGGGAAGCATCCTCCTGGGAGTCTTTTCTATAATATAAAGAGGAAGAAAAGAAAAAACGTAAAAGAAGAAAAAGCAAGAAATGCCAGTTTGTGAATGAAGAAAAGGATCGAGGGACAAACATGATTTAAAACAATATGGAAAAGAAACGATAAAGTGAAAGTAGGAGAAAGATAAAATGAATAGTGGGGGGGGGGAAGAAGAAGAAAAAGAAAGCGATAAACAAATAGAAAAGAAATAAAGAAATTATAAAAAGATTGGCTGCGAAAGAAAGAAAGAAAGAAAGAAAGAAAGAAGGAAGGAAGGAAATGGCGTTGAATAAAACAATGGTTAAAAAGAAAGAAAGAAAGAAAGAGTTGGTGAATAAAATAATTGTTAAAAAGAAAGAAATAAAAAAGAAGAAAAAGATACTGAATAAAACAATGGTTAAAAGGAAAGAATGAAAAAAGAAGAAAAAGATATTGAATAAAACAATGTAAAAAAATAAAGTAGTAAAGAAAGAAGGAAGTAAGGCAATAAAGAAGTAAAGAAAAAAGAAAGAAAAAAAAAGGGAGATTGATAGAACAGAAATAAAAAGAACAGTTACAATAGGTGTAAAAAAAAACAGACGAACGTTTAAGTCGGAGTGAATCTTTATTCATTGCAATTTGACAACTGTCTATAAGCGAGTCTTTTATAGTCGAGTAGTTCAAGGAGGAGAAAACTATGGTTGTCTTCACCATGACTGGAAAGGAACATTAACACCAATACATGAGAAAGAAAACTAGTGAATAAATAAACAAATGAATAACTAAGAAAGAAAGAAAGAAAGAAAAAGGAAAAAAGTACTGAATAAAATAATGGTTAAAATGAAAGAAATAAAGTATGAAATAAAGAAAGAGAAAAAATTCGAGTTGATAGGAGAGAAAGAAAAAGAGAGAAAGAGTTAATGAATGAAATAGTGTTTAAAAAGAAAGAAAGAAAGAAAAAGAAGGAAAAGGTATTGAATAAAACAATGTTTAAAAAGAAAGAAAGAAAAAAAAAGAAGAAAAAGGTATTGAATAAAACAATGTTTAAAAAGAAGGGAAGAAAAAAGAAGAAAAAGGTATTGAATAAAACAATGTTTAAAAAGAAGGAAAGAAAAAAGAAGAAAAAGCTATTGAATAAAACAATGAATAAAACAATGCCTCTTTGCGTGCTAATGGTACTCTCGCCTTGCTTGGGGTGAAAAGCTTTAAAAAAAAAAGAAGAAATAAAGAAGTAAAGTAAGAAGGGCGTAAAGCAAGAAAGAAGTGAAGAAAAAAGAAGGAAAGAAAGAAAGAAGGAGAGAAAGAAAGAAGTAGAGAAGGAAAGAAAGAAAGAAGGAGAGAAAGAGTTTCTTTTTCTTCTGATGGAAACAATATCTGCAAAATAAGAAAAGATAGACATGGAATGAATAGGAATCGATCGAGTAGAAAGAATAAATAAACGAGAGGAAACATTTTTTTTCGTTTTTTTTTTTTTTTTTTGTTTTTTTAAGGCTAACTGAGTCAGGGTAAAAAAATACAAGGGGGAAAAGAATGAAATTGTGAAATCAAAATAAATAAATAAATAAAAAGGAAAAAAATATACCAAAGAACGGAAGGGGAGAATGAGAGAAGAGGTCAAAATTGAAGAGGTCAGAATTAAAAGGGTCAAAGTTGAAAGGTCAAAATTGAAGACCAACAGAAAGAACATGAAAAAATTGAAATTAAGGCCAAGAATTGAAATTAAAATCAATTAAAATTAAATTAAATAGAAAAGATAAAAATGCAGTGATGCTTATTTCATTGCTCGGTTGGTTGCGTCTGGTTTCAACGAGTGAACAAAGGATACCTAGATCTATATAATAAATGCGAATGTCAGTGTGTGACTGTGTCACATTTTTTCAATTAAAGGGACACAACTCTCTCACTTTCAATAGCTCATGTTGCAAAAATTTTGAATTCTAAAGTTTCCATTACTGTTATTATTTTCGACAATTTTTGTACGTGATTTTTTATGACGATTTTTTTTTTTTTTTTTTGTACGATAGTTTTATAACTTGGAAATAAATTTGGGAATAATCGAAATTAAATGCAGAATCCAGCGAAAGTCACCCATGAAATAAAAATAAGTGTTTGTACGGATAGGAAGAGCCTACGTACATCAAAATGTCTTTAACTTAAGTAGCAGGAGAAGAACTATCGTTGAGTATTTAAAAAGTAACCTCAAATATTAATGCAATGTCTAAATTTGATCAAATTTGAGTCCTTCTGTAGTTTATTGTTGC
The DNA here is from genome assembly GCA_963932145.1 of Acanthosepion lycidas. Lineage (NCBI taxonomy): Eukaryota > Metazoa > Mollusca > Cephalopoda > Sepiida > Sepiidae > Acanthosepion > Acanthosepion lycidas. The sequence goes on along the minus strand of OZ010578.1, from coordinate 120,318,359 downwards.
CTATCGCATACAGTAGCAGTATGCCTTGCAAAAAGAAATCTCCCTCAACAGAGAACCAGACTGCAATCAAAAGAGCCAAGGCTACAGCGAGGAAAAGAAAATTCTGTTCAAATGAAAACTCAGATCAAATGGCAGCCAAGGGAGCTTCCGAAGCTAAGAATATACAAACACTTAGTGATTCTCAAACACCTGAATATGCCAAAGGCCAAATCAAGAGCCCTCCGCGGGAGTAGGTTAAATGCCACCTGATAGAGCGGCTTTTAGGCTAGTGTGTGTGTGTGTGTGCGTATGTGTGTATGTATATATATATATATATATATATATATATATATATATATATATATATATTAAATATATATATATATATATATATATATATATATAAAATATATATATATATATATATATATATAAAATATATATATATATATATATTGAAATTATAATTATTATTATATTCTTGACTCTAGTTTTTGAAACATGAGAACTCTTATCTAGCGAATGAATCACATTTTTTTTTAATCTAATTTCTACTTCTGTATGGGGCACTGTTTTTTAAAAATAAAAACAAAATTACTAAAGAACCCCGGATTATTTAACTAACGTGTTCTTTCCTATTTTTCTACATATTTGCACACACACACACACACACACACAAATATATATATATATATATATATATATATATACATATATATATATATATGTATATATATATATATATAATTATTTATTTAAAAATATGATTCCAAATCGCTACATAAGAGGTCTCATGTTTCAAAACAAGAGCCGAAAACTTCAAAATAATATTTGAATTAACTTGAGTTAAAGTAGGCTCTGTTCCATCTTCAAGCGAAATTTTTTTTGGGGAATGACTTATTTCTGAAATTTACGAGTTTTAATAGTATGGTCAGAATTGAAATCAAAAATTTCCATGGTAGCATCAAGGGCGGATTGTTTAGAATCGGCAGTGGTGGGGTGTTAATAATTTGTATCAGTATAGAGTTACTTTCATAGATGCCGGGTCACGATAAGGTGGGGGTGGCTAAATTTACGACGGAGGAAGTTTTCGCATAGTCTGGCTTGAGCGTCTACGGAGATTTATTTATTTATTTTTATTTTATTCTTTTATTATATCTCTTTATGAAAGGGATTTGTGTATATGAAAAGGCCGTAACGTTTGTTATTTGACGACTTCATAAAGGGTTATCAATTTTTGTAGGGTATTAAAACGATTTATTTCATAAAAATAGATTAAAATGTAATGTTGGTTATTTTATTATAAAAAATGTACTTGCTTGTTTGCGGATTTACTATTTACCCATACTCAACATTCAGTCGTAATTGATTCTAGCGAGATTTCACAATAAATCATTTCAACTCAGAGATAATAAAGAATAGGACGCTGTGAAGAGCCATCTTCAAGAACAAGATATGGATTCATACTTTTCACAAGGGTATTTGTTCATAGATGAATATAACCAACACTAGTGGAATACGAACTCTCATCGCGGATTCATTGTCCCGAATCTCTAACGAAAACAATCATTCTTTCTATCTTTTTATGTGTCATGTCCTTTCAGGACATAGGCGATCGTGGCTCTCCACCTCCCTCTCCCTTGCAGCTCTCAACAAGTTCCTTCCTTTTGCTTCCTCCCCCAAACCCCTTTTTGTCATCCACTTGCTTAAGTCTGCCAGGTATGTCACGCGTTGTTTTCCCTTGTCTCTCTTTCCTTCTATTCGACCTGTGTGTATCAAATTCTCCAGGTCCTCCTCCTTTCTTTCTTTTTATGTTCCATGTCCTTTCAGGACGTAGGCGATCATGACTCTCCACCTCCCCCTATCCCTTGCAGCTCTCAACATGTTCCTTCCTTCTGCTTCCTCTCACAAACCACGTTCTGTCATCCACCTGCACAAGCTCTCCAGGTATGTCATGCAGTGCTTTCCCTTGTCTCTCTTTCTCTCTATTCGATCCGTGAGTATCAAATTCTCCAGGCTCTCCTTCTTCATTATGTGTCCCAGAATCTTCAGCTGCCTCTTCCTGATATTAAGTATAAGCCTCCTCCTAAGATCTCATCGTTGCTCACACGCTCGGACCATGATATCCTTAGCATCCTTCTGTAGAACCACATCTCTGTCGCCTCGAGTCTCTTCTTCATCTTTGAGGAAATCGTCCAACATTCGCTTGCCACAGCTAATTAATATATTTAGTAGCAGGGGTTCCGATTGGGATGCGAGACGAACCCCCGCCCCCGAGGGTTTTTCCACGATTTCCGAATAAATGAATCTTAAATTAAAAAGTCACTTCATGTAAAAGTTTGTAGGACTTCCAGTGCAATTCACTTAATTGCTATTTCGCAAATTAAATCGCATTTACATCAAAAAATTAATATTTCCTGGCTGCATGTTAGTGGATTAATGGATACCACAAGACATAACTATTTCAATCATAGTATTTCTGTCTCCGAGGAATTTTAGCATTACCATATGCAACATAGGAAGTCTGTGTATGTGTATGCATATGTGTGTGTATGTGTACATATGTGTATACTAATTTCTTATAATAAGAGTATGTATTTATAGAGAGGGAATATACGTATGCGTACGCATGCTGGCAAAAAAAAAAAAATGGAAGTAGATCTAAGAACAAACAGGAGTCATTAAAAGATAAGAATATAGATATCTTTCTCACCCTTTCTCGGACCAGTCTTAATTGTTTTATTACTCTTCACGCAGAATTCTTTCACTGCCAGTTCAAGAAAGACATTTGGTTCACTAACACACACAAAAAAAAGAATGTCTAATATCGAGAATATTTAACATCGAAAAACATAAGAAAAATTAATTCCTTTTAATAAATATGTCGGAATACCCACACTTTGCCTGGTGAAAGTCGTGAGACCAGAAATACGGGTAGCAAAATTATGAAAAATACAGCATAATATATTTTTTAAAACAAATCTACATTGCAACCAAAAACGTTTGCGCGGTTTCTTTCTTCTTTTTATTATACACACTTTTCTCTCGTTGGTGCTGCTATAACCTCTTCCTTTTTTATATATATATATATTCATAAAATCAAAAGAAAATGGTTGAATACATGTCATATGCCCCAGTCGACGAATGGGTTATAGGGTGATCATACGCCGACTAGGAGATATATACACTCTCACACCTGTGGAGAGATACAAGCTATCTCTCTCAGATCGTGAGAGGGGACAATTGGTAAACAAAATATTTTTAAGACCACCGTTCGATTGGGATAATCGAACAGTAATCATTCCCAGGTGGGCTTCGTTTTCAACACGAGTACTGATCCACAATACAAGGACGAACTATAAGGCTTAGCGATTTTTGATAAATAATTTTAATATATACAGATATACATATATCAAAAATAAACGAACAGATAAGTATGAGTTAAAACATCGGACGATCGGATCTCGAACTTATTTTGGCATATCAAATTCGCTGAACACCAAATGGATTCAACTGAACCCGAACATACAAAATACAAGTAAGTATGAATTACTATGAATTGAATGCAGAAGCCAACACACATATAAAAAAGAGATGGGAGAGGAGTTACAATTATTGTTTTACATGTGGAAAGGTGTTTGCGAAAAAAAACATAATATTCATGTGTGTGTGTATATCTTTTCTACTACGGGTCCAAAATGTGATTACTTATCTTTTGTATTCAGTTCTCTTTTTTTTTTTTATATCAATGTCCTTTCTTTCCTTTTCTCGGCACAAACACAATTTCACACACTGCTAGTCTGTAATAGAGGTATACACTTTCTTTCTCTCTTTGTTTCGTCTTTTTCTTTCCTTCCTTTCTTCTGTAGACGGCTCGATTTGCAACAGGGATGTACACTTTCTTTACGCAGGTTGAACCACCAGCATATATTTTTATCCGCGTCTTCAAATTGGGATTCTCGAACAGGAATATTTCTTTATACTTCTGTCCGGAGTTGCCTGGATCGAACTGGATAAGTCATCACTATCAAATGCGTCTTATCTTTCCGTCCGTGAACCACTAGCGCCTCGGCTTCGGTTTTGCCTTTTCAAAGTCCATAGAACAACTGATCCTCGAGTGAATCTTTGACTGTCACGTGACTTAGGTTTTGGGCGCGAATTCTAACTTACTTCCGTTCCCTTTACGGGTAACTGGGTCAGTCGACCCTTTTGACCTGCCTTCCCAAAATGTCATAAGACTTCACGTAATCTTTATTCTGTTGCTAGGCGGAAATTAACCTTCATATGTGCGTATATGCGTGTTTAGCTTATCTGCTTTTACATCAACACAGATACAATGACAATATTCTCCACACGTGACATATACTGACGTTATTTTCAGTTAACAATGTGAAAATAGCGTTTCTCTACTTTCCAGTTGCTAGTAACATTCTGTTTTTGTTTTTATTAGTTACCTTTTTTAATTATATTCATTTCATATTTTGCTTTCATAAATTCCACATTGGACAAAACGCGTCAGCAATTACTAGTTTTCCTATTGTCATTTTTATTCTTATATATATATATATATATATATATATATATATATATATATATATTATTCTGACTGATATCTTTATCTTCATCACCATATTTACAACGTTTCGACTGCTTCGGCTTTTATCCACTAGGCTGAATGTCTTTGAGGACACAGGGGTTCGTCGAGAAAAGCGTTGGTTAGATCCATTGCCTATACCCAAAGAGTTGTGAGTTCAATACCATGCCATAGCGGTGGCGAACCAAAACTTGGAGAGTTGAGTTAAAGGGAAATAACTGAGACTTCCGGAAGAGGCGTGGCACGTGGAACTAGAACAATGTACCACCTTATGGACGAAATAAGGTGTTCGATTTGAAATTCCAATTACGAAGCGTACAACGGCCGAAACGTTTCGAATATGGCAACAGCCCGAATAATTTAAGTAATCATAATACCATATATATATATATATATATATATATATATATATGAAGAAATATATATATATATATATGAAGAAATATAATTTTAAGGTGTGCTATACAACAATACATTATATATATATATATATATATAGTTTTAAGGAGTCCTATATTTATGGGATAAAGTGCTCAATATCAGAAATAGAGGTATGTAAATATGAATATAAAAGTGAACATTGAAGTTAACACTCAGAGGCGACAGGCCGTTTCACGCAATAGTCAGGCCGCGAATGTTGGATTTTTTCTAGACTATTTATAGATATGGGTCAGTGGTGCATTGTGGGTAATCTATTCTGGCGGTTATTTTGGCGAGAGTAGTTTATTTATTTATTTGGGTTAATTTATTAGGTTGGTGCAAAAATAATGACGTTTTGTCACATATGTTACTATGTTATTGAGATTATTTTTGCACCAACCTAATATTTTACTTGCTTTATTTTTTTCTTTTTATTTTGTTGACTGAAAACAAATTCTTACCAGTGGCCCGGATCTCTCTATTTATACTAAATACAAAGGGTCTGGTGAACATTAAGAATGCTACAATCTCCAACTCTGTAGGGTTGACGGCTAAAGCAACAAGAACATTCCTTTTTATCTCTTGGATTAGAGTCGAAACTTCCAAGATTTTTTAGTTAAAGTTGATCATTTATAGCTTCATACACACACACGCATTCACGCGCATGCGCATACACATACACACACGCGCATACATACATACATACATATATATATATATATATATATATATATATATATATATATATATATATATATGTCCATTTGGAGAGGCTTGTGGGGGCATAGTGTTATGGGTAAGGGAAACTCGGATAAATTCCACCACATAATATGTGATTAAGCGGCGATATATCGACTCTAATTCGTTACATATATATATATATATATATATATATATATATATATATATATATATATAGAGAGAGAGAGAGAGAGAGAGAGAGAGTGACAGACAGATGTATGTATGTATATATAGAGAGAGCGAGAAAAAGAGAGATAATGAGTTTTTAAATCGTTTTTATTTATTGAAGTTAATTATCTATCTATTTATCTATGAGGGAGTACATATACCGAGTGTATGTATATATGCATATAAATAGTGAGAATATATATATGTATATATATATATATATATATATATATATATATATATATATATATATATATATATGGAAGGACAGAGATACACCGAGAGGGAAAGAGACTATGCATAGTGAGTGTGGGATTATATATGTCCAGTAGGAAAAGGTAGAGATAATGAATGACTTAAATAAGCACTTAAAGCGATTAAGTGGCGTTGTCCGTTAGTCCTTGAAATGTTAAACTGACGGATGTCTCTTGTACTACCAGTACTTGTTTAAACTGCTGTCGTCTTGAAATGTCTGTCTCGCGCATCGCCAACAAAGTGGATATTGTGTGTCACCAATTCCATGTACGCCTCCACTATAAAATGACTTCAATACACCACATCAGTTAAAAAAAATTATAGATAACGGATAATTAAACAAGTAAAAATATCTGAAATAAAAATATCGTTCAGGTAATTGACGTTTATTTTATAAATGAAAACACCTGTCCAGTTATAAAAGAATTGTTACTCAATATGGCTGCCCGTTTTCTTTCTGTATCCACTTCCGGTTTTCCTTAAAATGGAACCTCGCCGAATTTTTAACAACTCGGAAGAAGCTGACAATGTAACGCGCGAGAAATTTCTCTGAACAGCAGCTGTTGGCGAGATATTTCATTGATATTGCTTGAAACATTGACAGATCTTGTATCTATTCATGCTTTGCTAAGAATAGTGCAATTTAATTTTCCCGCTTTGGCAATAAACTCTGTTTCTACATAGTTTCATGGAATGGTAATATTATAAACTTCTACTCCAAAAGTTTCTTTTCTCGTACTTTCCACCTGTGGAACTCCCTTCCGTTTACTTGCTTTCTCGATAAATATAATCTTCAAAAATTTAAAAACAACATCAATTGCCATCTCATGTCGTCTTGAATCCTGTTCATCTTTTGTCCTTTCTCCAATCGTCTCTATTTTCAGTTTTCTCTTTCACTTACACCCCCTGTAGCCCCCTGCATATTAATGATATTCCTGTCTTGCTTTAGGTGAAATTATTTAAAAAAAAATTGTTGCGATGCTTTTGAAACATCTAAGAATTCTTATATTGGCAATAAATTGGAGAATGATTCAAGACAATTCGCAGACAGCGATGAAAGCAAGGAAAACTGGAGCGACCGACGAGATATCTTCCGGGAGATTTCTTTGTTCTGGGTCTTCTTATTTTGGCAGTAAATCGAACGGGGACTGTCTTGAAGCCGCTGATGAGACATTTTATGAATATGGCATAACACAAAATATCACAGCGTCAAGTATTTTAAAAAATGATTACCAACGTTCGTGATGCTGGGTTTGCATAGTGGGTCAGCGACTGAGTGTATATTTTTTAGTTAGGTTCACCCATTTCAAGACTCGGGGTCCACTTGAGGGCTACGTTAAGTGGTTGTTTATAAGGATAGGAGAGAAAGATAATGGTTAACTCTAGACTTGAACAAGTTAAAGTTGTAGTGATCGGGGAAACATCCACTTGGGAGTTTGTTCCACAGGGCAGTGGTTTGCGGGAAGAAGCTGTGAACTTGCTTCTCACCGATGAAATACGGGGGGATTTGGGTGATTTGATACTATGTAAGTGGGAAAACGGGTCCTAGCCATGAAGGTTAGATCTGGCGGAACTAAGGAATGCAGTTCGTCTGAGCACTTTTTTTTATGGAAGTAGCAATAGAACAGTGAGAGTGAAAAATAATTCTTTTCCAACAAGGACTCGGAGATGCTTTTGAACTCTATCAGTGAAAAGTGAGGACTAGACAGCACTCGCCCAAATATGAAAAAGTACCCCATTTTCGGTCTGATCTGGGTCTTATAAAGGTGGAATAAGAGCATGGGGAGTCAGATACTTACTGGAGTGCTACATTGTGCCGATCATTTTACCTGCATCTTTAGCAATGTATAAGAGTTCCACTTGACACGGTACCTCCTCGAGGGGCATCCGTTCATTGTGGTTGACGGTAGTTCGGGGTCTGGTTAGCCGTAATGGAATATAACTAGTTTGGTTTTCGAGACATTAAATGTAACGAGCCAGTGTTTTCAAAGCTTTTCAACCAGCAGATGTTTGCCTTCTCGAACTTTATTATTTCTTCTTATTATTTCCTTTTATCTATTTTTATTTTTTCAAAATGTCTATTCACTTCAAAGTAGATGAGCTAGCTGTTTGAAAAAGCTCTGGAATAGACTGATATGTTCTGCCAGATCAACAATTTTTTAAAAGTAACGAATCTACATGAAACTAACTCTTCTTCTGAAGAGACGTGTGGTCGTTTCAAAATAGACCTCGCAGGGCCACATTCTCTGAAGAAACTTGTTGAAATTCAAAAAAAAAATTCGCCCTAAATTAGCTTTAGAAACTATTCGCCTAAAGTCAACTTAAAACGATCCTTAATCTCGACGTCAAGTCGCTTTCTATTTATAGAATTTATATTAGTCAGTATGAGAGAATATGATATTTAACCTTATATATATATATATATATATATATATATATATATATATGGTGATTGTCACTTCTTAACAGAAGAAGACCATCTCCACAACAAATTTCTTTCTTTTTGTTTAATAACTTTCAGGCTAACCGATCATGAGAGCGTAGATGGCTTTTTAAAGCTGCCTTACTTTTACAAGTTTTTGGCGCAAATGTTGCACCTCAAAGGGAGTTCCTTAAACCTAACAGACATGACACCAACGTGAATTTTCATGTGTCTTGTTAATCCGGAAGTTGATTTACATACTTTATAGCAGTGTGTACAAGAAGGTACAAGGATTGATTTCTGGTTACTTTCAATAAATCCAGCCTGGTGAGACCTAAGGTGACTTTGAAGACCTGTCTTTGAAATTGCCACATAAACTACATACATATTGTAAGGTTCCGGTGGAAGGTAGAGCTTCAAGATTACCTTTACGAAGATTGCATTTAACCATAGCATGTTCCACGTTGTCCTTTTCAAACTGGTTACAACTTTGAACTGTTGTTCTCCACGAAGATCGACATTCAACCTCCAGTTCCCACGTATCAATTTTGATATCCCAAGAACTTTGAGATTGGTTTTGATGGAATCTTTAATATATCAGAACAATGTTAGGTAATTGAACGACAAAGTGGAAAAATTCTATGTAATGCTTGTTGCTTTCTAAAAAGATTTCATCGAAATAAATAATGTTCTCATTAATAGAATTATATATATATATATATATATATATATATATATATATATATATATATATATATATGTATATATATATATATTATACATATATATATATATATATATATATATATATATATTATAATAAAAAGAAAGAACATTAAGATATATAATCCGGTGTTCTTACTGATATTTTTATTTTTACAAAACAGTGCTCAATGTAAATTTACTGAGAATAAATATTATAAATTAACTGATTTAAAATATGATTTCTTCGCTACACAGGAATTGCCATGTTGCAAAAACCGAAGCTAAAAACTTCAAATTTAATTATATAATTAAATTAAAATCATTAGTTCTGTTTCATCTTCAAGCAAATTTTGGAAATAACTTATTTTTAAATTTAAAAATGTGCCTTTAAGTCAAAATATTCCTCATGATGCTGCTGATGATGATGATAACATTACTTAAATATGATTATGTCCTTTTTGAGGTCGAAACAGGTTACAAAGATTGGTTGGCGGCATATCAACCTCTCTGGGTTATTTATGCCGAAATCTAAATATTTTTAACACAATTTTATGGTTTCAACAAAATTTATTGTTAGTAATTTTACTATATGTATGTTTGGTAGTTTTTTTTTATATATAAAAATATATAAAGATGTATTTTTATACTTTCATAGTGTTTTGACTTTATTTCGAGGTTCGTTATTTGCCCATAACTCGGAACCTAACACCTATTATCACCCCATCTCACGATGGACCTGAGAACAACAGCAATTAAGAGGTTGTTCCACGCTCCTCAAACCAATGGTCTTTACTGCTTGATGTAGTTTATCGTCATACCCAAAGCTGCGTTACATAGATTTTTTTTTCCATTTTGTCATCCAATTACCCAACATAAATAATCAAATAAGCAGTATAATTTTACTTACCTAAAAAATCCTTTATTTTTATGGTTTCGTCTATTTTACTGAGAATGATTATTTTAACAAAACGTTAGAAATGAGTCTAAGTGGATTCGAGACACTGAGGCTCACTTGACTGTTAATGATGCTCGTAATAGGGGAATATATTGTTTTACAAGTAGGTATTGTTTGAGGGATGACTTCTTTAATATGGTGTTGTCAAATCCACCCAATGTTGCTTTTGTGAATTAGGTTTATTAAGAGCATCGTTTCGTTTGATTTACGGCATATCAATCCCAATGTGTTATTTAATGCCTACAAAATTTTTATTGTTGGTAATATTTTTATAAAAATGTACTGCTGGTAATTTTTTTTTTCAAAAGTCTACTGCCGGTAATATTTTATTCAAAAAAGTAATACTGGCAATATTTTTTCTTCAAAAATCTACTGCTGGTAATAATTTTTTTTCAAAAATCTATTGCTGGTAATAATTTTTTTTTCAAAAATCTAATGCTGCTAATATTTTTTTTTCAAAAATGTAATACTGGTAATATTTTTTTTTCAAAAATCTACTGCTGGTAATATATTTTTCAAAAATCTACTGCTGGTAATATTTTTTTCAAAAACTTACTGCTGCTAATATTTTTTTCAAAAATCTACTGCTGGTAATATTTTTTTCAAAAATCTAAAGCTGGTAATATTTTTTCAAAAATCTACTGCTGGTAATATTTTTTTTTCAAAAATCTACTGCCGGTAATATTTTTTTCAAAAATCTACTGCTGGTAATAATATTTTTTTCAAAAATCTACTGCTGGTAATATTTTGTTTTTTTCTAAAATCTACTGCTGGTAATATTTTTTTTTTTCAAAAATCTACTGCTGGTAATAATATTTTTTTCAAAAATCTACTGCTGGTAATATTTTTTTTTTCAAAAATCTACTGCTGGTCGTATTTTTTTTTTCAAAAATCTACTGCTGGTAATAATATTTTTTTCAAAAATCTACTGCTGGTTATATTTTTTTTTTCAAAAATCTACTGCTGGTAATATTTTTTTTTTTCAAAAATCTACTGCTGGTAATATTTTTTTCAAAAACGCATTAATAGTATTAAAACCTATTTTTAAACTTTCATAGTGTTTTGACCCAAGTTTGGGGGTTAACTATTTGCTCATAGAAATGCTACCACTACTGGTCAGGGTGGACGTAACAGATGCTACCACTACGGAGCAGGGAACACCAGCAATTAAGAGGTGGTTCCACGATCCTCAAAACCTCCTGACCTTGCTGTTGGATGTAGTTTATCGTCTTACCGAGGACATCTTAAGAACACCTTCAAATAATATGAGTGTATGGTAACATAAAACGCATTGGCCAGTTGGATGTTTCTAATCCAAAATAGAAGAGAGAAAGACATTGAGAAAACAATGAAGATGTCAATCACAAAGAAGAAACAAATCGATTAATGAAAAAATAACTTTGACAAAAATAGTAGGACAAGTTAAAGAGATTGAAAAAAAAAAAAATAAAACAATAACGACAAACGATTCAAAAATTTTATCAGTCCGTCTTTTGCAAAACTTCAACAGTCAGAATTAAATCATTTACTTAAGGATTTATTTAAGGGGGTGCTTAATAATTTCGAAATGCGAGAGTGCATTTGAACAGCGAAAACTTGAGCCAAAGAGTTAAGCAGAGTCTTAAGAAACAGACAAAATTTCGTTAGAAACAAAGAAGAGAGTACTAAACTGTTATGTAATATCGGTCTTCCTCTGAAGTGAACGCTGGACAATCGCCTCACAGATGAAAAGAGGCTTGAGGCAATGGAAATTTGGTTCTACAGAAGGATTCTTAGAACATCATAAACTGAACATTTGAGTAATTAGCAAGTTTTAAAGAAAATGGCAACAAAAAGGATACATACTTAGAATCAGAAAGAGACAGTTGAAATCTCTAAAGTACATAATGAGGAAAGAAGGCGTGGAGACTTTGACACTCACAGGACATATCGAAGGCAAAAGGGACAGAGGAAAGTAGCGCATGACTTACCTAAGGAGCTTGTGTAAATGGGTGGCAGAACAGAGGTTAGGAGAGATGTCGAAATGACAAGACTAAAAGCTAGAAACGATAGGAAGTTATGGAGAACTGTGCTTTCCCTGAAAAAAGCCACATAGATCTTTAAGCTGAATCCAATTATCGGTTTGGTTTGGTTTGTTTTACGGCATATCACCCTCAACGAGTTATTTAATACCGACAAGATTTTTATTGCTGGTAATATTTTTTTTTATCTATCTATCCATCTATCTATCTATCTATCTTGGTCTCTTCATGTCTATCTGTCTCTCTTGGTTTTCATATCTATCTATCTATCTATCTATCTATCTATCTCACTCTATTCATATCTATCTATCTATCTATCTATCTATCTATCTATCTATCTATCTATCTCAGTATATTGGTTTGGTTTGTTTTGTTTCACGGCATATCAACCTGAACGAGGTATTTAATATCGAAAAAATTTTTATTGCTGGTAATATTTTGTATTTTCAAAAATGTATTGCTAATAACTTTTTTCCTCAAAAATGTATTGCTGGTAATAATTTTTTTTTCAAAAATCTATTCCTGGTAAAATTTTCTTTCTTTAAAAATTTATTGTAGACAATAATCTTTTACAAAAATGTATTATTGGTTTTAAAACCTATTTTTAAACTTTCATAGTGTTTTGACCCCAGTTTGGGGGTTAACTATTTACCCGTAGCTGGGACCCTAACAGGTGCTATCACCACGGGCAAGGGTGGACCTGGGAACATCAACAATTAAAGGGTGGTTTAACGCTCCTCAAAACCTCCTGATCAGAGGCCTTGCTCTTGGATGTAGTTTATCGTCTTACCCAGGACGCGGATGTAGTTTATCGTCTTACCCAGGACGCTCCAAATTCCGATTTTTTTTAATAATCTCTCCTCAAGCAAAGCGATAATGTCACAGAAACTCACGGGACTAGTGGGAGTGTGAGAGAATCGGAAGATTTTAGGGAGGAGAAATGACAATAAAAAGAAGAGATTTCAGGAAGACAGAAGATAGCGATTGACGTTGCATTTAAATTATTAAAGATTGTCCTCGGCGTGGAAGCAAGAAATCTGAAAACCGTTACACGGGTGAGAAAAGAAACGATTAGAATAGAACTTATGGATGGTTCCATCTAGCTAATTCGACAATAAAACGATGAGACCTAACTGCCAATCTAGTAGTACGCTAAAATTCATACGGTCGAGGCAACAAGGTGGAAAGCTTATTAGAGCATTAAAATATTTATAGAAAATAGAGAGAGAAGCCCCTTCACGGTTGTGGGGAAGCGACTGAAGTCGAGATGCCAAGTCGAGTCTGATAACATTGTAGACATTTCTTAAGATTTTGTCGAGAATTCGGGAATATATGAGCAGAGCACTAAACCAATATTCAATGCACAGACGAATGGTAGATTTTTATTATGGATTAAAGAGCAGACAGTCTGAGCTCTCTAGCCGTGGTTGGCAACTAGTTTAGGAGACGAACAATCCTGAATTAAACAATCAGCAACTTGAACATGGCTAGACATGAGATGCAAATACTATGTCGATAAATCAAAAACACGATTGATTTTAAGAACTATAGATAATTCCACTATGGATAACCCCACTAAAAAAGGGATTATCCAGAATATTATTGATAGCAAGAGGTTTGGACCCAAAGAAATTAAAAAATAATGAGCATTTCTTAATTACTCGAAAAACTAATTGAAACCATTAGATTGATCAGAGAACTATAAAGATATACAATTGACACGAATAGACCGGGATAAACAGTAGATTTAAAGGTTAGCTAAAATATATAATATATCAAAGGAAAGAAAAATATAGTTAATACTACGTTAAAGGCCAGCGAGTTTCCGGCTGAAGAAAATTAAACAGCAGCATTGGACCGGTTTAATTTTTGAATTATCTGCATATTGCCATCCAGTGTTCTCGCCTCCATAAAATCTAGGATGTTACTATTCAATATAATTATTGTTATACAAATTTGACCGGCTTAATTCTTGAATTATATGCGTATATGAAAACTGGAGGCAACAGAAATGTGGTTCTACAGTAGGATGCTGAGAATTCCATGAATGGAATGCATAAGTAAAAAAAAGTGTTAACAAAAAGAAATCAGAAAGAGACAGTTTAAATTTTTTTGATACACAATGAGGAAGGAAGGTTTGGAGAATTTAATACTCATACGGAATAGCAAGAGAGCTAGACAAAAGGCATCGTGCCTGACGAGCTTGTATGAATGGATAGCGAAATCGGGGCCGCAAAAGGATAAACGTTGCTAAGGGTACAAGAGATAAGAGGTTATGAAGAGTGAGATTCCACTTCTCGAAGGGGCGCGGCTCATAGAAGAAGATTTGACTCAGTTTATAAAAAAACAAACGGTGTCCTTAAGCGAAATGAATGTCTATGATCCATATCTGTACCCCAGTAGAATGAACATTATCTCAAAATTATTAGACTGCCAGTCAGGGTAAAAAAAAAAAAATTTTTTTTAAACTCAGAAAGCGATTAATGGATATAAAAAAAAATCATAAGATGTTCCTAATTTGATTTCTCTTTGGTGATATCACGGCAAGACAAACACAGAAATCAACGGCACATTACATCATTGATTTGTTGAAATTCCGGTCGGGGCTTTTTACGTTCACGTCTCATTCGTGCCTTTAGAAAATATATGAGGCCATCATCCCTAACTATGGCTAAAATATTAAAGTATATGAAACCCTTTAGTTTTGATAGGGCATTCAATGTAGGCAAAATCAATTACTGTCTAGGTTTGACAGGCGATGGGAAAAGCCTAATATTTTTGTTAATCACTTCACCCAAGCAAGGGCATAAAGTCACTAAGACGCTGCTGAGAGTGAAAAAGAATAAGAACACATTAGAAGGAACTGGAAACACAATCGTAAACAGGAAACAAGGGATAATCCTCTATTCCTGTTCAAAAGACCAGGAAGAAATGAGAGCTAGACAATAGGATCTGAAGTGAATTGAAATATATATATATATATATATATAGAGAGAGAGAGAGATAGATAGATAGGGAATCAATGGTTTTTTTTTATCCGACATTACTTTCTATTAATCCAAACGTTATTTTGTAAATACCCATGTCTGAATAAACGCCCTGATTGTTTTTTTTTGTTTTTTTTGTAGACAAAATTCACAGTGTTTAAAAAAAGCCGTCTACTCGAACATGGGTATCCACAAAATAACACTTGGAATAGTAGGACACACACACACATATATAAAGACATTTTTATGTTTATACTTTCTTTTTATAGATACAAATATTTAAGTAAATGCTCTGTTTATAATAAACAGAAGTAACAACATATACCGGCCTGAATGTCCGAAAAATTTTCATAGAAAATATGCGTCCTCCGACAGGAATCGAACCTGTACAATATACGGAATCGTCATATAGCCGGACGTGCTTTTACCGATTTCACCACAGAGGAGCTAATACTGCCTATTATAAACAGAGCATTTACTTAAATATTTGTATGTATAAAAAGAATGTATAAACATACAAATGTCTTAATATAATTGTTTGACTTAGTCCGTTTCATAATGTGTGACGTCATTTGTTTACATTTGGATACGCATCGAGCAGAAATGAATGTACTTGAGAAAATAATGGAAAATTGTAGTTTAAAAACAATAAAATCGACCTTGCTAACCAAAATGCTCCTCTGTGGCTCATTCGGTAAAACCACATCAGGCTATATGACTGTTCTGTATAGAATACAGGTTCGATTTCTGTCGGAGGATGCATATTTTCTATGATAATTTCTCGGACATTCAGGCCGGTAAATGTTATTAATACTGTTTATTATTATAAACAGAGCATTTACTTAAATATTTGTATCTATAAGAAAACATAAAACTGTTTTAAAATAATTGTCGGACTTTGTCCATTTTATAGTTTTTATATTTATATATATATATATATATACATATATATATATATATATATATATACATATATATATATATATATATATATATATATATATATATATATATATATATATATATATATATATATATATATATATATATATATATATATATATATATATATAAAATTAGGATACGAATGGTAAATATATAAGACATTTTGAAAAATGACCTTTACATATTTCGCCGATTTTACAAGAATTTGTTTTCTTGAAATATAATTCCAAATTATTTTACATATTCACCATCTTGTCGTTTTCTCAGCCATAGTTACAAGCTTTGGTGTTGTTCTGATATAAAGCTATAAGTATGCATCTCCTAGTGAAAACTGAACCTACTCCTCACTAGTAATGATTTACCAGATCAGCGCGCTAACCACTGATCTACGTTGAAGCGCCGGTTTTAATTACTAAACGTAGCTTAGTTTTCATATACGGGTATCCAGGAAGGATCGAACTCATGCACGTCTCCTCACTTCTTATCAGGGGCATCATATTTGCTTCGTCATAATAGTAGTGTGTCTAGGTCAACATAATCCGATGGAGCCTAACTCTCTTCAGTTTTCCTTCTCCTAGACTGGTTGACACTGCTTGCAAATATCCCAGTCTGTCCTGTTGTTAAGGCCCATAACTAGGTGAAGATGGATTTTTTTCTTTTTTAGAAGGGCGTTTCTAAACCGAAGTCAGCTCTGCTCTTAAAACCATAGCAGGGAAAAGAAAAATAGATCGGTTCGTACACAAGTATAATTGTGTGAAAGTGAATAAAAACGAATTCGGTGGGATTCGAACTCGTAGATTTCTCTTTGCGGGTAGCTAACTGTTACACTCCCACATTGAACACATTACTAATAATCTAAAAGTCCAACTTGTCCACTTCTGCACCATGATGAGACGCCCTTGAAATACCTGTTGGTACAAGTGAAAAGCTCACCTGTTAGTGTAAAAACTGGAAAAGAATCTTGAATAATGAAAGAAAATTTTCGTTTTTCTTCGTTATCGTCTAATTTTAATTGCAACCACTCATTTATCTCTTTCAATTTCTTGGCTCAAATTTCAAAGCTTGTTTATTTAAATACTTTACTGTGATTGGCTACAAAATGTTATGTATAACAAGCGTAAATATCCAACCACAGATGCTCGTGGGCAGATAAGCACAGGTCATGTTACTGAAACTGAGAAATCTTTTTTTAAACATGTATTTCATAATATATAAATAGACACCGCGTCGGGGTTTAATTGCAGTAATATATTTGGCCGACGCCAAAATTTCCATCATTTCTTTGATGATATTCTTATAAATTTATGGCAATATTTCATTCATCAAAGAATTTCCTTGGATTCTCTTTTGGTCATAATCCACTTTTCAGAGAAACTGCATATTGCAACATCTGAGGTTGATGTATCAGTATCCATTATTGTTTTAAGAATACATTTATTCAAATAAATTCATAGCGTTATTACTGAGTCATGAAAGTAATTTCACTTGCTTTTTATTAATCATTTCAGCCCAACAAAACAATAAAATCCACTAGGACGCAAGATGTTACAGAGAGCGAAAGAAACAGAGAGGGAAATAGAAGAACAGGATTCAAGAATATAGAAGATGACGATTGACATTGGCTTTAACCTTTTAAAGATTGTAGTTGACAGAAAAGCAGGATATCAGAAGAGAGTTCCTCCTGCGAGAAGTGCAGAAGAAATTATTAGGATAGAACTTGCGGTTACAACTCGCAATTTCAACAGTGAAATAATGAGACCTAGCTGCCAATCTAGTACTGCGATTAAGTCAAGGTACGTACGAGGAAAGCTCAGTAGAACAATTACCATGAAAATATTTATAGAAAATGCAAAAGGACGTTACGTTACGGCGATGGAAAAAGGATTGAAGCCGAAATGCCAGGTCAGTACCGATAACGTTGCAGATTATTCTCTGGATTTTGTCAAGATTCTCTAGAGATTAGACAGAATCACCAGACCAGATATGGCAACAATATTCGATTCACGGGTGAATGGTAGACTTATAAATATGCAAGAGAGAAGCTGGCGATGAAAACGATCTATCACGACATAGTGAACCGATTTCCTGGCAACAGAATTAGCCATTGATGTGATATTTTCGGCTAATCTCACTATTCCATCACAAAAGAACGATTCCAGTTTTGATTCGATTAATTTTTGGAATCACTGATCCGAGAAAGATTGATACCTGGAAGGAAAACAAGTGAGACTTCTTTAACCAAGATATTAACTTTTTTTTAATCTTTTTTATCTTCCAGAGTGTTGTTCAAACGAGCCAATTGCTCACGGCCACATTAGCACAGAAACAGTTTGCCCAGAATCCCACAATTCATAAAAAATATAGAGTCTTTGAATCCTATCACAGACAGAAGAAAATTATCTTCTCTGATAGGTTCCATTTAGGATTAAGCGTTGATAATTTTCTTGAATTATATTATTTAAACAAATTCATTTTTTTTCATTGTCAGAATCCATCTTTTCCGACTATGTTGGCATCGAGTGGAAAGATCCATTCTAATCAGATATACACGTCCCAAGAAAATAACTTTTAAAAATTCCAATACCATATCAGTTGGGCGGTCATGGATCTCCATAGCTTCCATTTTTTAAAGATATCTGCTTTCCCGTAGCTTTCTCCACGGTTCTTAATTCAGAGTTGTCCTTTTCCGCGGTCTCAGCCCCGCAGATTTCACTTTCCACGCTGTTAACGATTAGGTCAGCTGTCCATGTTGTCTCCGTGACTGCAATTTAAACGTTTTGTATGACATTGATCAGTATTTCGGAACAGCACTTAAAATGGCGACTCGTCTCGAAATTGCAGTTTATTTGATGATACATCACTGTTTACATGGGCCGAGAGGTTAGAATGTTTGTTTTCCGATCATGACACCAGGGTTAGAATTTCACCATATCATGAAGGTAACTTATTGATGCTATCGACCAGGAGAGGCGATCTCAGCGTGCAGCACCTTCGGAAAGCGTTGACCCAAGCCTTGGAAGTGAAATTGGTTAAGAGGATCTATGTGGGAGCTGTCGATGCTTGCGCTAGCACGAAGTCACAAGTCATCGTAACCGAGCGTTTGTGCATACTGGCCTTGTTCAGAGTGTTGATCACGCCAAAAAATGCGCTCTCCCCCAGAAACTGTAACCATGGCCTATTCAGCCTAATTGCGGTATAAAGACCGGTTGCCACTCAAGGCTATAGGATCCAGTATGTTCTACTATTTATCCATAGCTGGGGGGAGAAGAGTTGGATTCATAAGTTTCCCACGACTGGAATCCGAACTCGGGTCTCCGATTCCTTAATCCGAGTCGCAATACATTACCGGGCCTGCCTCTTATACCTCTCTCTCACTATCTCAATATAATTTTAAAGTACGCTATATTTATGGGTTAAAGTGCTCAATATCTGGGATAGAGCGTATGTATGGATAAATATATAGCCACTACGCTTGCGTTTAGCATGAAAAAGACTTTTGGCCATGGGAGTTGATTTCAATGCCAACTTATATACAGGGTGTCCATAAAGTTCGCGCGCACTTTAAAAAAATGTATAACTTTATTTGTATTTGCGATAGAAATAATCTGTAAAAAATATTATAAAGTTTAATGTACCTCGTTTTAAGTATAGCTAAAATAACTAATGCGATTTCAGGCATTACTGTAAGTCAGTTGGCAAATGTTTTCCGTGAACTGCAAAATCGTATTACCCTTTGTATTGCTAATAATGGAGGACATGTGGAAACTTAAATAAAATTTCAGTGAAACCTTAAAAAATATAGATTTACTTCTTTCTCATCCTTTTTACAAATTATTTCTATCGCAAATACAAATAAAGTTATAAAATTTTTTAAAGTGCACACGAATTTATGGACATCTGTATATATATATATATATATATATATATATATATATATATATATATTAATAATTACACATATGCCTACGTTTACAGTACGATTCAGAGTTTCAGTGAAACTCTGAGTCGTAGTGTAAACGTAGGTATATGTGTAATTATTAATATATACTTTATAGCTCTGTTTAACTATTCACCACTGTTTTGTCTACAACATTGATTAAAGAAATAGTTATTTACTCATCTGTATGTGCAGATAATCGCTCACATATATGGTTGATCATATCTCTTTATTAAACTGATTTCTACTAATATATATATATATATAGACAGCATGTTTTTATTCAAGCAGGTGTGGTTAAAAAAAAATAAACGTATTATGTCTATTTTTTTTTTTTTTTTTTAGTTTTAATCCTTTGAAGTTCACGAATTATTTCTTGGTCGCCGTAGAAAATTAATCAAGAAAAAATACCAAAGTTTTCTTTCAAATAATTTTTATTTTCCAAAGTACTTTCAATCTCATCTGAGACCATCTTCAGCGGAATAAAATATCTGTGGATGTGTATGCAGTAACACCGTAAATTCAAAATATTTTTTCTTTTCACTGTTTCTTATTTAACAGTTAAAATATCTAATCCTTGAAAATGGATAAATGTATAGCCGAAAGCGCTCGGATAAAAAGAACATTCGGACAGTTTTTATATAATTTATCATCTGAAAAGAATAAAATTATTAAATCGCATGAGAAATTGTATAAAAAACTAAATAAAAGCACCTTGTCCGTCGTATTCAATGAAATGTGCATATATATATATATATATATATATATATATATATATATATATATATATATATATAAATTTTGAATTACTCCATTGGCAAAGACGTTCATTTTAGTCAGCTTCTATCCAAAGAACCGCTACTTTGTTTAACAGACTCCGGCATGAATGCTTTCCTAAACATTAGAATCTTAAGCTCTTCAAGCCAGGGTCTATCGTCATCTATCTTCCATATTCTCATATTTTTTACTTCTTGCTTCCTTCTCTTACGTTGATACCACACACCTCGTTCAGTAATCCTCTATCTTGCTTGGCTCTATCTTGCATTGAGTAAACATTAGTATATATATATATATATATATATATATATATATATATAGAGAGAGAGAGAGAGAGAGAGAGAGTGAGAGGAAAGGGAAGAGTGAGTGTATGCATGTGTGCAAGAGTTGATTCCCACGTCAACACTTTCTATATCTATAAAGGGTCTATGCCCAGTAATATAAATACCCATCATATATGTGTGTGTGTGCGTGTGTGTGTGTGTGTGCTTGTGTGTCATATTTTTTTCAATTGAAGGGACACAATGCTCAATAGCCTATCCCCTTTCTATATAATAAATGCCAATGTCACTGTGTCACACTTTTCAGTTAAAGGGACACAACTATCAATAGGTTATCTTCTCTATAATAAATGCGAATGTTAGTGTGTCACTGTGTAACACTTTTTCAATTAAAGGGACACAACTCTTTCTTTCAATAGCTCATGTTACAGAAATTTTGGATTTCATTACTGCTTTTCGGTGATTTTTGCGACGAATTTTTTTGTACGATAACAATTTTTATAACCTGGAAATAAATTTGGGAATAAGTGAAATTAAATGTGAAATCCAGCGAAAGTTACTCATGAAATAAAAGCAATTGTTTATGCGGAAAGTAAGAACCTACGCACATCGAATTGTCTTTTAATTAAGTGAAAGTAAAAGAATTATCGTTGAACTTTTAAAAGGTAAGCTTAAATATTAATGCAATACTTAAATGCAGCGATTTCTTTTGTAGTTTATTGTTGCCTATCGCATACAGCAGCTATATGCCTCGTAAAAAGAAATATTTGCCAACAGAGGATAAGATTGCAGACATAAGAGCCAAGGCTGCAGGGGGGAAAACAAAGTCCCGTGGAAATGGGAACGAAGATCAAACGGCAGCCAAGAGAGCTTTCAATGCTGAGAAAACGTTTGGATTCTCAATCATCTGAACAAGCCAAAAGCCTAATCAAGAGACTTCCACTGGAGCTAGGTTAAATGCCACCCGATAGGACGGCTTTTAGGGTAGTTAATTAATATA
>OZ010578.1:120263672-120291172 GCA_963932145.1 Acanthosepion lycidas | reverse complement strand
ATATTTACATATGCTCTATCCCTGATATTGAGCACCCATAAATATAGCATACCTTAAAACTATATTTTATCCTATACATTATAAATTAATTGATTTAGAATATGGTTCCTTCGCTACACAGGAATTACCATGTTTCAAAAACCGAAGCTAAAGACTTCATATCTAATTATATAATTAAATTAAAAGTATTAATTGATTTTCATCTTCAAGCGAATTTTGGAATAACTTATTTTTAAATTTACTGAGTTATATATATATATATATATATATATATATATATATATATATATATATAACGTAGCAGACAATGAGTGCTGGTAGTAATAAAACGCTACTCGATGTAACAGATTTATAACGCATTTATACTACTAATAAATATTCATTTTGTTTTTGAAGCTTTGGTATCACGTAGGTGGCAATCGTCAAAATCCACGCCTTAATTTACAGCGAGGAACCCCTTTGATTTTTTTTTTTTTTTTTCGTTTTTCCTCCGCCCATTATTTTGTTTTGTGTTCATTTATATATTTCTCTTTGAAATAAAGTCGAATCACGCATGCGCGGTCGTTTGTCTAAAAATTGGCTTATTTTTTTTTTCGAACCGACAATAACAAAAAGATTTTCTTTCTTAACAGGTATTAAGATATTGGATTTTGCTGAAACATTAAACCCTGAGCCAGGTGTATAAAACGTTTGGCACACTAGAAAGTATTTATAATTCTACAAATTTAATTCAATGCCGGCTAAATTTACCGCTCTAGTAAAAACGACATCCTATGATATCTGTTTGATATTAATTACGTTTGTGCTAATTGCTTGCTGCACTTGCGCCGATCAAGTTACAGAGTTAATAAGAAAGAGTCTTTAAAACGAATGGCGGCACGTGACATCAAAAATAAAGGTTAAACCCGCTGTTGGGTGTATGATTGCGTGTATAGGCGCACGTGTCAGGTTGTGCGGGGGGAGTGGAGCGAGAAAGAATGGCAACATTTAAGAAGGTAATCAGATCCATCAAAATATGATCGTGCACCGAGAAACAGAGAAGTGCTGTTCTCTTTTAAAATTGGCACATTACCTACTCAACAGTTGAGCAATGCAAACCTAACTATCGCTTTCTTCTTTAAACATTTCACCCCAAGCAAGGCGATAAAGCCACTAATTCGCAAGAGAGTTACTGTGAGGGAAGGAAAGCGATAAAACGGCGCTGAAGAGAAAGGAGAATAAAAAGAACAGATTTCTAAGAGACAAAAATGACGACTGACGTTGAATTCACACATTTAAAGATCAAAGTTTACCTGAAAGAAAGAAGTTACACAGACAAGAAGTGCGAGAGAAGAAGCCATTAGAATAAAACTTACGGTTGCATTTCGACAGCAAAATAATGAGACCTAGCTGCCAATCTAGTACTACACTTAAATTCGTGAAGTCGAGATAACAAAAAAGAGAGCGATATTTATTCCTGTTTATTTACAGAAAATGTGGCACAAGGCCAAAAAAGGGGGAAGGAACAAAAGGGTGGTCTTCTTCTGTTTTAATATTAAACTTAGCTAGCGGCAAACACTGACCCAAATATACTACAATATTCCTTAAAACACAACAATGCATTCTTGCTTACCTTTCTTACTACATCCACCTTTGCGGTTAGAATGTTCGCAATCTGACAATGAGACCCGGGTTCGAATCTAACCATAGTCGATTTGTCGGGAAGGAGACTTCCTGATGTTATCGGACTGGAGGGGGTCGATCCCAGCATGCGGCAACTTTGCAAAGTGCCTGAAAACCATACCACGAGTTGACCCAAGCCTTGTGAATGCAATTGTGTAGACGGAACCTTTGGGGGCCGTCGATAGCTATGTTAGCACGAACTCACAAGTCATCGTGACCGAGGGCTTGAGCGTGCTGGCCTTGTTCACACTGTTAATCACACTAAATAACACGCTCTTTCCCAGAAACTGTAACTAAGGTTTGCTCAACATAGTTGCTTTATAAACCACAGGTGGGCTCTGTGGGTGTTCAACAAACACAAATGTGCCTGAGCCAGCGTCTGCAATAGGGATTGGCTAGCCGCCCTAGTAGACGGGTATCCTCGAATATGAGTGGCCAACTATACTACATCCACCATGATACCGCAATGTCTCGATGAAAGTCCAACCTAGTCCACATATGTACAATTCCTTGTATGTGGAAGAGGGGGGGAATAAAACAACAAATTTAAAAATCTAACCCCAATGAATAGCAAAGAAGAGAGCTCATCAGAACAATTGCCGTGTGAATATTTATAGAAAAGGCACAGGAATGCTACGTTACGGCGGGGAGAAAGTGATTGAAGCCGAGATGCCAGGCCAGGACCAATAATATTGCAGATGTTCTTCTGATTTTGTCAAGGATTTCTAGATATCTGCCTATATCTCTGAGATGAGGTATTATGATTACTTGTACGATTTGCATTATTCAGTCCGTCATTCTGATCTTCATTGCCATTTCGAACCAAACCCTTTACTTCGTCCACCTAAAATCTCATAAGCCAGAAATAAATATGATTTCAAAATTTAAAATATTATCATGAATTACTTGTAATTATATACATGAGTCCCAATATAAATAGTTATAAATAATTATTGACCAATTTTATTATTGTAATATTTTTACATTATATCAAGTATTAAAAGTGTAGTATGTAGGATCTGCAAATTGAAGAAGAGAGTTATCAATGATAATGTTCTGACTAGAATCCATGGTTATCTCCCTTTAATCCCCCTCTCTCTCGCTCTATCTCTCTCTCTCTCTTTGAACTCGCTTTGTTGTGTGTCTGCTTTTGTATTTTCGTCGGGACTTCCTTTTGGTGAGGCGCGAGCAAATTTTCATTCCGAAAACGCGGGCCAGAGAAAAAAAAGTTTGGGAACCACTGGCGAAATACCGTTTGTTAGATTCTTCAAGGATAGATTCAATAAATGTTGATGATGTAATCTTTTTAAAGTGTGATTATAGTTGGTAATATTATTATTAGTAACCCCCTCGAAGTACTTTTGACGTAAAAAATGATGTTCTTTTTTTAGTTACGGTGGCATTTGTAAAATCAAAAATTTGTAAACATTTGTAAATTTTATATATATATATATATATATATATATATATATATATAGCTATTTTTGTAGTGATTTTATAACATATTTATGTTATAATTTTCGAATAAATAATTATCTTTGCTCTACTCTGTATTAAGCACTCTTTTAAGAATAGTATTTGTTGGTTATTGGAATTTGTTCCGTATACACCACTCCTATTGTTGGGTTTATATATATATATATATATATATATATATATATATATATATATATATATATATATATATATATATATATATATATACAAAGAAATAATCACGCATATAATCAATCAGCAATATTAAGGCTATTATTGGCGATATCACATCGCTAGTAGTATATAATGTATGCATTAAAATACTGTTAATCCATAGAATAATGTGATCCCCATTCATAAAACTGTTGTCGGTTGTTTCCAGTTTATACTTTTTTAAAATGATAGTACTTTCGAATAATTTTTTTGTATATAAATATATGCTGCCTAATGTTTTTTATATATATATATATATATATATATATATATATATATATATATATATATATATATATATATATATAATTATTTATTCGAAAATTCTAACATAAATAAATCACTACAAAAATAGCCATTTTGTTTCAACACTTCTGGTGGCTTATCAAGTGATGGTGTTGAATGCAGAATAAAGGGTTTTAAAAGGTTCAAATCAATCAAACATCCCTCGCTAGGGGAAACGCTGTTACATAGGCTGCAATGACCAATGAAAATACAAGTATATGATAATTAAAAAAAACTTGAAAACGAACTTTGGTCATAATAATTATTTAATGCTTTAATATCAGAATTCATTCTAACTAATAGATATCAAATTATACTATAAAATTAAAAATTAACAATTTTAAATTTTATATATATATTTACAATATAATGAATAATCACCGAGGTATATAATATTTCATATCAAATAAATTATTTTAAATTGTTTTATATAATCATACATTAGATTCTTTAAGCATCTCTTGTGAAATATGGGATGAAAGCAACTTTCTTAGTATCATTGTCGACCCCCAATAGCTCTACACGCTCTACAGTTCCAAAACTCTCAGATTTCCAACTCGACTCCATTGTTTTGAGCAAAGTGGTCCTGCTATTATGGGCACGAATTTAAGCTTTATTAAGTACCATATTTTCACTCGGGTTATCGATTGTTGTTTTTAGCACAACGTTTTGGCTGTCGTGCCTTCTGGTCTTCGTATGCTTGTAAACTTCAAGGACTTTTCTAACATGATCCTTTATCTAATGTTAATTGTTCTCGATTCAGTGACCATGACTCTAGGAAAATCTCGTCGTCTTCTTATTTAATAATAGCAGAAACGTCATGTCCCAGAGTCTTTTGTTTTTTCAGGATAACTTATGCTTTATCCTGATACGATTGAATTCATTTTTACAGATCCTAGTGTATGACTTTTCCTACCCTATAGAACTTACTTTTGTATTACTGAGGCGACATTTTTGTTATACGATTTGAAGTGGAAATTTTGCTGTTTTTGCGTTTTGTCAAAATTGTCTCTAGTTCATTTTTGACAAAGCTTCTTTTTCGTTATGATCTCGCAAAAAACAAAAAACAAAACGTAAATAAAGAAATCAGAACGGACTCACTCTGTATAATTTTGAGCAAAACTGGATCTGCTGTGCCAAGGCGTGTCAGTTCTGAGATCGCCACTAGGCAGTTAAGGCTTAGGAAAAATTCTAACCAGTCATCGTTCTCTCCTTGTTACAATATAAACATATATATCTGCATCTATATTTCTGCTTCTAGATAGATATGAAAGCACTGCGATAGATAGAGAGATAGATAGATAGATAGATAGATAGATAGATAGATATAAACAAATAGAT
Source organism: Acanthosepion lycidas (assembly GCA_963932145.1). Taxonomy (NCBI): domain Eukaryota; kingdom Metazoa; phylum Mollusca; class Cephalopoda; order Sepiida; family Sepiidae; genus Acanthosepion; species Acanthosepion lycidas. The sequence goes on along the minus strand of OZ010578.1, from coordinate 120,286,195 downwards.
ATAAGCAGTGATAGATAGATATGAACAGAGACAGATATGAACATAGATAGATAGATAGATAGATAATGAACAGACCGAGATATATAGATAGTGAACAAACCGAGGTATATAAAGAACAGAGATAGATAGATAGATAGATAGATAGATAGATAGATAGAAGCAGACCGAGACATATACATACAATTCCTATCTGAAGACATAATTATTCTTTAGTCTGAAGTTTTGTTTTAGGCCGGTTGTTAATTTAACGAAAAAAAAAACAGAGATGCAAACACGTGTACTCGGCGTTAGATAGACATAGATAAGAATATATATATATATATATATATATATATATATAGAGAGAGAGAGAGAGAGATAGAGAGAGAGAGAGAAAGAGAGAGGGGGAAAGAGAAAGAGAGAGAGTCTCAGTTTGCGCGTGCATATGTAAGAGATAGTTATACTGTCATCTTATTTCACAATGGGTGGATTAACACATAAGCCCTACTGACATATTTCTGCGGGATCACGTGTCAGAAGAAAATGTAATTACAGGGTAACATCACCAGCATCGTCAACAGTATCAACATCATAATTTCCAGTACAAATTTTAATGGCTCTCTCTATCAATAAACCTCACTGCCACTATCTTGATAATTCTCCCCACCAGATTTCTACCCTCGTGATTTACTCTTGAAGGTCACATGACAACAACACTTTCTGGTATGCAAGTACTTCCCTCAATAGACTTTGCTCTATTTTTACAACTTGCCTGACATCGTTTTTTTTTCATCTTCTTTATATTACTAATTTATTAATATTTCTTTGAGGTGCTTATGGCTCTCCGAGTGCACATAATAGTTCATAGTAATTGTAATATTAGCCGTTTCCTTATAAGGAAACTTTTTGGCATTCACTGATCGAGCAGCCAGTAATTTTTTTCCGGTTAAACTTTATAAAATCTTTCTCTTACAACAATTTTTCAGGAAAATAGTTTTTAGTTTAAGCCAGTAGCTGTTATAGCTCTTTCTAGTATTGATGGGGTTTCCTTCCTAACCTTTTATTTAAAGTCGTGTGTAATATCAACATCTGGATTATGTTATTATGTGTGATATTCGTTTTAGTTGCTGGTAGTCCTCGAGTGATGTCCTTTCTCTTATTTAGTAAAGTAAAGAATCTGTAACGCCAGTTCACAATGTTCAAAGAAAGATGATCTTTGCCGATAAACGCAGGCTTCACTCGTTCAAAGTATTTTTAAACCATTAATCTTAGAAAACGGTTGTATACAACTCATAGTTTAGATACTTCTCAACGGATTTGGCACCATGCATGACATCTATATGAAAATCTCGATCTGATAAGGCTATTTAAGTAAATGACTCGAGTTTTCAGGTTGATGCCTTGGTTTTATAAGCAATTTGCGGTGTTGGGTGAAACTAACATTGGCACAGCCTATGCTGTGTTCATTTTTTCCTGAGCCAATGGCTCACACAAAATTCCAGTAGTTGTTAAGAATATAAACCTGGAATTATCCGCAATCCTAGCAAAGTTATTCAACTGCTGCTTGAAGGAGAAATCCTACATAAGCCTGTGGAAAGTGTCAAGCGTATGCCCGGTTTTCAAGAAAACAAGCGTGCGATCTTCCCTCTCCCAATACAGACCCATCAGTCTCCTCATTATTCTCAGTAATCTTTTTCAGGCCATAATCAATAAGAAGGTTGTCGAGCACCTAGAAACGAACACCCTCTTCAGTGACGGGGAGTACGGGTTTCGGTCGGACCTATTCATTGCCGACGTTCTAACTACCAACACTCACAGAATCAGTGAGACTCTTAAAGGCAAACACACTTCGTGGACCATAGCACTAGATATATCAAAGGCCTTAGACAGCGTGTGGCCAAAAGGCTTACTATACAAGCTCTCCAGTGACCCTTACTGCATTTAGAACTGCCTTTCTAAGTTCTAAAAAACGCCAAATGCTGCTACGCACAAGCAGTCCAGGACAAGGTTGAAAAAAAACTAATTGGATCCCGTAAATTCTGGAAGATTACCAACTCTATCATGAACAGAGATAAAGCGGCTGTGGCCACAATTATAAATTGCCCTGAGGCCATATATTCCTCGACATACAAAGGCGAACCTCTTTGCCTCAAACTCAGCATTAGACAACAAAGACCACCCCCTCCCCAACTTCCCACGTTTTATTGAGCATAAACTCAGTAATATTACCTTTACAGCACGAGAAGTCTCTAGACTTATCAAATGCCTTGACCCTAAGAAAACCACTGGACAAAATTCCAGTGGTTGTCGTTAAGAATATAAACCCAGAATTAACTTCAATCCTAGCAAAGTTATTCAACCGCTGCTTGAAGAAGAAATCCTTCTCAAGCCTGTAGAAAGAGTCAAGCGTATGTTCTTTATTCAAGAACGCGGACGAGCGATTTTCCCTCTCCCAGTATAAACCCACCAGTATCATCAGTACGTTTAATCAATGAGAAAGTCATCGAGCATCTAAATAAGAACAACCTCTTCAACGGCCCGATTCACAACTGACGTCCAAGCTACCATTACTCACCAAATTACTGGGGTTCTTGACGGCAAACACACCTCGAGGACCATAGCATATCTCTAAGGCCTTCGACAAGGTGTGACACAAACATTTGCTACACAATCTCTCCAGATATGGAATCGCTGGAAGGCTCTTCTCATTTATAAAAATCAATCGTAACAGCTAGGTCTCTGAAGATAGTTATTAACGCTTATTAAGACAGGCGTACCTCAACCACCATGAAATCTACACAGACGATACAGAAATCGCTGATTTTACAAGTACATCAATCTACTAGCTTTTTTTTTTTTAGAGATATGAAGACCAATACACATATGTCTTAGTCAACAAACGAGACAAATAAATTGATAGGAACAGATCGGAATGTTTAATAGATAGGCGAAGCTAGGTCCATATTAAAACATTATGAGAAAAATTTCCTTACTTCAGTTATGATAGATAATCCCCTTCTTTGATGTTCTTGATGGTATTCCATACTTTCTACTTTGCCGAGCGTTTAACGCGCAACCAGACGCCGCCACCTCATCCCAAATCCATTTCCTTTTATTTGCAAATTGCTAAACCCAATTTCCGCTCAGTGACGTTGAAGTCTTCCGATAACTTAGATGGCGCCCTCGGCCGAAAAACCATTTCTCAAGACATCAGTTAATTCTTGTATTGCCATTTATATTAACCTGGACATGTTTTATATTTTCTCCGCGTAAATTTTATCTCAAAGGAAAAACAAACAAACAAAAAAGAACGCGTGTTCCTCGATCTTAATTTAGTAATCCCAAGGAAGGACCATTATATTTACTAAATGTTTTTAGGCATAATGTATTCTTTTAGTAACGTCACTAGGGGGGATGCGACCGGCACTGCCTGACGCCATCAGAGGTGGGATGACTATAACATTATTATATTATTATTCTGTTTCTTTCTTAGTTAGTTAGTTAGCGTATCCGCTACACCCTGTCAATACCTAAAGAATAATGGACTGTTCCGTTTTGATCACGGGGACAGACGGAAAAGGCATCGAGGCGCTGTTTGGTTTCATTGAGGTAAAGAAAGAAAGAAAGAAAGAAAGAAAGAAAGAAAGAAAGAAAGCATGAGGGACCGACAGAATGACTGACAGAAAGAAAGACATACAGACAGACAGAAAGAAAGACATACAGACAGACAAAAAGAAAAAAGAAAGAGTGAAAGAATTGATTCAGTCGTTTTCTTCAGCTTGTCAGTCGTCTCCAGGCTAATTAAAACCAGAAAATATTTTTAGATTGTAAGAATTTTTGGGAGACAATAATGCTTTAATGATGGACTAATTATCTCATATTGGTGTCTGGGTGGGGGTGAATTTATTCATAGCCATACCTTTCCCAAGGGTATTTGCGCCTAACTGAATATAACGAACCCAAATGGAATTGGAACTCGGCTCTCCGATTAACCATTTTGAGCCATTATCCATTGCAACATTCGCATATCAAAGCTTAGAGCGTCTAGTATTCCCAAGCTGTCACCCATCTAGAGTCGACGTTGCTTAACTTCATAAGAGAATTTCAGAGCTTTTGGGGTGTAAGACGAAAGAAAGAGAGAAGATAGAGAAAAACATAACGCTCTCATGTAGTTAACGTCTGTTTCAGTGTATTGGAAAAGCTTGTCAAGTTTAGATTCTTTCATTTGTACCCCCTTACGTCTTTAAATAATGACCTGCATTCATACTTTGGATTGTTGTTGCAATATTTTGTGAAAGTTGTTAAGCTGAAATATTTAACGAGGAAATAGGGAAATTTCTACAAGGTCCCCACCAACGCCCCCCCCCCCAATGAGAGAGATGAACAGTGTAGTCGCGTCTAGATGATATGCTAACTGGTAACGACTGATAAGTAAATCTGTAGTAATACTATAGCCCATCACCAAGAGAAAGCATGTCCATATTAACACCTCCAAAAACAATGAAGATCAGAATTATTATTCGAGGCTCTCTCCGATTCCTTAGACGTTTCAGACAGATGATGATGATCACATCTCATCTACTACCCACAGCTTTTGAATGGCTTGGTTTGGTTTATTTTGTTTTACGTCATTTCAAACTCAATGGGTTTTTCAAAGCCGACAAGGTTTTTAGGATAGGTTCGTATGAATAGAATATGTATTCTTTGGAAGAAATCAGTTTGGTTTATTTTGTTTTACGGCATTTCAACCTCAATGCTGACAAGGTTTTTAGGATAGGTTCATATAAATAGAATATGTATTCTTTGTAAGAAATCAGTTTGTAGATCTGATTACATTGGCGTATTTTTGTAAAGAGGGCTTTTGTTGAGAGTCAAAGTTATTGCAGGTATTTTTAAAAATGTATTGCTGGTAATATTTTAAATAAATATATTGGTGGTATTTTTACAATACAAATTTATTTTTATACTTTCGTAGTGTTTTGAGCCCAGTTTGAGATTTAACCATTTGCCCATAGCTGGGACCCTAACAGATGCTACGAGCTGAGGTCAGGGTGAACCTGGGAACAACAGCAAGTAAAAGATGATTCCACGCTTTTCAAAATCTCCCGATAAGAGGCCTTGCTGCCAGATATAGTTCATCGTCACATCCAGTTTTGAATTCCGAGTTGGAATTCCAGTCGAATCCATTACATTCACTTACGTGCTAATACCCTTGGGAAAGGTATGAATACTCTTCTTCTCTCCCTAGATATGGGTAAATAGGAGGACATACTCTGTTCTACCGCGCGTGTATAGATAGAGGCACGGTGGAGTAATAGATAGCGGCTCGGATTGAGGAATCAGAAAGCCGAGTTCGAATTCCAGTCGAATCAATTGCATTCACCTAGGTGCTAATACCCTTGGAAATGGTATGAATACTCTTCTTCTCTCCACAGATATGGATAAATAGAAGGACATACCGTGTTCTACCGCGCGTGTAGAGATAGACGCACGGTGGAGTAATAGATAGCGGCTCGGTTTGAGGAATCAGAAAGCCGTGTTCAAATTCCAGTCGAATCCTTTAGATTCACTTAGGTGCTAATGCCCTTGGGAAATGTATGAATACTCTTCTTCTCCCCCAGGTATGGATAAATAGCAGGACAGACAGGGTTCTATAGCCTTCTACCGCAGAAAGAAATGCCAACCTAGTGCGAGAAAATATCTTCCTCGTCAGTCATGTATCGAAAGATACATGATCGCCTAAGCGTGTATCACGCATGGCACATAACTGACTGGTAAATATAAATTTCTTCACGGTCGGCAGTGATATGACCAATTGATGTAGATAGGCGGCCTAAATCAGTTTGCAAAATCAAAGTAGAAATAAGAAAAAAAAACAATTTTTAGTCGCAACATTATTGGAATTTGGAACTGAGAAAAATTCAAGATTGATAAAGCAACAGAAGGAATAAAAGTGACACTGGACAGAACAGGAGGATACGTATATTTGGATAAATTAGAAACATGTTTGATCAAACATGAAACAAATAAGAAAAGAAAGTGAACAACAAACACTTTTGCGACGGGGTTCAGTTGTAGAAACTTAGTAAAGAGAAATACATACATTCACAGTAAGATATTTTGACCTCCTCTTAAACTAAACAAGAACTGAGATTTTCTTTTTAGATCAGAGAACGAGATAATTGATGACTGAACCGAAAGCCTTACTCCCGAGAGACAACGTTGATGAGGTTTATATTAAAAAAAAAAAGGAAAGAAGCGGGCCCTCCAGGATTGAAGATTGTATCGACTTAACTCCCAAAGGATTTGAAAAGGACACAAAGGTAGAGTAATAGAAAACTGACAGCCGAATTAATTGATTTGTTTTTTTACGGCTTATCAACCCTTTGAGGATTATCTAAAGCCGAAGAATATTTTTGGCTTGTAAGAAAAATTTATATTTATTTTTCTGCATTAAAAATCTTTTAGAGAATGACTACACAGTTTTCAACGTTGATTGCAGACACACAAAGAAAACTACAAAAACTCCCTAAGGTCGTGAAGGCAGGTTAGAAGAAGGATTAAACATCAACAAGAAGACAGAACCCATGGTTGTTGGCAAAAGGATGAGACCAAAGTGCATATTGCAAATCGGAGGTATCAAAATCAAGCAAGGGCAGAAGTTTAAATATCTGGGAAGTGTTTTATCAGAGGTCGAATAGTGTGACACTGAAATCCGAAGGCGTATTGGGATAGCGAAAGTTGCCTTCCACAAGCTAAGCAGAGTAATAAGAAATGGGAAAATCTTGCTAGGTACAAGGAAAAGAGTACTAAACTGTTACTTGATATCTGTCCTCCTGTACGGCAGTGAGTGCTGGACAATCTCCTCAAAAATGAAGAAGAGACTTGAAGCAACAGAAATGTGGTTCTACAGAAGGATGCTGAGGATACTGAACATGTGAACAATGACAAAGTTTTAGAGAAAATGGAAACAAAAAAGGAAACATATTAACATCAGAAAGAGTTGAAATTTCTAAAGCACATAATGAGGAAAGAAGGCTTGGAAAATCTGACACTCATGGACAGATTGAGGGAAAGAGGGACAGAAGAAAACAACGCATAACATACTTAGTGAGCTTGCGTAAATGGAGGACGGAACAGGGTTTTGGAGAAATAACAGAAAGACAATGTTTATTAAGAGCTACAAGGGACAGGAAGTTGTGGAGAGGCATGATCACCTACGTCCGGAGGAGACACGGCAGATAAAGAAGAAAATATTTAAGGGTAAAGGTGTTCAATATCCGGGATAGAGCGTGTGTAAATATAAAAGTGAGCAATGTAGTCAACATCCAATTCACATGGCCTGAAGTTTGCGTTCATGCCTGAAGCAGACTGTCGCTACTCGGAGTTGACTTCATTGTTGACTCATACATACATATATATATATATATATATATTCAATTCAAATATATATAGTTAAATATAACAGACATTGAATGCCTATTATGTTTGATTAGGAGCCGTTCTAAACTTCGTATGGTGGTTTTAATTTCGGGTGATATAAAGACAAAAAAAAACTCACATGAGCCATCTTCAGAGTGGTTATACGGACATTTAAACAAAGATATTCACCATCAAAGATTATATGTTGTTATGTTGACATAGAAGATTGCTATGCGACGATAACGGTCACAGAATAGCAGACGCAGATGGAACTGCAATGGAGATGCTGGATTTATTTATTTATTATGATTTATCAACCTTTTGCTGCTTGCAGGCTATTTAAAGCCAGAAAATATTTTTAGATTGTAAGTATTTTGCGGAGATTTTAGTGGCCTTTTTCTCGTCCCATGTCAAACGTCCGGGTTACCATATGTAGTGGTGTATGTTAGTAAGGATGGTCCAATTTGTAGATGTCTGTTTATGGCTGCGTGGATAGCATGACCACACAATTTATGTTTAATGTAAAATACCACAAAACATGAAATACAAGAAGGAACAAAATAGTTTTGAAACAATAACATTTATATTTATTTTTGTGTATTGATGTACATGCGCAGAAGTTCTGTTGGTGTTATGTCCCTTAGTCTGTGAATATTTTTATCTTAGCTCACAAAAGTTGAATTAATTACAAAGCTGAGAAATGCTGAATAAGCTGTAGCTTTAGAAGAATCTTCCAAAGAGAAAAGTTCTTGTTGCTTGTTTGGAAATGTTCTGTATGTTTGTAATGTAGTTTGGAAAAGTCCGTACGTACGTGGCTGCGTGAATATGCTTTTAACGTTTGACCACCTAGGATCGAGACGAGAATCCTTTTAGAACTACATCTTGTAGCGAGAAGAGAGAGAGAAAGCAAGCTTGTGTCTGCTAGTTATAATTGATGCAACCACGTGACAGAATCGCAGCAAATTGGCGGGAAACTTGACTTGAAACTGTTCATGCGCAGGAAAAATATTTGTACGTGGGTAGATTGCAACGCCCACTTGTGTGTTGATTAACCAATTAGAAGCTGATATTTCTTGAAAATATTTACTAAGCTGAATAGGCTGTCTGATCCACCTTTTGCATAAAAATGCACAAATTTCAACATTGATAAGAAAGTGGTAGCGGGAGGCTACAAGATAATAATAATAATAATTTACTGATACAAATGTGAAAATTATAAATCTGTAATAAAATGTATAAATTAAAAAAAAACTTGTCTTTGAATACGGTAGACGAAAGTAGACTTTCTGGTAATAAAACTTATATATTTACAGTTCACGGTACCCGTGCTGTGCGTATTACTACACCTACTGAACCAGCCGTTGCTAAAATAAATTAAAAAAATTAAAAACAAAGAAGGAAAGAATCATTTATTTTTATCAAACACATTTTGAATGCGCTGTCAGGCACAAAATGATTGCCATTTGCGCAAGGTCAATAGTTTTCTGTTTAACTGTCAACGATCAAAAGATGTTTGACAGACGTCAGCCGGTAATCAAAGACAAACCGGAAGCTGTAGTGTATTGTTTCGGCCAACAATGGCTGTTCTTTGTATTTTGTCTTTTTCAATTCGCCCATTGAGCAAAACTGGGGTACAATGAACTTATCCGAATTAATACTTTTCTTTTTTTTTTAATCTAAGACAAATTTCGATGAAATGTAGAAAGAATGTTTGGGATTACAATTCCACAATGTTTCTATGGGAGAAGGTATCATATTGCAAGTTTAGCTTAGTCTGGCACAAGGTTACGATTACAGAGATAACATGGTCACCATTATCCAACGTCGAAACGCCCTACTTGGGAAAAATAATAATTTCTATTGATATATATATATATAAATAAATATCAGTAAAACCTGTCTACTATTTCAGTAAAGATAGATTTGAAGAGACTGAGATAGATAGATAGATAGATAGATAGATAGATAGATAGATAGATAGATATTAAAAGGACTGAGATAGATAGATAGATAGATAGATAGATAGATAGATAGATAGATAGATAGATAGATAGATAGATAGATAGTGAAAAGATTTGAATAGGTATGGGCATAATGATAGATAGATAGATAGAGAGATGTACATTATTTACATTATTCGGACTATTGTTCTCTTCTTTGTCGCCATATTTATTACAGCGTTTCGACCGTTGTACAATATTCCAGCCACCTGAAGAAGGCCGGAGCGTACAACGGCCGAAACGTTGTAATAAATATGGCGACAAAGATGAGGACAATAGTCCGAATAATGTAAATATAAGATAGATAGATAGATAGATAGATAGATAGATAGATAGATAGATAGATAGATACGGAAGTGAGGAGTAATACAGCGGAAGTGGAAAATGACACAACGGAAGTGAGAAATAATGCATCCGACGTGAAATAATTCGGAAATTAAAAATAATGCAACGGAAGTGAGAGATAGCACAACGGAAGTGAGAGATAGCGCACATTTTATTTTTAGTGGGCGGGGGATAGATGTAGCATAAGCAACCTATGTATCTACAAAATAATTAGGCGCCAATCGGTCGACGAACCTTCGTAAAATTCGGAAATAAATCGTTAAAAATCTTGATTTATTTACAGACGCACTCCTTCCAACCACACAGTCAGCACACATCTGAAGGTCGTAAAACCAGGTATCTATCAGTGTAAACCCTCGAATGAGTAGATACCTACTTTTTATTTATCTTTGAATATTAGAATAAAGCCCAACAGTAATTTGATATCGTTCAGATGAAAACCCCTCAAAATTAGTGGGATTTTTAGAATAAAAGATTTTTTTTTATTATAGAGAATAAATGTTTTTAGGTAATTCTAATTTGTTTATAAAGATTTATTACATGCTATAGCAAAGAGTATAAACTATTTAATGATGTATTTTTACAGCTAATTATTAGGTTGGTGCAAAAATAATTTCGTTTTCTAACATATGTTACTATGTGAGAAAACGAAATTATTTTTGCACCAACCTAATAATATCTGCTGAAGAAATATTTTAAACTGAGAACGTATTGAATTTATTATAAAATGAATTTTGATAGCCCTCATTTTGCCGAAGACAAAAAATTCTCTTTTTTATCTAGATTGAGCTGGATGAGAAGCAGCTCTATTTTTTTTTTTTTTTTTTTTAATAAAGCTTTCATTTATGAAAACTACTAATGATAACCATACACATACATAAGAATTTAAGTTCTAAAAAATATGGAAACTTTGTAAATTAACACTAATATTAAAAAATATAAAATCTTTAGCATAAAGTACTCGCTATCATATTTATCCAATCCTACGAAGTGTAGATTGGGAAAGACGTTGTGCGGCCACGTCTTGCCCAAAACTTTCTCCATCACAAACACCGTCAAGCAAATCCGTGTCCTGCCAATGCAACACTGTTTTCAGTATTCTTTAATATGATGTTCATATACGAATGATACCACTCAAATCTGAGTGACAATACGTACAAAAATGGAAACCGGTTCAACCTAAATCATCTCCAGGTCCATAATAAACCCATTGTGCTGCCAGTCAGAGAGATCTTATTTGCAGGTGACGCGACTCTGGCTGCACACTCAGAAACAGTCCGCCAGCAAGTAGTGTCGTGCACCAAATCAAATGTGTCACCTGCCTTCCGTCTCTACCAGACCGGCTAAGCCGGAAGTAGCCTAAGACTCCACTTATCAAGGCAGCGTTATTATCTCCCAACGCCCGACTGAACAAAGAAGTAGACAGCACAGACATTTATATCTTTTAAATCTACCGCTTTTACATACTTAATAGCCTATATTCTTCAATACGACCTTTGCATGCATTGAGCAATGAAAAGGGTTGCAATCTGGAACCGAATCTACGAATATCTACGAGGTATGTTGTAATTTCTCAGCTGAAAATTTGCTTTTTGTTTTCATTCCATCCTAGGCAAGACAATACAGCCAATAAGGTCACTTGTTGAGAAAGAATAAGACAAAAACAAAAACATTATCAAAGAGAGAGAACAATAAAAGAACAGGTATTAAGAAGACAGAAGATAACGATAGATATTTACATTTAAATTTTGGGAGATTAAAGTTGACAGTAAAGCAAGAAAATGGAAGAGAGTTCTACAAGCAAGAATTTATTTTTTTTAATTATTTAACCCCAAACAAGACAGCAATGTTTCTAGTACCCAATGGGTTACAGGGAGTGAAAGTAAAAGAGAAAGATTAGAATAGGGAGGATTGAGGAAAGGACGAAATATGAACTGAGTTCAAGACAACAAAAGATGACGATTGACGTCACATTTAAATTTTTGAAGACTGTAATTATTAGGGTTGCAGTGAAAACGGTAGAGAGTTCCACAGGTGGGAACTTTGAGAAAAGAAACTGTTGGAGTAGAAGTGGAGGTTGCATTTATCTATTTCAACAGTAAAAGAGTGGGACCTAAATGCCAATCAAGTAGCACGCTTAAATTGATGTAGTCGACGTACCAGGAACAAAAAAAGCTCCTCAGAGCAGTTATCATGAAAATATTTGTAGAAAATACAGGGGGAAATCACAACACCGTGAAAAAGTGACAGACGTCAAGATGCCAAATCAAGATGCCAAACAGACGTCAAGATCGATTACAGATCTTTCTTTGGATTTTGTCAAGAACATCGAGATTAATAGCAGAAGCACCAGACCAGATATGGCAGCAATACCAAATCGGGACTATCCTGACCAATCTTCTATTTCCAGAGGGAGTAGATTTTTGTTTTTTTTTTTAATCATTACGCAGGGGGTTACAGAGAGTGAAAGTGAATGACAAGACTGAGAATAGGGAGGATTGGGGAAAGGACAAAAGATGAAGAGGGTTCAAGGAGACAGAAAATGGCGATTGACATTGCTTTTACATTTTTGAAGATTGCCGTTATTAGGAAAGCAGTGAAACGGTAGAGAGTTTCATGGGTGGGAGTTTCGAGAAAAGAAACTGCTGGAGTAGAAGTGATGGTTACATTTAGCTATTTCAACAGCAAAAGGGTGGGACCTAGTTGCTAATCTAGTAGCACGCTTAAATTCATTTATTTGGGCACCAGCGAAAATGAGAGAGTAGAGATAACTTTCGGTTACTTCAAGCAATTTCAACTGGAAAATAATGATGATTCTGCCAATCTATGTACTGAACTCGTAAAAATCTAGGTACCAAAGAGGAAAGCTCACCAGAAGAATTACCAAAAAGCTACGCTATGTAAATGGGAAGGCGAGATGCCAGGGAATAACCGATAAAATATATTTAAAAAAATGTTATTTTAGATTGAGATTTTAAACATTTTCTTTTGTCTTAAAAGTTGTTCATTTTGAGAGAAGAAAAAACAAACTTAATCTTCCTTTCGTTTATCTTGTGACTAGCTCCGTTTTTAATGAGACCATTGATGGCGTAAAGATCTCATAATGTCATTCGAAATGATTGTTGTGCCCGGGTTCAACTGCGTGTAGCCCAGGCCACTTGACCCGTTTGCTTTCTTATTCGTTCAACCCATTCACCTTCGCTGAGTTGTCCTCGAGAGTTTAAGGGCTGTTGTCACGGGAGTCTGCAGACGCCATTAATGAGAAAAGACCTCAACTGGAGTGTTTGACTGGGGGAAAAAAGCCGCTCGTCGTTTCAGAGGGAACAAACACGAAGAAAAATGTCACAGGGGGAAAAAAAGGTACGTTCATGTATTTGCTTTTTTTTTCTTTAGCAGAAAATTTACTCTATTTGGCTTAGTCTGGTACAAGGCCAAACAAAAGTGATGTCGATTAAAATATTGTCTTATAAATATGTCAGCTTTACCGGAAGTTAAATGGAAGAAGCAATCTGCCATTTTTTTAAAAAAGGAAGGTGGAAGGATATACTCAGAAAGTATCCTACAAGCAATCTGGTTACACCAACACCAGTCTTTTTAGAACATAAATTTTGAGTTATATAGGATAACTAGTGTACTATTAGTCCTAGCATATTAGTATTGAATAATTAGTGTAGTTGTGCTGTCAAAATTGGCGGTAATTGTTAGAAAGTTTTAATAGTAAGATGAAATAAAACAAAAGTCATCTAACAATGTATTGAAATTCTATAAATATTTCTTAAAGATATTCAATGGTGTTTATGATTCATTGACCACTTCTGGTATTATATAAATCGCTTTTTTGAAAAATATCATTTCATGTTCAAGATTTTGTGTTTAATATAATAATGAAATGAAGATATCAATCGGAAGAAAAAGATTAGCAACAGAAGGACGACAAAGCCTATTTCAAGAACAATTTAAAAACAAAAAGATCGCTTAATAGACAAAGTATCTGAGTGCCTCACATGAAAGGCTTGAACAAATAAAACTTCAATTTAAGAAACGTGGACGTAAAGGAACTGATTAATTAAACGGTTAATTTTGCTCGGGAACTAATTTTGTTTAAATGCAGACGAATATTTGTATAGATTATTAAAATACTAAGGAAAGTAATCACTCATAAATTTACTTGCTTAAGTTGATTTACCTCCCTTCCCTTTAAAGATGGGACAGGAAATATATAAATAAATACACATTGCTAATTATTATATGGTTTAATTGTACTGCAAAGTTATTTTTGATTGGGTGTAAGCAAAAACGAGAAATAAAGTAAATAGCCTGTTGACTAACAACTTTCTAATACCATGCTTTTCTAAAGCCTCAATCTTTTCAGAAATAGTTCAACGATAATACTTATACCGCCACTTAATTTAAAGACATTTTGATGTACGTAGGCCCTTACTTTCGGTGCAAACAATTATTTTAGCTTTATTTTATTTTAACTTTACACCCTCTTACTTTACTGATAGAGGGCGTAGCCTAAAATATACCATTTTGGAATCGGGCCGACTTTGAGAGCAAATTCAAAACATCTCAGGTCAAATCCGAACTATTGGATTACCAAGTTTTCATTACTGCCATTGTTTACAGCGTTTTTCTTTTTTTTTCTTTTTTTTTTTTTACGTGATTTTTTGCGATGACATTTTTTATAACTTGGAAATAAATTTGGGAATAACCAAAATCAATCGCGAAATCCGGTGCAAATCACCCATGAAATAAAAACAATTGTTTGCACCGAAAGTAAGGACCTACGTACATCAAAATGTCTTTAAATTAAGTGGCGGCAGAAATACTATCGTTGAACTATTAAAAGGTAAGCTTAAATATTAATGTAATACTTAAATACAGCGATCAATTTTTAGTTTTTCTAGTTTATTGTTGCCTATCGTATCTACTCCTACCTACCTATTGTGACGAAGGCCCAATCAAGAGCCCTCCGCAGGAGCTAGCTAAATGCCGCCCGATAGGGCGGCGGCTTTTATTCTAGTGTATATATATATATATATATATATATATATATATATATATATATATATATATGGGGGGGTGTGTATATGCGAGTATAGAGTTTAATAGAAAAACAAGCGGATTTTTTTTCTTTTTTAAACTTCTATTGTTTTACTCTTCATAAATCTAAATGTTGATATTTAGATAAGAATCAATGAAACACAGAGGACTTCTTTGTTTGTGGGTGGATTTGGTTGCCTCCCACAACACAGCTGCACAATTTAACTACAAGACAAAACGAAAGCAAAACAAAATGGAGTGCAAACAAAATGATTCGATTAGTAAACAGAGTTAATGTTTTAGGGTCGGCGAAGGTCAATTTTTACTTCCTTTGCCAAGATGAAACGAAACTTGTAATGCTATTAAATATTAGCGCTCTCTTTAACAAGTTGAAAATAAAATGGTTAATCGTGTGGAATCTTCCACAACACAACCAGCCTTACCCCTTTTTAGGAAATGCGCTCTTCCTATCTGATAACCAAAATTCTACTTTCATACAATATAAGAAATATTCATTGGTCATTCACCTCCAATCTGGCTTGCTGATTGGTGAGTTCCGACCAATCAAACCGCCTGCACGCGACCAATCTGTTTTCCCGCTCATGTGCTGGGAGCCACTTGACCAGTATAAAAGCAAAAACACGTGTGTACTTTTTAGAGAAAGGGTTAGTAATTTTCATTCATCTCTCTCGCACGTCTTAAGATGTAACCTTCACCAACTTCCGTCTTAGTCATTGCTGACAAGACGTTTTTTAAGACAATTGCCAACATTTATGAACTCTGAAATCACTCCTGAACTTTTATCAACTTTAGAACTCACAATTCCAAACTTTATTCTTCTGAATTAAAAGTTCAATATTACAGTAAAAGGTAAATTACTTCTTAAGAACTTTCTGTTTAAAAGACACTTAATATTAACAACTTTAATATCAACATTAACGAACGATTACAAGAAAGACATTCTGAAACCTAAAACATCATACATATTTGCCAACATAACATCTACCAAATATTCTGCTTGTACTTTGTTTTGAATGTTTTATTAGTTTCTAATTAAATATGTCTTGTTCGTAATATGAACTCTGGTACAAATATTTCCAAATCAAAGGGACACGACTCTGTCCTACCTTTTCTTTGCATGTTGTATACCAACCTAAATAAATCTAACTGTTACGTTTTAAAAGAATTCAGTTGAATTTTGTATTTTATTTTGATGTTAGTGGAAACAGTTAATTGACACGCAACTTATTCTCAACAAATATTACCACATAATTAACCCATCCACTACAATCGTTTAGAAGCAGAGGAATTTTTATACGACATAACATAAAAGCAATTCACTTTTATATTGCAATGAAAAATGTCTCCCAGTATGTCAATTATTCCCTTCCTTCCTTCCTTCATTCTATCTTTCTTTTTTTCTTTGTTCCTTCTTTCTTTTTTTCTTGCTTGCATACCTGCTTTCTTTTGTTATTTATGTCTCTCTTTCTTTCTTTCTTTTACTTCTTTGTTATTTTATTTCTTCTTTGTTGTTGTTTTCTTTCTTTTATTCATTTGCTCATGCTTTCCTTATTTCTTTTATTCTCGATTTCTTTTGTTTTTCCATTCTTTATTTTTTTGTATCTTTCTTTGCTAATGACATTATGTTTTTTTTCTTTCCTTATTTTCTACCTTTTCCTTCTTGTTTTCACTTGTTCATTCTTTCATTTTCGTTTTGCTTTTTGTTGTTTTCTTCCTTTCATTCAGTTGACCTTTCTTTCTTTCTTTTGTGCTTTTTGTGTGTGTCTTTCTTTTTATGTCTTTCTTTCTTTCTTTCTTTCTTTCTTTCTTTCCTCATTTCTTTCTTTCTTTCTTTCTTTTGTTTGCTTTTTCCTTTCATTCATTTATTCTTCCTTTATTTTTCTAATCCACTTCCTTTTCATTTTGGTTCCTGATTATTGCTCCCTGTTTACACACCGTCAGATTTTATTATGCAAGTCAATGTTTTCACAATAAAATTAATGTAAACAAATCTTTACTGTATTTACCTATATTTCTATGTGCATTATGTCTTGTCTGTATAAGCATATAATATTCTTGCTTTGTTAAAAGAAATAACGGCAGTAACTTCTTTTGGTCTGTCAGTTTTCCTTATGCAATTGGCAACATCATATTTATTTATCACTGTAAAACAAAATACTCAGTGGGAGAAAAATCACCTCATAAAAAGATTTGTGGGGAGAAAAAAGAAGAACGTCAAATTTCTAATTCCTATTTCTTCTTTATCTTATCATTCAGTCGGATTCCGATCCATATTTGATCTGCATTTGATCTTTAACCTATACAATACATACATACATATATATATGTATGTATGTATGTATGTATATATATATATATATATATATATATATATAATTTAAATAAAATAATTAACGGCTAAGGAGAGTCTGCCACAGAGTCAAACCAGAGAAAAAAGTATTAACTG
Organism: Acanthosepion lycidas; assembly: GCA_963932145.1. Classification (NCBI taxonomy): domain Eukaryota; kingdom Metazoa; phylum Mollusca; class Cephalopoda; order Sepiida; family Sepiidae; genus Acanthosepion; species Acanthosepion lycidas. The sequence goes on along the minus strand of OZ010578.1, from coordinate 120,268,936 downwards.
ACAAAGCCTTAATATATTTCAATTAATTTCTTTATGAAGAGTGGCCGACCACAAATATTATATATATATATATATATATATATATATATATACACTCTATCTCTGATATTGAGCACTTTATCCCATAAATATAGGAACTTAAAAATATATTTCTTATAAATATAACACCTTCAAACTATATTTATATATATATATATATATATGAAGATTGAACGACCCCAAATCATATATATATATATATATATACAGTAAGGTTAATCATTTACAAAGACTCGGGGGCGACTTGAGGTAGAGAGTTACGACAAGTGTTAGTTTATATGGATAGGAGGGGAAGATGAATGTTGACTCTAGACTTGAACAAATTAAGATTGTAGTGATCAGGGAAACCTTCTCTTGGGAGTCATGTTCCATAGGGCAGTGTTTTGCGGGAAGAAGTTGTTTGAGTGGAACTTACTATTCGCCCATGGAATACCGAGAGAATGTGGGTGGTTTGCTACTATGTAAGTGGCATGTCGGGTCACAGGCATGTTATATATATATATATATATATATATATATATATATATGTATATATATATATATATAACTGGTGTATTGAAGGGTTTAAGTTATTTAAGCCATTTTTAAAACATTAAATTCAATTTCCCTCGGGCTATGGGCGATCATGACTCTCTTTAGATTTGTAGGATCTGTGAATTGGCACGACTGCTTGGAAAAGATATAAGAGAGTCATTTTCTGATGTCTTCTCTACGTGTGTCTTTTATTCAAATTTCTCATTTCATTAAACTGGCTACCGTCACCGACAAGGCTTGAGAGACTGGTCTATTGTAACAGTGTGCTATTACACGCACAGATACACACACACACACTCTCTCTCTCTCTCTCTCTCTCTCTCTATATATATATATATATATATATATATATATATATATATACATATATATATATATATATATGCACATACATACACATATATATGACTGCTTTTCTGAAAAGATTGAGGTTTTAGAAAGGCATGGACTTAGAAATGGATAAAAATAATTGTTTGTACAAAAACTAAGGACCTACGTACATCAAATAGTCTTTAAGTGGCGGATTAAAAATTATCATTGAACTTTTAAAAGGTAACCTTAATATTAATGCATTACTTATATGCAGTGATCAGTTTTGCGTTCTTCTGTAGTTTATTGTTGCCTATCTACTCTTCCCTACCTATTGTGATGAAAGCCCAATCAAGAGCCCTCCGCAGGAGCTAGCTTAAATGCCGCTTGATAGGGTGGCTTTTAAGCTACTAATCAATAAATTTCAACATTTCTTACAAGCTTGTTCATCTGCTCATTTAGTAGGCTTGTCGAGATTTCTGTAAAATTTGCAGTGTTTTTTTTTTTTTGTGGGGTGGGTGTTTTTGTTTGTTTTTCCACTGACTTTATTTGCCAGTGTTCAATCCCAGGTAAAAACATATAACGAATGCTGATTTTCAAAATTGGTTGATTTCTGTGACAAACATTCCTTACTTCTATTTTTCTATTTACCTTAAACCGGACTAAACTATGTTAAGTAAATATCAACCTTTAAAAGGGACAACTTACCTGTTTCTTGAGATATAGCCATGCCCCTAATAGCTGCTGTGTGTGCTCTTTGTTTTGGATGTGGGAAACTGGACGGACCATTATATATGAGGAAACAGATCAATATAATCATTTCGATCTATTGAGTAAATATACTTTTTGATTTCATTCTTTATTGCCTATAGATATTTCATAAAATAATCCACTAAACCTGATATGTCGATAACAAAGCCGAATGTGATTTATGACCGTAATTTAGGAACTTGGCATTTTTTTTGTTTCTCTGTGGTTTAACTGGAAATATTTACACTGTAATATTTCTGTTGAGCTTGTAGTGAGTACGAAATTATAACTCCCTTCAAATTCGGAGGGAAAAGACGTAATTTTCTTTGGACTAATGAAAACCTTTCCTTCACAGAGATTGACCGGTGAGCTAAAAAAAAAAAAGAGGAAATAGATTCGAGAGCCTATGAGAAAATGTTTGGGGGCCAATGAAAAGATTGTGTTCACAGAAAAATAACCGTTGAACCAAGAAGAAGTATGAAAGGAAAGTAGCGAGTCTATACGAAATTCATTATATATATATATATATATATATATATATATATATATATATATATATATATAATGAAGATAAAAATTAAATTAATAAGAGAAGAGTGTCTGATGTCATGTGAAAGTGTCCGTTTCTGTTCCTAGCGACCAGCGTTGAAGTTCTTGCCAGTGTACAATTATTTGTCAATTATAATATCGGCTTTTAACCAAGCACGCGGCACTTCAAAGAATTTTCTGTTAATAATCCAAGAAAGTATTTCAAACTATCTTTCTTCGTCTACATTTTGAACGTATGCAACCGTATATCACTTTCGGTGAGCAACGAACTCTCTTACCTTTCTTTTTAAAATGTTTTAATATTCTTTTGTGTCAGATCAATTAATCGTTTGCATGAACATTTCCTCTTCATTATAAACTGTTAAAACTACGAACTTTAAAATTTTCTGATTTATTTCCCTGAAACGAGCTACTGACACTACTTCAAGCGTGTAAATTCGTAAATAAAGACCTTATTTTGCTTTGTTAAAATAACCCGCGTGTTTCCTCGTCATTATTATTTTCCATTAATCTTTTTGGCGTGGGTAAATCGGGAATGGGACGCTGATTCGGCGTAGCCGATTCGACATAGGAATTTTTCGGTAGAGGACAGTTAGGCGTCAGATTACTACTTCGTCGCTATAGTTGAATTTCTCCCTCTCTCTCTCTCTCCCTCTATCTCTCGTCAAATTGAGAGAGAGAGAGAGAGAGTGTGTGCTTGTATCGATCTCAGCATAATTATTAGGTTGGTGCAAAAATAATGACGTAATAATGTCGTTTTTTGACGTATTTTTAACGTAAAAAAAACGACATTATTACGTCATTATTTTTGCACCAACCTAATAAAAACGGTTATTGTACGTATGAAAGAAAATTTACGCTAAGTGTATGGTTACCAATAATATTTTTCAAAAGCGTTTTAAAAAGGGTCTGAAATTTTTCGAAATAGTTTAGGATGAAAGTTTAAGGCATATGGGGTTTTAACAATCAAAATAGGTACTTATAAGCACTTTTAGTTGGGGGGGGAGTTACAAATATTCGCGGATTCTAACTATTCGGAGGGAATCACTGTATATCATTCCTGGTAACCTACAAGGAATTCAAAACCAAACACTTTATTCAATCTACAGGGGTAGACGTCTCGTTCCGCTGCCCATGTCTAAGGGTATCTCGCTTTTATTTAGTATTGCTCAGTTATTGTTCTTCTTGTTTCTACTTCGTTCTAGTACACACTGCTCGGACCAGGGATTGAACTCGCAATTACTATGTCACCAAATTCACGAACTAACGCTTTAATCCACTAATGAGAAACAGGAACGAGAAAAGTCTAGCCGAGACTGGGACGTTCCGGCATAGCCCATTTGGCGTCGCTGATTCGGCGTATCTGATTTGACATAGGAATTTTTCGGCAGAGGGACGATTAGGCGTCAGATTACTACTTCGTCGTTATAGTCTCTCTCTCTATCTCTCTCTCTGTCTCTCTATCTCTCTCTCTCTCTCTCTCAGAACTAGATTGACAACTAGGCCTGGACAGTTTAATGTTGGCCACACTGAATCAGGCACGCGAAATGGTCTCCGCCGAAAGGTAGCAATCCTCCCCGGGTAAATCAAATATTCAAGCTCCAATCCATTATAAGCTTTCCGCTATCATACCTCAATTTCATGAATTTAAGCGCAATGCTAGATTGACAACTAGGTCTGGACATTTTAATGTTGGCTTTGCTCGATGTAACCGTAAGTTCTATTTTAATAGTTTCTTCACTTGCACTTCTCACCGGTGGAACTCTCTTCCGGCTTCTTGTTTTTCTATCATATATGTACAGGCAAAAAAGTCACACGCAGACAGAGAATCAGCTTTTCTTTTATAATATAAACTATTATAAATAAAACTATTGATAACAAATCATTAACAAATGATTATAAATAAATAAATTGTGAATAAATTATTATTATATATATTATTGTAGCGGACCGTGTAGAAGAATACACGTGGGTTAAAATTTCCTGCTAGCCGGTCCAACTACATGAGAAAGTTGGACTTTAATTAAGTCCAAGGGAAAACAAACAAGACTGATAAACATATTTAAACAAATATATGTATTAATAACAAGTTAAAGGTTACAAGCACATGGACAGTTACATGGATAGAGTGCGTGTGGTGAATATTATGTGTGTTGTGGTGAGTGTTCGTACGTACGTGTATTGTTCTTAGCGTGTTCCCAGAATTTGGGAAACGCTGTATCTGTGAGAGCTCACATCAGCAAGGTGGTATAAGGCCGAAGACCTGAGGAAAAAAAGAGATCGAGGCAAAAGGTCAGCCAGTATTTATAACTAGGGGAGAGAGACCCCTGATGAAGGGTTAAGGATCTGAGGAGGAGCTAACTCCGAGATTATTATTATTATATATCAAATCACTGATAATAAATTATTAATAGCATCACGTTGAAAAAGCGGTTCCTGTAATATCACCAAAGTTAACCCTTTGAGCCCTGCGTTTCTGAACAATTTTAATCTTTCTGCTTGGGTTCCTGGGTCAAAATTCGCAAATAATTGCTATTTAATGTTTCACAGTAGATATAAAAATAGTTACAAGTGTTTACCCACCATTCAACCGGTGTCTGCGCATTAAGTCATTTTTCCCTACCATCATAAAGCGGTTGTCAGGGCTCAAAGGATTAAGCGACGTCGAATCTGGTCAGTAATTAAATGGATACACCTTGGGAATGTCAGGTACTGTAAGCTTGGATCTGCCGGTGGGGTAATGAACAAATATTAATCGGTGGTCTGAGGTTCAATTCCAGTTAGGTTCGTTATATTCAATTATACGCAAATACCCTCTTCTACACCCCAGCTCTGGTTTAATTAATAAAACTTGTATCATTAAATCATTATTGACTAAAAAAATAATTCTTGGAATTTAAAACTATTTTCTGGTTTTAATTATCTTGTAAAGGGTTGATAAGCCGTAAAAAAAAACGAATAAATTATTAATAAATTATTATCTTCCTTGACCTGGTATCTCAGCTTCCATCACTTTATTACCCACTTTCCTGTGGCTTTTCTATTAATATTATTATGGAAATTGTTCCGATGAGCTTCCTTCT
>OZ010578.1:120201172-120258672 GCA_963932145.1 Acanthosepion lycidas | reverse complement strand
ACGTTTTGAAACTGCTACATCAATTCCCCGTACATTTAATGAAGAGACAGATAATAAAATCTCAAGGAAAACGGTTGCTCGCAGGTTAAAAAAATGCAGGATTGCATGCCCGTATTCCAGCTTCGAAGCCTCTCATTTCAAAGCGAAACCAAAGGGCACGCCTGGAGTATGCGAGAGAACATGTTTGGACTGACGCACAATTGGATACAGTTCATTTCAGTGACGAATCCAAGTTTACTATATTTGGTTCTGAGGGAAAAATTTACATACGCCGTAGAACAGATGAAAGACTGTCTTCTCAATGTGTCAAGAAAACCGTTAAGTTTGGTGGCGGCAGTTTGATGGTGTGGGGAATGATTTCATCTGCAGGTGTTGGCCCTATCATCCGCGTATATGGCAATATCAATGCTGAGATTTACAAAAGGTTTCTTCAGCAGCATGTGGTACCAAGATTACACCATAATCTTTATGAATCTCCTATTTTCATGCAGGACAATGCACCTTGCCACAAGGCTCAGAAGGTTATGGCTTTATTTGAAGAAGAAGGAATCGCCCTAATGAAGTGGCCATCCCACAGCCCCGACCTGAATCCAATAGAAAATGTTTGGAAGATAATTAGAGAAAGGGCTCAGAAAAGAAACCCGAAAAACCAGGATCACCTATGGGAGTTATTGAAAGACGAATGGAAGGGAATTACTGCTGATTTTTGCAAGAAATTAATTAGACCATGTGGTCGACGATGCAGAGAAGTCATTGAAAATAAGGGGAAGTTTACCAAATATTAAATTTTGTTGATATTTTGTTCACAATCAAGTATTAACAAGATCGTTCCATAACTTTTGTCCAGTAGTTTATTTCCTTTGTTCCATTTAATCTTTATTTAAATAAAACTTTTATGTAAATTTTTGTAACTTTGTATAATATTTATGCATTACACCCTAATCTTTATTCGGTAAAAATGTAATTACTCATCATGCATTACTTTTTAAGTAATACACATATTTATGTCTTTGTTGTTTCCGTTCCTCATATTATATATATATATATATATATATATATATATATATATATATATATATATCGTCAGAAGATGTTTCTTCTAGAAGGTAAACGCGTTACGTAAGAAGTTTCCTATTTTGCCATTCAGTTACCCTTTCTGTAAAACCCTCTTTTCTACAGGCGGTTGGTTGCCATCTTGTCGCTACTCTGTAACTATTTTCATGTCGAATGTAAAGATGAGCTCCATTCTTTAGTTCCACCAGTTCATACATTTACAACCAGAAAACGCCAGGCCATTTCTGCAGAATCAAATCACCATCATTAATTCCGTGTCCGAAATGCAAGAAGAAAATTCTATTAAGGCAGTCATCTTGCAATAACTGTCAGTTTCACAGGCAGAGTCCTGTTGGGATACTCTCCCTGAACACTTAAATCGTGACCTCTTCAAGTCAAGCCTCAGGTATAACCATTCCTCCTTAACTCTATATACCGGAGAAATGTGGTTGAAAAAGAAAGTCCTCCGCTTACGATGAAAAACGTTTAGAACGGGACGTTTCGGGAACAATGTCCTATATGGAAGTTGACAACAGTGCTTAATGTATTGTAATATAAACAATGGTGTAATGGAAGCAGACGACAACAACAACGCTCGAACGAAAGTCTATGGAAATCAGAAGGACAAACATTATTTTCTAATAAAAATCCCGACAGAGAATAGTTGTAACTTAGGGAAGGTTACTGAATAGAATAATCACACGAAGGTTTGCAATGAACAATAATACTTGGGACAAGGATAACATATATAAGATTTGCTAGCGGCTTGTAGAAGTACTGAACTGTTAGAAGTGAATCAAGTAAATTTCACAACGAATCTCCAACTGCAGGATATCTACCTACCGCCAGATGTGGCACAAGGCCGAATTTAATGTGGGGTATCCGAGCCCGTAGTCTTGGCCAAAATTTCCCCGTAGACCCCGTATAAAACGAGGTCGGGTAGCTCTTTCCCGAATCGAGACTCTGCCCTTCGATATAGCCTCGTCTGGAGATCCTCTCTGCCCGGCGGCATAGAGTTTGACAAGCGCAACTGGAGACGAATCTCCAACTGCAGGATATCTACCAACCGCCCCACGCGGTCAGATATGGCACAAGGTCGAATTTAATGTGGGTTATCCGAGCCCGTAGTCTTGGCCATAAATTTTCCGTATAAAACGGGGTTAGGTAGCTGTTTCCCGAGACGAGACTCTGCCCTTCGACATAGCCTCGTCTGGGGATCCTCTCCCGACAGAGAGTTTGACCAGAGCAGCTGAAGACGAATCTGCAACTGCAGACCAACTTACAGTATTTACCACTCTATTTATATCCGTAGGTATGCTACAACAAGAATATTACATGAAATAAAGTGAGGTTGTACTAATAATGGTTTTATATTACTATGTGAATTTCCCCAGCCATTTAACACAAAATATTTAAATAAAAACGGCGATCCTTGTTAATACAGTTAATTTACTTAGTTAGTATTAGTTAATATTTGTATTACACAAACAGCGGGAATTACTCTGGTTATTTTATTATTATTAATATATTATTAATTAATTAATAAATTAAAAATGTAACAGATTCAAACGACCTCTAGGCTAGGCGTCTTAAAAAACAGGTTATAAAATTTAATTTAACCCTTTAAGAAAAGATATATGCTTAAACAATTTGCATCTTCTTCTTGATGAACAGTAGACCAATCTGGCTTTTGCTCTAATTCTGTTGTCATGACGACGCTCGGCTTCTCTCTGTTTGAAGTATCCATGAGTTGAAGGAGGAAGGGGGGATGACGTCACTCCTATTCGGCTCATTAGGCAATCTTCTAAAGCCTACTGCCGAAAACGCCCGAAAATCGCTCTCTGTCTGACTTTCTGCAGCGGTAGCGTCTCCTCTATATACCTGTGACTCCCCACTGAGTCAGGATGCGACACAAGGTCAGTTTGTTTCAACGTGGGGAACACGAATGTCTTCACTTGAGCCACTGGTCAATTTCTGGTCTTAGCTCGTCATGGCTTGTCTTAACTAATTATAGCCAGTCAAAAACTACGCTACGGAATAGATCTGAGGATTCTGTCCAATCAAAAGTGGGTTGAGGGCACGGAACAGATACTACAACAGTATCTCCTCAGCCCCAGGACAACAGCATCTCTGTAGCCTTTCCGGTACGAAACGCATGAATTTATGCTTTTATGCATGTCTAACACGAGATTGAGCCCAGACGAGTCACGAGAGGACCATATACGGTCAAATTAAATAAATAGGATACGCCTTCTTTTAATTCCCGCAGATCATTTTTTTTTAAATATAAGCGGATGGTAATTGAAAAACATATTAATGAAGAAAAATAAATATTACCAGCAATACATTTTTGAAGAAAAAATTATTACCAACAAAACATTTTTGGAAAAAATATTATCAGCTATAAAAATCTTGTCGGCATTAAATAACCCATTGAGGTTGATATGCCGTAAAAAAAAAAAACAAACCAATATATACTGAGATAGATAGATAGATAGATAGATAGATAGATAAAAAATATTACCAGCAATAAAAAATATTGTCGGCATTAAATAACACATTGAGGTTGGTAGGCCGTAAAAAAACAAAACAAAACAAATCAAATCAAACCAAACCAAACATTTTCTTTTGTATAAGCATGGTCAGTGGAAGTGAGGTTAGCAAGCAAATCTTATAAACCTACAATTGTGTCTTATTAAAGACAATTGTCGGTTTATGACAATGACTGAGGGCTTATTAGGCAAAGTGCCTGTAGAGTAGTTGTTAGCAAGCAGCTCTTCCGGACTAATGTTACTATGACGAGTTCGATCCTGACTGGGTTTCTCACATTTGTGGCTTGGAACCAAATTAAGCTAAAGAATCTTACCACGAAAAAAATAGGTATCAAGGTTCGAAAAACTGAGGTAAATTTAACCTCTATAATTGCTGCCTTGTACCAGACTAAGATTAACAGACATAGTGGCTTATCTATTATAATATAAATAAATAAGTTTTAATCCATAAAAAGTTCTCGTAAACAGATTATTGAAAGATAGTGAACAAAATTAAAACATATATAAATATATAAAACGTTTATACCGTTAATATAGTTTTATTTTTGTTTAAGAATGTCACTCAAAACAAGGCGACAAAGTCACTAAGATGCAATGGAGTACTGTCAGTGAAAGAGAATGAGAAGACTTTAATGAGGAAAAAGGAAAAAAGAATAAGGTTCAGGAAGTTTTAAAATTAAAAAATAATGTTCGAGTATCAAATTAGTACTGCTGGTAATATTTTTTCCTTCAAAAATGTATTCATGGTAATAATGTATTACTGGGAATAATTTTTCGTCAAAAAAATTATTGCTGGTATTAAAACCTATTTTTACATAGTATTTTGACCCCATTTTGGGGGTTAACTATTTGCTCAAAGTTGAGATCCTAACAGGTGCCACCACCGCGGGTCTAGGTGGACCTGGGAATACCAGCAATTAAGAGTTGGTTTCACGCTCCTCAAAACCTCCTGATCAGAGGCCCTGATGCCGGATGTAGTTTATCGTCTTACCCAGGACGAAAGAAAAAGTAATGAAATAACATTTTTGTCACACAAGCTACGGCGTTTCGTCCCAGAACCAAGCCTGTAACTATGAGATAATGTTTCATGAGTCAGCCATGATCTCTGCCGGCAAGTACGGAAGAATTAGATTAAATACACGAGTCAATAAAGAAACAAACGAGCAAATTTGGAACAATTAAGGACATTCATTTGATGTCAAGTGTAAATCGACCAATGCGTGGACTTACATCATTGGCAGCTACACAAAGATTAAAGATTAAAGAGTAAACACATACACACACGCATACAGTGGAGGGAAATATATATTCGTACGCCATGATTTTTTTTAATTAACATATAACTTATAAAAAACCTTAAAATCCACACAGTATTTCTACACCATTGCATAATGCTACAATATACAAAAAAACAATTAGAAAACTTTGTTTTAAATGAAATTGTGTGTTATAAAATTTCGAGGCGAAAAAATTATCCGTACAAAATATGTCCTTAATAGCAAAAAGATACATTATTTACATGATTCTTTGTAAGATTTTGCTAGATTCTTCCAATTATTGGAACAATCTCGAACATTCTGGAATTCATTTCTTATATAAGGTTGTCTCCACACACAAAGGATACACAATAATTATCATTATAGGGAAAGGCGAAGAAACATCAAATTCGCTAAAAGAATTGATCATCAGACATTAGAAGGAAAGCAAAATCTATAGGAAAATAGCAGATATCCTGAATATACCATTTACTACTATTAGTTCCGTTAAGTATTAAAAGGTGAAAACTATTGAGAACAAATCAAAATCTGGTGCACCACGCAAGGTTTTCCCCAGATCAATGAGAAGAATTCAGCACAAAATTCAAGAAAATCCGATGACTACTCTAAGAGAAATACAGGAAGAATTAAAAGCATCAGGTATTATTGTTACGAAGCGAAAAATAAGCAATAAGAACTTCATAAAAGCCAATTAAGTTCGCCTTCTCCAAGACAAAACTCCACTACTATTGAAGAAACATAGGAATACCCGGTTAAAATTTGTTTGTGAGTATAAGAATAAACCTGAATCATTTTGGGAAAATGTTTTATAGACAGATTAGGCAAAAATTGAACTATTCGGGCGTCATTCAAGGAATCACGTTTCGAGAAAAGATGGCACAGCCTTTGCACCGAAGAACACAATCCCAACGGTGATATTTGGTGGTGGCAATATCATGATTTGGGGATGTTTTTTCTGCTAATTGTAATGGTAATTTAGAAATAATAGATGGTAGAATGAATTTAAAAATATGCCAGGATCTTTTGGACTCTAATTTGTTTGGATCAGAAGTAAAGCTTGTACTTCAAATGAATGTGTTTTGCAACAACATAATGACCCAAAACATACAGCTAAAATCTATGAAAAATGGCTTATTGAAAACAATGTCAATACACTTGAACGGCCATGACAGTTTCCAGAATCTAATAGAGAATTTGTGGCGTTTATTAAAAATTCAAGTTAATAAAAGAGTTCCGTAAACATCCTGGACCTAAAGAGAATATGCAAAGAAGAATGGAATATAATACCAACGGAATCTTACAAATCATTGACTAAAAGTTACAGAAAAAGTCTGATTGCTGTTGAAGTGAGTAAGGAATATGTTACTAAGTATTAAATAGATATTATAATTTTGTACAAATATTTTTTTGCCTCCATTTTTTAAAATTTCATATAATTTCATTATGAAATTTTTCTGATGTGTTTTCTTCATATTGCAGCATTATGCCATGGTATATAAATATTGTATGGATTATAATTTTTTTTATAAAATCTAACTATATCAAATAAAAAATAATCATGCTGCATGAATATTTCTTCCCCCTCCTCGACTATATATATAATATATATACTGGTGTGCTGTGATACAGAGAAACAGGCTTCTATGTGGATGTCCCTATTACGCTCTCGTCATTTCGACTGAGCACTATTGAGAAAAAGGTAACTCTAAAACACTAGTCGTCACCGCTATTAACGCAGTGCTCTTCATTAATGAATTGAGCACTCTGGCTACTGAAGTTTGTTTACATCCGTATACAATACCTTAGAATTTCTCTTTCCCTCTGCCGTGCGCCGACAGCTTAGCGTTAGCCTCCCTGGCTGATCCCAAATCGGTAGGGTTTCGATCCCGGCTTGAAGCAATCGGATGTCTAGCCACACTGAGGAGAAACAGGCTTGTATGTGAATTACTGTATATATATGTATATATATATATATGTGTGTGTGTGTGTGTGTGTGTGTAGAATATAGGATCCGAACAAAATTAGAGAATTTAAAAAGTAGAAAAGCTTTCTAATGAAAACGGGTTTCACCTTCGTTTTGCGGTTAGGTAGGTCAGTCAAAGACAAATCTGTTTGTCTTGCTTTATATATATATATATATATATATATATATATGTGTGTGTGTGTGTGTGTGTGTGTGTGTGTGAGTTCAAACTGGTTTAGTTAAATAATTTGTTAGCCTTAGAAAACTGATCAAGAAAAATACCCAAATTTTCTTTCGAATATTTTTTATTTTACCAAGCACTTTCAATCTCATCTGAGGCCATCTGCAGGGGGTTAAATTGTAGAGGGCAGTTTCTTTTTTTCTGGACTGGACATTCGGGTAGAGTAGACAAAATAGCCGCCTTTATACACGACGGATTGAATGTTCTACGTCTTCTGATTGGTTAATCTTCCATTGGTGGAATATAAAGGGAGTCAATTCATTTGGACTGGCTCACTAGTACATAATATATACAAAAAACTGCAACAGTTACATCTCAGGGTAATCGCTGTTACTTGGTTGAAACTCATCTTATCACCAAGTAACAAGCGAGAGGTTGTACATGATTACATAGTACTTCAGAAACCCTCATTTCAATTTCAAACATTTTCTTGAATTTGATTGGTTGTTAAATAAAAATAAGCTTCGAGAAATGTCCATAACAAAACAGTCAAAATTTGTGCAAAAATGGGCTCAACCGACGTTAAAAAAAAATCTTTCTCAAATTCATTCCTAATTTAAATGTTTCAAGAATTCCTATTGGCTAAAAAATAAAAAAAAACATAACATTCGTTTACGCATTTCTCAGAAACATTTGCAACAGCTACCAAGCTAAGAAAACTTTAAATAGAAATAGTAAACGAATTTTCGTCGCATTTGAGACTCACACACGCGAAGGATACACACGGGAATTATGTGCCGCCAAAGAAACAAATAAGAGATTAGAAAAATTTATACAACAAACTTTTTCACTCAATATCTTTCATAGAAAAATCTTTTGTTTAAATTCAACCTTTTTAATCAAAAGCAGACAACTTTTTAGACATTGAACATTTCCGAAACAGCAAAGAAGTGGGTTCCTTGCCACAGGTTATTAATTCCACGCCTAACTCATCGATTTGAAAATCGTTTATCCAGTTAATCACAAACATGATCACAAAGAGTGTCAACTTGTTAAAACATGACAGTGCTGATTATTTTGGGGGGCAACCAACTGAGATTCAAGGAATTCTGGCAACACTTGAAGCCAATCTTTTTTAAATAAAAGAAAAAAAAAGATCATAAATTTTAAATGTTGCTAAACCTACCGAAGCATTAATATGAGGTGAGAACATCTCTTAATAACGGACTAGTCTATTCGGAGGTTTATTTACCCAAACGCGACAATTATGGTGATTTTATTTTTTTAAATCCACAGAAGTTTGACGAAATTCTGCAGATAACATAACGCTGCAAATGAGATTTGTTTCGAAATGTTCGCTGAGCGATTTCCACTAAAGAAGCTGACATTTTTTTTTTTTTTGCCTTATCCTTGATTAGGCATAGGCAAACTTTTTGGAACAGTGGTCGGTATGAAGTATAGTACATCATAAGATCGCACCACTAAAAGAATTAAGGTATTTTTTTTTATTAAAGATACCGCAGCCCTTTTCCGAACAAAAATATTTTCCCTTAGAATTGAGGAAAAGTTGAAAAGTTAAGAAAAGATTCCTTGTATAATTAAAAATATTGAAATTTTGGTGTAAAACTCTCATTGATGACAGCGTTATTAATACACATTGCTGGATGTGATTTGTTTCTAATTTATTTATTTGAGTAGACAAAAATATTTGTAAAAGAAGAATAATTGTCATTGACGTTTCCTGTTTCTGAAGCAAAATATTTTTACACGTATGATCTTCCTTAGTGGTAATCCCGTCCTGGGTATGACGATAAACTACATCCGCGTCCTGGGTAAGACGATAAACTACGTCCAACAGGAAAGCTTCTGATCAGAAGGTTTTGAGGAGTGTGGAACCACCTCTAAATTGCTGGTGTTTCCAGATCCACCCTGATCCGATGTGGTAGCACCTGTTACGGTCCAAGCTATGGGCAAATAGTTAACCCCGAAACTGAGGTAAAAAGCATTATAAAATGAAAGAAAATTATTAGCAGAAATAGAATTTTTGAAGGAAAAATTTTACTGGAAATAGATTTTTTGAAGGAAAAATATTACCAGAAATAGATTTAACAAAATATATATATATTACCAACAATAAAAATGTTGTCGGATTTAAATAACCCATTGAGGTTGATATGCCGTAAAACCAAACCAAACCAAACCTTAGTGGTAATCGCAAATTTTTTAAAACGCTGATAACGTTACTTTCAACGAAATGTTACAAAATTCAAGAAACAATGTACTTCATCATTGTTTATGTATGTGGTTAAGTATGAGAGAGTGTGTGAGTGAACAAGTGAGAACGAAAAGAAATCAAACAACATTTTAATAAACGTTATTTTCCTCATGAAATTAAGCGGGTCGTTCAGAAAGCCAATCGGGCTGCATGTAGCCCGCGGGTCTCAGTTTGCCCATGACTGTCTTTGATAATCCAATAAGTGTTATTCATCTTTCATGCATTAACCTTTTTTTTATATTTTCAATGTCATTAATTCAAACAAAGACATTATGGGTACGTTGTATATTTAGGCGCGGACAACAAGCTTAATGGTCTCTATCTAATGTTCCTTTATCCTTCTTTGATAATCAAAAGAAAAAAATAGCGGGTGATAAGACACGTTTCAAATCTAGCAAGTCACCAGCAAAAATAAAGATGGTTGATGAACCTCATTGAGATGATTCGAATGAAAACGGTGGGTGGAGAATCCTTTGCGATGTTCTAAGTGAATTTGATTTATAAACTCCGATAGATCTTTCTGTATATAGTAATTCAGCCAGTCATGTGCCATGCATGATACACACTTAGACGACCATGTATCTTTCGATACATGACTGACGAGGCAGATATTTTCCCGCAGTAAGTTGCCATTTCTTTCTGCGGTAGACCATCCAAGGCTATAGAACCCGGTCTGTCCTGGTATTTACCCATAGCTGGGGGGAGAAGAAGAGAATTCATGCCTATGTACTAATATCCAGGGGTATTTATTAGCACGTAAGATTCGACTGGAATTAGAACTTGGATCTCCGATTCCTAAATCCGAGACGCTATCCATTACTCCACAGCGGCGGGTAGATGCATGAAACTGCGTGTTATTCATTTTCAGATTTAGAAAGACAACTGGCAGACGTGAAAATAATTGATGAAGCCTGCGGAGATGATTCAGTTGGAAGCAGTAAGTTTAGAAAGTGCTTTGCCAAGATGAATTTGATTTATAGACCCCAATAATTTTGAAGTTAAGTTTACTTTGAATTTATACGACACTCAAGAGTTTTTAAGATATTTTTACTCGAAATCTAAAGGCATGAATTGAACAAATTATTATCTTTTGCTACGCATTTTTTTTTATCCTGGTTCATACATTATGACTAGATGCCACCTCTTAGTGTGCAAGTGCAGATGTTAGTACGTTAATCTTCCAGTTTATAACTACTATAGTGTGTTCACAGTACGCCATAATTGCGGCCTTGTACCAGATTAAGCTAAGTATAGTAAATAAAATTGAACCTCGTCTATTTGCAGTGGTTACCACATACATGAAAACTGATAAATAAATATAGGACCTCACCATAGAGAAAAAGCTAGCAAGTTAATTTTTCACACACTGGTACCAAAGGTCAAGGTTCGTGCCAGGGTGAAATTCTGGATTTCAAATATTGATATCCTTTTATGAGAGACAGACTCGAAGATACTCAGTGAGTACCTCAATCTCTCGAACGAAGTGATTTACCGAGCTTCCCCACCATACAAATATAGCAAACCATTCCTATTATAACTGTGCTTGTCCGACCCACTTCGTTCGTTCGCACAACCGTTACGTCCTGCCAATATCTCATAACTATTCCGCGTTTGGGGCGTGTGTAAGGGGAAGCACTACTTGGTTTCAGTGAGAAAATGAAAGAAAGACAAGAAGTGGAGAGATAGATGGAAAGAATTAGATTAAGCTGATAAACAGATACTACATTTTAATCTCAGCCAAAAAGAAGCGATGTTTATTTAAATAATATATTTTAAAAATAAAATAAAATAGCCAGTATCGAACGATGGAAACCGAGTAAGGCAATCGACAAAAATGCAATTACTATAAATAAAATAACATCGTCTGCTGAATTATTTTAAAATTATTATGTAGAGAAATGTTCGTAAGTTGAGGATTGAGGCAAGAAGCGTTTAACGTCTCCAGTCTAATGGACTATTCCGTTTTGACTGCGTAGACGAACAATATATATGAATGAAAGAAAGATAGATACAAGTGTTTAAAGTCTGTATCTCTCTGTGATGAGGTATTATGTACACTATTTACATTATTCGGACTATTGTCCTCATCTTTGTCGCCATATTTATTACAACGTTTCGGCCTTTCAGTATCTGTCTATATTTCTGAGATGAGGTATTATGTACACTATTTACATTATTCGGACTATTGTCTTCATCTTTGTCGGCATATTTATTAAACGTTTCGGCCTTTCAGTATCTGTCTATATTTCTGAGATGAGGTATTATGTACACTATTTACATTATTCGGACTATTGTCCTCATCTTTGTCGCCATATTTATTACAAAGTTTCGGCCGTCTTCCGGTGGTTGGAATATCGAACAGAACCTTTATTTCGCTCACTGGGTTAGACTGTTCTAGTTCCACGTGCCATGTCTAATGGATGTCACTTATTAGTTATCTCCTCTCCAAGTTCTCCGCTATCTTAACGGGGAATTGAACTCACACTCTTTGAGTCCTGTCACTGGATCTAACTAACAACTTTATCCACTGTGCCATGTGTTCTTGAAGACATCTGTGTATGAATTTCTGGGTATTATAAACCTTCAGCAACCATTTTTTATTGCAATTTTTGCTGATATCATTGCATGTTTTTACCAGAGCTCATATTGCAACTTTGTTGTTATTATCGCTTTTCTCTGGCACTGCTTATTACTGGTTCCCATATTGTATTCATTTCTATGCTTGGTCGGCTCAGGAGATATTTGTGGCCTAGCATATGTGCTGATTCCTTAAGTTTACGAATTTTCCAATGGTGTTCTTTGTCTATGATTTCAACCTGATCCCACAGAGGCCAGTGATCTCATTTTTCTCTCCATATGTGGTCAGCCACGCTTGATTTTTTCCACTTCACCTCGTGTTACAGCTTTCTGGAGTTCTTGAAGCCTTACCTTAAGGGGCGGCCTGTCTCCCCATTATATCTCTTTCTGTAGCTGCACGGGATAGCGTACACACAGTCTTTAGTCATGTTCTCCTCTATGGGGGGGTCTTACTCGGGAGAGATATCTGCTAAGTGTCGTCCACCGTTTGAAGTCTATTACAAAGAAATGGAAAAAGTTGTCCTTTCAATTTTTTTCATTTGTACCCACTTAAAATAACGACCAGCATATTTATGATTGTTATTGAAGTCTTTTGTTAAAGTTGTCAAGCTCAAATATTCAACGATGCGATCGAGGAATTTCTAAGGATAATTTTTTATCAAAGAATTTGCCATAAGCTTATTCACGCACTTAAGAATTCACCAGAGAATTAAAGTAGAAAAAACGGTCCTATTAATAGAGATGATGATAGGGTGCCACAGTGGTTAAAAGTTAGTTTCACAGGCCATTCCCACTGAAGTGAGTTCAATTCTCATTGTGTACCCTATACTTGTCCCATAATCAGTTTAAATTTATTCATAATCTGTAGACATCCAATGCATTTGTATTCTAAAATCTGTAAAGACGGAAGGGATTTAAATCTTGACTAGTTCAGCAGTTTTTCTGTGTTTATTCAGCCTGGAAAATATCTGCAAAGCTTTTTTTTAACTTTATCCCTACTTTGCCATTTTCCACACAAACGCTCGTATATATATATATATATATATATATATATATATATATATATGCTTACATGTGCGTATTCATGTGTAGTTTAAACTAATGTGCAGTTTCCTGTACATTACTCAGCAACCATTTGTCGACTATGATCTTATTTCAACGACAACATAATCCTTGTTCAAATAAAAAAAGATTGTTCAATTTCAATTCTGCTTGCATTTGCAAGCTCATACTTGAACACACACACACACACACACACACACACATATATATATATATATATATATATATATATATATATATATATAATATTAGACTTAGTTTAGTCTGGCTTTCGGCTAAACAAGGAGAAATGGACAAAGAAAATGTGTGTATCGACAATATTCCAAGTAGAACATTCTGTTTGTCTGCCTCGCCTCCAAAGTTAGCATTCCAAATCCTGTATTCTCACCCACCGTCACGAATACATCGCTTTGGTAGCTATAGACAATACACCGTGTAGGTTTATGTAACTCGTTATTTTCCCTTGCAGCAAGGTCCCGGGTCAACTCGATTTTACGTTAAGGGATAGTTTATATGGATAGGAGAGTAAGATAACGGTTGACTTTAGACTTGAATAGGTTATGATTGTAGTGATCTGAGAAACATCCTCTTGGGAGTTCTGTTCCACAGAGCAATGGATCTCGGGAAGAATCTGTTCGAGTGGAACTTACTTCTCGCTGATGCAATATGAAGGGAATTTCTGTGGTTTGATATTATGTCAGTGGTATGGCGGGTCCTAGCCGCGAAGCTTACCCCTGGCAGAACCAAGGAATGTAGTTCATCCGAGCACTTTCTATGGTAGTAGCGATAGAGCAGTGAGAGACTGACCCCATCCTGTCTGTAAGACAGAGGTTGGAGAATAAAAAATAATTATTCTTCAAGAGGAGAGGTTTTTGAACTCTATCAAGACTGGAAAGTAAAGACGGGTTTTACCTTTCTTTCAACCGTTAAGTCCGACCTGCTTGCCTGCTTGCTTGCTTGCCTGCTTGCTTGCTTGCCTGCTTGCTTGCTTGCCTGCTTGCCTTTCAAATTTTCGCTTCTACCTGTCATTCTACACATTAGCACCATTGAATAATACGCGACAGTTTCAATATTTATTGAACTATTACTTCAGGAGGGCTAAGTTTGCCTGCCTTTAAAATCAGCATTCGAAACTTTCACCAGTATTCGAACACTGCCCTTTGCTACTAGTGGTCAATATGCAACTGTTTCAGTTAACTCTTTTTATCTATCTGTATGTTTAACAAATATTTTAAGGGAGTTACGTCAGCTAGCCTTTAAAATCGGCATTCGAAACTGTGGTTTTCGCCTGTGTCCGAACACCGCCCTTTGATACTGGTAGCCAATATTCAACTGTTTTAGTTAACGTGTAAATCTATTATAATCCTCTTAAAATATGTTAAATATTTCAAGGGAATAAGGCCCGCTAGTCTTTAAAATACAGTGTGATCATAAAGTCCTTATTCACATTGAAATTATAAACATCGAATACTTGCATTTTGAAAATACCATAGAGAGAGCATGTGAGCAATGAGGAAGTTTTAAAAACTTAAGAACTGCAAAGAAAGTTTGTTTTTAATCGCGTTCACCCCAAACAAGGCGGTAAAGCCACTAAGACGCAAGGGCTTATTGGGTGTGGAAGTATTAGAAAACAGAAACATTACTAAGGAGCAAGAACAAAAGAAGAGTAATCCGGAGGACAATAGATAACGATTGACATTGCATTTACATTTTTGAAAGATTACATTTGACTGGAAAGCATGAACCGGAAAGGAAGTCCCAGAAGCGAGAAATGCAAGAAAAGAAACTGTTAGCATTGAATTTACGGTTAGATCTAGCCAGCCCAACTGTAAATTGATGAATCCTCGTCACCAATCTAGTACTGCGCTTAAATTCATAAAGTCAAGGTACCATAGGGAAGAGTTCATGTGAAAAATTACCATAAAAGTATTTATAGAAAAGGTACAGGGAGGTAACTTTACGATGGGAGTGTCACTGAAGCCGAGATGCCAGGTCAGGACCAATAATATTGCTGATTCTTCTTTCGGTTTTATCAATATATCTAGATATATAGCAGGTGCACCCGACCATATATGGCAGCAATATTCTAAATATAGACGAATGGTAGACTTATAGATATGTAAGATAGATTCTGGAGAGAAAAATTATCTAGTATGACAGAGTGAACCAACTTTCTTAGCAGCTGACCTAGCAATGGATTCAATATAGTCTTTCCACTTCATATCAGCTGAGGACGTTAGCCCGAGAAGATGCAATGAGTCATTTTTCCCGGAGTTTAGCATCAGCCATGCTGATGGAAGACAGAAAAGAGTCTCTGAGATGATTAATAGAGAGCAGTTTAGTTTTAGAGGCGTTAAAGTTAACAAGCCATCCTTTAACCCCGTTAACAATACGCTGAAAGTCGTTTTTTGATATCAGCCGCCATTTTGACCTTATCGAAATTTACTATCGAGACAGGAGTAAATGGCCATGTTATCAGCATAGATACCAAATTGAATGTTGATGCCATTGCGAAGGTCGTTAATGAAAATTAAAAACAAAATAGGACCAAGGGTATAGCTCTGGGGGCACCAGTATTAGTATGAAAGGAGCTAGAGGCGTGGCTGTTCAAGCAAACTTTCATTTCAAGATTTGATAAGAAAGACTGGATCAATTCAACATGTGAAGATCTGTATGCCAAACCTGTCGAACCCGAGCTTTACTATTCTAATCCAGAGCTTGATAGACTCTTTCCGTAATTATCGTCAGTACATCAGTACACCGAGAAACGAAAGCCATATTGCTAAGTCTGAAAGAAGTCTCTGGGGTGTGATATGCTTAACCAATTCAGCATTGATTAAGGACCCATAGTATTTTCCTAAAAAGGAGTAGAAGACTAATATGCCGATAGTTGATAGGGTCAGACGGTTCAACCGAGTTCTTAAAAACTGGAACAACAGGTGAGGATTCCCAACAGACAGGAAAGCAAGGGACTGCGGGGCATTTATTATACAGTTTAGAGAGAACAGGAGCCAGTTCGGGAGCAGGCTTCTTAATGACTATTACAGGGATGCCATCGGTTCTGCATGCTTTATTCAAGAGTTCAAAGGCTAATAGGCCAATAGTTGGAAGGGTCGGACGTTTCACTAGCGTTTTAAAAAATGGAAGAACAGATGATGACATCAGGCAGGAAAGCAGGAGGCAGCGATTTATTTATTATACAGTTTAGAGAGAACAGGAACCAGTTCAGGAGCACACTTCTTAATGACTACTACAGGAATACCATAAAGTCCACATGTTTTGTGAGGATCCAGGTTAGAGATGATAGCAGAAACTATAGAAGGGGTTGATAATAATAAAAAAAAAAGAAACAGCTTAGATTTGAGGGGTACATAATGAAGTCGGTTTGCAAAATTTAACACTCACAGAGCATATAGAAATCAAAATAGCAGCGAACAAACTGACAATTTTAAATAAAGGGATGAAAGCGGGACACAAAAATACAGAGATACACGAAAAAGAATTAAAGTAAAAAAGCAGGAAATTATAGAGAGCTATGACCCCCGGCGTCCTCAAAGGATATGGCACGTATATATATATACTGGGTGTAACAGCAAAATTGTCCAAATCGTGTAACAGCAAAATTGTCTAATTGTTAGATTAAGATCTGAACCGTTGTATCTTGGAAATTATTAAAGATATCTTACTGGAATTCTCCGAAGTTTTTATAATACTACTGAACTCTATTCTGAGCTATATGAATGTATAATTACT
This sequence comes from Acanthosepion lycidas, assembly GCA_963932145.1. NCBI lineage: Eukaryota > Metazoa > Mollusca > Cephalopoda > Sepiida > Sepiidae > Acanthosepion > Acanthosepion lycidas. Next base: position 120,241,979 of record OZ010578.1, on the reverse strand, counting down.
CTCCAGACTTAACAGAAGAATATGATGAAATAGAAAATGACATGTTCATCATTAATTAATCATAGCTAAGGATCGTCGGAAGCTCATGCAGGATTGAAATAAAGTCTTTATATATATATATATATATATATATATATATATATATATATATATTCAACGATCATTTTTCATTATTCAAGATGATATTTGCCCTCTCTAGCCTTCTAACATTCTGTCCAGGAGTAACAAGATACCTCACACGTTTCGAGTACGATTTCATTTTCAAGTCTTTTTTCACTGCTCTTTGGATTGTCATGGCTGAAACTCCTCTCTCACATGTCAAACATCTTATGGTTTTGTTGGATATTTTAGCTCTAAGTTGAAATGATGACCCTTCATCCTGTTGTGACCTCCTGATCCAGTTTTCCTCTCTATTGTTTCCTTCTTTTAACATTATTCACTGTTCTCTGGATTGTTCTTGAATGGATTTGAAGATCGAAGCGAGAGTGTGAATGTTGATACCATTACTGAAGGCCCGAATAATCTTTTTCCTCTCACCATTGGGACTGACAAAAAACGATTTCATCCTGTTCCTTTCTAGCTGAATAACTTAAAGGATTTCTCAGTGATTTTTACGATAAATTGTGTCAAGATGGTTAAATGTCTTATCGGAAAACCTGGGAAAAAGAAATTCAATTAATTTCGTGTTTTTTTTTTTTTTTTTTAGATATTAAGCATTTTTTGATGAACAATTTTGCTGTTACACAATTTGGACAATTTTGCTGTTACACAATTTGGACAATTTTGATGTTAGACGCGATATATAGAGTCCTTATAGAAAACTCGTAGAACAACAATTAAAAATCAAAAGAAACCCCAGTTTTCATCGCCATTGGAAAAAAAAAATTTCAGGGTATCTACGACTGCGTCCAAGCATGGGCAATAAAACAAAGCAAAAAGGTACCCTTTTTCAACTCGCCACCAGTTTAGGTACCCACTTTCAACGCGCCAGCAATCTAGTGTATATCACTTTGTCCGTGTAGGAGATTAAATTGATGAAACAACATTTTTAAGTTTGATTTATTTGGGAAAGATATATTAGGTTGGTGCAAAAATAATGACGTAATAATGTCGTTTTTTGACGTATTTTTTAACGTCAAAAAACGACATTATTACGTCATTATTTTTCCACCAACCTAATAGAACAATACTGAACTGGAAGCAAACCGCCGGCATACGGATCGAAAATGAATTTAGTCGTCGGCTTTACCTCGCATTCAATAATTTAATTGATCGCTTCCTTTATGATGATGGCGTTGATGACTAAATTCGCCGCCAGGTTCAGAACTAGAAGCTTCCAGTTTCACCAAAACCTTCTCATGTCATCCAGTCCCTATCGCCGTTTTACAAGGGTTGGTTGACGATGAAAAGAAAATCAGAGTAGAAGAAAGGTGCCGATGGTGTGATTATGTTTAAGGTGGACCTCAACATGCCAGAAAGTAACCCACACACTTCATTTCCTGACCTTCCCCTGCGGCACATATGGAAAGAGAAATGCAGAATCCAGTTATGAAATTGCAACGGCCATGAATCTGTTATAATTTCGAGTGGCGCGTACTGTAACTTATCCATCATACGTAGCCTTCTTCTTATTAATGAATTCAGTAAATAATAAAAAAAGATGCGTCTTCTCACCATTGCAATGAGGCGATTTAGAAAGAACTAGCAGTAGAGCCCGGCGTCGCCCGGGGATGTAACAGTAAGAGATTGATTAAGTATCGACCATCATAAAGACTGAAAAATAAAATTGACAAAGATTATTTGTTTAAGGTTGACGGACACGCATGTCTTCATTAGTTTTTTTTTTTTGTTTTTTTTTTTTTACGAATTGGTCAAACCCAAACTCAAATAAAAACATTGTTTTCAATCGTTATGAGTCTAACGATTGAATAGAATTTTATCATAAACAATTGTCTTGTAAATGGAATTTTTAAAGCATTCTGAATGTAAAAATAAAGAAAAAAGTGTGCAAGACAATAAGAAACACTACCTACCAAAAAAAAAAAAAGTGAAGTTTTGTTGAAATCGGTTGAAAAGTGTAGGAAATCTGATCCCATATATAAACGAACACAAACACACACGCAAACAACCAACCCGGGTTTTATAATAAGTATAACTCGGAGTTGTCCCTCTTTCATTAATGCCTCTTAATCGTGTTTTCAAATTGATTTTGTGCAAAAACAATTGTGTTTTTCCAAATTTTGGCGCTGTTAGAACCACCGCAAGGTAATTTTACGTAGTCCTGTGAAGTTTTGTTGAAATTGGTTGAAAAGTGTAGGAAATCCGATCCAATATATAAATGTAACAGATACACACACACACACACAATCTGCGTTTTATAATAAGTAAGATTCTACCACAATCTTAACAATATGCAAATGACACAATGTTGATAACAGACACAGAAAGGAAACTACAGGCACTCCTCCAGAAGGTAGCAAAGGAAAGTAAAAAGAAAAGACTAACTATCATCTGAAAGAAGAAAGAATGTATGGTTGTAGGCAAAAGAATAAACTAACATACCAATTACGAATTTCAGATGCCAAAACCAACCAAGTACAAAAATATAAATATCTAGGAAATGTTTTAACAGAAAACGAAAAATGCAACACAAAAATTCAAAGACGAATTGGGATAGAAAAAGATGCCTACCAAAAGGTAAACAAAGTATTAACAAACAGGAAAATCTCGTTAGAAACGAAAAAAATAGTACTGAAATGTTGTATTATATTGGTCCTCCTACAGTGCAGTGAATGTTGGACAATCACATCAGATATGAAGAAGAGACCTGAAGCAGCAGAAATGTGGTTCTACAGAAGGATGCAGAGAATACCATGGACTGAACATGTGGTGAGCAATGAGGAAGTTTTAGAGAAAAAAATGGGAATAAAAAGAACTCAAGATTGGTTAATTTGAATCGGGGGAAGAGAGACAACTGTTATTGAATCTACATCTCGAAGGATTTGAAAAATCTCCGAAAAGTTCTTTTCAATGAGCCTGAGATTCTGTATATCCGATTCAAACAGAAAGAAGATTAGTGGAAGTTAAAGAAAGAATAGAGAAATGAGAAAGAAGAGTTAGAGATTATAAAGAGAAGGAAGCAAAAAGAAATCAAAGAAAGAAAGAGAGAGAGAAAAAAATACGGAGAAAAAGTGATAAAAGAAAGAAAGAAAGAAAGAAAGAGGGAAACAAAAAAGAATTGTCAGAAAAATAGGAAGTAGTCAAAGAAAGAATATAGAGAAAGAGAGAAAATATGAAAGAGGGAAAATCCTGAGAAAGAGTGGAGAAAGAAAGAATGAAAGAAAAAAAGAAAGAAAGAAAAAGAGAGAAAGAAAAAAGAGTTAATAGAAAAATAGGAAGTAGTCAAATAAAGAATGTAGAGAAAGAGAGAAAATATGAAAGAGAAATTCCTGAGAAAAAGTGGAGAAAGAAAGAAAGAAAGAAAGAAAGAAAGAAAAAAGAGTTGATAGAAAAATAGGAAGTAGTCAAAGAAAGAATATAGAGAAAGAGAGAAAATATGAAAGAGAGAAAATCCTGAGAAAAAGTGAAGAAAGAAAGAAAGAAAGAATGAAAGAGAGAAAGAAAAAGAGAGAAAAAGAGAGAAAGAAAAAAGAGTTGATAGAAAAATAGGAAGTAGTCAAATAAAGAATATAGAGAAAGAGGGAAAATATGAAAGAGAGAAAATCCGGATAAAAAGTGGAGAAAGAAAGAAAGAAAGAATGAAAGAAAAAAGAAAGAAAAAGAGAGAAGAAAAAAGAGTTGATAGAAAAATAGGAAGTAGTCAAATAAAGAATATAGAGAAAGAGAGAAAATATGAAAGAGAGAAAATATGAAAGAGAGAAAATATGAAAGAGAGAAAATCCTGAGAAAAAGTGGAGAAAGAAAGAAAGAAAGAAAGAAAGAAAAAGACGGATTCAAGAAAGGAAAAAGGAGGAAGCCAAGGAAAGACAAAAGGCGATAAACAAGAGATGATGCAAGAAAGAAAAATAGAAGAAAAATTGGAAGAATAAAGAGAGAAATAAGTAAAAAAAAAAAATGGAAAGAAGGAGCAAATGAATAGAAAAAAGAAGGAAAAAGAAAGAAAAGCAGTAGGCAAGAAAGAAAAGAAAAAAGGAAAAATACAGAAGAAATAGATGAAAAAAGAAACATTCTAAAAAGAAATAATGAAGGAAAAAAGAAGGAAAGTTAAAAGAATAGAAAGAAAGATGAAAAACAAAGCAAATAAAAGATTACAAAAAAGAAACTAACAAAACAAAAGCAGAAAGAAGAAAAGGAATAAAGAAACAAAAAGAAAAAGAGAAAGAAACGACAAAAAAAAGAAAAATTACTAAAAGCAAAAATAAAAAAAGAACGAACAAGCAGAAAAGAAAGAAATAATAAAAAAGAAAGAAAGCAATAAGAAAGCTTGAAGAGAAAAAAGAAAACAATGAAATAAAAGAGAAAAGAAGAAGAAAGAAAGAAAGAAAAAATGTGAATTATGGTTTGAAAGAGTCATAAATTTTATATGAATTTGTTCAATTATATTTTTTTCTTTCTTTTACCTTACTATTGTTCAAAATCGCAATGCGAATGTCGTTATGTTCCGTCTTTAAAGTTGTGGGTACTGAAGTCATAATTGATGTAAAGAACCGCTGCACGTCTGAAAAAGAGGAATAACAGAAACACGTTCGAATGATAGAAACGAGGAGCAATGTGTGGTAAAGGAGCATGGCGTGGCTGGAAGGTTGGTAAGTAAGAAAAAATGTCTGAGAAACGATGAAAGAGAAACATGATACGAGAATGGCTTTCAATGAGGATTTCCTCTTTTCACTCCAGCCATTTTTTTTCAGTGGATCCTTTGCTATATTTTGAAATATGAACTGATGCATTTCTGCTGAGTGCTTTAACCATCATTATTTGTTTGTTTGTTTTTTTGTTTTTGTTTTTTTAATGTTTTCCCGTTCATTTCTCTCTAGAGAACACTGATAGCAGAAACCTTATTTCCTCTGTATTTTTTTCTAAGACAAAAAAAAAATCCTCCACTGCAGCGAGAAAAACAGCGACAGGAATGTATATAGCAAACAAATCATTTACTTTAAATTCTTTTATATATATTTTTTTATTTCTCCAAACCAGCCGATGCCTGCTTTTGTTTTCCTGTATTATCTCAAGCTCTCAGGATTGTTAAAAAATTCAAGGAGATAATATTCATACTAAACTCCCATACATACCCACAATCGACTAACTTTCAACATATACCCCATACATATTCACAGCGTAATCTTCATTCTAATCACCCATATACATCCAAACTCGAGTACCCTTCATATGCCTCCATAAGCTTTTACAAGCTTAATCACCCATATACATACACACGCGAGTACCCTTCACCATATATCCCCATATACATTCACAATGTAATCTTTATCCTAATCTTCCATAAATATCTACACACGAGTACCCTTCGCCATATACTCTCATAGACGTTCACAGGGTAATCTTCATCTTAATCTTCCATATACATTAAACTCGAGTACCTTTCACCAGATACCCCCAGAGACTTTCACAATGTAATCTTCGTCTTGATATTGCATAAATATCCACACACGAGTACCCTTCATGTATCTCATAGACTTCACAAGGTAATTTTCATCCTAATCTTCCACATAAATCCACTCACGAGTACCATTCGCCATATACCCCATAAACATTCACAAGGTAATCTTCATCTTAATCTTCCATAAATATCCACACTCGATTACTCTTCAACATATAGACATTCACAAGGTAATTTTCATCCTAATCTTCCACATAAATCCACTCACGAGTACCATTCGCCATATACCCCATAAACATTCACAAGGTAATCTTCATCTTAATCTTCCATAAATATCCACACTCGATTACTCTTCAACATATACACCTATAGACATTCACAAGGTAATCTTCATCTTAATCTTCCATAAATATCCACACTCGATTACTCTTCAACATATACACCTATAGACATTCACAAGGTAATCTTCATCTTAATCTTCCATAAACAATCACACACAACCACCCTTCGCCTTATACCCTCATAGACATTCACAAGGTAATCTTCATCTTAATCTTCCATAAACAATCACACACAACCACCCTTCGCCTTATACCCTCATAGACATTCACAAGGTAATCTTCATCTTAATCTTCCATAAACAATCACACACAACCACCCTTCGCCTTATACCCTCATAGACTTTCATAAGGTAATCTTCATCCTAATCTCTCATAAATAATCACACATGAGCACTCTTCGCCATATAACCCCATAAACATTCACAAGGATATCTTCATCGTAATCTCCCATACGCATCTACACACGTATATCCTCACTCTATTTATGTGACCGTGTATGGGAGAATATGGTAAACAGTCAAGTGTGTGTAGAGTCGTGTATCTAGATGCGTGTTAAATGTGAGATGTGTTTAAATTTGTGAATGGTTTAATGAATATGTCGTGAGATTAGCCTGTGTCGAGCAAATAGAGAACAATAGATGGGATACAAACTGAACATTAGTCTCACTAGCTATGCATTTCATATTGTCTTACTAATCAATTCTCTACGGCAAGCACATAAAATCAACTGTAAATAGCCTAAAGACATTCTTCATTCTTAAATAATAATTTTAAATACGGTATATTTAGTCAGCTATTATTCATCCAAACAAATGTTATCAAATTCATTCTACAATGTTTATTTTTTTATAAAAACGAGTGGACTGAGCGATTGCTAGAGGATTAGTTTACGAAACTCTAGAATCGGAGTCTTGAAGGTACCGTCAATCAGCTAAATGACCAATTTTATATTTTGGATAAACGTCCGAAGTTCATGTTTGTTCCTTTCGATCGTTTCAGTCATCAAGAGCCATGGTCTGTCAATATGGTAGGCAATATTCTGTTAATTACATCACGAAACTTCATGCAAAGCTAAAAGTTTGGTTCTGACTAAGGTGACGCCATGTGTAATAATTAAAGGGAGCGAAAAAGAAATGTATATTTTTTATTAATTATTTGATATACACTTCAAGGTACCATTCAATATATCTTATTTAATGTGGATTATTTATTTTGTATAATAATAGTTTCTAGGGATTCGACTCTATCCTTGCGTTGGGTGATGTCGAGTATTTTGTTGTTGTCCACTAATATTTGTTTCATATTGATATTTGACAGTCCTTCTTCATGTCCTGAGCGATATGTAAGTAAATTGCGCAACATTTCCACAAGTGACAAGTCAATCTATTAGAGAGCCAATTTTTTTTTATTGATGATGTGTTATTACATATATATATATATATATATATATATATATATATATATATATATATAAATGTAATGAAAAACAAACCACTTTAAGGTACCATTACGATAATTTATTTCACCTAAATCCTTTTTTAAGGATTCAGGATCATCAGGTAAAACTTCCAACAACGAATTGAGAGGAAAAATGGGATTAGAAATTGGTGGGTAGTGTAATTTTTATAATTTAATAGAGGGGGTTGAGAGTGGTAGTTAAACAGACAATATAAAGTATAGGGAGGGGATAATTTTATATCTCTCTTAAGTATGTTTTATATTGGAGTAGGAGGAGTGACAGAAACTTGACCTCTTTAGATGGTTAATAAAACGGAAATGAATTGTAGAAAATGTATACAAGTGAGTCTTATGGTAAAGAGAGAGATAGGGGGGGGGAAAGAGAGATGGAGTTGTTATAATTTTGTTTTAACAAAATTATGTAAAAGATAGTTTACAATGTTTGATAGAAAATTCGATGTCTGAAAAAAAATTTTGTTATTAACTTAAATCTTTAATTTTTTAAGTAAATAGTTTCAGGACTAAATATAACTATTATTGTAATAAACATATTTATCTAGGACATAAAGAAATATTTAAAATTTTAATAGTTTATTCACCCGACTAATTGTATTTCCACAATATAAAAAAAAAAAAAAATATAACATCTATTTTAATATTTAAAATTAATTTATGAATGTAATTTATTTATTATATTGGTAAACTAAATTAAAGATTAGGTTTCATTATTTAATAGTATTTGAGGGTAATATTAATTTTCATTTATTCATATATGTCTCACAAATGTATTCATGTGAATCCCTACATACATACGATCATTAACAAGTCAAAAAAAAAAAAAAAACCCATAGAAACACTTGAGATAATTTACACAAAAATTCATTTATCCTCGTACATAAACTATATATACATTTTACAATATTTATCTATATTTTAATATTTGAAATATATATAGATTTTGGTTAAATTCCACAGTTAAAATTTAATTTTATCAATGTGATTTCGGAAGTGTTTCATTTTAAAGGAATTTAGCTAATATTATTACTATTATCAATAGTCAAAGAATGGCATATTTAAATTTAAATTATCAAAAAGATATAAAAAGAATACATATATATATATATATATATATATATATATATATATATATATATATATATATATATACATACATATACATATGTACATTTTCCAAATATAAATTCTAAGGTAATTACGTCTATATACATATATAGATTACAAGTAGTTAAATCCATAAAAACACACATATTTAAGTACATGTACACACACATATGCTCGTACATACACATATAATATATATATACATGCAAAACAAACATAAAAACATTTATACATATATATCCACACCCATGCAGCATACACATTAAAAAAAAAAAAAAAAATTTTCAGTATTCAAACATGCCTCATATTAGTATATTTATACTCACACATGTGTATATCTATTTATACATATATATCCATACTACCATAAATATGTGTCCACAGTATAAATACATAGTTACCCTTATCTATAATGTTCATATATATATATCTAAATAAGTTCACATATAAAAAAAATTTTAAGTTCCACAACACATTTATCAAAGAGCACAGTGTCAGTATTTTCATATATTCATTTAAAACAATTTATATTTTCTATTTATATATCTACACGTACTTTGTTAAAATGAGGTGATTTTTATGCCTACATTTACAAATCAACTCATTATGTCTGTTCAATATGTTTTATAATTAGCATTTTTTCCATAATGCACAAATTGCATCGGTCTCTGAAATTAATCGGAGTTTTGGCTCTTGAGACGATTTTCCATTCTATTTGTGGGGTTAATTTGTTTTCCAATAACTCCCAATAGTGCTTTGAAAGTGCAGTTTGGTATAAAAGAATTGGCGATGGTTGTAAAATCGTTGTTTCCAACTTCCCGCCGAAATTCCTATGTAGATCTTCTTATATTCAATATCTTTATATATATATATATATATATATATATATATATATATATATATATAATTGAATTTGAAGTTTTTGGTTTTTGATACCGATGAAATCATATTTTTAAATCAGTTAATTTATAATATGTATGCTCTGTAAATTTACATTGAGCACTGTTTTGTAAAAATAAAAATATCAATAAGAACACCGGATTACATATCTTACTGTTCTTCCATTTTTACTATATATATATATATATATATATATATATAAACAGCAAAATAAGACCCAAATGACATCATTTGGGTACAGATCTATTTCAACCGATGCTAAATAGGTTGGTCTTATTCAACCCTGGTGGATGGACTGTATTCGTAATGGAATCAGAGATTTAAAATTTACCTTTGCAGTCGAGAAATTGATACGGAACATACCCGAATTGACGCCTCAGCCAGACAAAATGCCCGAGTCGGTGGTAATGGGAGGACGGAAGTCTAAAAAGGGAAGAGGCTCAACAGATTCAACCGGAATACCTTATGACCCTAAGTTGGGGTTGTATGAAGAATGAGGTGTTGAATCTAAACTAAATGAGGATCGAAAGGGGAGTTTATATATAAACAAAGTTTTTAATTAAATATAATTCTTTTTTTTAGGTTCCTACTAGAAAATAGCGAATTATACATCCAATTTAAATGTATTAACAAGATTAACAATAAATCGTATTTAGATAATATATATAAAGATAGAATATATTAAAAAAAACTTATTGGGGAATAAGATATTTAATGAAAAAGCACATTAAAGATAAAATAAATTACCCATTTATAACTTTAAGGATAAGTTATATATATATATATATATATATATATATATATATATATATATAAGTGTAGGACAACGAACAGTAGGATTACAGTGTTCACAACATTAATTTAAGAATAGTGCTCAATACACAAAGTAGAGCCGTAAATATTTATCTCATGTAGTTCTTGTTTTATTTTATATATATATATATATTTATCTTATGTAATGTTACATTAGAACATGCACATATCCACTACAAAATTGTACATTTTCGTTTCAACGTCAAAATAGGGGAAAACCTTTTATAGACGTCTCATCAGGTGGGGAATTAGTGTTTTCCCCTTTTTTGACGTTGAACCAATTTTTTAGTGGATATGTGCATGTTTTAATATAACACTGAATAAGATATATATATATATATATATATATATATATATATATATATATATATATATATATTTTGTTTATGCAAAACTAGGTAGACCCAAGGAGCATTATATCCGGAGAGCTCAATGTAAATTCAGAGCAAATATGTTTGAATAAAAACAGATCACTTTAAGGTTCCATGTAATAAATTATTTCACCACAGCCCTTTTAAAGGGCTCTGGATCATCAGACTTTACTTCCAAAGGTTGAAATGAAAAATGAAAAGAAATTTACACATTTTTGACGGGCCGTATTAAGCATATGTAAATCAACGAAGTGAGGAAGTGAGGTGGGAGAGAAGACATGAGTGAGTTATATATATATATATATATATATATATATATACGCACACGCACACACACACACACACACACACACACATATATATATATATATATATATATATATATATATATATATATATATAATAAAACAAGCACTGTATGATGAACTGGAAGATGGCAAACGCCAGCGATGCAAAACGTACAAACGGTACAAAGACTGCCTGAAAGTCACGCTTTAGAAAATAACTAATGATTAAGAAGATGTTGCGTCTGAAAAAGGTCTACTTGGATGACAATACTGTGCATTGGTATTAACGACTTTGAGAAAGGCAGGAATACGCAGAGCCAAGACAGTCTGTTCGATACACAGATAACTTAATGCCCTCCACACCCCTAGAAAAAAGTACTAATAAACACTCATCTGTTCAAAAAAGGTGGCTTGATTAGTCATACACTTCGCCACAACAGCACATTCTATCAGTACGATGTCCAGTTTGATTTCGCCTGTAATCTCTGCAACGATGTGTGCATCTCAGCGAGTGAACTCACCCGCCATTACAAGTCACAGCAGCTTGATACCAATATATAGAAAGAGAACCTGCGGTTTAAAGTGTAAGTCATTCGCTGGACTAATGCGTCCTCAGACGGCAAGGGAATGTGTGGGTGGGGCAATGGATAGCGGCTTGGCATAAGAAATCAAATAGGTGGGTTCGAATTCCAGTAGAGTTCATTACATTCACTTACGCGCAAAAACTCTTGCGAGAGGTATGAATTCGTCGCTCCCCCACGCTATGTGTTAAATAGTAGAACTTGTAGCTGGAAAAATCATTGTTATCTATAAAAAGTTCTAAAACAATATTCAGTCATAAAAAAATTATTATTACAATCTAAATATGTTTCGGCTTTAATTAATCATCAAGGTGTTGATAAGCCCTAAATAATCAGCGGCAAGAAAGTCAACATAAAAGTCAAGTGGTCGCACTCGGACACGATTTGACTTTCCATTGATAAGATAAAGAACAAGTAGGAAACGTTTGTCATTCTAACATGTTTCATTTTTATTAAAGCTTTTGTCCGTTTTCTCGATCTCTGACGAAGCTTTAATAAAATTGAAACATGTTAGATTGATAAACGTTTTGTTCATATATGTGATAAAAATTATTAGTGCAATTTGAATAATCATAATTAAGTAATTCATCGATTCTAGAAGAATCCTCAACAGAATGCAGGAAACAGCGAACGACCATTTTGTCCTATTTTGGGACTCATCAGCACTGCGCATCCACTACCAAGAATCGAAACCGGACCGTTACGATATGACGCAAGCGTTATACCTAATGAACCAATGGGTCCCGGGGACGAAGAGGTAAAAAAAACAGACTTTATTCAAATCCCCGTAATAATTTCTATCACTTGTATATCCTTGTTTGAACCGGCTTCAAATGCATTAGCTGTAGCGGCTTGCGGATAGAAGATGTGACTCGTGGGGGCATAGTCCGTTGGCCTAAGTAAACTTGGATGAGTTACACGGGAGAATTTGTGAAGAGTGGCGCTATATCGAGTCTAGTCAGTTACCTCTTCATCATCGAAACCCATTGCTTCATTAGGTATGGCGCTTGCGTCATATCATAACGGTCCGGGTTCGACGAAAGGCTATGCGGTGCTTTCTACATTCTGTTAATATTTCCTTTAGACTAGATGAATTACTTAATTCTTTATATGTAGCTTTTATTTTTATGTTTATAATATTAATGATATAGATAATTTTCTTATATGTACATTATATATTGTTTATTATCATTAGTATTATGATGTTGATGTTGATGATTGTATGATGATGATGCTGGTTAAATAGGCACCATTTTCATCCTTTCTTCTGTGAAATTTATTTGACACTTTTTTTTAATTTAACTTTCCTATTTCCTTACCTTCCCTTACCCTTTATATCAACTGTTTTTTTTCTGTTCTCTCTCTTCATAATATACCCCGCCCCGACTCCAAAAAAAAAAAACTTTTCTAGGTCAATTTATTTTTGCTTGTTTAATCTTTGTGTGGTAGAACCTGTCAGGGTCCCAACTATAGGCAAATAGTTAACCCCACAAAAGAGGTCAAAACACTATGAAAGTATAAAATAGGTATTAATAACAGCAATACTTTTTTGGAAAAATTTTTACCAGCAGTACATTTTTGGAATTAAAGATACCAGCAATACGTTTAAAAAAAAATATATTACCAGCAATAATAATCTTGTCGACATTAAATAACCCATTGAGGTTGATATGGCGTAAAAAAAAACAAAAAACCACACCAAACCAAACCAAAAATCTTGTCTGCACTAAATAACCCATTGAAATTGATATGCCGTAAAACAAAACAAATCAAACCCATATATACTGAGATAGATAGATAGAGAGAGAGAGAGAGAGAGAGAGAGAGAGAGATTACCAGCAATAATAATCTTGTCGACATTAAATAACCCATTGAGGTTGATATGCTGTAAAAAAAATCTTGTCGGCATTAAATAACAAATCGAGGTTAATTTGCTGTAAAACAAAACGAACCAAACCAAAATTCTTGTTTGCACTAAATAATCCATTGAGGTTGATATGCCGTAAAACAAAATAAAACAAACCAAACCAAACAAAAAACCTTGTCTGCATTAAATAACCCATTGAGGTTGATACGCCTTAAAAAAAAAACGAAATTAAACCAAATCAAACCAATCAAAATTAACAACGGTTGCCATTGTTTCATCTAATTTAAAATAAAAATCAAGGTAACATTACTTCTAATAATATTAATTGAATGAAAAGGATAACGTTCATGTTATCAAGCGATCGGAGAAAATAGTGAATGGATTTACACTATTTACATTATTCGGACTATTGTCCTCATCTTTGTCGCCATATTTATGACAACGTTTCGGTCGTTGTACGCTCCAGCCTTCTTCAGGTGGTTGGAATGTCGAACTGAACACTTTATTTCGCTCACTGGGTTAGTTTCACGTGCCATATCTAATGGATGTCAGTTATCAGTTATCTCCTGTTAATTCCCCTCTCCAAGTTCTCCAGTGCCTTAACCAGATATTGAACTCTTTGGTTCTTGTCACTGGATCTAACCAACGCCTTTATCCACTGTGCCATGTGTCCTTGGAGATGGGAGATAACTGATAAATGACATCCATTAAGCATGGCACGTGGAACTAGAACAGTCTACCCCAGTGAGCTAAATAAAGGGTTCAGTTCGACATTCTCACCACCTGAAGAAGGCCGGAGCGTACAACAGCCGAAACGTTGTAATAAATATGGCGACAAATATGGCGACAAAGATGAGGACAATAGTCCGAATAATGTAAACAGTGTACATAATACCTCATCTCAGAGATATAAAAAGATACTGCAAGGCCGAAACGTTGTAATAAATATGGCGACAAAGATGAGGACAATAGTCCGAATAATGTAAATAGTGTACATAATACCTCATCTTAGAGATATAGACAGATACTAAATGTATTTAACTATTAAATGTGATCTTTAACTAAACGCAAAATCCCCAGTAGACCAAGCTGTTTATTCTTCATTACCGGTGATTGACAATTATTCACTAGCAAAGACTCTTCGTGTAAGTAAAATTGCGATTAAAAACAAATAAAAAAATATTAATATGAAAAAAGTACTCGTCAAAATGCTAATAACAGTTCATTGTAAGTGTTCCGTTGTAGTTCGAATTGTTTTACTAACAAAATTCTGCGTTGCTAAGCATCACCCTGTGTAAAACGCCCCGCATTTATCGATCATAGAAGAATTAATTTCCAGGTGTGTATGCTTCGTAACCCAAATATATCTAAGTCTTGACAAGCGCATATCCATCCACTCAAGTCCGGATTCCTTTTAACCAGGCTAATTAATAACATTCAACCAATTTTTCATCGCCCGAAGCCCAAGAAACATTAAATAAAGACGAGCGGGCGTACGTTTGGCGTTCTCCTTAAGAAAAAGAGACAAAACACACTCGCCGCATTTTAACCTTGAGAGCTAAAAACAAGAATTCACTGACAGGACCTTTCAACATCTTTATGGCCCACTACGATATTAAATTTCTCAACAACCACAACAGACAACAATGTAAACACAAAGGACCAGCCAATAAACCCCTAGTCGCCAACATAACCTTCCAAGCATTTTTATCTATCTGAACTACACCTGTATCAGCGGGAATACGACAAACGTCGGCTATGGGGAGGTGTGACCAGGTGAAATTCTGGGTTCAAGAATACCACCTGCCGGAAAGCGTTGCTTTTTACTCACGCATTTCTAACAATAGTTGATACACCAAACTTCCAAGCCCCATGAATAAGAGTTTATTAAACTTAGTTAAGATTGACAAGTCTACAAGAGAGAGGCACCTAGTGAGAATCAAACTAATTATGGTGTCAGTTGTCCAGTAAAAGAACTTGCTAAGCAGTACTAAACTATTGCTACATATCAAGCAGACAATTGTACATTTTGGATATCACAGGTTTTACAAGTATAGGAGTCTCCAGACTACCAGACAATAGCTCCGTGTCCTTTCAGGGCGTGGACAATCAACAACTTCTTATGTAGCTCTTATTAATGTTTGTCTTTTTATAATAAGCCTCATCCTGCTGACTCCCTGTGTTCATTTTGTATTCGATATGCCCTGTGGGCGTCAAATTCTCCAAACCTTCTTTCCTTCCTCATGTGTCCCAGCAATTTCAGCTGTATTTTCCAATGCGCGTTCGGATTTAGGTGCCAGATTTTCTATCCTTTGTTCAGACACTTCCCAAATATTTAAACTGCTGTACTTATGACCTCACCCTTTTCATAGCTCGCATCTTAGGCAGTTTCTCTTGCTGGCAACCATATATTCTATTTTTATTTTTATTTTTACAATTGATGGTTAGTCTTTTCTTCTCGCCTACCTTTTCTTGTTTAGAGGGATCCTGTAGTTTTCTTTCTGGGTCTGTCATCGACACACTCTCATCTGCATATCTTAAATTGTTAAAGTTGTGCCCGCCGTTACTAAAACCTGAAAAGATGCCTTCCAAAAGGTAAGAAAAGTATTAAGAAAAAGGAAAACTTCATTAGAAACAAAGAAAATAACTTTTATGTTATATATAAGGCAGTGAATGCTGGGTAATCTTCTCGTAGGTGGAGAAGAGACTTGAGGCAACAGAAATTCGGTTCTACAGACGGATGCTGAGGATACCATAGACTGAACACGTGATGATCAACGACGAAATTTTCGAGAAAATTTAAAAAAAAAAAAAAAAAAAAAACATTTATACGTAGCATTGGAAATAAACAGCTGAAATTTCTAAGGTATATAATAAGGAAAGGAGGTTGGAAAATTTGACACTCACAAGACATTGAATACATGAGAAACAAAGGAAATTTCTCCGTCCCTTTACTTGAAAATGTTCATTCATTTCGAGCTGTCACATATCAAGTTAGAATGAGATCTTAAAATGTTCAAGTGAAATTTTGGACACAGACTCTCGACCAAACGCAATGAAAGGTTAAAACCTTAAAAACATTTGAGCAGAATTTCGTTAAAAAATTATTGCATAAAACTTGACTTATATATTTATAGAGATTTGGTGAATAAGATCTCGTATGAACGTTAGATATTCCAATAACGTTTAAACGATATTTTATGGATAAGATCTCGTATGGATGTTAGATGCTCTAATAACATTTAAACGATATTTTATGTATAAGATCTCGCATGGACGTTAGCTGTTCCAATAACGCTTAAACGATACTTTGTAACTTTATGGATAAGATCTCCAATAACGTTTAAACGATACTTTATGAATAAGATCTCGCATGAAAATTGGATGCCATGAATGAGACTTTGTCCGTAATATCATACAAACGTTTAAATATTTATAGAAACGACACAGGGTGGCCATGTTACGTCGCTGGGAAAGTGACTGAAGCCGAGATGCTAGGTCAGGACCAATAACACTGCAACTTCTTTGGATTTTATCAAAAATCTCTAACTACATAGCAGAAGCACTAGACCAGATGTGACAGCAATATTCAGTGCATGGATGAATGGTAAACTTATAAATATGTAAAACAGTTTCTGGCGAGAAAAATTGTCTAGCACGACACAGTGAACCAAATTTCTTGGCAGCTGACATAGCAGTTGATTCAATATAATCTTTCCAATTTATATCAGCCGAAAACGCTCGCCTGAAAAGTTACTCTCATAGATGTTAGCATTAGCCATACAAATGAAAAACAAAACGGGTTCTCTTACACGATTAAAAGAGAGTAGTTCCGTTTTGAAGTCGTTAAAATTAACAAGTTATTTCTTGCCCCAGTTAACAACAGATTGTTGGTTATTTTTGACTTAACATTCAGTGGAATTATTGAGATAATCAGGAAACATGAAACCAAAAAAGAGATTGATTGTCATGGAGTCTTTTGAAAAAAATAGGCTGACGAATCAATTATAATTTTTTTACATCGGCTAAGAAATGCATGAAATACTACGAATTGGAAAGATTTGGAAAAAAGTCAAAATGCTTATAGAAGAAGAATTATTCCAAACAAGATGAATTGTCAGTATTTACAACACTTCTCATAGATGTATAATATTGGAACATTTGCAATTGAGTAAAAATATCATTAAATTCATATACTGCCTTTAGACAAAAAGAGTTTGTGCATACACGATAAAGAAAAAAAACTGAAAAGCAAATATTGTACTTACAAACACGAACCAAAAACAGAAAACTGTCCAGCATTTAGACAACTATGCAAAACATAAAAAGAAAAATCATTTTCAAACAAGTTTAAACAGAGAATTATAAAACGTGTCAAAAAAGTGGAAAATAATTATGAAGTCAAAACTGACGTTTTTTTTTTCTTTTCAGAGAAAAGAAAAAAAAGAAATACATCTTTTCATGTCAAATTTTATGGTATAACTTTACGTATGCAAATTGCCCACCTGGCCCAAAGAAACAGAGACCTGAACTCGTATTCACATGGACCATGCATACGTTAACAATGTTAAACTATGTCTTATTTTATTGGATTCATTCCCTGGATGACCTGAAGTTGTTTGTGTTCACGTTAGAAATGATACCTTGAGGTAAATATTGCGAGTAAAACTCTCTAGAAATAAAGTCCCAAAAACATTAGTGTATCAGGTAATGCCCCAGAATTTTGCAATGTTAGTCTACTTTAAAGTGTTCTTCGTTATATAATGGATTGGTAAATAGGATCATACCTATTTGCATATGTTAAGTAGAAGAGAAATAAAGCGTATAGTAAACTAAGAGACTAGTGGAATTTGACTACTGATTACTTGTTGTAGAACAACACAACACAAAAATATGGTGTCACTGATAGGATGTTTAAATCACTTGGATGAACTAGAATTTGTTGAGACTTGGATCCAGTGTTTTGCAGCCCAAGCTGGTGTTAAAATTTGAAAGGCAAGAGGGGCAGAAGATAAAATGAGACCAAGATCTCCATTAAAAAGAAAACAGGACATAAACCTCAAGGGGATAGGAGGAAAGATGGAGAAGAATTTCGAGAGCAACTAAAGATATTGAAGCTCTTCTGTTCAGGGAGGTGTAGTGGACTGGTAAATAGGATCATATATATTTGGACATGTTAAGTAGAAGAGAAATAAAGTGTATAGCAAAGAAAGAGACAGACAGAAGTTGATTACTGATGACTTGTAGAACAACCCCTTCTTCGTCTCACGTTTTCCACTGACCTTGAGGTGGAACAACTACATTGAATCAATAGCCGCATCTACCGCAAGGATAGTTGGTTCTCTGTGTCGCGCCAGAAGGTTTTCTCGTCTGAGTCCATCCTTCGCATCCACAAATCTACCATTCGTCCATGCATTGAATACTGTTGCCATATATGGTCTGGTACCACTGATGTTCATCTCGAGGTTCTCGACAAAATCCAAAGACGGATATGCAATGTGATCGGTCCTGACTTGGGGTCTCGACTCCAGTCATTTTCTCACCGAGATAATGTGGCTTCCCCCTGTCTTTTCTATAAATATTTTCATGGCATCTGCTCTGACGAACTATTTTCACTGGTGCCCCGACTGCATGAATTTAAGCGTGCTACTAGGTTGGCATCTCGGTTCCACCCTTTTACTGTTGAAACAGTTAAATGTAATCGCCTCTTCTACTTCAACTGTTTCTTCTCTCACACTTCCCGACAGTGGAACTCCCTTCCTCTTAGTGGCTTCCCTGATAACTATAATCTTCAAAAATTTAAATGCAATGTCAATCGACATCTTCTGTTGCCTTGATCCCCGTTCTTTTTTTAAATCTTTCCTACAAAGTCTTTTCTCTCTGTAGCTCCTTGCGTGCTAGTGACACTCCGGCTTTGCTTGGGGTGAAATGCTTAAAAAACACATATAATACCACAGGTTTAATAAATAGCTGCCTTCCATATATAATACTACTATCTTTCAATGCTGTTATGTGTCTTCGAGAAAGTACTGTATCGTTCGTTTTAGTCTTTTTTTTTTTTTTTTTTTTGTAGCTGTGATTAGTCCTTGGATATAGCCTTTGATATAACAACAAAAACATCCATATATCTACTTTTGATAAGGGCGAGAGAATTGTAATCATGGATAAACACATTTACCAACAGAAAATGAGAGAACTCATTAACGGTGATGACATCCATGAAAAAGTAAATGAAAACAAAGCTATAAAAGAAACACAAAAATTAACAAGCGACATAAAAAAGCTATTAAAAATGAAGATTTCTCCTGGATAAAACTTATTGAATACCATCCAAAAACGCCCACATAATACGGATTACCAAAAACACATAAACCGAACATACCAATGAGACCTATCATATCAGGGATAGGGAGTCCCCACATAAACTATCCCGCAAACTAAGCAGAATTTTAACCCTAATACCACTATCCCATGCCCAATGAAATAGAATTGCAGAGAGAATGATACAGACTATTAAAATAGGATTTGAGGCATGTTTCCTCAATTGGATAATATTAAGATTTTTTTTATTAAGACTATTGCTTAGTTATTGAACTGTATCATATGTTGGCAGATTACAAAGTATTTATATTTATAGGAAGATTAGGTTTGGGCCCCATTAACTATGTCTCATTCTGTTAATAAGAAAATGTGGTATAAAAAAATAGCGAAGCGTATCCTGAATGGATCAAATTTATAATGTCGAAAGGAGAAAATACGGCATTAGTATAAAAGAAAATCAGAAGTGTGTTTTTGCCAAAGCCAACCAAATAAGGGCCAGACAAAAATTTGAGTTGAAAGAAGAGTTTAAAATAATCCCAGCCGGGGGCCTTTGAAAAAATAAGGAAAATGGAACCGAGTGACGAAGAATGAATGGAAGATAAAATGAATCTGAAAAATATAGACGCAAACTAAGAACAATATCAAAAATATACGAAACCTATCTAGATCTTCCAGAGAGAAGAGGGTCAAAAAAATGGACGAAAATGAAACAGCGTACAAAAGAAGCTCAAGGTCTAAGAGTAACATGAAGACTCTTCGTTTCTGGGAAGTGTAATATCGAAATAAGTCTTGTTGCATTTACATAGATTTGTATGTATAGTCCTATTATTGTGGAAGTGGGGCATTCGAGTAGGAAGCCTTGATGCTCACACTTAGCAACATCAGGTTTGAATGAGATTTTGTGTGCAAGATCTAACATTAACGTTGGATGACGTATTAACGTTTAAACGGTAGTTTAATGGCAAGATCTCGCATTGAAATTGGATTCCATGATAAGTTTTACTGAGGTTTTATGCATGAAATCTCGCATAGACGTCGAAAGTCATGATGTTTAAACGAGACTACACCTAAAATTTAGTATGTCATGATAGCGTTTGAATAAGGTTTTTTTTTCTATGAGATCCCGCGTGGATGTTGGATGTCATAATTTTGTTTAAACAAGACTTTATTCATTACTAACAGGCTTCGCCCGCTCGCTATCGATTCGCAAAGTAAGATATATTCACAACTTGAAATCTTTGAAACGTAAATTTTGAATGAACATTTCATTCATAATTTGGCTTCTTATAGTTTTCTATGGGATTAATGTTCACTATTTATAAAATGTTGAAGTGGTTGTGGACATTTAATATATTTGTTAAAAGAATATGACTGTAAAGACAGAAGAAATTAATTAGTCATATGTGGGGCAGACTTCTTATAGTTAAGGAAAGTTTTACAAATAGATGCCAACTGGTTGAAAGTCAAGTAAAATGCAAATTTCAAAGACTTTTCTGCACTATATAAAACAATATTCCTAAACAGAACTATTTTTGATATGAAAATCAAAACAATCCCCGAATAAAAGAACATTAATGAAGGACAGTTAATTAAAGAAATGTCTTTTTTAAAATGAATATGCAAATTAGTTAAACCTGAAGAGTGATATTTCTTAGAAGTAGATAATATAGAATACTGTGAACACTCCCCTGGTTAAGTTAGACATTATTATGTTTTCCTAGTTAATATGAATAAGTGTTGTACCCGGCCTGTTTCCGGCATTCTCTTTTGTTATGGTCCACGTTGATATTCCCAAATTCCCCATTTTGTTTTTGTCCCCTATTTTTTCATCTTGATTATGTCAGCCGTTGATTTTCCCATCCCGCGTAATTTTTTTTCTCGCTTTCTCGACTCCATTAGTGAGTGTGCTTCTTGATTCTGTCTATCGGCAGAATACAATGACCGATCTTATTATTTTGACGAGTCTAACATTGTTTTGTTTTAATTTTGTCTTTATGTCTAATTTTATTTTCTGGATTCATCTCCCCTTCATCATTCATTTCATGAAATTTTTATATATTTTTTGTAAAATACGAACTTTAAAACCTTTCAAATATTTACGTCGTGGGGTGTTTTGTATGTCCCCCGTGAATAAGGATTGAGTGGTGATGGATGAGTTCTTGTCGTTAATGAGTAAATTGTATTGAATGAATGGGTCGTGAGTCGGATTAACTTAGACTAGGATGGCTAATAAAGACCAGCCCTTAACTATTTCCCCTCGGTCTTGTTCCATAATTCTGTATTGCCCAGAATAAATCTCAAATTTACTTACCTGGTATAGGAGGTAGGTTTTATTCATCATCTCTCATTTGCGTCTCTGTCTTCGTGTGACTCCGTCAAAGGACAGAGGCTTAACTGAGGAAAATCACACCGTGAAGTGTCCAGCCCTGGGCAGCAGATACCTAAGGCTACACCTTCTCATTGCACTAGAGAGAATGATCGGTGCTCACACCGAGGCATTGGCAACCGACGGTTGCGGGGAATTTTTCGCCCTAGTGTACGTGCTCGGTTTCCCCATATTAAACCGACCCTTGGAGAGTCAAGTAAATACTACTATAAAGTAAAGTTTTGTTTTTTAAACCAGAATTCGTGGGAGAATTGTGCCTTAATTTCGCTTTTATACATATAGTTGTTTTGCTGTTGGGATGTCCAAATTAATCATTGCTAAAAATGTAAATAACAATTAAGAATCTTGAGAATAAACTGTGCTAAATTGTCTCCCTTCTGTGAAATTTCTTTTGACAATTATATATATATATATATATATATATATATATATATATATATATATATATATAAAAGTGAACATAGAAGTCAACACTTAGAGGCGACAGTCTGTTTCATGCTATATGCAATCGTCAGGCCAACGATTGCATATAGCATGACGATTGCATATAGCATGAAACAGAGTGTCGCCTCTAAGTGTTGACTTCTATGTTCACTTTTATATTTACACACGCTCTATCTCTGATATTGAGCACTTTATTCCATAAATATAGCACACCTTAAGACTATATTTCTTTATATATATATATATATATATATATATATATATATATATATATATATATTGAAAAGAAGAGAGATATCGCAAACATTTTTGGTTGTAATGTGGATTTTTAAAAAAAAATATTATGCTTTATTTCCCATAATTTTACTACACGTGTTTCTGGTCTCGCGACCGTCATCAGGTAAAGGGTGGAGATTTCCACATATTTTTTCTCCTTTATGTTTTTCGATGTTAAATATTCTTGAACTCAAGAAAGAAATTCGGATTACTAACGCTTAAAAAGAGAATGTCTCATATCGAGAATATTTAAGATCGAAAATCATAAAGCAGAAAAAAATTAATTATTTTTAATAATATGTGGAAATCTCCACCCTTTGCCTGATTAAGGTCGCGAGACTAGAAACGTGTGTAGCAAAAATAGAAAATAAAGAATAATATTTTTTTTAAAAATCCACATTACAACCAAAAACATTTGCGGTATCTCTCTTCTTTTCAATATACACACTTTTCTCTCGTTGTAACTACTATAACCTCTTCCTTATATATATATATATATATATATATATATATATATATATATATATATATATATATATATTCCAATCGCTCTTGCATTCATTTCTGCATTGATGTGTACACCTATAACCGCAACGTAACAAAATAAATTAGAACTAAATTATTTCAATTTCAAAATTCTGATGTGAAAAGTAAATTATTCCAACAGAAATTTTGAAATTATGGTTTGGCCCTCAGATGGTTTTTGAAAATGGGAAGGGCATACTTTTGCATGCCCTCTGCAAGAGAGCGCGCCTTGAAGAGTGGCGTATCTTTTCTGTTTTTCCTATTTAACAAATAATTAAAATAGTTCAAATATATGAATACATATATATGGGTTTCTTAGTCGACCTGAGAATTTTTCAAGACCACCCCCTACTTTATTAGATGAAAAGGTCTCGGATTTATGTTATAGTGGAACACAACTATTCTATAGTTAATAGACTCTCCCACCTATAATAAGTAGGAGTAGTAAAAGTAACGAGTCAGTCGCTGAGTCGCTCAGGGAGTTTGGTCAGTCAGTCGATGTCAGACAACCGTTAGTCGGATATTAAAGTATCAGTCACCACAACTAGATTACTGCGTCATTACCTCTTATATCAAGTTCCTAACGTTTTGTACGTCGAACCTATTTTAGAACCGACTTAGTACAAATATAAGCCTACACTGTGAAACTACTACATAACTATTTACTAATAAATCCATTTAAATAATATGATGTTTCGTAATTTCGACATATATATATATATATATATATATATATATATATATATAATTATTTAAAAAATGTATAACTTTATTTGTATTTGCGATAGAAATAATCTGTAAAAATTTTTATAAGGTCTAATGTACCTAGTTTTAAGTATAGCTAAAATAACTAATGTGATTTCAAGCATTACTGTAAATCAGTTGGCAAATATTTTCCGTGAACTGCAAAATCGTATTATCCTTTGTATTGCTAATGATGGAGGACATGTGGAAACTTAAATAAAATTTCAATGAAACTGTAAAAAATATAGATTTACTTCTTTCTAATCCTTTTTACAAATCATTTCTATCGCAAATACAAATAGTTATAATTTTTTTAAAGTGCACACGAAATTTATGGGCATATAATAGAGCGTCATCAATATACCTGAAGTAAGTTGTTTAGGTAAAATATTTTGGAAAGGTCCAGATTCGAGAAATTCTAAGTAAATATATGCCATCACTGAACTAAGAGGTGATCCCATTGGCAATCCAAATTTTTTCTAAAAAAATTATCATCAAGGGCGATTGTAATTTCTGATTTATCAATGTGGAGTCAAAATTTTTTACCCATTATTTTTTTTCTTTAATTGATGCCAATAACAAATGTCGCAGTTATTTTTCAGTTTTTATATTTTTTTTTCCACCTAATGCTTTTTTCTAAATTTGTTGTTTTACTATTTGGTCTTCTTTCTCAACCATGTGTTGTCAATAGAACAACGCTGTGTTACCAGATTCCTAGATTCTTTTTTTTTTTTTTTTTTTTGAGGAGGATGTATTCTACATTATGAACCAAAATTTCATGGCTGCCAATAATTCTGACCAAAGTGTATATATAGGCGGGGGATGGAGACTGAAATATAAACGAAAACGTGGTTTATAATTATGATATATATATTAACTGATTTAAAATTATGGTTCCATCGCTACACAGGAAATACCATGTTTCAAAAACAGAAACTAAAAACTTCACAAATTCCGTTATATAATTAAATTAAAGGCACATGTTCGTTCCGCTGGTGGGTCTACTCTACTCAAGAAAAAAGAAGAAATCCTAGCCCGATGGTAGTTAATATATATATATATATATATATATATATATAGTAGTTAAGAAAAAAAACATGTATCTAAACGTAAATTCCTCTTTACTTTTAATAACGACACCAAAAGTCTTGTTAGTGAATATGAAAGGATCCTGTTGAAAATGAGTAAACAAAATTTGTCTAAATTATCAATGAACATATGTCATATATATATAAATTAAAGAAAAACAAAATCCGTTGGTGGAACAAACGGGCACCTTGCCAAAACCTAAATCTAGATACAGTCTCTAATAAAGACGAAATTACTGGAAAAAAATAGAAAGAGAAAAAGGCTTGAAAGCAAACTTACTCAGTAAAGTGTTCGAAGCGTAAATAGCCTAGACCGACCAAAAAATACTTATATAAGACGTTTGTCATATAATTTTATTTCAATTATTTACTCCTAACTATTGACAAACCTCAGGCTGTCAACACTTCATTCAACACGTCAAAAACACCCACCTCCGTGATAAAAATGCTTTACTGCGATATTTTAAAAGTAATACGCGTTTCAATTCCGATTAATTCAACTTTAAATCAGTTATCAGTATGTTTTTTAGAGATTTTTAATACAGTGAATTATGTTCCGTGGTCAGATTTTCTAGATTTTACTGAGAATCAGAAAAATAATTACAGCCCATTTAAGTTTAGTTTCGATTACATTAAAATATTTTTCTTATTAGAAATATTAAATTTAATCTATTAGCTTAGAATTAAAACTAAAGTAAATGTTTCAAGAAAGATTTTTTTCAATTTTAAAATGACGTTTAAACCTTGAGTATCACCTCTTTTCTTTTTTTTTTCTTTTTTTTGTTTTTGTTTTCTCTTGTTTTATTTTTGGTTTTGTGTGGTGTTTTTTTGTAGGTACCTAAATAAAATATAACTGGAAAGAAAAAGTCATAAACTAAAAGCGATGAAAGCTAAAACCAAAAAAAGGGAAGCAAAAAAATATTTGAAATATGTGACCGCGTCTCGGCCTTCATTTATTTGCGTGTGAGCGCACTTAGAAAATCTACGGAAGCATGTAAGTTAATATTTGACGCTTCACTCGGCTTCCGTTGCCCTCGGGTTGTGAAATAGAAAAGCCAACCGAGGACAAAACGCAGACATATCATTAGGGCCGTAACATATCTCTCGCGGACACACAGTCGTCCCCACCCCACACTTATTCCTTACAGAATTTCATAAACATTCAATCAGAAAAGAAACAAATAGTCCAACCTATTTTTTATGCATTTGTTAATATCTATCTATCTATCAATCTATCTATAAGGTTGGTGCAAAAATAATGTCATTTTCTCACATAGTAACATATGTGAGAAAACGACATTATTTTTGCACCAACCTAATATATATCTCAGTCTCTCATTATCTATCTATCTATCTATCTATCTATCTATCTATCTATCTATCTCAGTCTCTCATTATCTATCTATCTATCTATCTATCTATCTCAGTCTCTCATTATCTATCTATCTATCTCATTCTCTCATTATCTATCTATCTCATTCTCTCATTATCTATCTATATCTACATGTCTGTTCATGATCGATCTATCTATCTATCGCAATATTTTCTATATATCTTTCTATCACAGTAATTTCTGTGTATCAATATATATATATATATATATATATATATATATATATATATATATATATATATATATATATATATATGTTTGACTTCAGTGGTTCTTTAGCCTTGTATCAAAATTTAGTAAAACAAAAACGCTCAGTTTTTGATCTTATCTCTCTATATATTTATCTATTTTAATGTTTCTTTAAATAGGAAAGAGATTCAACAGTATTCGAATTGTTTGTGTGTAACATCCCAGATTCTTTCAACAAGGAATGAAATAATTAATTTTATTACAGTTTATTTTGTTATTGCTAATAACGATGATTAATCATCTTGACACATAAATTTAATATTTGATGCTTTTCTCTTTCTTCTGAAGAACCTAATTTCATCGCCATAACTTGCATTACTAAACCAACGCTGTGTTTATTTTTTAAGTTAAAGTCAGACTTTCTATTCATTTGTCTTCTGTTTTTTTATTAAAGTCATGGCAGAAATATTTTTTTTATATTTATTACCACCCCCCTAACTAATTTTATGAAAACGCTAGAAATTCGATCACATCGGGTTTAGTGATTACAATAGTTAAAAGCACAAAAGTTTTTTTTTGTTTTTAATTGCCCCCCACCCCCACCTGAAAATCAGCTGTGAATTGTAACATACAAAACTGAATAAAACAAAGATATTATTTAATTTCAAATCCTAAGTTGTTAAAATATTATAAAATTAGTTAAAAGCCGCATCAGGTTTCCTAAGTGTCCTTATGAGATAGATCTTTTTTAGCGCGTTGTAAATTGTATCATTTTGACTAATCAGAAGATTCGCAGTAATTAAGAAATCTAATTTTGTGTTTATAATCGAGCTGTAATTATAAAGTACGGAAGTCCAACCAGAATACAATTAAGTTGCGTTATTTGAGTTAAGCATTGTTCTCCGCTGTTAAGGCCTTTACTTTTGCGAAAGACGTGTGAAGTTAATTTGATTTTTCAATTTCAACTGAGAAGGGTACCTACAAGTATCAGTATCATCTTATGAAATTTATATGATCTTATTTTTATATTAATCTCAATTATGACATTTTTCCATAAATGAAATATCAAAATTAATAATAAAATGAATGGAAATACAAATAATACAGTAAAATGTAATAAATGTACATAAAATTATAGTATTTTATGTACACTTCTGATAAAATTTCATAAGAAAGATACCTATAAATTAATTAGATACATTTCTTATCAAATATGAAATTTAATCTCACTCTTAACAGTCTTATTTTAATTTCTTTATAATATATTTTCCATAAAGCATCGTAAACATAAAGGTGAAAGCTAAGTACAAAAAAAATTAGAGCGCTGAAAGTTTTCCTTAATAATAACGAGGTAAATAATTTGTTCACTTAAATCTAAATAACTTCACTTTTCAGCTTCCGTAGAACAAATTATGATCACGTAAATCCGTCATTCATCATCTGTCAAGTGACGCAAAAGGTTATGACCTGTTTTGTTTTATTTTCAAATTCCTTCTTTTCGGCGCAGAAGCTAAGTCAACCTTGGTTCAAAATATTTTAAATAAACACTATAATTTCTGATTTTCTTAAAAATAAGTTTTAAAAAATAATTGATTTTTAAAAGAATTTCAAAGTGAGATTTTCATTTTCTTTATAAAATGGAAAAAGATGAATGCCATAATCTGTCAATTTTGCTGACTCAAAAAAAAGAAAAGATTTTTAACGAAAATTTCGGACGTGCTCGGAACGATTAAAAAAATGTAAAAAAAATACCCCCAAAACACTTTAATCTTTCTTCTTAATAATAACATGAACATTTAGACGATAAAATTTTGTTTTCGTCAAGTTTGGCGTCTTTTTCATCATGCTATGCTCTTTTTTAGCGATCTCTTGGAGGTACCTAACTAAACACCAGCTCCTAATCTGTTAATCTACACTAAAAATTAAGGAAAATATATAAGAGACTTACTTTGAATTCACATATATTTAAGATATAAAATAAAATATTTACTTCGGCTTTGGATTGATGTATGGTAAAGAGTAACACTAATAACATAAGTGGGACAAAAATAAATACTCTCGCATATTTTCACCAAGGAAAGATATAACTTGCAAAAATAAAAATGGCGACCGCTTTTCTTTTGTATTTAGGCCAAGTTCAACAACAAAGGGGCAGATAATTCGTGCGGAAAAAGAACGCGGTCTAGGTTAAAGGTGGCGGTGTCCGGGTGTGCACCCTATGACCTGAATAATTGGTATGATGTGAAATATGAAAGCTTATGTGAAGCACAGATGCAGTTTAAAGAGGGGGAAGCAGTAAAGAACAATGATAAACCGGGCCGATGAAGAAGAATAAAGCAGGAAAACGAAGCAAGAAGAAGAAGAAAAGAAGAAGAGGAGGAAGGAAAAATTGTAAAAAAAAAAAAAAAAAAAAAAAAAAAAAATACAAAACGGAAGTGAAAAACATTAAAATAACGGTAGGTGGATCGAGCAAGATAACATAAGGACTCTAGAGAAGGAAAAGAAGGAAAAGGTAGACGAGAAGGAAAAGAAGATAGAGACGAAGGAGAAGTGGTGGTGGAATGAGAATAAATAAGGTTGTAGGAGAAAAAGAAAATGAAGAAGACGAGCAGAGAAGAAAGAAGATCAAGTGTAGAAGACTTTACGAACGACAAAATTTACTGAAAGAATAATAAACAGACTATAAGGGATACGTTTTGAAATAAAAGGAAAGAAAGAAAGAAAAATGAATCGAAAGAAAGAGTATGAATCAAAAGAAAGAAAAAAGGAAAGAAAGAAAAAAGGAAAGAAAGAAAAAAAGAAAAATGAATCAAAAGAAAGAAAGAGTATGAATCAAAACAAAGAAGGAAAGAAAAAAAGAAAGAAAAATGAGTAAAAATAAAGAAAGAGTATGAATGAAAAGAAAGAAAGAAAGAAAAATGAATCGAAAGAAAGAAAGAAAATGATGATGATAAAAGAAAAAAATTTAATTAAATGAAATACGAAGAAAGAAAGAAAAATGAAAGAAAGAAGGACATTGACAAAATAATGAAGATAAAAGTGAAACGAACGAAAAGAAAAAGTACAGAAAAATTTAAAAATAAAGAAAATGCAAAAAAAAGAAAGAAAATGTTTAACTCAAAAGAAAGAAAC
Organism: Acanthosepion lycidas; assembly: GCA_963932145.1. NCBI lineage: Eukaryota > Metazoa > Mollusca > Cephalopoda > Sepiida > Sepiidae > Acanthosepion > Acanthosepion lycidas. Next base: position 120,212,166 of record OZ010578.1, on the reverse strand, counting down.
AAAAAAATTAGGAAGAGAAAAATAAAACGAAAAGCAAACACTAAAAAAAAACAAGGGAAAGAAAATTGAAAATAAACGAAATTCATTTATAAAAATAATGAAGAAAGAAAAATAAAAGTAAAAAATGAAAAAAGCAAGATTGAAACATTTACACCGAAAGAAAAAAAAAAGAAAGAAAGAAAGAAAAAAAGGTAATGAACAAAAAATAAAATAAAAATTGTAATGAAGAAAGAAGGATCAAATAGAAAGAAAAAAAGAAAATAGTGAAGAGAAAATCAAAGAAAGAAAAATTAAAAAATAAATAAAATTCAAGAAATAATGAAGAAATAAAAAATAAAAATAGAGAAGAGGAAAAAAAAAAAAGAAAATGAGAAAAGCAAGAGAAAAAGTATAAAATAAAAGAAAACCAAAGAAAATAACGAAAAGAGAAAGAGAAAAATGAAAGAGATTATATAGGGAGAATTAAAGACTGATTGAATCTACAAATTCAAAAATAAAGAATACAAAAAGAAAGAAAAATGAAAAATAATGAAAGAAAAAAGAAAAAACAAAGCAAAAAAAGAAAAAATTGTGTAAAACAAAAACAAATGAAAAGCAGAAATAAAAAACAAAAAGATAAAAAAAAGAGATTTTTTAAAAATTAAGGAAAATACGAAGAATAAAAGAAAACAAAACGTAATCAAAATAAAACAAAGAAAAATGCTGATAGATAGATAGATTGAGACACACATAGATAGATAGATAGATAGATAGATAGATAGATAGATAGATAGATAGATAGCGACATATGAATAAAAGCGATAGATAGATAGCGACATATGAATAAAAGCGATAGATAGATAGCGACATATGAATAAAAGCGATAGATAGATAGATATGAATAAAAGCGATAGATAGATATGAATAAAAGAGATAGATAGATAGATAGATAGATAGATAGATAGATATGAATAAAAGAGATAGATAGATATGAATAAAAGCGATAGATAGATATGAATAAAATAGATAGATAGATATGAATAAAATAGATAGATAGATAGATAGATAGATATGAATAAAATAGATAGATAGATAGATATGAATAAAATAGATAGATAGATAGATATGAATAAAATAGATAGATAGATAGATAGATATGAATAAAATAGATAGATATGAATAAAATAGATAGATAGATAGATATGAATAAAATAGATAGATAGATAGATATGAATAAAATAGATAGATAGATAGATATGAATAAAATAGATAGATATGAATAAAATAGATAGATATGAATAAGATAGATAGATATGAATAAGATAGATAGATATGAATAAAATAGATAGATATGAATAAGATAGATAGATAGATAGATATGAATAAAATAGATAGATAGATAGATAGATAGATATGAATAAAATAGATAGATAGATAGATAGATAGATAGATAGATAGATATGAATAAAATAGATAGATAGATATGAATAAAATAGATAGATAGAGAGATAGATAGATAGATAGATAGATAGATATGAATAAAATAGATAGATAGATATGAATAAAAGCGATAGATAGATAGCGACAAACAGAGGGAGAGAATTATGAATTTCTGTGTTCACTTTCACGAACAAAAATATATAAAAAAAATATAAACCTCTGCTTTTGGCGTTGGATGCCCCCAACCACATCATATGTGACTTTAATGCCCTTTGAAACTTAGGCCAGGAAACGGAGGAGGTGTCGCGCAATATCTTCTCCTACGTGGACCAATCAGGTGTCTCTCCTGAATTGAAATATGATTCAAGGCGGAAATGATTGCTGGGCGGGAAAAGGGGGTCGGTTGATGTTGATATTATTTGACTTGAAAAGAGAAAAGATGACTTTTGGGTGGAAGAATGTCGGAAAAGTCACACCTCTTAAATAATGTGCGCTTCACCGGTGTGAAAGCTCACACACATACACACGCGTACGCACTAGGAGCTAACCAAAAATTCAGAGAAAAATATTAGTCTTGTTTCCACCATCTCCATCGAAACCCATGCGCACGAAATCCCCAAAGATTATTGCTTACAAAGGATAACGCTACATTCAGATCATTCACAATAGACAAATTTTCTGAAGATTGGAATACGCCATGTTGCGTCAGGACATGGGCTATCATGGTTCTTCACAGATTCCTGTCTTTGTGATTCTAAGCAAAGTTTCTCTTCTTATCCTCCTTCCCTGCCGCTACACTCTCTTCAATTTAAATAAACTTAGTCTTTCATTTCTAAGATGAGTAATTGTCAATATTTTTGTATCATTTCCAACTAGTGTTCTCATTTTGGTTGATATAGATGTTATTATAGACACAACGTTTCGACCAAGTACCCTCTGCTCATCATCAGATGTTCATTGATCTGGAGTATCTGTTGGTTATTGTTCGTTCCGACTGAATTGGTGCCTCACTACCAGATTGAACACATGGCCACAAGATGACAATGACACATATATAATTAAGTTATATACTCACTACGCTACCGTGTTTTAATTCCGTGTCAGAGGCTTTTTTTCACATTTGCTTTTGATAGCAGGTTCGTATGGCTTTTCATAATTCCGTCTCTCATTTCTAGGATGAGTAAATGTCAATATTATTGTATTGTTTCAAACTATTGTTCTCATCTTGGTTGATTATGATTTTATAATAGACACAACGTTTCGACCAAGTACCCACTGGTCATCATCAGGTGTTCATTGACACGGAGTATCTGTTGATTATTGTTCGTTCTTACTGAATGGTGCCTCACAACCAGATCCAAGGATTGAACACATGGCAACAAGATGACAGTAAGTATATAAGTACGCCACCGTGTGTTTTTGAAGCCTTTTTTTATTCAATGTCATTTGCTTATAATGGCTGGTTTGTGTGGCTTTTCATCATTTAGCCTTTCATTTCTGAGATGAGTAATTGTCAATATTATTATACTGTTTCTTGTCTTGGTTGTTATAGATGCTATTATAGACACAACGTTTCGACCTTCTGGTCATCATCATCAGTTGATATGGAATATCTGTTGATTATTGTAATATTTTATCTATTGTTCTCGTCTATGCTGGTATAGATCCTATTATTAATACAACGTTTCGACTAAGCACCCTCTGATCATCATCTAGGCGGCATGAATTCAATCCTTGCATCTGGTAGTGACGCACCGATTCAGCAGGAACGAACAATAACTGATATCGTAAGGACAAAATATTACTATAGTCAACAGATCTTCCATATGAGCCAATCAATAAACACCTGATGATGACTACAGATTAGTTCGTCGAAACGTTGTGTTTATTACAACTACGAGGGTAAGTTTCAAACTATCGGCACTTTCGCCCTACCATATGTAAGAATGTGATCCAATTTTTTACTTGCCCTCATATAGCAACAACCATTAAAATAATAGATCAAAATTATACAAGTAGAAGCCAAATCCCCGTCTTACGAACATTCCTCTTAATAATAATTTTAAAATGATTCAACTGACGATATTATTTTATTTATGGTAACTGGATTTTTTGGATATTGCTTTACTCGCTTTCCGCTGTTCGATACTCTGCGTCTAAAATGGCGCTTTTATCGCGGTCGACCGATCCTCGGACCTTTCGTGGGTCAAAAACTTAAAGCCCAAGTCCTAGGAGGTCTTCCCTCCAGACAGTACCTCTCTTTCGGGAGGGGGCTGGATTTATTGTCCGGTGCCCAAGGCGTTTCCCAAAGAGTAAAAGCCGAGGGGCTTAAGCAGTTTTTCTACAGTACTGCCCACTGTAAACTTCGACCTTGTATCACATACGGTAACGACGTAGGCGTACTGGAAAATACCATCGATTCTCAGCCGCTAAGATCAAACTGTAGTATCTGTTATCAGCTTAATCTGATTCACTCTCTCCACTTCTATCTTCACTTCTTTTTTTCCTTTCATCTTCTCACTGAAACCAAGTAGTGTCTTTTCCCTTCTTTCCACGCGATAAAAACAGAATAGTTCATTATTTATGAAGTATTGGCAGGGTGTAATGATCGCGCGAACTAACGAAGGCGGGGACAAAGTCAATTATAATAGGACTAGCAGTATGACCCGGCGTTGCCCGTGCTTGATTCAAAAATCGTACGACTCATACAGCAATCGCTATCACTTGACTTAAAATATTTTTGCCCTTCCTTGCTTTTAAATGAGTGCCCTTTGCCGTGCTGATGTTGCTATATGCCTATCTCACCCTGCGAATTTTTTTCGAAGCTCTATACTAAACATTAAATCTGTTACGAAAAAAGATCTAAACAAAATGAACACAAAACGATCAACTTTAAAAAAAGGACTCGTAACTGGAATAACCGAATGAAAAAAGAATGTTAACAACAAATACTTTTTCACACCCACCACAGTTCCGCGGAATCAGAATCAATGTTGAGTTTAAGCAAACGAATGAGCCAATTGGAGTAAAGTACCATGCAGATTTAAATTTTTCCCACTTGTGACGAATGCAGCTATCGAATTTTTTTTTTTTTTGCATGCTAGCATGCTAGTTAACATTCGTGTCAATCAGCTGTTGGCTCTCACGCTGGCCAATAGAATCTTCCTGCCTATTCGTGGTAGCCAGCTATAGGCTCTCACTCTGGCCAGTAGAAAATGGCCGCAAACTACATGAAAACTGCTGTAGAAGCATGAAAAAATCGATTATTTCCACTATCGATGGGAGTTGGGAAATGCAAAGTCGGTCTTGGCCTTCTCGCTAACTTGGAGCATGTGCATATAAATTTTGGGGCAAATCCGTCGAAAATTGCGGCCGTGCATTCGTTACACACACACACACACACACCCTGCCTTTTATAGATAGAGATATTGCATAAATCTGTAAAGAATATTTTTATTTTTCGATAGTAGTTTTCAACATATCTCCTCTTCATACTATACTTAATTTTCTATCGTTAAGAAATTCTATAGACTCGCTGTTTTACCTTTGTCCCAACTGCTTTTAATATGCCCTGTGAGTGTTAAATTTTCTAAGACTTCTTTCCTCATTGTGTGTCTGAGAAATTTCAGCTGTCTCTGTTTTTAAGTATAAGTGTATATTTCGTTGCCATTTTCCTTAGAGCTTCCTCATTGCTTATATGTTCCATCGATGGTATCCTCAGCATCCTTCTGTAGAACCATATGTCCGTCGCTATAAGTCTCCTCTTCATCAGTGAGGAATTAACTTTTATATATAATTTGATATCATTTACATTCACTAAAGTCCATTTATTATTTCCCTTTTCCCCCCCTTCCCACATTTTGATAGTCCTGGGTATGACGATAAACTCCATCCGGCAGCAATGCTTGTGATCGAAAGATTGGAGCTTTTGAGGAGTGTGGAATCATCTCTTAATTGCTGTTGTTCAACCCGGGGTGGTAGCATCTGTTAAGGTGCCAGCTATTGACAAACAAATAAAAAAAAATACATATTCAATTTTTATAATAACATGCTAATAATGCATTTTTATATAAAAATTCCAACAATACCTATTTATAATAAAATTACCAACAATACAATTTTAAAGCAAAATGACCAGCAATACATTTTATATTAAGATATACCAACCATACATTTTATAGTAGAATTACGAATAAATTTATATCAAAATTATCAACAATACATTTTATCTCGAGCTGAAGGCATACAATTCCGTTCAAAATATATTTAATTGAAGCCATAAAATTGTGTTCAAAATATTTAGATTTCTGCATTAAATAACCCATAGACATTGATAAGTTGCTGAACAAAATCTTTTGAGTGGAAGTGGTGTGCTTCAAAGAGGCACTGTAATTTCTTTAATAAGGTGGGGAGTATTTGGTGTGTATATATATATATATATATATATATATATATATATATATATATATATATATATATATATATATATATATATATATATATATATATATATATATATCCTGAGAGTGTGTTTGTGGATCTCATGATGTTCACCACCTAGTCTGTCGAATTTAGTTTTGATAATATTTTGTTTCGCCAGACTGACGGTGTAGCAATGGGTTCGCCTTTGGGTCCAGCTTCAGAGAATTTTTTTTGTCGGGTTTCATGAAGCTTCCTTATTTTCTTTTATTGGTGGTCCTCTTATGTATCATCGTTATGTGGATGATACCTTTTGCCTTTTTAATAATGACACTGAAGCTGAATTGTTTCTCACCGAATTAAACTCTGTGCATCCCGCTCTTAAGTTTACCGTAGAAAAGGAGTCCAATTCTTGTCTTTCATTTTTGGATGTTCTTGTTCATAGAATTAGTGACAAGTTTTCGACTTCCGTATTTAGGAAGGCTACTTTTTCGGGACTTTATACACGTTGGGACTCTTTTTGTCCCAGACAACGAAAAGTTAATTTGATTAAGACTAATTTAAAGGCCACTTATGATTTGTTCTGATGGCTTTCTCTGCGGTGATATTGATTTTATTAAGATGACACTTTCTAAAAATGGATATCCTTTGGATGTTTTGGATTCTGTTATCCATGATGTCATCAATAAATTTCATAGGGTTAAGCCGCATTTTGTTAAAAAATAGTCCAGTTTATGTGCGTCTTCCCTTTATTGGTTCAGAGGGTGAGTCTTGAGCTGGGCGAATTTCGCGTGCGATTAATAGCTGTTATTTTTCGGCTAATCATCGGGTAATATTTGTTACCCGTCCTGTTTTCTCTTCCATTCGTAAGGATGTCCTCCCACACACATCATCCTAATTCAGTGATTTATAAATATAAGTGTAGTTATGGACTCGACTACATGGGGAGGACGTCTCAACGTTGGTATCTGAGAATAAAGCAACATTTACCCTTCCCGGGATTTTGAATCCAGTTACCAGGAAAAGTCAACTAATTAATACTTCTGGCTCTTCAATTGCAGAGCATGTTATAAATAGTAGGAAATGTGTCTTTGATTTTAGGTTGGACCGTTTTTCGATTTTGTCGAGGTTCCACTCCTCATATCACCATAAGATTCTAGAGTCCTTGTATATCAGATCGCATGGCCCTTCCCTCTGTAAACAGAGGGAATGCTTACTGGGTCTGAATGTTATTGGACTCTAGCTTTCTTGAAATTCATATTTTTTTCTTTTCCCTCCATTGGTTATTAATATCAATTAAATTTACACGTTTATATTTTTTTATATCCCAGAAATATTAGGTTGGTGCAAAAATAATGTCGTTTTCTCACATATGTTATTATGTGAGAAAACGACATTATTTTTGCACCAACCTAATAAACCTGATACGGCTGGGACGGTTGTTTTTAGCTTTTAAAATACGCATTAAAATGCCTTATAAATCATGCTTATTCCTAGCTATCCTTAAATTTTGTACTACAAAAAACTTATTTAAATATATATATATATACTAATTCCACGTACCATGCTTCTTTCGGCTGTCTCAGTTATCTCCCTTTAACTCAACTCTTCAAGTTTTGTTCACCACTGCCGTAGCCAGGTATTGAACTCACAACACTTTGGGTCAAGTTACTGGATCTAACCAACGCTTTTATCCACTCCACCATGTGTCCTAAAGGAAAACAAAAAATTGGAGAGTTGAGTTAAAGGGAGATAACAATCTCCACTGGTGGACGAAATAAAGGGTTCGGTTCGAAATTCTAATCATCTGAAGATGACCGAAGCGTACAACGGCCGAAACGTCGTTAATATGGCCATAAAGATGAAGACAACCATCCAGACAATTTAAATGATTAAAAATAAATCCATTAGTTCTTTATAAACTGCTTTGTTTACATTTTGGATACGAAACTGAGCAGTTTTTTTCGAAAATAAAATCTAAATAAAGAAACGTGTTTCCCTTAAAAGACAAATAAAATCTTGTCGAGCTGTATATGGCCGAGCGGAGGACATTTAATTTTGTTAAGACTTCTTCAGTGCGCCACCACACAATGTTTAAAATAAAAACAGGACGTCTGTTTCAAATATGGGTATCCACTAAAAATAACGTTTGGTGTAATATATTTGCGTACGAAATTCTCACGCGCTAATAATTTCAGATTTTAAATTCATGATTTGCGTTAATTCTGAAAAGTAAAAAAAAAAAAAATCTGTTAATCCTTGCAATAGATTTATAAAACATACATGCCCCTGGCGACAGATTTAGCGCGAAACGCTAAAATCGGTCAATAAGATAAATCAGTTGAACATTTAATAAGTTTAAGATGGAGAATTTAAATTATTCGGACTGTTATCCTCATCTTCATTACCATATTCACAACGTTTCGACCGCTGTACGCTCCGGCCTTCTTCAGGTGATTAGAATTTCGAACCAAACCCTTTATTTCGTCCACCGTGGTAGATTGTTCCAGTTCCACACCTCTTCCGGATGTCTCAGTTATTTCCCCTTGACTCAACTCTCCAGGTTTTTAGCTTACCACTGCTGTGGCCTGGTATTGAACTCACAACTCTTTGGGTCTAGTCACTGGATCTAACCAATGTCTTTATCCACTGGGCCATGTGTCCGTAAGGCCACAGCAGTGCTGAACCAAACTTGGCGAGTTGAGGTAAAAGTAATATAACTTAAAAACTTAAAATCACTAAATTTTTTTCAGTTATTTTAAAATTTGAATTTTTAACTGTTCCCTCCTCATCTGGGGAAACAAATCCCAATGCTGGATGTTCAAGCACCAGATAAAGGGCAGATTTTTAATTCTGGGAGTATTCTGATACCAAAAAGGTATAATATGTCGATGTAGAGCAAATATGGCCGAAGTTAAAGTGGAATTAGACACACGGACGGACAGACAGAATTTTCCCTTTATTTATTTAGATTACTGTAAATGTTATATTTAGTAGAATCGGCACTAAATATAACATTTATATGCAATAATATCGGATTAAAAATCCATTAACGTGTGAAAAATTACTAATTACTAAATAAAGATATAAAAATCCGAACGAGTGATGCTCATTTCTTAAAAAGGGTAATTGTGCTTTTGTTTTGCTGTAATGATTTCTTCAACTTTATGTGCCGGGTCCCTTCAGGACGTAGGCGATCATAGCTCTCCACTTTCCGCTGTTACTTGTAGTTCTTAATAAGTTTCAGCCCTCTGTCACCTCTCCCAGACCACGTTCTGTCATCCACTTGCTTAAGACCGCCAGGGTGTATCATACGTTGCTTTCCCTTGTCTCTCTTTCCAAAACAAAAGAAAGAACGAATGAACGAAAGAAAGGAAGAAAAGAAGATAGGAACATGTATTGAATAAAAGAAGAACAAATGAAACGCTCAAGCAAATAAATAAAGTTGATGAAATAAAAGGAAGAAAACAAATGGCGGAGAAAAATGAAACGTTGAAGAACAATACTGGAAAAATGCGAAAAGAAAGAAAGAAATTCATTGAATAAAAGAAAGAAAGAAATTAACTGAATAAAAAAAAGAAAGAAAGAAATTAACTGAATAAAAAAAGAAAGAAAGAAAGAAATTAACTGAATAAAAAAAGAAAGAAAGAAATTGAATAAAAGAAAGAAAGAAATTAACTGAATAAAAAAAAAGAAAGAAAGAAAGAAATTCATTGAATAAACGAAAGAAAGAAATTAACTGAATAAAAAAAGAAAGAAAGAAATTGAATAAAAGAAAGAAAGAAAATCATTGAATAAAAGAAAGAAAGAATGAATGAAAGAAAGAATGAAAGAAAGAAAGGAAGAAATTCATTGAATAAAAGAAAGAAAGAAAGAAAGAAAGAAATATGTAGAATAAAATCTTAGAAAAATGAAAGAGAAAGTAGGAAAACGGTGTTAATAAAGCATAGGTAAGAAAGAAAGAAAGAAAGAAAGAAAGAAAGAGAGAAAGAGAGAAAGAAAGAGAGAAAGAATGAGAGAGAGAGAAAGACAAGAATCAAGCAAACATGAAAGAGAAAAATAGGATGGAAAAAAAAAGAAAAGGAAATGGAAATAGAAGAGGAAGTAGAGACTGGCAGAAACTGGAATAACAACACCTCCCCACCACACCAAAGAAAACGATTTTAAGAAACGTGCAAGAATTTAGAAAAAAGTGATCGGAAAGAAGTTCCATTATTTATTTAACTACTTTTAACCTCGCATCATCTTCATCCATCCACCCATTCTCTCTCTTTCTCCTTCTCCTTCTCCCTTCCTCTCCCTCTCCCTTCCTCTCTCACTCTCTCTCTCTCTGTCAGGAATTTTGAACATTCACAATCTGTCGTTGATTCTAAATATAGTCGAAAATCGCGTTTGATGTAAACCCATATATCGCCAATGAGTCTGCCCTTTCCTCCTTCCTCATTCGTCCGTCGTTTCTTTATGTCCCCCTATTCTGACCTTATCTCAATCCACGCGTCGCACTCTCTCTTTCTAGCTGCTTTTGCCCAGAATCCCTATTTTTTTTTATTTTCTCGAGATATTGCTCGAAAACGATTTTTTCGACATCTGCTTCAGCGTGAACACTTTTCCATTTAACGTCGGAAAAACAAAACTTATAACGTCTGACTTACTTTCAGCAATTTTTCTAACCTTCAAATGAAGAGTATAAGATAGATAGCAACAGGCATATATATATATATATATATATATATATATATATATATATATATAATGTCTGATCCTTAACCCGTCCTTCCTCAATATTTAGTGTTGTAATAAAAAGAAAAAGAAATTTTAAAACTCTTCCTTCCCTCTTTATAGTCGACCATGTCTCTCACACTATTCCTCACCACCTTCTAAGTTAACTTATATAAATTCAATACTACTCGTCAAAAGTGTAAATTTTAAATTCATTTTTCGTTTCACCTTTGAAAGTGAAGTCTGAAGATCGAGAGAAAAATAAAATTCTCTGGTGAAATAAATTATAAAAAATGGAGCTTTGAAGTTATCTGTTTTTCTTTAAATTAAATTATTCGGTCTGACTTAACATTGAGCTCTCAGGATGTCATCCTCCTTGGGATTATCCATACGTATTACCAAGATATTCGTTACTTAACTATATTATATATATATAT
>OZ010578.1:120173672-120198672 GCA_963932145.1 Acanthosepion lycidas | reverse complement strand
TTAACAAAGGCCGCTAACTTGGTTAGAAGGCCAAGAACATTTATAATTTCCAGTACGTCTTTGCTTTGATATTTTTTTCTTTATTGTATTTCTTTATTGTATTTCTTTCTTGTATTTTGTTAAAATAACCAATAACAATGCAAATTCTTCTTTGGATTTACTCCAGAATCTCAAGATAGATAAAAAAAAAAAAAAGCATCAGACTGGATATATTAACAATATTAATGTACGGGTGAACAGATGACTTCTAAAGTTTCAAGGCAAATTCGGGTCAAATAACATTGGAGTAGATAGGTTCGTTTTTCGATAGGTTCACACTCCTCCCCGGTCATTTGAACAGGAGTAGAGGTTTATCCCTTGTTTCCTGTTTAGGATTGGGTTTCCGGTTCCTTCTAAAGCCTATTTCAACTCTATACTTCCAACATCTCTGGCTAAACTCTGAAATTTTATTTACTATTTATTTTTTCTCAATTGGAGTAAATAGGTTCACCTATGTTTGCTTCACACTCCTCCCTAGTCATTTGAACAAAGCAGAGGTGTATTCCTTTTTTTCCGTTTTAAGATAGGGTCTCCGATTCCATGTAAAGTCTTCTGATTTATTTTTCTCCCAGTAGCCCTTTGCGTGTTAGTGGCATTATCAGCTTCTTTGGGGTGAATTGATTAAATATATATTGAGAGAGAGAGATATGTGTGCAAAAATTTCACATAGGGTATATCAGTATAAGAACAATATGAATAAAGACAAAATTAAACTTATCTTAGCCGAAGCGTTTCGTGTTCTGGTGGACTTTATCAAGCCTCTAGCTGAATTTTTTAAAAATTGTCGACATGAAAAACAAAAAACATACACTTACATTTAGCTAGAAAATACAGTTTTATCATTTGCCTTGATAAAGTCTCTCAGATGACGGAACGCGTCAGCTAAGATAAGTTTTCACACACACACAGACACACACACACACACACACATACACATATATATGTTCTATTTCACCATCTTCGTAGTTTTTATCTCTTTTATGTATACGATTGATTCCATCAATAAAAATGTTATTTGACTGAAGAAGTTCATTCTCCGAACGAAACGCGTCATTAATAAGTCCTCCATTTTGTTATTCATTTGGCCACTATTAGCTATATATATATATATATTTGTGTGTCTGTGTGTTTAGACCATATCTTTCATATAAGTATGTGTGTATATGAACACAAAACATTTACATTATGTGCACATGTACATACACATACGTATATTTATACTTACATATGAGTTTATTTTCATGCGTTGTTACATATCTTGTCAACCTTGACATAAACGTTCTTCGAACAATTAGGCATTCTGTTTATTAACTAGTCAGTTATCTTGAGTGCCTTCAGGCAGATAAAATATTTCAATCCATCGACGTGCCTCAGTCGCTACCGTTTGGTTGTTTTTGTTTGTTTTATTTCTTTCTTTCTTTTTTTTTTGTAACCTCTTTTAGCCTTTACACAGCGACTCGGGTACTAAGGGCTGGGAGGGAATCTCCAAGGGGGTGCCACTTCGGCCTATCTTTGGCTTAGGTCTACATTTGCACGTGATTAAGTGTCTTCAAGTCGGAAAGAGCCAGCTTGACACTGGAATGTGTGTTTTATTTATATACCGATCGGCACAGCGCAACAACTGACCCTCACCGTGCCTATCAGGGAGAATGCCTTCAGACATGTGTAAGTTCGCGCGAAAATAAGATATATTGCATCTCTTAGTGATATTTTAAGCTGTCCAAGATAAACAAAAAGCATCTAGATAGACAAAAATATATTTCGCATTAAACCTGGGAGGGAGTTTTTTTTTTTTTTTGATAATATATAAGAATTTAAAAAGCGTGATCTGTCCTCAGGACGTAATTTATTATGTCTCTTCTCAGCTTCCTTTGGTATTATTTGTAAAATGTGCATTGCTATGACTGCTTTTAGTAAAGATAGGGTTTCCCCCTGCTTTCTCCATGAGTTTTCTTTCTTCTAGATATAGATATCGATTAACCCAGAAGATACAAGTCCAGCAGAACCTTGCACAATGGCTGCTGAGAGAAGTTGACATGAAATCTTCAGGAAGTGCTGATGAGATGCCACCCAAACTACCACGACCCTCTACACCCACAACCACACCCAAATGTTTACCATGGAAACCTGAAGTCATGTAACTGTGATTATTACTAATTTTTTTTTTTTTTTTTTGACTAAATTTTGCTTTGGTATCAAGGATGATTTTTAAGGTCAGATCAGTTTAGTCCTTTGTTGCTTCATATGTGCTGGTGAGGTTAGTACAAGACTAGCAGAACCTTCCACAGGGGCTACAGTAGAATATCTGGTCTGTAGATGCCTCTATTTTGGCACTGTTGTTTTGCCAAATTCCATTCTCTTCCAGGCTGGCATGACAATTTGCTTCAAGATTCTTTGCAATCAGGTGGATGCTGATGCGACAAACCTCACAGTTGCAGAGTTCTGATGTTCAGAGTTGGGCATTCTTTATTTTTCTTTTTTTTTATTTTTATTTACTGTTCACCCAATACAAGACCTAAGGGCCACTCAAGGTAGAGAGTTAAGGAGTGAGATTGTTGTAAGAGAGTGGGGATGAGAAAGTCATCATCATCAAGTCGAGAATACTTCTCGAATTCTCCTGACTCGTTCATTCCAACCATCTCTGTCAGACATCGATGTCGGCAGGTCCTCCAGATGGCATCCAGTGTCATCTACAAGTTGATCAATGTAGGTGTGATGAGGTATTCCAACCGATCTTTTGCCGCGCAATGGGTTCCATAGGTGAGTGTCACTCACAAGTCCTGACTTACTTCTCCAGGAGTGACCAGATAGCCAAAGCCTTCACCTCTCTTAGCGGAACTGAGATAAGAGGAAGGTGTCCATACAGGCAGTTCTTTTTTGGGTGTTTCTTCCAGCTGATGTCCAATACAACTCGTAACATCCTTGTGCATATTCTACCAAGTGATGTTTCTTGGTGTTTCATCAGTGTCCATGTTGTTGAGCTGCAGAGGAGGACTCCAAGGAGAAAGTAAGAAATGCATATTATGAGGATATTGGTTGACCCTGGAGACTGATTGTAGTTGACAGGGAAGCATCCTCTCTGTTCCATAAAATAACATCTCTGAAGAAGAAGTTGTCTTATTGAAATTTGCTTCTTATCAAAGGAACACACGGACTGATTTCTAGGCCAAACATGTTGGCAATCACTAAGAAGTAGGATACGATATGCAGCATAGCTCTTTCTTCAGACATTTGTTTGTCACAAAAAAAAAAAAAAAAAAAAATTCAAATTAAGTTCATATAATTGTCATGGTAACTGATGTTTCATTTACACTTGATTTCAAATTTTCAAGGTTTCTCTTTTAGACTGTAATAAAATTGATTTTCTTTTTATCTAGTTATTATTACCACAACGGCATTTGTTGTAACTATAAAAGCTGAATACAGTAATATTGCAAGTGAATGAATTCCATGTAAGATTCAGGGTCCTAATTCCCTAGCAGGCTTACAGCAACATCATGTTGAAAAACCAATTCCTATATGATCACCGAAGTTAAGCAATGTCAAGCCTGATCAGTACCTAGATGGGTAACTGCTTGGAAATACCAGGTGCTGTACAGGTGCAGGTGGTGTAATGGATAATGGCTCGGAACTGTTAATCGGAGAGTAGAGTTCCCGTATGATCACCGAAGTTAAGCAACGTCGAACGTGGTCAGTACTTAGATGGGTAACCGCTTAGGAATACCAGTTGCTTTAAGCTTGGATGTGCGAGCGGTGTAATGGATAATGGCTCGGAACTGTTAATCGGAGAATAGACTTCCTGTACGATCACCGAAGTTAAGCAACGTTGAGCCTGGTCTGTACCTAGATGGGTAACTGCTTGGGAATACCAGGTGCTGAAAGCATAATAGATAATTACTCGGAACTGTTAACCAGAGAGTTCAGTTGTAATTCCTGTTTGTTTCATTATATTCAAATACCCTTGGGAAATGTATGAATCCATCTCGTCTCCCCCCCCCAGCTATGGGTTAATAAGACTTGTATCACTAAAACCATTATTATTGAAAAAAATGAATAAAATATTTAGATTTTGTCATTAAAATCAGAGGTTGACTGATGTTTTATTGATAGTTCACCCAATACAAGTCTCAAGGGGCACTCAAGGTAGAGAGTTAGTGAGTGAGATTGCTGTAGAGAGGGGGAAAGGAGGGAGTAAGAAATGCATATTATGTGGGTGTAAGTTAGATATCAGTTGACCCTGAACTTAAATAGATTAAATTGTTAAGGAAACAGTTTGTTCTACAAATTAACAGTTCTGGAGAAAAGGCTGTCTGAGTTGGAGTTACTTTTCATCAAAACAGCACCGAAGATAATGGAGGTAGTTTGCCACCATGAACACAGAATGACTGAAATCAACCAACCAACACTCAACAAAATTCAATACTAATATATCAACAACATATTAAAGTGCATATAATATTTAACGCGATTATATTCAAAAGCATGTTTTGGGAAAAATTCCATAACTACAACGAATGAATTTTAAATTTTAAAATTACTACAACAGAGTCTGTTCGTGTTTTTGAAAATCACCATCTCAACGAAATGCAGGTTTTATCGCAGTTGCAATAAGTTTGTCTTTGTAATTTACAACTGAAGATGGTCCGAGAAAAGATCGAAATTACTTGGATTACAAAAAAACAAAAAAATGAATTTCATCTTGACATCAAGAATCTGATGAGACAACTGGAAAGGATCAGTATGAAAATAAGTACACACAATATGTCTATATTATTCAATGAAATATATATATATATATATATATATATATATATATATATATATATATATATATAGTCGACTCTCCCGTCGAATTCGACGTAGGAGGGTCGAGCAGATCAGTTCCCAGGAAACCGACAGCCCGACAACAGCGCATGAGATTTGATTATAGTGGCGAAGGTTTCGTGCAGGACCAACCACACTTTTTGAATGGCCGAATTCAGACCTGGTGCACTACGTGCCACAAGGTCCCCAAACGACCCTCCGCAGGTTTTCAATTCAGAGTTGTCCTTCTTCTAGACCAGTTGCCATCCAAGGCTATAGAAGCCAGTCTGTCCTGCTATTTACCCATAGCTGGAGGGAGAAAAGGATTCACACCTTTCCCAAGGGTATTAGCACGTAAGTGAATGTAATGGATTTGATATATATATATATATATATATATATATATATATATATATATATATATATATATATATCATGAATACAGAGTCCTTAAAAATCCATCGGGTTAGGTTATAAATCTCTTCAAACCAGTTTCATATGTAAAGAGAAGTATGCCTGAGATCCACTAAATAAATTATAACCTGACCTGATGGATTTTTAAGGATTCTGTATTCATAATTATATTGCTCTCTTCTTACATTGAGCTCTCTTTGGATTTATAACCTCCTTGGAATTATCCCTACTAATCATTAAGCGATATTATATATATATATATATATATATGTGTGTGTGTGTGTGTGTGTGTGGTGGTGGTAGGTAAATGAAATAACTAGATATTAGCGACTGTATACGCGTGTGCTGCCGTGCATATGTTGCTAAGCAAATAAATAATTACCAAATTTTGACAAGAGGTGTAGACATAATCGTGCTCAATGTGATTAGACAGAGCTAAGAAATATATATCAATAAATACACATATACCTACGTTTGGTGTACGACTTTAAGTTTTAGTCGCACATCAATATATATATATATATAGAGAGAGAGAGAGAGAGATAAAAGTAACCATAGAAGTCAACACTTAGAGGCGACAGTCTGTTTGATGCTAGATGCAATCGTCAGGCCACGAGTGCAATCGTCAGCACTCGTGGCCTGACGATTGCGTCTAGCATCAAACAGACTGCCGCCTCTAAGTGTTGACTTCTATGGTCACTTTTATATTTACACGCGCTCTATCTCTGATATTGAGCACTTTATCCCATAAATATAGCACATTTTAAGACTATATTTCTTTATATATATATATATATATATATATATATATATATATATATATATATATACCTGAGCTGCTTGACAAAACGAAGGCAGAAGAATCCAGTGTATATTACGTTAATTACTAAAGGTTTCACTAGAAGATAGCATGCATTAACACTAGTGTTTCTGAGAAAATAGTGATAATATATGCACAATGGGAATGCATTGTAAATAATTTATTATTGAAATTCGTTGAAAAATACTATAAAACTTGTAAATTATTTTACTATAGAAATTAATTGAAAATAAGGAAGAAAGTGATTTTCATAGTTCAGGAATTAAGTTCAGTTCTTCGAACCAACAGCCAGACGACCCGCACATATCATTTGATTATAGTGGTGAAAGCTTGTGCCGAAGCAGCCACACTTTTTAGAAAAGCCGAATAGAGAGAACTGGTACACAGTAGGCCACAATGTTCCCAAACGTCCCTCCACAGGTTTTGAATTCAGACTCGTTCTTCTCTTACACGGGTTTCCACCAAAGTCTATAGGACCCAGTCTGTCCTACTATTTAGCTTACTGACGGAATGAAACTATAATATATCAAGCGTAAATGCATTAATTTCTCTAGAGACGAATTGAGAGAATCTGAGAAATAGATATGATTATCTGCCCTTGGCAGTTTAATGTTAGCCAATCGGATTACAGTTGCTGATTGGTGTGCTTTTCTACCTCTTTTTGAAGAACACTCACTCTTGGTAAAACCTATGAAATGAAACCTTGCAGAACTAGCCAGCTCTACACCGTTATCACCACAGAGTCTGTAGATGGCGAAAACATCGGCTCTTCTTCAGCAGCTAAGTCTGGTCGCAGAAAGATTAAGATAACAAAGAATTTGGATTTGGATATTTTTTGTTTTATGGTATGTCATTTAATGCCAACCAAATTTTTGAAATAGCGATAGTTTGGTAAATATGTTGTGTATGTATACATATATATTTGAACCATTTTTCAATTACTCATATTTTTGAGTACAATCACATGAATTGCTGGTAATTTTTTTTTTCAAAAACGTATTGCTGGTAATAGTTTTTTGTTTTTGTTTTTTGTTTTTTTTTTTAAATTAATTTCTGGTAATAATTTTTTTCAAAGTATTTCTGGTATTAAAATCTATTTTTACACTTTTATACCTCAGTTTCGGGGTTAACTATTTGCCCATAGCTGGGACCCTAACAGGTGCTACCACCCCGAGTCAGGTTTGACCTGGGAACACCAGCAATTAAGAGGTGATTCTACGCTCCTCAAAACCTCCTTGCTGTTATCGTCTTACCCTGGACGCGGATGTAGTTTATCGTCATACCCGAGACGTCCCATTGGTGGGGGGGGGGGTCTTACCCCTCTGCAGAGGTGCAGAGGTGCAGTCGGCGTATTCTACGGCCCCAGCCGACAGGTTGCAAAGAATTATATATAATATTGTTTAATACATACTTGTATAAACAAGAGGTCAGTCGCGCTCTGTTCCTGACTTATTACAACGTCTGCATCCACCACCTGGGAATCTTATATGGGGCCCACTTCAATTCCTTTTAAGAAAGAGTCAGAAATTAATGTAGGCATTACTAACAGAATCGGCTAATGTACGTACAATGGAAATGCAATGATAATTTTATTAGAGACATGCATTGATACTCAGCAATAAGAGAATAAGGATATATGTATAATATAAATATTAATTTTTTTACGATAGAAATACTCTAGTAATTAGGAAGAAAGGTAGTGTCAGCGGTCAATTCTTAGTGACAGAATAGGAATGATTATCTGATGCACTAAAGGAATCCCAGAATGTCCAAACGATTGCCTTCTACTTGTGTGGCGAGATCAAGACGAGAAAATTCGAGAAGTGGAAATGTTGCCAAGCCCTTCAAGATGTCAAGCTGATGAAAGTTAGATGGGTGAGTAGTTTTTAAACGCTTCCGTTATTAAAATGATAAAAAAAAAAAATGTGTTTCATATTAGCACTCCCTGGGGTAGAAAAGCATAAGGAATACTTATCAGAGCGATGTTTTGGAAGAAATAAAAAATAGAAATATAAAACTATTGATAAAACTACTTCCTTTCATTTGGTCTTTCCGTTCGTCTTTGAGAAGGAAGATGATTACGTTCTCTTGTGTACTAAATACAAGTGCCGGTACGATTAAATAGTATTTTTTTTTCTCCATTTTCTCCAAGCATAGACACCTGTCACGTGTTTATTTGACATTGACTCATTTTATTTATTTATTTATTGTCTTTGGTTTTTTCTTTAATCGGTATCACCCCGTGCAAGGCAATAAAGCCACTAAGACACAAGGGGTTACAGAGTGTGGAAGAATTAGGAACAGAAACATTAATAATGAGCAGAAAGAGTAATCAGGAGGACAGTAGATACCGATTGACATTGTATTTACATTTTTGAAGATTTAAATTGGCTGGAAAGCATGGAGCTGGAAGAGAATTTCACAAGCGAGAAGTGCGAGAAAAGAAACTTTTAGCATTGAAGTCACTGCTACATCTAGCCAGCTCAAACCTAAATTGATGAGACCACGTCGCCAGTCTAGTACTGCGCTTAAATTTGGTACCATAGCAAAGAGCAATATTTACTCGTATGATAATACAAAATGTGGCACAAGGCCAAAAAGAGTAATGGGGAAAAGGACGGTCTTGTTCTGTCTTAACGTTAAACCTAACTAGCCAGAAACACTGATCCAATCATACAATATTCCTTTCACCAAAACAACGCATTCTTACTTACCATTCTTACTTCATCCACCATAATATCTCAGAATCTCCATGAAGTCCTAACGAGTTCCCATATGTACAATTCATTGTCTTTAGCGGGTGGTGGTGGGGGAATAAAACAACAATTTAAAATCTATCCCCAATGTGTACCATAGCAAAGAGCTCATCCAAACAATTACCATGAAAGTATTTATAGAAAAGACAGAGGTAACCTTACAGCGATGGAAAATTGCCCGAAGCCGGGCAGCCGGATCAGGACCAATAATATTGCTGATTCTTCTTTGGATTATTCCTTGTTTGGTGCCCTATCAACTCTTTGTGAGTCATTTAATGCCGAAATTTAATTTTATTCGGAGCACTAGTAATTTATTTTAAAACATGTATTACTGGTAATATTTTTTTTAAATATATTGCTGGTATTTTTTACTATGAAAATGTATTGCTGGTATTTTTACTATAAAATATATCTTTATACTTTCATAGTGTTTCGACCCCTGTTTGGAGGTTAACTATTTGCTCATAGTTTGGGTCCTAACAGGTGCTACTACCCCGGGTCAAGGTAGACCTGGGAATAACAGCAATGAAGAGGTGGTTACACGTTCCTATAAAACCCCCGATCTTGCTGACGGATGTAGTTTATCGTCATGACTGTTTTTTTTTAATTTTTTTTAAATAATTTTCTCCACGCACGATTTCTTTTTTTTTTTGTTTAGTTTTTCTAGTTACTCTCTTATATACACTCTTTCTCTACTTCTCTCCCCTCTCTCTCTCTCTATACACACACACACACACGTACGCGCATACACACACGCACACATACATACAGACCGTGTCTCATTACTATTTAAGATCATAGGAACACCACATCTACTGCAACCGTATTTGTAGTGGGTGTTTCTAAGGCAAGATAGCCTGACGGATCCCATCCCTCTCCAGGTTATTTTTTGAATTCAGAATTGTCCTTCTCCGTCTGGTTCCCCTACTAAGGATAAAGAGTCCAGTTTTCCCGCCTATTTGACCTTGGGTGTTAGAGGGAGATAAATCCAATCCTTTTACAAGGACTTCAGTAGCTCGTTCAATTTGTTTTAGATATGACAGCAAAGTTTAATCCCTGATTTTAGTTTTGTGAAAAGTCAGGACTCTCAGGGATCCAAAAGATTCAAAGAGTCACTGTAGCCGATGACAAGATTGAGTTATGTAGCGGTGTGAATAAAAATCTTCAATTAAAAAATTAAAAAAAATCTAGGTAGGTTGTTGAAAGGGCTTACAGTGATGGGGAGAAAGGGGTGCATTTTAAATAGGTTAGATACCGATTGACTAGGTTAAGATTTTAGTGATCGAGAAAGCATCCTCTCGGGAGTCAATTTCCCAATGCATCAGTTCTGGGGAAGAAACTGTCTGAGCGGAACGTCTTCCTTATCAATGGAATGAGAAAGGAATGAGACAAGAAGGTGCTCGATGTGAAGGTCTGAACTGGTAGAATATAGTCCGCGCGAACGTCTAACATGGAAACAGCGAGAGTACAGCCAACTTTTCGTCTCTGGGGAAGGGGCTGTAGGGTGTAAAAGCAATCATCACATATGGCTGCAAAAACGTCTTTGAAGATTGTCGAGGCTGGAAATTGAAGATTTGGCAGCTCCAACCCAGATGCAGCAGCAAAAGTCAGTTTTTTTTTTGTAAATTTTATAAAGATCATGACAGGTAGAGTATGTTACTTTCTGGATTTACACCCCAGTGGGGTACCCAACCGATTTTGAGCCATTCCTCACTTTGGTATTTCTAAAATTCTGGTGCCCCCCTGTAATATTTAATTCTTATATAATCAAAATTTTACCGCAATTCGCGTGAAGGAAGCATACTGAATGCTCTCACGCGCTGATTGGCCGACAAAACATGGGCTCTTCCAGCGACATGCATCACGCCCTCTCCTTTGTTGACCGAGACACGCGAGAGTGTGTGTGTGTGGGGGGGGAAATAGCCTGTATGCCAATTACACATGTACGTACATACACACAAAATATTTTTATATATGCATACTGTATATGCATCGTATGTATTAACACTCATTAACACTCTCACTCAGACTCACTAGGAAACAATTCACTGTTAATAACTCACACTCGAATTGCCCCCTTATTCTGTTGGTATAGTAATCCGAAGGGGGCACATCCTACACATGCCCCACCAAAATATTACCACCGGTGGGAATCACTGCTGTTTACAATGGCATAAAATATTTTATTTTTTGAAGAGTTAAGTTAATAAATAAAAACAGAAATTATTACCTACATTTTTATATGTTATAAATTAAACTAAGTGGGGGGGGGTAGACGAGAAATATCCTGTATGCCAGTGACACCTGTATGTACACATACACAACATATTTTTATGTATACATACAGTATATGTATCGTATGTATTAACACGCATTAACATTAATACTCTTATTCAGACTCACTAGAAAACTCATTCTCGAATTGCCCCTTATTCTGTTGGTATAGTAATCTCAATGGGGCACATTCTAAGCATGGCACCACCCAATATTACCATGGCCCATCGGTGGGTCATGCGCCCCACGTTGGGAATCTTTGATCTACACTCAATATGAAGAATCGGTTCGTTTGGTCATTGTGAATGCGACGGTCACACAGTACGTAAACTCACACAAAGATGTCCCACTGCTGAGTGAGTAACTTTACGAGAGCATGCGCAGTAAGCTCCTCTCTGATTATTTGCCAGGCTGCATCAAGGCCCCTCAAATGGTTCTCAAGATATTAAAAATGTCTGGGGATATTTCGGCTCTATATGTAGAAACGTCAAAGAAACTGAATTTCTTTTTTTATCCTGTTACATCAGCGTAATGGGAAAATCAAAACACCTGTAAGCCTCAGACTAAGAAAAGCATTTGTCAGACGACAACGTGAGCACAAAGCAACTATCCACCGGCCACTTTCGGGAAGATGGAGCACGTCAGCCCGGAATTGTATTCCATCTAGAGAAAGAAAAACTGTGATTTAAACCTCCACCAGCTTGTGACCATATCCAAATACGGAAAAGGCTATGGAAGTTAACGCAGACAGAAAATCTGGAAAGGAACCCTGAAGGCGGATGGCTGTTAGCAAATCTTTCGGCAATTTCTGCAACCAAGCCGACCCCAAACGTAATACACTGTATTCGTTTGGATCTTGTCGGTACGACAGAAAGCGGAGTCATGTGGTCCGAACAGCGCACGGCTTTCATATACCATCTCCCAGGTCAACGCCCTAGAAAGGGCCTACCAGTCTCACAATTGAATTTTGACCAATGAGGGTGCTACCTTTATCTCGCAAGATAAATGAATGTCTGTTTATGTTTAAGCATTTACTACCTATTTTATTATGAGTTATAGCGATTTATTAAGCGTGGCTTAAATGTGGCACAAGGCCGAAAGTATGAGTCTTCCAGTGAGGATCAAACTTGCTAATATCGATACAAGTTTGTTATCAATTACACCGTGTTGGAGTTCCCTCATCAGTTGCTATAGTGATTTACTGAACGTAGCTTAGAAGTGGCACAAGGCCGCAAGTATGGAGCTCCCAGTGAGGATCTAACTCATTGCTCAGTTGTAACTATCTAGTGAAACAAGCTTGTTAACCATTACACTATGTCGACGCGTACATTTTATTACTAGTTATAGTCCGTCTGATTATTAAAAACTGGATTCCAACAGTTGATTTTCAAAATAATCAGGAGCTTCCCACTTGGTAGATTGGCGCAGCACTATCTCCCTGTTCCCATTTGGACTAAGTTCGAGATAGGTGATTAATAGTGTTGAAAGACTGTGTTGTGTCAATATTCTAAGAGAAGTGAGCCAGATTGCGTTTAAAAAATAACCATTCGACCTTTTACATGCATTTGAACACCTGTGCTTATGCAACTACTTCAGCCACCTGGTAGGTTGTTATTTTAGGGATCCCCACCTTTTTTCACGTGATGAAATAATATGATTACAGAAATTAAGTCGGTTCTTATCTATTGTAGGCATGAATAAAATCCCCACCTTGAAAAAGATAAGTACCCAAATAATTTCTCTTTTCTCTCCTCTCTCTCTTTCCAACTCTTCCCTCTCGCTGTCTCTGTCTCTCTCTGTCTCTCTTTGTCTCTCCGTCTCTCTGTCTCTCTCTCTCTCTCGTTTTCTTTTCTTTTTTCTGCGAATTTATCATCCAAACAGAGAAAAAAGAGGAGAAAAGCCGAACATTGAAGAGAGATTCATAGCATTCCAATGCAATTTTCTTTTCCTTTAGCAATGGTGGCGACATCTTCAAGTCAAGAGAGAGAAAGAGAGTTAGGGGTGGAAGAGATATGTAGGGATAGAGATTGGGGAAGACAAATGCAGACGGAGAGAGACATATATATATATATATAGAGAGAGAGAGAGAGAGATTGGGGAGAGTGATATGGAAGGGAAGAGATCTGGAGGGAGGAGAGATGGAAAAAGATAGAGATGGCGAGATGGAGAAAAGAGAGAAATGGAGAGATAGTGATAGAGGAAGATGGAGAGAGAGAGAGATGGCGAAGAGAGAAAGAGGGGGAGAAAAGGATGTAGAGAGAGATATTGGGCTGGGAGAGATGGAGGGAGAGAGATATTGAGGAAAGAGAGATGCGGACGAAGAGAGACATATAGGGAGAGAGAGAGATTGGGAAGAAAGATATGGAGAGATAGAGACTGACGGAGGAGAGAGAGATGTGGGGAGAGTGAGAGGGAAGGGTATAGGGAGATGTAGGGAGAGATATTGCAACAGAGAGAGAGATTGTGACAGAGAGATAGATGGGGAGAGAGAGATAGAGGTGAGTATGGGATGTAGGGGAAGACATCTAGGGAGAGTGAGATGGACGGAGAGCGAGATGTAGGGAGAGAGAGATTGGGGGAGAGAGATGGATGGGGTGAGAGATGAGGGGGAGATGTGGGAGAGAGAAGTGGGAGAGAGTGAGAAAGAGATCACTGTCTTCCTCCCCATGATGTGGAATTCGTAACAGTTTCCCTTCAGTGGGATATAGCTCTAATGACAGCCACCTGTATCCTCGATCAGTCTGATGCAAAACCGACAATGCTACAAGTTCAAAATGTAGGATACAGCCGCCTCTCCTTCGCCTCATCATCGCCTCTCCTTCGCCTCATCTGCGCCTCATCTGCGCCTCTGCTTCGCCTCTTCTTCGCCTCTCCTCGCCTCATCTTCGCCTCTCCTTCGCCTCATCTTCGCCTCTCCTTTCCCGCATCGTCGCCTCTCCTTCCCCTCATCTTCGCCTCTCCTTTCCCTTATCTGCGCCTCTCCTCGCCTCATTTTCGCCTCTACTTCGCCTCTACTTCGCCTTATCTGCGCCTCTTTTTCGCCTCTCCTTCGCCTCACCTTCGCCTCTCATTTGCCTCATCTTCGCCTCTTATTCGCCTCTAATCGCCTCTTATTCGCCTCTCCTCGCCTCTCCTTCGCCTCTCCTTCGCCTCTCCTTTCCCTCATCTTCGCCTCTCCTTCGCCTCTCCTTTCCCTCATCTTCGCCTCTCCTTCGCCTCTCCTTCGCCTCTCCTTCGCCTCATCTTCGCCTCTCCTTCGCCTCATCTTCGCCTCGCCTTCGCCTCATCTTTGCTTCTCTTTCGCCTCATCTTCGCCTCTCTTTCCTCTCATCTTCGCCTCTCCTCGCCTCATCTTCGCCTCTCCTTCCCCTCATCTTCGCTTCTCCTTTCCCTC
Source organism: Acanthosepion lycidas (assembly GCA_963932145.1). NCBI lineage: Eukaryota > Metazoa > Mollusca > Cephalopoda > Sepiida > Sepiidae > Acanthosepion > Acanthosepion lycidas. The sequence goes on along the minus strand of OZ010578.1, from coordinate 120,184,172 downwards.
ATCTTCGCCTCTCCTTTCCCTCATCTTCGCCTCTCCTTTCCCTTATCTTCGCCTCTCCTCGCAGCGGCATCTTTATTTTGATTTGTCTAAACTTCCGTTTGACATTGATAAGCGCTGACGATTTTTTTCCCTTCATGACCGACTTTTATTCATTACCAGACTCAAATGTTGACCAATTTGAATGGTAAACCGTGTTTAATTTACTTAGCTTGACTTCCTCATTATCGTAGCTTTAATATTATTATATTATTATTGTTGTATTATTGTATTATTTTTATTTTATTATTATAATTATTATTATTATTATTATCATTATAATTGTTATCATTATTATTATCATCATTATTATTATTAATTATCATTAATTATAATTAACTATAATTAATTATTATAATTAATTTTAATTATTATGTTCATTATTATTATATTATTATTATTATATTATTATATACATTAATTATAATTAATTAATTATCATTATTATCATTATTTTTATTATCATTATTATTGTTATTATTATTATTATTATTGTATTGTTATTAATATTATTGTATTATAATATTATTGTATTATCGTTTATATTATTGTAGCTTTTTATCGAAGCACTTCCTTCGATATACTCTCCATTATTATTATTATTCAATCAATCAATGAAATACTGATTAGTCATGACTTTCAGATATATTTACGCTTCTGGAATATAAACGTATAGAAACTACTGTGGCTACAAAGTGAAGGATCAGTTCATATATTAATTGTAATATAGAATTGACCCCCCAATTTATATCTACATTATAACTTCGTGTTTGTTTATCAAATTCTGATTAGGTATGAATCAATATTTTCTCCCCCAGCTATAGGTTAATTAGTAAGTTTTGTATCACTAAATCACTCCCCCGACAAAAAATTCTTACAATTCCAAAATATTTTCTGCTTTGTGGGGCTCACTAAATTATTAATATTTCCACTTCCACCATCTAAAATATCTTCTGGCTTTAAATAGCCTGCAAAGAGTTGCTAAGCCATACAAAACGAATCAACTATTAAACAAACGAAATACTTTTCTAATTGGTCATAGATTTTTAATAAAATAATAGTAATAATGGAGGAAGAGGCTGTTGAAATTTTTTCGGAACGCAATCAATAAGAAGGGCTTGGGAATGATGAAGACATTGTGCTAATGTCGAAAGTACTTGGAATAAAATGAATATGTAACAACATGGTAATTTTCTTTCTTCCTTTAATAAAGGTAGCTAAGAAACTTGTCCCTAATTACGAGAGGATCCTATTAAAAATAAGTAGGCTTCGATAACTTCAGCACGTTGTTTGATTGTTAATCTTTCCATGGCTGAAAGTGCCAAAGACATAAGTTGTTAAATCTGAAAGAAAAAGAAAAAATCATTAGCCCCTTAAACTTAATTAACATTTAAAATCAGTCCAAATTATTGGAACACCCTTTATATGAAGAAAAATACGGACAATATCAAGTTTGGTACAAGGCAACATTAACGTTGTGTTCTTTGAAAAACGGGCAAAAATATAAGTTATTGGAACACCCTTTACATTCAAGCACCTCGGCGTGAGGTCATGAATGGTTAGTGAGTTAGTTCTGTTACTACTGAATAGTGAGTTTAACGAACATTTACAGTTTCTTAATACTTTGCTTAGCTTCTGGGAGGCATATTTTGCTAGTTCATTACTTCTTCGGATTTCTTCTTTTATGTGTCGTGTCCCTTCAGAACATCGGCGATCATGGCCCTCCACATTTTCCTGTCCCTTCTAGATCTTAATAAGTTTGTCGTTTTGTTATTTCTCCCAAACGCTGTTCCGCATCTATTTAGTCAAGCCCATCAAATACGTTACGCGCTGCTTTCCTCTGCACCTCTTTCCCTCAATCTGTCCTGTGAGTATCAAATTTTCCAAGCCCTCCTTCCCCATTACGTGCCTCGGAAATTTCAACTGTCGCTTCCTGATTTTAAGCATAATTTTCATAAAAAGATGCTCAAGTAATTTTTACAGATATATCCACCGTAGAAAAAAGTTAGATAAACTTCCTTCTCTCAGTCAAGTTGTCGACCATGTCAATACCTTAAATAAACAGTTAACTCCGTGTTAAAAACATGTATTTCTGCGATATTTTAAACTGACATGTTTTAGAAGGGTGACAGAGGTTTGGTGTAGGTGGCATTTTGTTTTGGGTAGACATGTTTTGAGTTCATTGGATTTGTTTATGTGAACGTGTAAAGACTGGTGCTTACTTAGCAAAAGCGATAGCCTGTTGCAGTAATGTTCACTGTGTTCAAGGCCAGGGAGCCACTCGAGGTAGAGGGTTCCGTTAAAGAGTATTTTATATGAATAGGAAGGGAAGATAACGGTTAACTCTAGACTTGAACAGGTTAAGATTGTAGTGATTGAGGAAACATTCACTTGGGAGTTCTGTTTCACAGGGCAGTGGCTCGCGCAAAGAAGCTGTTTGATTGGAACTTCTCGCTGATGGAATACGGTGGGTGATTTGCTACAATGTAAGTGGCATTCGAGTCCTAGCCATGAAGGTTAGACCTGGAGGAACCAAGGAATGTAATTCGCCCATGGTAGTAACGATAAAGCAGTGAGAGACTCGCCACATCCCGCCTGTAAGACAGAGGTTGGAGAATAAAAAATAATTCTTCTCCAACAAGGATTCGGAGACCCTTTTGAACTCTATCAAGACTGGAAAGTGAGGAGAGGACAGCTCCGTCACAAAATGTACTCCATTTTCGGCCTGATCTGGATCTTCTAAAGGTAGAGGATAGCATGAGGAGTTAGGTACTTACTACAGCGGTACAGGGAGTCGATCATTTTACCTGCATCCTTAGCGATGGATCGTATATAAGTGTTCTACTTGAGGTCGGGTGTGAGTTTAAGGCCCAGTACTCTCTCAAGGTCCGGAGCTTCCTCGATGAGACATCCGTACATCGTGTCTGACGATAGTTCGGGCTTTGACCGGCGGTGATGGTGGGTAATTGAACAACAAAATAAAAAAAAAAAAAAAAAAAAAAACTATGTGACTCGTTTGTCATCCGATTTAATCCGACGAAGTCCTTTCGAGAGTCGAAACACGACACAAGGGATTTTTCCATTTTGTCACACGAAATTTGACTACCTGGATGGTGTATCAGCAGACATAGAAAGATGGGCCACAGAAAACCGAAGGCGCATAGAAATAGCGAATGCTGAATTTTGCATGCGGCACCAGTGCGGATCGAACTCATAAGGATCAACGAGAATCAACCATTATCCCATGTCAAGGTGCACAATTGGATAGAACGTGTGAGAAACAAGGAAACTGATACTTACTCTCAAAAGGAGACATCTGAAATTTCTGGGATACATGATGAGGAAAGACGGTCTGGATAATCTAACACTCACATGACATATTGAAGGCAAGAAAAAATAGGGGAAAAGCTAGTAACTTGTCAAGGGCACATGGCACAGTGGATAAAGGCGTTGGTTAGATCCAGTGATAGGACCTAAAGAGTGTGAGTTCAATACCCGGTTAAGGCAGTGGAGAACTTCCAGAGGGGAATTAACAGAACTGACATCCATTAAACATGGCACGTGGAACTAGAACAGCCTCCCCCAGTGAGCGAAATAAAGGGTTCAGTTCGACATTCTAACCACCTGAAGAAGGCCGGAGCATACGACGACCGAAACGTTGTAATAAATATGGCGACAAAGATGAGGACAATAGTCCGAATAATGTAAATAGTGTTTTGAGTAACCTATTTGCGAGTTTCAGTGAATGGATGGCAAAACAAGAACTAAGAGGAATGATTAGGAGGTAAATTTTACTTAGAGCAAGACATACAGGAAGTCGTGGAGAGCCACGATCATCTATGTCCTGAAAGGACATGGTACATAAGAAAAGAATATCATGACCGTAAACCCAATCCAAAACAGGGATAAACCTCTACTTCCGTTTAAAACACTGGGAAGGAGCATGAATCGGACGATATTGAACCAACCTCGTATATAAATAAAATGATTTACTGAGCTTTGTTTAGAGCAGCGCAAAGATAAATAGGCGACAATATAGATAGGAAGATTGCATTACGCCAAATGTCTTAGTAAGAAGGATATGTCTGTTCTAAAATAAGTAATTGAAATATTGGCTTTCCACCTGGATTCGAAACCTCGCATGACTCTCACATCTGTTAAGCATGTGAGTATGTATGTGTACCTGTATGCGTGTTTGTGTGCGTGCGTGTGTATACGTGTACTGATCTCGTAAAGAAGGCATTCCTCTTACTTAACAGACATCGTTGCAAAGGTCATGAGGAGCAATGAAGATATTAACTTGATAATATCACGTCTGAATCTTAAAATGCCAGACAAGTTTGGTCATACGAGCTCGAGTTTTACTGAAAGAGAACAAAACGCCCAGACGGACAGACGAGCATAAGAAAAGAATATTTCGTTGGATGCGTGCGTTAGTACTTAATGATATGGGCACATACACATAGAAGAATCAGCAATATTTTATGTCCTGACCGGGCACCTCGGATCCAGGCACTTTCCCAGTGCCATAATATAGTCTCCCATTGCCTTTTCTGTAAATACATTCATGGGAATTGTTCAGATTAAATTTCCGCTATGGTACCAAGACTTTATGAATTTAAGCGCAGTAATAGATTGGTGGGAAGGTTTCGTCAATTCACAGATGAATCGTCTAGATGTAGCCGGAAGCCCTATGCTAACAGCTTCTTTTCTTGCACATCTCGTTTGTGGAACTCCCTTCCAGCTCAATGATCTTCAAATATTTAAATGCAATGTCAATCGTTATTTACTGTCTTCCTGATTACACTTCTATTGCTCTCACTCCTTAATAATGTTTGTCTTTTTTTTTTAATCTTTCACATTCCTTGTGTCTTTAGCGGCTTTACTGACCTGCGTGGGATGAAATTAAATACATATATATATATATATATATATATATATATATATGTATATATATATATATATATATTATAAATTAATTGATTTAAAATATGTTTTTCCGCTACACAGTTCTAACCATGTTTCAAAAATGGAAGCTAAAAGCCCCGAATTTAATTTAGTTAGATTTCATTGAAAAATACATCCCCTACCAAAATGTAGCTAATAACTGATACATTAAAATACAGACATAATGAACACGCAGACACCCCTTGTCTAGTGAAAGAGGATTTATCTGTAACCTTGGAAACATGAATTATGATTTTAGCTGTGTCTTTAAAACCAAGTAATTTTAAAAGTTACTTCAAAATTCTCTTGAGGATGAAATGGAACTAATGTCTTTAATTTAATTACAAAATTAAATTCGGGGCTTTTAGCTTCCATTTTTGAAACATGGTTAGAACTGTGTAGCGAAAAAAAACATATTTTAAATCAATTAATTTATAATATTAATGCTCTGTAAATTTACATTGAGCACTATTTTGTAAAAATAAAAATATCTATAAGAACACCGGATTATATATCTTACTGTTCTATCTTTATATATATATATATATATATATATATATATATATATATATATATAGGCGTGTGTGGCTGTGGCTCTCTCTCTCTCTATATATATATATATATATATGTGTGTGTGTGTGTGTGATTTGCAGACAGTATTGTTTCAGCGCTTCTCAGTGCAACTAGATGTCCGAAACCCGACCGACTTGGTGTCAGTCGAAGTTTCTACACCTAAGCCATCAACACTTGTCAGAGAGAAACTGCTAATTCTAGCGTTTTGTTTTTACGACTGTAAACAAATGCCAGTCATTCAGAGTGCTCGTATTCATTTTACCGACGAGCCCAGTCTGGACTTTCTGTTGCAACTGCTGCGACCGTGTATGCCTGTCTCGTATTGGACTTATCAGCCACAAACGTGCCTGCAAGACACGTGTACAGACTCCCTCTTGATCTTCGTTTTGCGAAGCCAAGCCATGATGATGATATAATAAAATAAAATGTAGAACAAGTAGAAAACGAATCTCAATCTAATATATATCGCCTTTATAAAGGCTTCGTCAGAATTCGAGAATAGAAATGAAAGAAAAGCAGGCACAGAGTACTGGAATGTTATGATTTTAGGTTTGTTCTCATTGGTCAGACATACGTGTATTAACGCAATAGCTGGCTTATGTCAGAGGGTATCCCCAGACGAGGCTATTAGGTTTATAATACCTAGAAATCCATACACAGATGTCCTCAAAGACACATGGGACAGAGGATAAAGGCGTTAGAGAGTGTGAGTTCAATACCCGGTTAAGGCAGTGGAGAACTTTCAGAGGGAAATTAACAGGAGATAACTGATAACTGTATCCATTAAACATGGCACGTGGAACTAGAACAGTCTACCCCAGTGAGCGAAATAAAGGGTTCAGTTCGACATTCCACCTGAAGAAGGCCGGAGCGTACAACGGCCGAAACGTTGTAATAAATATGGCGACAAAGATGAGGACAATAGTCCGAATAATGTAAATAAGACTATATACAATTATAAAATAATATTAGTAATAACCCCCAACCAATCTTTAAACGTGACAGAAACATCAGTTAAGTGGACGAAATCAATGCGGGATTATTCACACTTATTCAAACACAAACAATAAATAACAAATTCAACCGGAAACAAGAGAGGAAAGGGGAGAAAAAAGAAACAAAGGCCATACAAAATGCCACTCTAAGTCAACCCCTTTCACTCGACACGAACGCGCAAGATTCCGCCACCTTAACATAGCGAAGAGCTTATCCGAACAATTACAATGAAAGTGTTCATAGAAAAGATACAGAGAGACAACCCTACACGCAAGCCAACAATCTGCCACTGGGCGGCATGCCACTGGGCGGCATGCCACTAGCGTTTACCGCCGGTGGCCCGCTGTCGGACCGTCGGCGTGTTACCACTGGCGGGCCGCTAGAAGCCCACCGGTGGCTCGTGTGTAGGGAACCTTATGTCGAGGTGAAAGACAAAACTATGTAATTATGTAGCCGAGCCGCCAGATCGGGACCGATACTATTTCAGATTCTTCTTTTTATTTTATCAAGGAGCTCAAGGTAAATTGCTGGGGCACCGGACCATAGGTGGCAGCCATATTCTAAGCATAGACAAATGGTTGACTTATAGATATGTTACCTGTTGCGTCTGTCGCGGAGCGTTGGTAAGCGATCAAAGCGAAAAGCTCGAAGTCCAAGAACTGCGTGGCGAATCTCTGCGCGCAATCCGACGGTCCTCGTGCGCGCGGACCGTCCTCGGCGTGTAGCGGTAGTCTACGTGGCCATTTATCACGTAGCGTTGGTAAGCGGTCAAAGCGAAAAGCTCGACGTCCAAGAACTGCGTGGCGAATCTCTGCGCGCAAACCGACGGCCCTCGTGCGCGCAGGCCGTCCTCGTGCACGCAGGCCGTTCTCGGCGTGTGGCGGTCGTCTACGTATGTTGACTTATAGATATGACTTACATACTTGTTTTTATCCTGGACTTTCCCCTAAAGACTAGTTTCGTACGGCACGGAAAAATAAGACACTGGTTGTTGTGTTAAAATTATTTTATTAGTTGTTAAATATTACAATTTAGATTTGGAATTTGATCATTTTGTCGTCTGCAAAGCAACCATGGTAACACACTAATGAAGCTAATTAAAGAAACCAAAATGAAGTTGTTTTAAGCAAAGAATAACAAACGTTATGTTTAAAACATCAGTCAAAGAAGATGAAGGGGGAGTGATAGGGAGAAGGAAAATTTGGAATGAAGAGAAAGGAGTTAAAGAACAAAGGAAATTTGCTCAAGAGTATTTACGCCATGTTCAGTGACGCCATATTTGCGAGGTATTTTCATTTCTCCGGTCACATGATCCTCATGGTTATTTTGAAATGAATGCCGGGTGGTCCCGTCTTCGTACCCCGTGTAGCTTTAAATGTCGTCCCCTGTTCTTTCAGGTAACAAAAAATAAAAATAAAAAAAATGAAAAATCGCCTTACACAATTTTGTGCTTATTGATAATAGACATTCACGGTGTCATCTGTCACCTTCCAATCTAAATAATTACTTTCTGACAATAATTGCTTCTGCAGCTGGCAGACGCTAAACATGTGTGAAGAAAAAGCGACAGTAGAATTTCTCTTAAAATATGGCGCAGAAAAAATCAGGCTCAAAACAGAGCTATTATTTACTGAATTCAACTAAATGTATATTTTTAATGTTTTAAAACAAAATTATTATTATTATTATCATCACCATCATCATTATAATTATTATTATTATTATTATTATTATTATTATTATTATTGTTTGTGTGTTATGTTTCCTGCTTTGTATCCTGTAGAGCCGGGTCCAAACTATGGTCCTTAGGCCCTATTAGAGAAATGTCATTATCTATGCTAACAGCTTCTTCTATCGCACTTCTCGCTTGTGGAACTCTTTTCCGGTTTCTTGCTTCTTAGTCAGCTTTGATCCTCAAAAATTTAAATTCAATGAAAATCGTTATCTTTTGTCTTCATAATTCCTATTCATTTTATTGCTCTTTCGCCTTAGTAATGTATTTTTTCTCATATTCTCTCACCTTCCGTACCTTCTCCTACCTTGAGTCTTAGTGGCATTATGACCTTCTTTGGGATGAAGTGATTAAAAAATGAAAATGTGGGAAATGTCAGATAGTTATTGTGAACGCTGCAGAAAATAAAATCGTAAATGACGTTGCCGGGATTAAGATTATCGAATTAAAATTTAATTAAAAATTACCATATTTTTAAAAACATTATTTACTTTATGTCTTCATCTGTTAAAAAAAAAAAAAAAAAAAAGAGAAAGAGAAAAAACATTTATTTTTAGAAAATTATATTTATTTTACGTTTTCTTGAAATATAAGCACACTATAATTTTTCTCTTCCCTGTGACTCAATTTTGACAACAAAGATGAAAATTCTTTCTATACAAACGAGATAAATTTAAAAAATATATCGATTTCAGCATTACTTATATATTGTAAGTTTTAAAATTTTAATTAAAAATAAATAGCACAGAAGAAATATTTATTATAATATGCTTTAAAATAATTGCTATGTAAATAAGATGTTACCCCATTTTTTTGTCGTTAAATTTCAAGTAAGGCAATAAAGCCACTAAAACGCAAAGGGGTTATTAAGTGTGAAAAAAATCAGAGAAACAAACATTATTAAAAGCAATAAAAGAATTAGATTCAAGGAATCAGAAAATGACGAATGACATTGCAATTAAATCTGTGAAGATAAAAGTTGACTGGAAAGACGAGAGTTCATAGGTTTCTTCTCACACACTTCTCGCTTAAGTGCGAGAGAAGAAACTGTTAGCATAGAACTTACGGTTAGCGATATCAAATGTAAAATGATGAGACTTGCTGCCAACCTAGTACTGCGCTTAAATTCGACAAGTCGAGCATTTTTCCAATATAGCAACTTCGATTCGATAATTAGATAGATAGATAGATAGATAGATAGATAGATAGATATGAACAGAATGAGATAAATATGAGAAGATAGATAGATAGATAGATAGATAGATAGATATGAACAGAATGAGATAAATATGAGAAGATAGATAGATAGATAGATAGATAGATAGATAGATATGAACAGAATGAGATAAATATGAGAAGAGAGATAGATAGATAGATAGATAGATAGATAGATATGAACAGAATGAGATAAATATGAGAAGAGAGATAGATAGATAGATAGATAGATAGATAGATATGAACAGAATGAGATAAATATGAGAAGATAGATAGATAGATAGATAGATAGATAGATATGAACAGAATGAGATAAATATGAGAAGAGAGATAGATAGATAGATAGATAGATAGATAGATATGAACAGAATGAGATAAATATGAGAAGAGAGATAGATAGATAGATAGATAGATAGATAGATATGAACAGAATGAGATAAATATGAGAAGATAGATAGATAGATAGATAGATAGATTCATAGATATGAACAGAATGAGATAAATATGAAAAGATAGATAGATGGATAGATAGATATGAACAGAATGAAATAAATATGAGAAGATAGATAGATAGATGGATAGATAGATAGATATGAACAGAATGAGATAAATATGAGAAGATAGATAGATAGATAGATAGATAGATAGATATGAACAGAATGAGATAAATATGAGAAGAGAGATAGATATGAACAGAATGAGATAAATATGAGAAGATAGATAGATAGATAGATAGATAGATAGATATGAACAGAATGAGATAAATATGAGAAGATAGATAGATAGATAGATAGATAGATAGATATGAACAGAATGAGATAAATATGAGAAGAGAGATAGATATGAACAGAATGAGATAAATATGAGAAGATAGATAGATAGATAGATAGATACAGACTGTAATAAATAGAGGAACAGATTGTGATAAATATCAACAGAATATGATAGATATATAGATATGAACAGAATGAGATAAATATGAGAAGAGAGATAGATAGATA
>OZ010578.1:120163672-120168672 GCA_963932145.1 Acanthosepion lycidas | reverse complement strand
AAAGAGTGCTCAATACAAAGTAGAGCAGATATAATTATTTATTTTTAAAAAATTTATAACATAAATATGTTATAAAATCACTACAAAAATAGCCATTTTGTTTCAACACCTTCATTTTTGTAGTGATTTTATAACATATTTATGTTATAATTTTTTTTTAAATAATTAATTATATATATATATATATATATATATATATATATATATACCAACTTTTATAAAATCCATGCTTAAAGAATCTCTAAGATAGGTCTACCTATAACCATATCCGGTGTAACTTAAATTCTTTCGGTCTCAAAAGAGACATACCCAAATCAACATACGGACAACCGTCAAAGATGAAAATGCTTACTAGACGCTCAAACGCACACATGAACACAAAAGAAAACACATTATTAACCTAATTTTATTTTTTCTTGATGGTTTTTTCCAGGTTTTTAGATGAGACGTTTAGACATCTTGACACCATTTGTCGTAAGTATCACTGAAAGACCCTACTTAAAATCATTTTGTGTCAGCCTAACTATGTCTTCCCAACTGAGAAATGGTAAGAGGAAAAAAATAATTCAGGCCTTCAGTAATGGTACCAACATTCATACTCTGGCTTCCATCTTCAAAGTCCATTCAAGGACCATCAAGAGAACGGTGAATAAGTTTAAAAAAGAGGGAACAGTAGGGATGTAAATTAGATCAGGAGGACACAACAGCAAGAGGGATCGTCATTTAAACTTAGAGATAAATACATTCTTATTGTTCAAAGTAGAGACCATTCGTGTAATAACCCCCCCCCCGCCCGAGAATTCCAGTAAGATATCTTTAATCATTTCTAAGATACAACCGTTCAGGGCTTAATCAAACAATTGGACAATTTTACTGTTACACGATTTAGACAATTTTGCTGTTATACCCAGTATAAAGTGGTCTGTTTTTATTTAAATTATTTGCTCTGGATTTACATTGAGCTCTCTGGATTTTATCCTCCTTAGGTGTACCCATACGGATTACCTAGTTTTTCATAAACTATATATATATATATATATATATATATATATTAGTGTGATTAAAACGGACATATTAAAGAAATAATTCATAATAAAAAGGAGGGGGTAAAAATGTATATTATCGTTCAATGATACCAAAATATAACAATTTTTTTTAAAAAAGACTATCCTCCCTGTCATAGCAAGGATTGAGAAAAATGCGCACAGCGATTAAAATATATTAGACCCCAGAAAATGTTATATGCAAGGAAATATATTTAAAAACTTTAAGCCTACCAAATGGTCCTTCTGCTTCCAAAGAGACGTCTGGTAGGACTTCACATATACTGATTTCAAAACTTTCAAGTGATAATCGGAATTAACCTTGCTCAGCACTGAGCACATCATTGGGATATAAGACCGGGAATGCAGCGGGCTTTTAAGCAAATGTTTAGTTATTGCTCAACCTCTTACATTTACGCGCCTTTCATATATATATATATATATATATATATATATATATATATATATATATATAGTAATTTTTACATACGGACAAAAACAACTTTTGGATTTCACCAGTCGAGATGCAACCGATTCGAAACAAAAATGCATCTTTGTAGTGAGCAAGTTGTTTTTGTCTGTATGTAAAAATTGCAATAAATAATTATTGCTCTACTTTTGGTATCGAGCCCTCTTTTGAATTAATGCTTTGAACGTTAGAATTTCGTTCTCATTACATTTGCACACACACATACGCATATATATATATATATATATACAGTTTAACCCGGATATAATAGACTCGAATATAAGAGAAACCCCGGATATAAGAGAGATTTTCTCTGACCCAAATTAGAGCCATACTTACCTAAACAAAATAGACCAAACCCGGATATAAGAGACTTCTCCGGTCCCGACAACTCTTTTATATCCGAGTTAAATTGTATATATATATATATATACATATATATATATATATATATATGACAGAGTAAAAATAAAATCAGTAAGATTATATGTCCAAAATACATGTTGAAATTTTTTTTAATTTTAATTTTTTCTTTTTTTTTCTTATTTATTTTTTCTTATTTAATTATATTTTTTATCCTTTTTAAAAATTTCGAAATTTTGGTTAAAAATCTTGTTTTTTCTTCCGTCAGATGGAGAAATAAAAGATTAATATAGGAAATTTTAGTGTCTTTTTTGCGGTGAAAATCACATCGATTTAGAAATTCTTACAAAAAATCAAATAATTGCCGGATTTTAATTAAACTTTCAGGACTTATTCACAAATGAATTAAATTATTTTATAAATATTTTCTTTAGAAAATCTTGGTAAAAACTTTTTACATCTGCTACCTCCGACTTATTTAACTTCATGAGATTTCGAGAAATTAATTTTTGTACCGCTTAATAATTATATTATTTATACAAGAGAACTCCTTAGAGAATTTAGATCACCATTTTTTTTAGTAACATCCCCCCCCCAGTTACAAAAAATCTCCTCTAAATCGTAAATTAAAAAATGCAATAAAACTAAGACATTATGTAATTAGAAAAGCTTTCAATTGCTTTTATTAATAAGATATATTATGCACACTATTTTGACGATAAAATTGTGTTTTTTTTAAGTTTGGGTCTCGTCAGTGTGGCTAGACACCCGATTGCCTCAACCCGAATGATTTGGTTTCACTCTACCCCTAAGCCATTGACGGACGGCAATGTGAAGAGGTGAATTTAGACGTATTCACTTTTAGATAATCATGCCAGTGACATGTTTTATTGAATAATTTAGACAATTTTTGTCGACTTATTTTCAATAGGATCCTCTCATATTCACGGACAAGCTTCTCATTATCCTTATCAAGGGAAGAAAGAAAATTACCCTGTTGATACATATTCACTTATTCCGTGTACTTTCGACATTAGCACAATGTCATCATCAGGGTTTGTTTTGTTTGTTTTTTTTTTCTAAGGCAAAATTGTTATGTTCATCTGAAAATTATTTTTTTTTAACTGCGAAATAAAAAACGCCAAGAATTTCACAATGTAAACGTCAGGGGAGGTAACTAAATTTGAAATGGGCATATGTTTTTTTCAAAAGACATAAAGTATTAGTTAAAACTTACATATTTTAAGCTTTCTACTGCAAACATTTTAAAGTATTTGTGCAGTATTCATAATTGATTTTATTGAGGGTTGGTTTCAATTTTTAATATAGATAGCTTCAAGAATTTTTAGTCTATATTTATTATTTTAATGAAAAATATAGATGTATTTTCAACAAGAATTTTCCTAACTTGTGAACGTGGACAGGCATGCTCTTGTGATATCTCTTGCTGAAAACATGCTGCCAAAAAATATACGCAACATACATACATACATACATACATACATACATATATATATATATATATATATATATATATATATATATATATATATTAATTGCATAACAGAGAAATCCAAAATTACCTCATGAGTATAAAATAAGGCGTCAGCTTTATTCAACTCAGTTGGTGAAATGTATTCAGTGTTGGAAGTAGAGATTTAAAATTTAATATTTAAAAAAAGATAGCAGTTGAAAAATTGATACGAAACTCATAGAATAGCAGACAAGACAAACTGCCCGAGTGGTGGTAAGGAGTAGCCGGATGTTGTCTGATTTAAATGGTAATAAGTTACACAAATTTAACCCAGATATTAACACTAACACCCCAAGTTGGGATTATAGAAACATGAAATGAAATTAAAGGAAGGCCGAAAAAAAAAAAGAAATTTAAAAACGAAATTATTAATTATATAACGAAAAAAATTGCTAACACTCAAAATTACCAAAATATGTTTACAAATAAAATATAAGATTAACAAATAGTTTTTAGATAGCTCATATTAAGAAAAGATATTTGGAAATTTTTTAAAAAATTAAAAAAAATATTTTAAAAAATATTAAAAAATATATATTAAAAAAATGATTAAAATTAAAAGTAAAGATAATTATATTAACCATTTAAAATTTTAAAGATAAGTTAGATTATTAAGAATACCGACCATACCCAGGATTAAAAAAGAAAAATTTTTTAATTAAAAGGATAAAAAATTAGATTATATACAAAAAATGGATTATATACCTACGGAATTATTATCTGTGCTATACTTACATACATATACATACATACACACACACACACACACACACACACATATATATATATATATATATATATATATATATATATATACTGTTACATTAAAATTACTACTAACATTTTGTTTTGATATTTAATGAAGAATATGTCATCAGGTAATTGAGAATGGTCGTAATATAAACGATTTTATTTAAAATAGCAATTAATCAAACATCACTTCATTTTCCGTTTTTAGAAAATTTTCCGTACCAATTAAAAAAGATTTTTATAAAGAAAAAAAAAAGAAAAAAAAAAGGGAAAGAAAATAAGAAATCAATAAAAAGAAAATGGAGAGGAAAGAAAAGAAAGTCAAAAGAAAGCATAATAAATTTACCTTACTACCAAGAGAATAGAAAGTATATATAGAATAGAAAGTATATATGTATATCCCAAGAGAGGCAATTGAAATATTTTGGATTCTGGGCGAAAAATCAGTGGTAGCGAACTAATTTTGGCTCATGATGAGTGAGCCACACACATCTTCATTCATATTTGTACAAAAAGATATTTTCACATACACATAGATGCATACACAGACACACACACACAAGACACATACATATATAGACCCATTTTGTCTAATATGAACTCTCCATCGATATAACTCCCACTGTGGAGTTATTGGGGTGTAAGCACTTAGAGACAAAGGTTTTGGGGAAGTGGACAGTATAACATGAGATGTCATATAGCGACAGAAAGGTTAAGCTGACATCCTCTGATTTAAAGTGAGCGGGTGACCTATGTCTTGGTGTTGTTTCCTGTCAGACAAAAAGTCCAGAGAATTTGTGTAACTGCGTTACATGTGTTAGCTGTCATCCCGATCTAGTTT
>OZ010578.1:120051172-120158672 GCA_963932145.1 Acanthosepion lycidas | reverse complement strand
AACTCGTATAAACAGTAAGTGGTACAATAATAATAATTATATATATATAATATTATATATTAATAATAATAATATATAACATATATATATATATATATATATATATATATATATATATATATAATTGATTTTATAAATCTAGATAAATTAAGTAAAAGAAATAAATTCCTCAGTAGACGTGTAAGGAAACACTCACATCCAATAATTAAATAAATCCAGATTAAAAATTATATGATAAATTATAACCTAGACATTTAATTTCATTTTATTATTTTAATTCCATATTATTAATTGCAGTTAATCTTACATCACACCCAACAAAAATAAATAGAAAAAAATCCTTTATAAACATTAAAGGAATCGAATATATCCAATATTTAATAAGATATCATGAGCAAAAACATTTCTCTAGACTCACAATTTATTTAGAAAAAACTCTACAAATCCTCATGCAAAAACGGAAATAAGTATTTACACATGCAACTCGGTTAAAATATCCCATTAATCCCCATCTTCCGCTTAAATTCAAAACCGTTTACGTCATCAAATAACGTCCTTTTAAAAATTAGAAAAAATGATTTTACGTTATTACTTAGTACCTTTTAGGGAAAATATGGTATATGAAATAAAGCAAAAACACTTTTGTTCTCTGATGAGTGGCTTTCAGTATCCACGAACCTCTGAGTAGAGTTAAGTAAATATTTTATTTTTTATTTCGATGTTATTGGATGTTTTGTACTTCGATATTATTAATTGGATATCAAACTGCATGCTGCAGTCTTAGGTATCCTGTACTTATTTGATTTATCGTGCTCGGCCAAGCAAACAGATCTTCCCTCACACGTAATTAATCACTGATAAATTATTTTTATTGTTTGACGATGTTCCTTGCCGTTGCATTGTGTAGTATGAATTGCATCCAAGTTTCAAGCAGTAACTTCAAGAGACAAGGTTTTTTTTTTTTTTATCAAGAGACGCAAACAGATGAGGTGCCATGCAATCAGAAAAAAAATGGTGGTCATTGTATTAAAAGAAATCTACGTAAGATGTGATAAATACCTATCAGTATGAATTTTTGCAATTCTTTGGAAAACCTCAATATATTAAGCACGATGGCGATTAAGCAAGGTTGAACAGTGCCTTTAAGCGATGTCTTTCTCGTCAAACGCTCTCGATATTTTCATATTGGTTCAGTTCTGTATTCAAACAGAAACAAATAAACTTTATAAAGAAGGAATGCATTTTTTTTATTTATTATTAATTAACATAATTAATATTATTAGCATAATTAATATTATTAACATATTAATTAACATAAATGTTTAAGATAATAAAATAGAACAAAAAACAAACAAAACTGGTTATGACTGGTTAGCGTTTTTGTTATATTTTTTTGATTCACTACTGAATAATTTGTCTTTTATCCTTTCTCTCTCCACCCAACAACTTGTTTTAATATATTTGTATATATTATATTTGTATATATACTTTTAAAATGTCTGTTTTTAAAGCTATAGGGAAATCCTTTTGAAAAATCAATGAACGAAAACCTTATTAAATATATTCTACAGTCCAATATATCATTCGTTCTGGGTATGATGATAAACTCCATCCAGCAGTAAGGCCTTTGATCAGAAGGTTTTGAGGAACATGAATTCAACTCTTAATTGTTGTTGTTTCAATGTCTATGTCTGGTGAGAAGTGAGAAGTAAATAGAATTTCAAAACTCTAATATTGACTCAAACTGTTTGCAAACCACTGTCATAATATGTAGTACTAGGTGATGTGCAACTATTATAAGTGACCTCATTTGTCCTGGGTGGGGTTTCCGCAGCCCAGCTACATAGCCTAGATGAGGCATGCTGCACGGTTTGCAAATCACTGACATAATATGTAATATTGATTGAGTATCCTTTATGGAAAACCTCCAAGATTCAAAAGTTTTTCAGGTGCTGACATGATTTTCCACAAATGGAAAATTTCAGAAAGCACTGGGAAGATGTGCAGCTGTTGTAAGTGACCTCATCTGCTCTGGGTGGGATTTCCCCAGCCCAGCTATATAGCCTACATTGGCATCAGATCTTTTGTTAGCAATCATCACAGCAACACCTTTGTTTGTGGATTACTTACCAGGTGTTTCCTACTCAGTAAAGATATTATTCAAAATGTTAAAAAGTCCTGAATTTATTTACATTTTGTAAGTAGTGATCATATTTTTTGTACCTGTACAGAAAGTACAAAACATTATTTTTATGTGGATTTTTAATTTCACCACATAAAAATCATTGTGAGCATTACATGACTAGCATCATTATCTGTATTTGTATGTACACAAAATGTATTAAATCGTATATAAAACTACTTTCAGGGTATATGTTATTTATATAAAACTACCTTCAATGTAGATGTATAAGCTGTGTTATGAAATATCAAGGGATATCATATTTATGCTTGGGTTCCATTCCCAAGCTGCACCATTTTATAGATGCCATATGCAAATTAAAAACTGTATTCCAAAATCTGAAAACTCTAGTGTTTCTGGTCCAAAGAATTTTGGATAAAAGATTCTCAACCTGTATATACAAATATATTATAAAGCAATTTTCTAAAGAAAGATTTTATTACTTTTTAATCATTATTTTTAGTGGATACTCATTTTTCAGTCAATGCTTTGTTTATTTATTAAACAGTATATTTATTTATTTTTGTCTACTGGACTGAATATTCGAGAAGTCTTGAAGAAAAATATGCAATCTCCTGCAGGCTTTGAACCTACATCTTCTTAAGCATATGGAACTGTCGTTAGATCTATTATACTCTAGACTGACTGAACTATGAATAACTTAGCTAATCAGGCAAGACTGAATAGTGCCTTTAAGCGAAATCCTTCTCCATCTAAATTCTCAACATTTTCATATATTTTTCACCCTAAGCAAGGCGGGAGTTCCACTAGCACGCAAGGGGTTACAGAAAGTGAGAACAAGAGTGAAGTGTGGTATTTGAGAAAGGGATAAAGTGAAGGACGAGGAACAAGATCGACATTACATTCGAATATTTGAAGATTATAGCTATCAGGGAAGTCAGTAAGAGGAAGAGAGTTCCACTGTCGGGAAGTGCGAAAGAAGAAGCTGTTGGAGTAGAAGAGACGGTTATATTTGACCGTTTCGACAGTGAAATGGTGGGACCGAGATGCCAACCTAATAGCACGCTTAAATTCATGTAGGTTGCGAACCAGCGAAAGTAGTACGTCGGAGCAGTTGCCGGGAAAATAATTGTAGAAAAGACAGAGGGAAACCACAGCATGTCTGTGAAATAGTGATTGTAAACGAGATGCCAGATCATGACCCAACAGATTGCATATCCATCTCTGAATTTTGTTGAGGACCTCGAGACGTACAGCGGGGGCACCAGACCATATATGGCAACAGTATTCCATGCAAAGACGAATGGTGGATTTATAGATTTGAAGGATGTACTCAGGCGAGAAAAACTTTCTGGCACGGCACAGAGAAGCAACTTTCCTTGTTCCACCCCAGGCCAGCGGACAGCGTGAGACTAAACAGGCGCGGAGAGGCACTCTCATGGAGTTGGGTATCAGCAATCCTGATGGGAAGCAGGGAGGGGTCTCTGTGTTGGGTAAATGAGAGCAGTTTCGTTTTGGAGGAATTAAAGTTTACAAACCATTTCCTGCATCTGCTCAATTTCGTATCCAAACATAAACCAAGCAATTTTTTAAAGAAGTAATGCATTTTTTATATCTTAATCCAGCAGATCTTACAACTTTAAACATTATTTTTAGAGGATACCTATATTTGAATAGAAGCTCCTTTTATTTATTAAACAGTATATTTATTTTTGTCTACTGGACTGAATATTCGAGAAGTCTTGAAGAAAAATATGCAATCTCCTGCAGGCTTTGAACCTACATCCTCTTAAGCATATGGAACTGTCGTTAGATCTATTATACTCTAGACTGACTGAACTATGAATAACTTAGCTAATCAGGCAAGACTGAATAGTGCCTTTAAGCGAAATCCTTCTCCTTCTAAATTCTCAACATTTTCATATCGGCTCAGTTTCGTATCGAAACATAAACAAAACAATTTTCTAAAGGAATAATTCACTTTTTATTTATTAATCAGATTGTTTAATAGGCTTTCTCTAACATATAAATACTCATTGATAAATTATTATTGTTTTGTTGTTGGAGATGTTTCTTGCCTTTGCTTTGTGTAATATGAATTGTCCCCAAGTTTCAACAAGAAACTTCAAGAGACAAGTTTTTTTTGTATCAGGAGATGCAAACAGATGAGGTGCCATGTAATCAGAAAAAAATAAAATTGTAGCCATTGTATTAAAAGAAATCTACGTACGATGTAATAATTACCTAGCAGTATGATTTTTTGCAATTCCAGACTTTTCTTTAGAAAATCTCAATATATTAAGCACGATGGCGATCAAGCAAGGTTGAATAGTGCCTTTAAGGGACATCTTTCTCGTCACAGGCTCTCGATATTTTCATATCGGCTCAATTCCGTATCCAAAAATAAACAAAGAAATTTTCTAAAGAAGTAATGCATTTTTTATATCTTAATCCGGCATATTTTACAACTTTAAACATTATTTTTAGTGGATACCTATATTTGAGTCGAGGCTCCGTTTATTTATTTTCGTCTATCGACCAGAATATTCGATAAATCTTGTTAAAGAACAATATGTCTGACCGGGGAACGCGTTGAACACTACTCCTATGTGGCGTGTTCCCTCGGGACGCCTACATGGATCTCTACAATTTCCTGCCCTTTGTAGCGCTTAATAAATGTTGTCTTTCTGTTATTTCTCGTAAAACTTGTTCCGCCATTAATTTACTCAAGTTCACTAAGTTTGTTATTCCTTGTTTTCCTCATTCTCTCTTTCCCTCAATCTGTCCTGTGAGTATCAAATTTTGCTAACCCTCCTTCCTCATTATGTGCCCCAGAAATTCCAACTGCTTCTTCCTGATGTTAAGTATAAGTTTCCTTTTTGTTTCCATTCTCTCCAAAACCTCGTTTTTGCTCACATGTTCGGTCCATCATTATAATTCCAAACACCGCAGGCCTAAACAATATTATCCTACAGTTGACCGTTTTCTAGCAAAACATTTTGAATATATATATATATATATATATATATATATATATATATATATATATATATAAGTGAACATAGATGTCAACATTTTGAGCGTCGGCAGTCTGTTTCATGCTAGACGATTTTTGCCTGACGATTGCATCTAGCATGAAACAGACTGTCGCCTCTAAGTGTTGACTTCTATGTTCACTTTTATATTTCACACGCTCTATCTCTGATATTGAGCACTTTATCCCATAAATATAGCACATCTTAAGACTATATTTCTTCATATATATATATATATATATATATATATATATATATATATATATATATATAAAGAGATGTCTCATAAATAGTTTAATTTTTGTCTACTTATTTTTAATAGGATCCTCTCGTAATTAGGGACAAGTTTCTTAGCTACCTTTATTAAAGGAAGAAAGAAAATTACCATGTTGATACATATTCATTTTATTCCGAGTACTTTCGACATTGGAATAATAAGACAAAATAGTTTTGTTCATCGGAAAATTAAATTTTTATTTGTGAAGTGAAAAATGCTTATGTGCTAATGTCGAAAGTACTCGGAATAAAATGAATATATATCAACATGGTAATTTTCTTTCTTTCCCTAATAAAGATAGCTAAGAAACTTGTCCGTCATTACGAGCGGATTCTATTAAAAGTAAGTAGACAAAACTTGTCTAAATTATTTAATGATACATATCTTAATGAAAACATGCCGCCAATATATAGGCAATATATATTGAACAATAAAAAATATGAAAAAATTAAAATCTTCAGACACACTGGGTTGTATATTAATATTCCTTCGTTTTTATTATTATTTCATTTAGATTCCTCGACTAGTTTCGGCCAACATGGCTATCATCAGGAGAAAAATAATTTTCTGCTTGCTGGTAGCAGTGAACTACAGAAATATTAGAGTTATGACTTTTTTACTTTTTGTAAAATAATTGATTTTCTTTATCATAATTCAATGAAATTTTGTTAAAAATAATGAAGAAAGGCGTCATTTATTTTTTTAAATGCCCCCACCCCAAGGCGAAATTTCTAAAAACTCGTATAAATATAAAAGTACTATGAATTTCTCGAACGTTCTAGAACTTGTTCTTGTGGTTTTGTAGCGTTGTATGTTATGCTATAGCTATAAACTGTCAAATGTGTTTAAAATACGTAAGTACTATCCAATTACATCATTAGCAAAGGGAAAAATATCGCTCCTGATATATTTTGATTTTCAACTCTTATTACATTTTTTTTTTTACAGTAAAGTTAACTCATCATTTACATTATTCGGAATACTGTCCTCATCATTGTCGCCATATTCATTACAAGGTTTCAGCCATTGTAGGCTCCGGCCTTCTTCAGGTGGTTGGAATGTCGAACTGAACCCTTTATTTCGCTCACTGGGACAGACTTTTCTAGTTCTACGTGCCATGTTTAATGGATGTCAGTTATCAGTTATCGCCTGTTAATTTCCCTCTGAAAGTTCACCACTGCCTTAACCGGGTATTGAACTCACACTCTTTGGGTCCTATCACTGGATCTAACTAACGCCTTTATCCACTGTGCCATGTGTCCTTGAAGACATATATAATTAACTAATGAAAATCTTGGTAACCCGTATGGATAATCCCAAGGAGGATGAAATCCGGAGAACTAAATGTTAAATCAATGTTAATTTTTTTTATCTAAATTTATTTTTATTAAATTTTTAATAGAAATAAAAATAAATTAAAAGCATTCCTATCTCTCCCTTCTCTCTCTAATTTCTACCATGTCTGTCACATTATCTCTCATCACTCTCTATATAACCTTACATAAGCATAATACCCCCCTTCAAAGGTGTAAGTTTAAATTAATTTTTTCATCCTTGGAAGTGAGGTTTGATGATCCAGGGTAAAAGAAACTCTTTGGCGAAATAAATTATAACAATGGAACCTTAAAGTGCTCTGTTTTTCTTTAAATTAAATTATATATATATATATATATATATATATATATATATATATATATATATAATTTCCGATCTCTCATTCAAAAGCTTTTTGGTCTGGAAATATTATTATAGCTAATGTTTTTTGTTGACAAAGGTTGCAGACATTACTGTGGCTGTTGTAATGTTTTGCTTTTGTTTTAAATTTTTCAGTTAACAATGGTAATTTTTCATTTATTTATTCCTCTTAATTTCCACACATGGTTAGCTAGTTTAATTAGCTTAATTTCTGAGGCTTTCTAGCTTAAAAGATGACATATATATATATATATATATAAACAATAAATTCAGACAGACAGTAGGAAAGCATATGTTTGAGACAAGATTTGTAAAACATTACATTCACTCAGATCTAATATATCTGTGAGCTCATACCATCCACCTATTTCATTTACATTTTCCTACATAGCGATATATATATATATATATATATATATATATATATATATATATATATATATATATATATATATATATATAGTGAATGTAATGTTTTACAAATCTTGTCTCAAACACATGCTTTCCTACTGTCTGTCTGAATTTATTATTTTTATAACAAGTTGGGCGTTCTCTAAAATTCTCTAAATGGCCGTCTCCATCAACAGCACATTCGTCAAAATGGCGAATATTTATATACTCCAGTGGACAATCGAGTTTTTGTTTTCTGTCTAAAGCATTGTAAGATAAGACAAAAATCGCGATCAATCTGAAAAAACAGCTGTTTTGAATGGCGTTGGGCGGTACGCCGCGTCCTTTATATTAAACCGTATCCCTTCAGGATGTGGGCGATCGTGGCTCTCCACAAGTTCCTCTCTGTAGCCCTTTGAAGGGTCGGTCTTTTGCCTATCTCTCTCACTCCCTTTTCTTCCATTTATTTTCACAAGTTTCTTATGGAGTTTCAGTGTTTCTCTGTCAGTTTTGCATGCATAATACCCTGTAGGGGTCAAATTCCCAAGCCTTGCTTTCCTCACTATGTATTCCAGAAATTTCTGATTCTAAATACATGTCATTTTTATTTCTATTTTAATTAAAAGGTTCTCCGTTCATGACATTCTCAGTATCCTTCTGTACAACAAAATCCCTGTTGACTCAAGACTCCTCTTGTTATGCTGAAAATTTAGCCGAAAGTAAAGGGGAATCCATTGAGGATCGATCTCCACTACCTTAATCAGATATTGAAGTCACACTGTCAGTGGATCTAACGAACGCCTTTAACCAGTAGCAGTGTGAGTTCAATACCTGGCTTTGGAGAGGTGAATTAACAGGAGATAGCTAATAACTGACATCCATGGCACATGGAACTAGAAGAGTCTACACCAGCGAGCGAAATAAAGGGTTCAGTTCGACATTCCAACCACCTGAAGAAGGCCAGGGCGTACAACGGGAGAAACGTTGTGATAAATATGGCAACAAAGATGAGGACAATAGTCCGAATAATATAAATATTGTCAATGTACTTGTATCGCTGCAGTCATTTCATAAAGGCCTCATGGAAGTCATCCAAAATGAAAATGTCCAGGACTACTATCACAGCCTCCTTCATATTCTCATTGTCTTTAAAACGACTGTCCAGATGTTCTTCTTCAACTTTTGGAACAATCAAAGGTCACAGATGTAAGGTCTGGTCTGGTCAGGTACAGTTTTGATTCCCATCTCTGTCATCAGAAAACTTCATTGCATAGCGATCTTCCAAATAGTCTTCTCGTCGCGGCTGCATTCAGCAAACTAGTCAGCTGAAACAAGCAGTGTTTAGTAGCGTGTCTTCAAAGGGTCATAGTAGCAGTCGCCTTTAATTTGGAGAGACAAAGGTTGGCAGGACAGATTATTAGATTTAAGATATACTAAAATTCCAATAATCTAGGACAGTTATAACTGCCTCTCTTTAAAAAAGTCTCAAAACTTCTGGAATGCACCTCACATATATATATATATATATATATATATATATATATATATAGTTTTAAGGTGTGCTATATTTATGGTATAAATGCTTAATATCAGAGATAAAGCGTATGTAAATATAAATATAAAAGTGAACATTGACGTCAACACTCAGAGACGATTGCGTCTAGCATGAAACAGCCTGTCGCCTCTGAGTGCTAACATCAATGTTCACACACACACACACACACACACACACACACACATATATATATATATATATATATATATATATATATGAAAACACCCTAGTCAAATACATCCAGCAGACTGTGGAAATACGACTAGGTTTATCAGGTACAACTTAATTCCTGTCATGCTCATGTAGCCCCCGTTTAAGTAAACGGATTAAAATTTAGAAAAAAACATTTTTCAGAGTTTGGCTCCAAGAGAAATCAATGAAAACTAGTAAAATCAAGAAAAAAAAATTATATATATATAATGTGTGTGTGTGAGAGAGAGAGAGAGAGAGAGAGAGAGAGAGTATTTTATCACATTTTCTCTCACGGTCGAGTTTCTCTTTTTAGTCTACTCAGCGTTTTTTTGTTGTTTTTTTTTCTCTCTCTCTCTCGCCTTCTGTGAGCACCAGATAACATGCGCTGTGAAACCCCGTTGTTATTATTTGATTTATTCATATTTCCACTAAGCAAAAAAAATTCATATATATATATATATATATATATATATATATAAAATCAAATCAAAAGAGAAAAAAAAATACCGCAGACCGTTTAAGCAAAACTACACCAGCAAAAAAAAAAAAAGCAGCAAATTTCTGTCAGAATTTTGGGAATGAGGAGTCATTATTATTTACATTCGGATGTATATCCTCATCTTTGTTATTATTATTATCACAATGTTTCATCCATCGTCCCCTTCTGACGATTGATATTAATCCGACTAATGTAAATATGTTTTTTTTTTATATTAGGTTGGTGCAAAAATAATTTCGTTTTCTCACATAGTATGTTAGAAAACGAAATTATTTTTGCACCAACCTAATATCATTACAACTCTGTCGTAACAACTTCATGTAGGTAGCGCTAATGATTTGCTAAAAAATTGCAGACCATGATGAAAAAAATGCCCCAATCTTAATAAAAACAAAGTTTTATCGCCAAAATCTTTATGTTATTATAAAGAGGAAAGATCCGAGGATTTTTCGATTATTAAATTATATTTTTTTCTCATTCTTTTGAGAACGTTCGGAATTTTGGCTAAATTGTTTTTGTTTTTTCATTTTGTGCGTGCGTCCGCGCGCGCGCGCGCGCGTGTGTGTGTGTGTGTGTGAGCCCAATGGCCAAAAATTTAGGAAATTTTAGCGTCTTTGCTGCGGTGAAAGGCACACTGAGTTGGAAATTTTTGCAAAAAGCAAATAATTGTCGGATTTTAATGAAACCTTCGGGGCTTAATTAACAAATGAATTAAATTATTTCGCAAATGTTTTGTTTTAGAAAATCTTCGTAAAAATATTTATTTTTTTTACGTGTTACCAACGCATAATTAATTTTATGAAATTTCGAGATATTGAAATTTGCATTACTTAATGTTTATACTAGTTAAAAGCAGAAGCCCTTGGAGAATTTAAATCATCAATATTTTGGGCAAAATAGGAACACCAATTACCGAAAATCTACTTTGAATCGTAAAATAAAAAAAAAAAATGCAATAACATTATTTAATTAGAAAAGATTTTAATTGCTTTTGTGAATGAGATATATTATGGACACAAAAAAATATTTTTGATAAATAATGAATTTTTACAAAAAATACTTTCATTTTTTTTTAAATTTTAATTAAAATAATTTATAAAATTTTAAATCTTTTAAGTTTCTGCATTACTTTTTGCCGATTAGTTGATGTTGTTGTTATGTAAAAATTATATTAACTAATCATAAATGGAAACGCTTAGTACAATTCATCGAACACCAATATTTTAAAAAGAATTTTGCAATTTTCTTTTTGGGTATAAACTTGACGATTTTTTGTAAATACGGTTAACTATACATGACATTATCAAAAAAATAAGAGCGATAACCATAGTAAACTTAAAGCCAAAGTACATAAATTTGAATAAAACACTAGATTACAGTAAATATTTTGCTATTTTTTAAGATTACTGGGTAGTGAAAACTTATATAATAAAAGCGCTCACGCTTTATTTCCTATAGTAAATTCTACAGATATGTCCACCGTAGAAATACTTCCATTTGCCATTCAAACTGTCATCTTGTGAAAATAAACAGCTATTACCTTGTTAAAAATGTATTTCTGCGATATTTTAAAGTAATATTTGTTTCAAATCAGACTAATTAATCTTTAAATCAATTAATATTCATCAAATAAAGTTTCAGTAAAATTTATTTAATTTTTAAAATATTTTTTAATAAATAGAATTACACTGCAATGACAGATTGCTAAAAATGGCGTTAAAATGAGCGAATGTTACTGATTTCAAAACGAAAACTTTCTAGAGAATTTAAATTAGTTTTTAAATACAGCAATGTATTTTGCTTATATAAAACATTAAATTTAATGTATTAGCTTGAAATTGAAACTAAAATAAAAAATTAATTCATTCATTCATTTTAAAGCTAAGATATGGCGAATTTTAACCTTAAAATCAATTTACGAAGTTTTGGTTTTAAATGCATTCCTATTTATTCTACTGTTGTAAAACATTGCTAGCATTGTAAACTTCTTTTGTACCATGTCCCTTCAGGACATTGGTGGTCATGGTTCTCCGCAACTTCCTGTTCTTTGTATGTTTTTATAAATTTTGTCCTTTTTGTTAGCTTTATAAATAGAGCTGTTATATTTCTGTCTGAATTTCTAGGATGAGGATCATTATTTACATTATTTGCATTCGGACTATTGTCCTCATCTTTGTTGTTATTAACGTTTTATCACCACTGAGCAGACCTTAAATTTCCTCTGGTCTTGATGTGCGGTCGTACTCTAAGTGAGGCTCCTTGTCTCGAACCTCTTTGGGGACCCAAACTTACTACAGACTTCAAATGAAACCCGTATATTCGCTAAAGATTAAGACCTTCACAACTAGGACCTGCCATGCCACGTACACACGATCAAATCACCCTCATACCTTTTTTTTTTATACCTTTGGTAACTTCCACTCAGACAGCTTCTTTCCTAAAACTGTTTCTTTTTCGAGAGGATGCTTCCACGACCATTACAACCTTAAGCTTTAAGGGAAATCGATATCTATCCTCTATATCCTGATGATATTCACTTCTTTCCTCTTATTCCTCTCTTACGCCCTTCAAACAATTTCATTCAGTAACCCTCTACCTTGAGTGGCTCTGGGGTGAAAATCACAACGGTTTGGTTGTTGTGCCCTCAGAATTATAACATTAGTCCGAATTAAAATAATAGAAATAAAAGCATCGTATAATAATTGTGCTCGTCACTCTCTTCGCTAGTTCCTTAGTTTGCACGACCGTTACGCCCTGTCAGTACACCATAAATATGGTCTATTCCGTTTTGATCACTTGGAAAGACAAAAGGTATATCAGAGAATTGGTTTCAGTGATAAAAAAATCCTGCTAATATTTCATAAGTAATGAATTATTCCGTTTTGATCCCGTTAGAAGAAAAAAAGAGACGCTGCTAATATTTTTTTTTATATTTCTATTTTTTTTTCTAATATTTTTTATCTATCTATCTGTCTATCTATCTATCATAGTATATATTGGTTTGGTTTGTGTTATGGCATATCAACCTCAATGGGTTATTTAATGCCGACAAGATTTTCATTGCTGGTAATATATTTTTTCAAAAATGTATTTCTGGTAATATTTTTTTCTTTTTCTAAAATTTATTGCTGGTAATAATTTTTCCAAAAATGCATTGCTGGTGTTAAAACCTATTTTTACACTTTCATAGTGTTTTGACCCCAGTTTGGGAGTTAACTATTTGCCCATAGATGGGACCCCAACAGGTGCTACCACCTTGGGTTAGAGTGGACCTGGGAACATCAGCAATTAAGAGTTGGTTTCACGCTCCTCAAAACCTCTTGATCGGAGGCTTTGCTGTCGGGTGTAGTTTAGCGTCTTACCTAGGATAGGACGCTACTTGGTTTCAGTGAGAAAATGAAAGAAAGAATGGAAGATAGATGTCTTTAACGTCTGTTTCACTAAAATGGAAAAAGCTGTCAAATTTGAAATCTTTTCATTTGTACCCCCTTACTTCTTAAAATAACCACCAGCCTTCATATTTATGATTGGTATTACATTACCTTGTTAAAGTTATTAAGCTCAAATATTTGATGATGCAATAGGGGAATCTATACAGAGACGCCATGAGATTATTCAATCATTAACTGAAGAATTAAGATTCATCGGAAATTTCAAATAGACAAAGCGTGGAATTAATAATTATTTCAATTTTTATCATTTTGTACCATTTAAATCGCGTTGAAACCCCTCGCGTTACTAAATAGCGTACAATCACACCGTTTTCCTTACAATCAGCGTGCCTAGATAGTTGTACACTTCACACCGATATTTGAACCCATGGCAAAGCCAGTGTTGCAAACGCTGATTTTCAAAGCAGACAGACTTTCTCAACCATGGCACACCACGATCTTTCTACGTCCATTTCCCACGATTTAATCTTGCGATGTAATACTTAATAAAAACAAATACATACAGATTTCTGGTATTCATCAGTTTGGTTGCCAAGGTCACTGTACGTTTCTAACTGGCGCTAGAGGTCGGTGGATAAAAGTCAGGGTTCCAAATTCTGATTTCCAAAACAAGAAATTTGGGAAAATGGTGCAAACGCTCTTCCTACGCGCCATAATGCTCTATTTGGTTCTATGCCGGTTTAAACTAAGTTTAATAAAACTTCATCTCTGCGTTGAGTTTTTGACTGAGAGAGCCGAATGACAAACTTGCAAGACATTTTTTTATTCTTCACCGAGAGCTACAATTATGTAACCCTGTGCTATTCATAAGAGTAGATAGGTTCGCCTATCGCCCGGTTCCCACGCCTTTCCCTCGTGTTGAACAGGAGTAGAGGTTTATCCCTAGTTTCCTCTTCATGATTGGGTTTCCGGTTCCTTCTCCTAAAGTCTTCTCATTCTCTTTCATTCTCGGTAAGCCCCCACTTGCGTCTTAGTGAGCTCATCGCCTTGCCTGAGGGGAAATGATTTTTAAAAAGTCTAAATTTAAATATGAAGCGAGTAATCTTTAATTTTGTGTAGATAGACTACACCCCTGACTGGTTAATGTTCTAGTCTTGAAAAGGGTTAGTTTTGGTTTGGCTTGGTTTGGTTTGATTTATGGCATATAAACTACAATAGGTTATTTAATGCCGACAAGATTTTTATTACTGGTAGTAATTTTTTAAAAGAGCATTTCTGGTAATATTTTTCCCAAAAAATGTTTTGCTGGTAATATTTCTATTTCCAAAAATGTATTGCTGATAATATTTTTTTCCAAAAAGTATTGCTGGTAGTAATTTTTTACGAAAATATATTACTAATATTAAAACCTATTTTTACACGTTTTGACCTCAGTTTGAGGCTTAACTATTTGCCCATAGCTGGGACCCTAACAGGTGCTACTACCCCGGATCACGATTGACCTGGAAACACCAGCAATTAAGAAGCGGTTCCACGCTCCTAAAAATCTCCTGATCAGAGACTAAGCTGTTGGATGTAGTTTATCATCTTACCCCAGACGCGGATGTAGTTTATCGTCTCACCCAGGACGCTGAAAAGGGTTAGTTGTGAGTTCAATCCTTACGAACTATTCCAGAAATGTATCTACAGTTAGGTTTAACCATAACAGGAAGTTTTTGCGCTGATACATATGCATATTCTTTTAAAGTGTTGCTAATGATCAAAATAAATATATGCAAAATTGCCAACTACATATTATGGGAATGAGATAGTACTTTTTCAAAAAATGCATCTAATTTTATTTTTGTTCTTTTTCTAAATCATATTAGAACGATAAAAGCAGACATATTAAAACGCAATTCATAACAAAAAAAGAGATAGTAACAAAATATATATTAGCATAAAATGGTAATACTGGAATATAACAACGATTAGAAAAACATCTAAACCCTAATTAACTTAAAGCCCATCAACCAAAACTTCTTATTACAGAGGGGTGGCTGGTAGGACTTAATGTATGCTGATTCCAACATTTTAAAGTGATAATCTGAAATAGCCCTGCTCAGCACTAGGGACATGTCTGGGCTATAAGTCCGAGCACACTGCTGCTTTTTAATCAAATGTTCATATATAGCCGAACCTGATGCATTAACGCACAGTGGGCATATGAAGAGGAAACGAGGTAACAGAGAGGTTGCTCTACAAAAGGATCCTGAAAAGACCATGAATGGGGCATGTAAGTAAGGAGTAAGTTTTAAGGAAAATAGAAACAAAAGCGATACTTGCACTTAAAATCACAAAAAGAGAGCTGAAATTTCTTGGCTACATAATGACGAAAGAAAGCTTGGAAAATTTGACCCTCAAAGCACAGATCGAAGGCAAGAGAGGCAAAGGGAAATAGTTAAATACCTACTGATACAGTGGAATATGCATACACCTGTGTTCCCCCTCACTGGAATATGATTGGCTGGTGTCCGTCATAAATACAGACGGACGTGTAGGTACAACAGAGTCTAAGTCTATGAAGACGCCCATTGGACTACGCCATTGGCTATCCCATTGGTCTACACTTATTACCTGCGACTACGACGAGTACCAGTCGATTACTGCTACTGTGTACTACTTGGTTATATTAGCCAAAACCACTTAGCTACTTCGTTCAAATATATCCCTTTCTGGGACATATCACCTACCTAATGAGTTTAAGTTGCTGTAAATGGATGGCAGAACTGAGTCTTGAACTATAATAAAGAGACAAATATTATTTAGATCTACAAAGGATTGGAAGTTGTGGAGACCCAGGATTGTCCACATATTGAGGTTAAAATTTAAAAATTGAATACGCCAGTAATGGAGTAAAACATCCTTACCCAAGTTTTAAATTAAATCCGTCATTTTTCTTTTTAGTATTAAAATAATGTGTATGATTCTCTCATTGTGAGAATTGAAACGTTGTCGACAAAGCTATACCAACAATTATTTTTTTTGTTACAATAGCAATAAATTGCCTTTTTTCTATTGCCATTTGCCGGAAATTGTCTTCCCCGGGTGGTATGACTGCTCTGACCTATAGTAAGATTTAAAGTCAAAAACGGAAATGGCGTATATACGCATTGTAAATTTTGCTGTAAACAGAGACGAAAATGAAAGCAGACGACATTCCGTTCACAATAGGTACAATTCTTTCTAATTCATTTACGCCTTTTTTTTTCAAGGCTTTTTTTTCTACTTCTCATTCGTTTAATTAATATTTTATTCTGTTCTTTTTTTTCTTGCTTGTATCATTATTAAAACATTTTATGCCATTTTTTTTTCTTTCTTTCCTGCATTTGTTCGTTTTCCCAAACTTTTTCACGTTTTTTTATCATTTTTCTAAAAACTTCGACACTATTCTTTTTCTTTTATTATTTTCCCATTCGTCCTCTTTCTCTCTTTCTTTTTAGATCCTTTTCACTTTCTTTACTGCCTTCTTTCTTTTATTATTTTCCCATTCGTCCTCTTTCTCTCTTTCTTTTTAGATCCTTTTCACTTTCTTTACTGCCTTCTTTCTTTTATTATTTCCCCCCCCCCACACACACTTTTCACTTTTCCTTTTTTCTTTTTTTTTTATTTCTTTTCACCCTTCTTTTTCTTTTGTTATTTTCCCATTCGTCTCTCTCTTTTTTCGATGCTTTCTACTTTCTTTCCTCTCTCTTCCATTCGTCTTATTTCTCCTTTTTTTTCTTTTCTTTTTTTTTACACTTTCTATGTTAAAAAAAGAAAGAAAAATAATTTAAACCACGGGGCCTCAAAATCGCTTAGTTCTTCTTTTTCCAGCTTTAATGCTCTCTCTATTTACCAACTCCCCCACAAAACATGATGTGGCACAAGGCCGTTTTTTAACGTGGGACGTTTCGAGCCCGTAGCCTTGGGCAAATATTGCCTGTAGATCCCGTATACACGGAGTCGGGTTTGTCTACAAGACTCTGCCCTTCAGTATAGCCTTGTCTGGGTTAGGCAGAGAGTTCGACAAGAGAGGAAGAGAAAAATTTCTTCTCCTCTCTCTTACTATGTTCTCTGCAGCTGCCAATTTCTAATGAATTAGAGATTAAACACATAGTAGCGACAGCTGCGATATAACAAACATTGTCATGTGTAAATTAATGAAATTTAGAACTAGATATTTTCAAAACGGGCTTTTATTGACCAATCACAACTCGGGGAAAGTTGTATGTAGATTTACACGTGGATGGTATTAAAGTCACAGGAAAAAATCACAGAAAAATGTCACAATTTTGGCTAGGAAAAAAATCACAGGAAAAAGTCAAAATTGATTTACTGTGGCCGGTAATAAAGTCGTCGATTTCTGTCGGGTACTTCACGGGACTCTTAGTATCCCGTATGACCCAACTTTATCCGAAAAAAGTCTCAATTTGATATTAAGATTTGAACTAAATTTTGGGGAGGATTTTCAATTTATTTATTAGACTGCGATTTTGTCTACCTTTGGGCAATTAGGCTGGGTTTTGTGCGCTAGGTGCTAAACTTGTGCCGTTTCTTTTTTACTGTGACTTTTTCTTCTTTTTTTTTACAGTGACTTTTTTTTACCGTGGGTTTTTTGGGGTTGTTTTTTTTTACCGTGACTTTTTCTTTTTTTTTTTTTTTTTTTTCCGCGACTTTTTCTCCTAAGATTTTTTTTTAACTATGACTTTTTTTTTTTTTTACCCGGATTCGATTTACAATAATCAGTTTACACCTCGGTGATTTTTTTCAAATGCAACTATTATTAAGCACAAGTAGGTACTAAAATTTTAAAATCTAGGATGTGTTTTAACTGAGGACACAAAGTATGTCCACGAAATCCGAAGGCCCATTGGAATCGCGAAAGATGCCTTCCAAAATCTAAACAAAGTATTAAAAAAAAACAGGAAAATTTCGTTAAAATAAAGAAAAGAGTACTCAACTATATGGCAGTGAATACTGGACCATATCCGCACAGATGAAGAAGAAGAAATCTTGTTCTACAGAAGGATGCTGAGAATAACATGGCCCAAACATTTGAGCAACGACGAAATTTTAGAAAAAATGGAAACAAAAAGGACACTTATACGTAACAACAGAAATAGACACTTGAAATTTCTAGGGTACAAAATGAGGTAAGAATGCTTGGAAAATCTGACACTCACAAGACTTATTGAAGACAAGAGAGACAGAAGAAAACAGTACATGAGTTAAAAAAAAGCTTGTGTAAGTGGCTGGCAGAATACTATTTGGGAGATAAAACAAAAAGACAAGATATAATAAAAGCTCCTTGTTCTACCAGAAGTGGCGCATTTTTGTAATAGTCAGCTTAAGGAGTGTTTGCTTTTAGACTTGAAAAGATTTTAGCTTATTTTATTGAAGTAAGTATAAAATTTATTCATTTTATTTCCTTCTAATTTGTCTTTTATGTTTATTTCAAAAACAAACTTTTTTGTGCGAAATTCACTAAAAATGTAATTCAGGGATCTTGGTTTTCTCACTTGGAAGTTTATTTAATATTCTCATCTATGGAAATTTTATTCATAAAAGCAAATACACTTAAGATAAATTTTAATTTTTTTCCATATCACAAACCTTATTAATTGAGTTTAACCCTCCATCTTGAATGGCTCTTGAGCCTTATTTTGGGTGAAGTTTAGTATTAAAAAAATATAAAATTTCTAAATGCAACCAGAATCATGACACTTCCACAAAGTTTAATCACCCCGATTTTCTCCATGTTCCAAATGCAAAAAAAGTTCCATTAAGACAGACTCTCCTCCACAAGAACTGACACTTTGTGAAACAGACTCCCACGTGGGTGCTTACTTGAACCCTTCAATCTTGACCTCTTTAAGTCAAAGGTCAATCATCACCTTTCCTCTTTATCCTCATATGCTTAACTTCCTACAACAAACCTTATTAATTATAATCATTTGAGTGTAACCCTCCATCTTGAACGTGTCTTGAGCCTTATATTGGGTGAACTTTATTTAGTATTAAAAAATATGAAATTCCTAAATGCAACCAAAATCAAATCAATACTGCTAATTACATTTTCCAATATTATTTGCAAAAAGCCACTTTCCCTTTTTAAGTCTCTTATAAGATTGTCAATTCACTTGAGACTCAAAAAGATGGATGTTGTTCTTTACTACAAGCCTACTCATAGTGCATCTAATGGTCAAAACTGGAGGCCCAATTTCAAAAGTTATTTGTTCCACAGGAGGGCAATGTATTTTATTTTCACATTGAGTGTGTGGGAGTTCACTGCTATAGTTGGCTTAAGAAATTCAAAGAAATTTTTAGATTTACACTTGGAATAACTTTAGCTTATTTAATTGAGCTAAGTATAAAAGATTTATTCATTTGCTACATTATGTTTATTGCAAAAACGAATATTTGGGGTGAAATTCACTAAAAATCTAATTTATGAATCTTGGTCGTCTCACTTGCTTTGTCTTTTTAAGTCTCTCATAAGATTGTCAATTCACTTGAGACTCAAAAAGAGGCATGTTTTTCTTTACTACAAGCCAACTCACGGTGCATCTAATGTCAAAAATTATTTAATATGCTTCTCTATGACATTTTTATTCATAAAAGAAAATACACTGATGAAAAACTGTAATTTTCTTTCTGTTTCTAACAGGTAAAAAAATGCGTTAATTTTTACCACATTTCTCATAATGTAGCTTTTCACACTGCAAAATTAAAGAACTTGACAAATCTCTAACCCCTCATAACTTCTTGAAATAAAGAACTACAAGGGACAGGAAATTGTGGAGAGCCTTGATCGCCAACATCTTGAAGGCACGCGGCAAATAGAAAAAGAACCGTTATTATGGGAGTAAAGTAGTATTATAAAATAATAATAATAATAATAATAATATACTCCCTCTATCCCATAATAGATTTGCATATAAAGGCAACAATGGTTATTTATTGTTAGGCATATCCCAAACACCCATACGTCGTGCCGGGAAGCTTCACGAGTGATGTTTATTCCTGGTATCATTGGGGGTTTTGGGCCTCTGAATACATCAGCCTCTTCTCTCGGGTGACCCAACCAGAAACGATCACCTCCCAGCCAGCTTTCCCGGCCTCTCTGAAATGAATCCGCGAATTTTGGCCTAGATTTAGTATCTATGAGATGTGGATGCAAATGTACCAATTATCATGAGACAGAATAGTGTTATATAAATAATAATACACTTTAAAATGAGGCTTGTGGGTTTACCATGATTAACCACGGTAAACCCACAATTCTCATTTTAATTCTGTTTTTTGTTTTGTTTTTGTTTTTTGCTTTAATCTTCTCTTTCTCTTATAAAAAAAGGGAAATGTTCTGCTTTTGAAATTAGCCATTCACTCACCAGTAATTTACCGTCGCCCGAAGAGACACATTTGTAAGGTTGACATACGATTGCTCTTGTGTAGCGATTTTTAACATGATTTTGTTTTAATCTCCGATAATAAATAATATTTATATCTACTCTGTACAGAGCCCTCTTTTAAATTAAATGTTGATAAACAGTGGAATTATACTCCATTTGTTCTGATCTTACCTGGATATATATATATATATATATATATATATATATATATATATATATATATATATATATATATATATTCAAAAGAAAGGTATGGATTTTATTTATTTATTATTATTATAATTTGTTCTATATCATACATTGAGCTCTCATATGAAATCCTGTTTGAAATAATCCTTCCTTTTACATTTTGGTATTATATATATATATATATATATATATATATATATATATATATATATATATATGTGTGTGTGTGTGTGTGTGTGCGTGTGTGTGTGTAAAAGTATATAGAAAATAGGAAAGAACTTGTTAGGTAAATAACTATATATATATATATATATATATATATATATATATATATATATATATATATATTAATGTCATATCTCTTCAGGACATAGACGTTCATGGTACTCCATAGATCTTCGGCTAGGAAAAAGAGTTACAGGAAAAAACGTCACAATTGATTTAGGGCTGCCGAAGTAATTTCAGCTTGGAGTTGAAATTAATTCTTCCATTCATTCGTTTGACGTGTATATTATTTTATACTGTGTACGTGTTTGCTGTCAAATAAATGGAAAATTAATTTCAACTCGGAGTTGAAATTAGTCCTGTCACCTTTAATTTATAAAAGAAATCATCGTGATTTCCTGTGATTGATAAGGGAGTAGGGGCCTTTCTGTCAGCTTCCTCGACATTTTGAATTCAAAGTTGTCTTTTTTGATTGCTTTCCGAACAAGTCCATTTGTAGAATACACGAAAAAAAAAAATGAAACCGAAACTATATTTGCCTTGCAATAATAATTAATCTTACATGGAGGTGGGAAACCTTCACATTTTCATTAATAATCTCGGAGAAAATGACAATCAGGCATTACTTTCAGGAACTTCTACGTAATCTTAGCAAATAATAAAGCTCGTAATGGTTAACAAGCTAGTCTCACAATCCATTACGAGAGTAGTGACTTCGAGCATCACTGAATAGAACTTTTAGAACCTGACACAGTGTTTCCCAGACGTTTTCTCAGTGTACCCCACCTTGACTCTCAGGCCAATCGCCCTCTCTCTCACCGATAGGAAAACATGAATGTAAACTGTAAATACAAAACAATACAGTAAACACTTATGCATTTCAGCTTTTCTATGATGGTGTTGGATAAGATGTCGCCGGAAGAACGTCTGTAGCTATATCGCTCAACATTATAAGCATTGGCCTTTGCAGATGTCGGCTATCTTACCTGGCGCGTCCTGTCCAAATTGGATCAGTAAAATACAAGCACACGTTTGGATTTTTACATTTGGTAAACAATAATAAAATAAAAACATGTGTTCTTTTATTAATGTTATTCTTTGCAAAGCAGGCGTCTTAAGTTTAAATGATTTAGATTATATCATAGAGAAAACATTGTAATGCTTTCTTTGTGTGTGTGTGTGGGGGGGGGGGGTCTAATGCCACTCTATCGTCTCCCGCCATCCACAATTTTCTAACCTCCCTACTTTTACACACTGGCCCTTGGATCTTTCTACCGATCTCAAGTTTTTTTTTTTTTGTTTTTTTTTCGTTCGGGTTGGCTTGTTTAACGGCAGCTTCTATGGGGGATTTAATGCCAACATTTTATTTTCTTGGGAGTTGTGGTAATTTGTTTTGTTTGTTTTTTTTTGGGGGGGGGGTTGGGGGGGTTCAAAAAATCTATTGATGTTAATTTTTTTCCAATAATGTATTACTGCTAATTTTTTATTTTTATTTTATTTTTACTATGAAAATGTATTGCTGATAATTTTTTCCAATGTATTTTTTATATTTTCAGGTTTTGACCCCAGTTTGGGTGGGGGTTCACTATTTGCCCATAGCTGGGAACCTAACAGGTGCTACCACCTTCGATTAGTTTGAACCGAGGAACAACAGCAGTTAGGAGGTGGTTCAACGCTACTCGAAACCTCACGACCAGAGGCTTTGCTGCCGGATGTAGTCTATCGTCCAATTGCCTATGTATAGGGATGTATCGTTTAGTTCTTATTTAATACTGCTCACTTATTGCTTGCCCTGTTGTTCAAGGACACGCTGCCCGGACCAGGAATTCAACTTACATTTACTTATGTGACCAAACTCATGAATCAGCGCTTTTATCCACTAGTCTATTGTCCAATGAAGATCAAGACTAAATATCTCTAGACATGGTCAAGGGAACGAGAACAGTCTACCTGATGAAGGCCGGAGGTCATAGCGACCGAAACATTGTAATGAGATAAACAAAGATGAGGATAATAGTCCGCATGTAAAGAATGTATATAATGATAACTCCTTATCCCAGAAATTCAAACAGAAAATTTTGTCTCTGTTGTTCAATAAACAAACAGGAACGAGTTGCGGAAATATCATGTGACTCAAGATGGTTTCCGTTACCCACTTTACCCTAGACAAGTGGTTTGGTGGAATGTCTCAAGGGACGGCGCTAGGCTTTGGCAGAACTTGTAAACAATCTTTCGCGCACTGATGGGCCCTGCCCAGATGAGGGTCGTTAAATGGGTGTGGAAATCCTTCTTTAAATTGTCATCCAATTCTCATCGTTTCTAAAGTTAGGGTTTCGGGTGTTGGCCACACACACATGGTTAATGTGTAGATGGAGCACACCCATTAGAAAAGAGGAAAAAAAAATGAAAAAAATCAAAATCCATGGGAAAATATATCATGATGTTCTTCAAGCAAAAGTCATGGATATCTCAAATACAAGATGGCGACGACCTAAAACAATGAAATCATTGTTTGTTTGAGTCATTCTGTAATGACGACGACATGTGATATGCTCTTCTTTTATGAAAAAGAATTCAATACCGGTCTGTTCCGAATCCTCACAAACAATTGGAAAACTAATATTATTACTTCT
Organism: Acanthosepion lycidas; assembly: GCA_963932145.1. NCBI lineage: Eukaryota > Metazoa > Mollusca > Cephalopoda > Sepiida > Sepiidae > Acanthosepion > Acanthosepion lycidas. Next base: position 120,135,014 of record OZ010578.1, on the reverse strand, counting down.
ACTTCACACCAAATAATAATGATAATGTCAGTCATCTTCTTATAGATATGCGGTTGGAGTAATGGTTAGCGACTCGGAATGAGATATCGGAGACAAGAGTTCGAATCCCAGTTGTCTCCGTTACATTCCCTTATTCTCGAATAACCTTAGCAAAGCGATGAATCCATGTTTTTTCACCGTAGAAAGTAAGCGGGGCGCAGCATCAACCCCACCCCTTCAATTGTAATTCATTAAGCGAGTCTTGTTTCGCATTACACCATGTGTAAAATGGTGATTTTCTAAGCATATAGATGTGGAACTAGGCCGAATGTATGATGCTCCCAATGAGGATTGAACACACACCCTACTCAGTCGTAACTATTCTAGAGAGAACAAGCTTGCTAATCATTAGATAACATTGAAGTGCCATAATGAATTTTCTAAGCGTAGCTTGAATGTGGCATAAGGCCGAAAAATATAGAGCACCCGGTGGGGATCAAAGTATATATTTCTGTTACTAATTTTTTTCTTCAAAAATGTATTGCTGGTAATAATATTTTTCTTCAAAAATGTATTGCTGGTAATAATTTTTTTATTTAAAAATATATTGCTGGTAATAATTTTTTTATTTAAAAATATATTTCTGGTAATAATGTTTTATTTAAAAATATATTGCTGGTAATAATTTTTTCCTCAAAAATGTGTCGCGGGTAATATTTTTTTCTTCAAAAATATATTGCTGGTAATAATTTTTTTATTTAAAAATATATTGCTGGTAATAATGTTTTATTTAAAAATATATTGCTGGTAATAATTTTTTCTTCAAAAATGTGTCGCGGGTAATATTTTTTTCTTCAAAAATGTATTGCTGGTAATATTTTTTTCTTCAAAAATGTATTGCTGGTAATATTTTTTTTCTTCAAAAATATACTGCTGGTAATAATTTTTTCTTCAAAATGTGTCGCGGGTAATATTTTTTTATTTAAAAATGTATTGCTGGTAATAATATTTTTCTTCAAAATTGTATTGCTGGTAATAATTTTTTTTCTTTAAAAATGTATTGCTTGTAATAATACTTTTCTTCAAAAATGTGTCACTAGTAAAAAATTTTTCTTCAAAAATGTATTGCTGGTTATAATTTTTTATTCAAAAATATATTGCTGGTAATATTTTTTTATTTAAAAATGTATTGCTGGTAATAATTTTTTCTTCAAAAATGTATCGCGGGTAATAATTTTTTTCTTCAAAAATGTATTGCTGGTAATATTTTTTTCTTTAAAAATGTATTGCTGGTAATAAAACTTTTCTTCAAATATGTGTCACTGGTAATAATTTTTTTCTTCATAAATGTGCTGCTGGTAATATTTTTTTACAAAGTTTTTCGGGTATTAAAACCTATTGTACATTTTCATAGTGTTTTGATCCCAGTTTGGAGGTCAACTATTTACCCATACCTGGGACCCTAACAGGTGCTACCACCGAGTCTGGGTGGACCTGAGTACTCCAGCAGTTAAGAAGTGGTTCCACGCTCCTCAAAACCTCTTGATCCGAGGCCTTGTTGTTGAACGTAGTTTATCGTCTTATCCAGGACGCGGATGTAGTTTATCGTCATACCCAGGACGCAGTGTAGTTTATCGTCTTACCCAGGACGCGGATGTAGCTTATCGTCTTACCTAGGACGCGTATGTTGTTTATCGTCATGCCCAGGATGCAAATGTAGTTTATCGTCTTACCCAGGACGCGTATGTAGTTTATCGTCATACCCAGGACGGATCTTTGAGGGGAAAAACATAAGATCACACACATTAACTGAATACAGTTTCTGTGACATAAAGTCTTTCGTAAGGTGTGGGCTATAGTTGTGGGTACAATATTTTGTATTTCTTTAAGGCATGGACTAACAGGAATCCCTTCAATGAGTCTATTGGAGCTTTTTCCAATCAAACCGAGGGCTCCAGCTACAACTGAAATTGTTGATATCCTCATGTGCTACATTTTTGAGATTTCGATTTCAATGTCTTTGTATTTTGATAGTTTTTTGAAGATCTTTAAAGATACATTACAGTCTGCAGGCACTGCCATGTCAACAAGAAGCCGCATTTTGTTTTTGTGGTCTCTAATCACGATATCTGGGCGATTAGCTTTGATTGGTCTGCCTGTGTGTATTGTGAAGTCCCATAAAATTGTTACAGGTCCTATCTCTGTAACTGGGTCTGGTTGGTGTTCATACCAATTTCTTGCAGTTTCTTTTCTGTAAAAGTTGCAGATTTTCCAATGCAGATATTGGCCCACTCTGTCATACCCTGTTTTTTATTCAGTGGGTGTTAATACCGTGCAACCTGATACACGATAGTCAATTGTTTCTGGATATTTAACACAGAATCTGCATTTGGGTCCAACACAATTTTTCAGTATGCGTGCTTGGTAATTTCTAGTTAGCAAACATTGATCGTATGCAGGAAGTATAAAAACCTCTAGCTTCAACTTTTAGACCTGCCCTACGTAACCACTGATGGGTACTGGGTTTGTTTACATCATCTTATGGGCGGAATATTGACCATGAAGAGGTTTATCTTGCCACCGTTTCTGTATCTAGTTCATTGCATCTGCTTTCTTTTTTTAAGGTTTTTGCCGCTGCAGTAGGTGCATTATGGCTTACTTGTACTTCTTTACCCACTTGAAATTCCATTTTGAATTTGTTGACTTTCTTTATTACTGAATAAAGTTTCTTACTTCTTTCATGCTCTTTGACACAGATCCTCATCCAGTCTTCTGTAGTTTCTAAGTATCTTTGAAGGCCGATTGTTGTAGTTTTGCAAGGCAGTTCTTGTTGAACTAATCCTCTTCTTTCTCCTTCGGATCTGGATACATACAGACGATCAACATTAGCTTTAGAATGCTGCATGCGATGGCAAGTAAGAAGCTTTCTCGTTTTGGCGTCAATAACACGCTCGTCTCGCAGATACTAATGAAATGAATCTGATCTTCACCGGGTGCCCTTTTGTTGAGCCGCTGTTTCAAACTTAGTTAAATTTCATAAATATTTACATAGTGCAGACCGATTCTCACGTTTTGAGTTCAATCCTTGTTTGGTGACCCACTGCTGTAGCCATGTTTCAGACGAAAGTAAAATTCATGGAATATATATACAGGCTGCACACCGTAAATCATTGTTTCTCAAGATTTTTTTCTTTTCTTTTTTTTTTTTTTTTTTTTTTTACTTCGGGTACACTTGAAGAATAATTAAAACACTGGGGCACACTTTAAATTTTAATAAGCATAAATTAGTCATAAAATTTGAAAATGGGAAAAAAACTCTAAAGAAGTCTCCTTAAATAAGGATTTATTTTTAAGACATTACATTGTATATTTAAACTGTGGTTTTCATTTAAAGGGATTTATGACGAATCTGTTAATTTTTTTTTAAAGAGGCCAATAATAACTGATTTAAATCCCTCGAGGTAAACAAAAGGCAAAGGATTATCAACTCCTTCTTAGAGATTAAGGAATTTAGCATTCAGTTTATAATATCAAATAACAAAGACTTGACTTTTGGTGTCTCTAACTTTTTCAAAATAAAGATTTTTTAAATATAAAAACAATTCATAAATTACTCTTCTGATAAATTGGGACGAACTTGACTTCATTTCAAGGCACATTAGTATGCCTAGGCGAACCGGTTGAGAAATACTGCCGTAGAGCAATGGTGAGGTAAGCAAGCAAATTTTGAGATTGAATACGTTAATTCCTTGCTGGGGGGGCCTTACTATTTAAACCTTGTGCCAGATTTTTATTTTATTTTAGCTTGTGGGTGTTCATAGCTCTCCACAACTTCCTATCCGTTGTAGCTCTGAGTAATATGTCTCTTTACTATCTCTACTAAACCCTGTTCCGCTATTCATTAGCACAAACTCATTTCCATCTGTGCCGCTTGTCTTCAAACTGCCCTGTGAGTGTCAAATTCTCCAAGCCCACTTTATTCGTTATGTGTCCTAAAAATGTCAACTCTCTTTTTCTGATTCTAAGTATAAGTGTCCTTTCTGTTTCTTTTTCCTTAAAACTTCCTCATTACCCACATATTCAGTCCGTGGTATTCTCAGCATCCTTCTGTAGAACCACATTTCTGTTGCCTCGAGTTTTCTCTTCATCTGCGAGGAAATTGTCCAGCATTTACTGCCATATAATACGATTGATACTACTTTACAGTTTAGTACTATTTTCTTTGTTGCTAACGAAATTTCGTGTTTCTTTATACTTTGCTTAGCTTTTAGAAAACATCTTTCGCTATTCCAATGTGTCTTCGGATTTCTGTGTCATATTTTCCGTCTTTTGTTAAAAGGATTCTCAGAAGACGTCGAAGATTTACCAGACTATGTTACGTAAATTTCAATACAGGCGCTTGATGTAGAGTGATATTTTTTTAAAATTAGCCTCGCATAGACTGACTAGTATAGTGAGATCGATCCTTTAGTAAGGGCTTTACTATGCATATAAGTTTGTGGTAAGTCAGAAAGTGCCACACGGAAATCTGAAGACGCATTGGGATAACGAAAGATGCCTTCCAAAACTTAAGCAAAGTATAAAGAAACAGGAAAATTTAGTTAGAAACAAAGAAAAGAGTACTGAACTAATACATTATATCAGTCCTCCTATATGGCAGAGAATGCTGGACAATCTCCGCACAGCTGAAGAAGACACTTGAAGCAACAAAAGTGTGGGCCTACAGAAGGATGATGAGTATATCATAGACTGAACATGTGAGCAACAATGGATTTTTTGAGAAAACATATTTAACACGACAAGACAGTTGAGATTTCTAAAGCAGGTAATGAGGAAAGATATATTGAACATAGGAAAGGTGGAGGAAAACAGTGCATAACCTACGTAATACGCTTGCGCAAAAGAATAGCAAAATAGGGTTTACGAGAGATGACAGAAAGATAAAATATACTAAATGCTACAAAAGACAGGAAGTGGTGGAAAGCCATGATCACCAACGTCCTGAAGGAACAGAAAGAAAAAGAAGTTTCATGTCTTATTTGATCTAATTAACTCCTAGAATGCTAAAACTATTTAACCTATGAGGGTATGGCGTCCATTTTTTTTTTAGTTGCCGGTGGTGTAACTAAAATTTAAAATCTCCCAGCCCTAAGATTACCATTAGCCAGCAAGTTAGATTAGGCAAAAAGAACTAAAATGGTGCTTCTATAGTTTGATATCTAGCGAGGCATTTGCGACCTACTGTAAGTGCTGTTGCACTTATTATTGCTGGAAAAAGCTCAGGAAAAATGATGACCTGTTTACTGTTTTTTAAGTGACATCAAATCATTTTACAAACATTAAAATTACTATTTGATGTGATTTTTAAAAAAAAATTTTGTATTAAAAATTGTTAATGATTTTTAATATATAACCAGTTCACTGACTTTAACCCTAACCCTAATCCTTAACCCTTGACCCTAATCCTAACCCCTAATTCTAACCTCTAACCCTAGTCCTAACCCTAACATATTTCATACTTTCAACAGTTGGTAAATATCATACCATAGTAGAAAAGGAATAGTAGATATCGTATTATAGTAGAAAATGGATGATAGATATCATATTATAGTAGAAAATGGATGATAGATATCATATTATAGTAGAAAATGGATGATAGATATCATATTATAGTAGTACGTCTAAAATCCTTAAGGAAACTTTATGCAGTAATGAGTTAATTGTGTTACTCTTATTTTTTAATATATCACAAAATCCTTCAGGAAGAGAAAGTCTCTCTGGACTGAAGTGATCTACTAAATTAGTTTTGAAATGTAATCTAACTTGGAATCCCATCCCATCTCAATTCTTACAACAACAAAAATAGAACGAAAGGAAAAAAGAAAAAAAAAACGAAAAAGAAAAAAGGAAAAAAGAGAAAATGATAAAAAGGAAGAAAAGCAAAAAGGAAAAAAGAGAAAATGAAAAAAAGGGAAGAAAAGCAAAAAGGAAAAAAAGAAAAAAGAAAAAGGAAAATAGAGGAAAAAAGAAAAAAGGAAAAAAAGGTAAAATTAAACGGGAAAAAAGAAAAAGAGGAATAAAAAAAAAGAAAAAAGGAAAAAGGAAAAATAAAAAGGTAAAAAAGAAAAAAGGAAAAAAGAAAGAAAGAAAAAAAAAAGGGAAAAGAAAAAAGGAAAAAAGAAAAAAGGAAAAAAGAAAGAAAGAAAGAAAAAAGACAAAAGGGAAAAGAAAAAAGAAAAAAGGAAAAAAAAAGGGAAAAAAAAGAAAAGAAATTCCATCCACTAATAGATTAGTAGGAAATTGACAGTTGTCAGAACGAAATGAAAATCTAACTTGGAATCTCACCCCCACCTCAATTCTTACAACTTATTTCCTTATTTAAAATTACTTATAAACTAATTTCAAAGATTTCAATCTGTGTGTATATATTTGTTTAGACTGAAAAAGTAATCATGGAAGACTGAAAAAAGAAATTGCAAAATTGTTAGCCATGCAAGCAAATAGCAAGATCTGACCTCACCCCTACGCTGTTATTGAAGACCCAAAGGTTGAGAATATATTTGAAAATATTTCTAAATATACAACTCTATCATTTCATGCCATGCAAATTAACAGTTTTATTTTTATATTGTAGCCAAAGTAGACAATAAAAAAAGCCAAATCTCACATAAGTATTGACTAATTTGTTAAGATGGAAAACCTCTGTAGGTATATATAGGACCAAAAACAGTACAAAATTCCAATAAAAGTTAATCTAAGCAAATGATTTGGTTCTTTTAATTACTAATATTACAAAATGAAAGTCAATTTATCATAGTTTAGCTATCAACACTGACAATTTCCAGGCAACTCCTGCAGAAAAGCCGACCCAAATGTAATGCCCTCAAGGCCATACCTATAGAAGGACAGCCGATCACATCTTTCGTAGCAGCAACTGTAGGCAAGTTTTCTCAGTTACCAGATAATTTTTTTTAGCTGTTAGCACTTGACTTTCATTGATCCGACACATAGCAAATTTATTCTGAAAGGAAATTCTCAACTCATCAAATTTATTTTAGTTGTGTTTCTGTATTTTATCATAAATTGCATTTGGATTGTTATAAGTTTGTGAGTATTGTAGGTCAATATTTCCGTAATTCCCCGTGTATAATACGCCTTTATTCATAATACGCACCCCTAAAATTGTGCTGAAAGTGTGGGAAAATGCTTCTACTCATGCATAATACGCACCCCTTGTTTGGTAATCAAACCCTATAAATTGTCCCCCTCCAATTTTGTTACAGCCAGCGTTTCCTACTCTTATTTTAAAAAAATGGTTTTAAACATAGAATATTATTATTCTAATTTAGTTTTGTGATAATCTTTATTTTATTTTACATTTGTAAGTATTGTGAGGTACATATGACTTCACTCAGTTATCTGCCATGCGAGGTACACGTTTAGGCGATCATGTATCTTTCGATACATGACTGACGAGGCGGATTTTTTCCCGCAGTAGGTTGCCATTTCTTTCTGCGTTAGACCAGTTGCTATCCAAGGCTATAGAACCCGGTCTGTCCTGCTATTTACCCATAGCTGAGGGGAGAAGAAGAGGATTCATACCTTTCCCAAGGGTATCAGCACGTAAGTGAATGTAATTCCTCAATCCGAGCCACTTAAAGTATTGAACATTATGGTGATTTAAAAGTTCCACTGGATACCACTGTTCAGTAGGTGTTTTTCTGTTTGATAATATTCGATGCTGTCAAATCAAAGGTTTGCAGAAATACTTTCTAACATCAGCTTTCAACCGAAGAAGTAATTTTGTTTTTTGAATATGAAATGTTTGAATAACATGTTCTACTGTAATAAAAGAAGTTCCGCCAGAATCTTGTCTCAATTTACTAAGTTTAGTTTCAAGATAATCTTCGTGATGGTGTCGGAAATGAATCATTTCAAAACAAAGAGAGTGTATGGGATTATATTGTCAAATATTTAGTGAATTTGTTTACTTAGTTCAATCGACTACAAGACCCACACTACAGATTTGGATGCAGAAATTTCAGTTTGAACTTTGCTTTTGTATTATTTTATGAGCCAAATTTTGCGTTGAAAACAATCAAAATGAGGAGAGTTTAAATTTTTGGTTTGTAAAACATATCACATTTGAACAAACTATGTTTCTATGCTTGATATCATCATCTGGTGCGGATCCTTTTTTACCACAAGTCATGATCTTTTAACACAAGTACAAATTCTCTAAAAAAGATTTCACATGAAAATAAAAATATCTCCTTGAAATATTATACATTTGTATTTGTTTATTCAAAGTTACGTGTCTCTTCGTTCATAGGAATTCGTTAATAATCGTCAAATTTACCAATTAGCTCATTATGGTTTTTGTTTTGGTATGTAAAACAAATAAAAACATGAAACTAATCTCACAGGGGAAATTTTCCTTCTGTTTACATCTGCTTTATCGATTATCTAACAAAATTCACGTCACCCCTAGTATGAGACCTCAGTTGCATGATTGCTTGGCCTATTATCGGCATGGCCTTGAATGCTTGGTCGAGATCGGGAGGTGGGGGGACATACTACATGCTCCTCGCCCGCTCTCGTCAGCGCACGGCTTCCATATGACATCGCCAGTACATGCATTCACATCAAATAATGTAAAGTTACTTATCATAAATATTAATTCACCCCAAGAAATTATAAATGTTAAATCAAAGTTTGTTTTATATTAAATTTTTGACACTCTTTTAAAATTATAATTTTTAAATCAAAATTTGTTTAACTTGCCCTGAAGTTGCTGGAGTTAACGTATCCCACGTTACCGGACACAATCCGAAGCTGTATTTTACCTGGGACTACAATTATGTCGGATTGTTGGAAAGGATAATCCATCTTTGAAGGATGATCCCAATTATATTCATCTGGCTGTAAATCGCAGTAAGAATTTCGTTAACACAGACAATCGAAAAGTACCTGGTGGAACGCCAAAATGAAGAATAAGTCCATGTTCGGGAATAAGTCCATGTTCGGGAATAAGTCCATGTTCGGGACTCATTGCAGCATGATAGACTCTTATTTGTGTGAGTTTCTTTGAAAACGTAAGGCAAAAAAAATCAATGTATTTTCACTCACAAGGCCAACCTGTAGTATCGTTTTCAGACACTTTCCAAAGGTACCGCACGCTGGGATCGTCCTCCTCCAGACCGATAACGCAGGGAAATCTCCTCCGTGGTGAGATTCGAACCCAGGTCTCATGGTCAGAAAGCGAATGTTCTAACCACTCGGCCAACCATACATACATACATACATACATGTGGCTTTTGCCTGGTAATTTTCAAAATAATTTTAGCTCAAGCCTCATTTTTTTATTACATGAAGCATTGTCAGTCATTATTACTCTAGACTTGTTGCACCTTTTCTGTAAATATTTTCATGATAACTTTCTGATGAGCTTTTCTCTTTGGTACCTAGACATTAGGAATTTAAGCGCAGTACTAGATTGGCGGCAAGGTCTCTTCATTTTACAGTTAAAATAACTTGAGATAACGATAAGTTCTACGCTAACAGTTTAATTTCTGGAACTTCTCATTTGTAGAGCTCTTTTCCAATATATATATATATCATTATTTAAATATATATTATTAAATATAACAATGAATGTCTATTTTGTCTGATCATGAGCCGTTCTAACGTTCGAATGTTTGCTTTAATTTCTGGTGAAAATAAAAACAAAACTTGTCCAACATTTGGATATTTTTATCAAGTTGGTCCTAAGGTTTCAGCTCACATGAGCCATCCTCAGAATGTTTATACGGGCAAGAAACAAAGATATCCACCATTATAACAATATAAAGTATAACCATTCTGAAGATGGCTCATGTGAGCCGAAACCTAAGGACCAACTTGATAAATAATATCCAAATGTTGGACAATTTTTGTCTTTATCTCCACCAGAAATTAAAGCAAACATTCGAAGATTAGAACAGCTCATGATCAGACACGATAGACATTCATTGGAGGTCATATTTACTAATATATGTTATATATATATATATATATATATATATATATATATATATATATATATATATAAAGAAAGAAAGAAAGAAAGAAAGAAGAGTAAGATATATAATCCAGTGTTCTTATTGATATTTTTTTTTTATTTTTACAAATTAGTGCTTAATGTAAATTTACAGAGCATAAATATTATAAATTAACTTGTTTAAAATATGGTTTTTATTCGCTTGAAGATGAAATGGAACTAATGATTTTAATTTAATTACAAAATTAAATTTGAAGTTTTTAGCTTCCATTTTTGAAACATGGTTATTACTGTGTAGCGAAAAAAAACATTTTAAATCAGTTAATTTATAATATTATATATATATATATCTGTGTGTGTGTGTGTTTGTGTGTGTGTGCGTGGCCCTCAGTTTTATCTCTAATCCAAGAATTTAATTTCTTTTTTGATGATCGCTTCCTTTATGATGATGGCATTAATGACTAAATTCGACACCAACGTGCAGTTTCAAGACTAGAAGCTTCACCAAAACCTGTTCCCGTCATCCATTCTCTGTTTCTGTTTGCTCTTGCAAGATTTGGTTGAAGGTGAAAGAAAATCAGAGATGAACAAATTACCGATGGCGTGAATTAAAACGGACCTCAACATGCCAGGCAGTGACCCACACACTTGATTTCATGATCTTGCTCTGCGGTACATATGGAATGAGACATGCAGAATCCAGTTATGAAAGCGCAACCGACTGCCGCTGATTTTGCTATAATTTCATGTGGCGCCTTCTATATCATGTCCGTCATGCGTAACACAATTCTTTGGTCTGTGGCTCATCTGCACCCCACACATAATAATCAAGCGGGGGGTTACAGGCTGGGGAGTTAGGTGCCCAGATGTAAGGGGTGATGTCGCCGAAATAGTTTGATAACCATGATTGGATTCTCCTGCTTGTGAGGCATGGAGCAGAGTCCTATTGCCAGACACAGCGTCTTCCAGCAGCCACCCTCTTGACCCGGGGCAGCGTTACCTCCTCAAGGTATTTCATGTAGACCTCCGTGTTGAGTCTGAGGTCATTTTGGGAAAGGAATGGAGGCATAAGTTCACCATCACTAGTGATCACTCCAAATAGCATGATGTTGACTGGATATTTGGTTTTCCCCACTCTCCGTACATCTTTTGGGGACACAGCAAGCCAACAGTAGTTCTGTACGATCCCCATCTTATCCTGGCAGAATTTTTCTTGTTTGAGAAAAACCAAAGCATGTTTGGTTGGAGGAGATGATTGAGTTTGTTTCAAAGCTTCGTAGCGCGGTCTTTCTACTTGTCCTTCATGGCTTGGGATAAAAATTGGTCCGTTTCTCATCTTGTATGAGTAATACCGAATGTTTTCATGCCCTACCCTTCCTGATAAGAAACTCACCCCCCTGTGTCCCTAGCTATGGACCTGACACTTGACTGACTTGGGGGAATCATTGTCAATTATGGCCTAGATCTCAACAACAATTTTCTTATCAAAACAAGCAGAGTTAGTTTTCCGAACTGCCGTACCTTCGTAATCACCATTAGACTCATCCAACTCTTTCTGAATCCTCCGTAATGTCCTCAGATTGACACCCAAACACTCTGAAATGTTCATATTGGAGGTTCCGGTGCGAATGCCAAGCAGTACATCATGCCAAATTTCTGTAGGAGTGAATTGCATCATGGTGCTCTTTTTCTCATAGACGGTGCCCAACTGACCCTACTAAACTGTGCAGTCGACAAAATCAAAGACGCATGAGCGAAATTCAAAATATAAAATGGTGACAATTTAACCACCGCATCCCGTACAGCAAAATCCTGAAAATATATATAGGAATTAATTGATGCTAACATTTCTAGAGTGCATTTAACGTCTGATTAGATACTGTGGATATATTAGCCGTACGCGAGGGTTTTCAGCTCTTTATTTTTTTAAACTATAATACAATAGAAAAGTGAGATATCAGCGCGGAAAGTGGAATCAGCGAAGCGAGTTCAAATTCAGGGTCAGTCTGCTAGATTCATTATCAAAATAATGCCATTTGGAAAGGCATGAATCCGTGCCATACTCTCGCACATATTGTTCAAATAGAAGGTTAGATTGGTTTCTCTAGTTTTGGCTGGTAGTCAGTCTAAAAGAATGAAAACTCTGAATCCAAAGCGCGTAGAAAACAAGGGGAAACTACTCTACTATCTTTCCTATGTAGTCATAGCTATTCACAGATAATAAAATAAAAGGAATCTGTGGAGAGCCATTATCGTCTACGGCCTGAAAGGAAAAGGAAACCTCTGAATTCCAAACCATGGAGAAGGTAAGGGGAAACAATTCTGCTTATCTTTCCTCAAAATGCCCTGGCAACTGATAGATAATAAACCAAAAGGAAACTGCATGGAGTAGAGCCATAGTCGTTTTGTGGCACAAAAATCCCCTGAGCCGACCAAGCATAGAAATGAATTCAATATGAGAACCAGTAATGAGGAGTGCCAGAGAAAAGCGATAATAACAACAAAAATTTCAATATGAGCTCTGGTAAAAACATGCAATGATAACAGTAAAACATTGTAATATGACGACTGATAAAAAAAAATGGTTGCTGAAGACATTAGGTTTAAATACTCAGAAATTCATACACAGATGGCACAGTAGATAAAGACGTTATTTAGATCCAGTGACAGGACCCAAAGAGTGAGCGTTCAATACCTGATTAAGGCAGTAGAGAACTTAGAGAGGGGAATTAATAGGAGATAACTGATAACTGACAACCATTAGACATGGCATGTGGAACTAGAAGAGTCTACCCCAGTGAGCAAAATAAAGGGTTCAGTTCGACATTCCAACCACCTGAAAAAGGCCGAGCGTACAACGGCTGAAACGTTGTAATAAATATGGCGACAAAGATGAGGACAATAGTCCGAATAATATAAATAGTGTAAAAGGAATTTGTGGAGAGCTATGATTGTCTACGGATTTAAAGGAGAAGGACGCCTCTGAATTCCAAGCCATGGAGAAGGCAACGGGAAACCACTTCACTTTTTTCCTTGGTAGCCGTGCCAATTCACGTATAACAAAAGGAATCTGTGGAGAGCCATGACCGCGTACGTCCTGAAATGAAAAAGACATATCTTAATTCCAAACTATGGAGAAGCCAACGGGAAATCACTCCACTATCTTTCCCAAGTAGTCATGGCAATTCACAGATAATAAAATAAAAGGAAACTGTGGAGATCCATGATCGCCTATGTCCTGACGGGACCTGGCATTTTTGATGAATTAACTGCACAACAACTTTTTCTCTCTTCTTGGGAGTTTATTTAAATATTAATATGATAGGAACATTTGCACATGCGTAATTCTGTATTAATTGAAAAACTTCAAGATTTAATATTTATCAATATGAAGGGAGAAAACTTATACAACTACTAACGTTAGAAACCGTCCCGCGGGACTATAATGGCTCTGATATCGCCCACTCGTTCACAAAATAAATTGCGTTAACCTAATGAACGTTGATCTTAGTGTAAGAATTTAGAGATCATTCACAAGGCTATAAATAAATTAAAACGGACTAATACTAGCGCTTAGTAATGAAATTTGATGACTCATCATGAAATTTTGAAATTTTTAACCTAAATTTTGTTTTAGCAGTTTTCTGCATTCGGTCTATTTTTTGTAACCTAAGAAAATGCTTGCCAGTGCTCAGGAGTTAGTACAAGCGTGACTGACAAATAAAACATTGGTATGATATATATATATATATATATATATATATATATATATATATATATATATATATATATATATATATCGCTTTTCAACTACCCATTTTGTATAGTTTAATCGTTTACTTTAATTAATAACTTTCAAACTTTCTTTCCACCTGGTCGGATTTCGCTTAATGTTTTCCATATTGGGGATATTTGATTTTTGACACAAAAACATAGCCATGGGGATTTGGCTTACCAGGAAAAGACATAGGAAAAAACACCATACCACTCATAAAATATTGACAATGTTGCTTAAAAAGTAGAAAATTAAAACTATTCAATCTACAAAAATAGGCAGTCTATATTACTTACAATATGACTGGAAATGTGACTTTTTGTCAGAAATATTCACTTTATTATAAGAATTTCGGGAAATGTGACATTTTATCAGCGATATTCACTTTATTATAAGAATGGCAGGAAATGTGACTTTTCATCAGCAATATTCACTTTATTATAAGAATTTCGGGAAATGTGACATTTTATCAGCAATATTCACTTTATTATAAGAATGGCGGGAAATGTGAATTTCATCAGCAATATTCACTTTATTATAAGAATGGCGGGAAATGTGACATTTTATCAGCAATATTCACTTTATTATAAGAATGGCGGGAAATGTGACATTTTATCAGCAATATTCACTTTATTATAAGAATGGCGGGAAATGTGACTTTTTATCAGCAATATTCACTTTATTATAAGAATGGCGGGAAATGTGACATTTTATCAGCAATGTTCACTTTATTATATGAATGGCGTGAAATGTGGCTTTTATCGGCAATATTCACTTTTTTTATAAAACTAACAGTGCTATTATAATGACGGTAATATTTAAGATTTCGATATAAAGACTTCAAAGAAATTGGGATATTTTTGATTTTTTTTAATTAAATAAGTCTATGAACAGTGTTTGCTTAATGACAATGAAGAACAGATAACCGCAGTTTTGCGATCCCTCACTTCATGTACAGAGAGTTTCAGAAATGTAAGCCTTGATGTACGTACGTCTTCTCAGATGATAATATTATAAAACCTGCACTCGCGCATGCGCACTTTTCGCATTACAAATAGCCGCCCATATGCGAAGGGCACAAATCATCGGTAATTTGTCGCAATACGTAAACATTTTCTTGTTATATCGTTGAATTCATACGTATTTCTTTGGTTACGTATACAAAATATGAAAAGTATATCTGGTTCACACGCTTATAGTGATTTTCCAAGCGTAGCTTAGATGTGGCACAAGGCCGAAAGTATTGGGCACCCAGTGAGAATCGAACTCACTACTCAGTCGTAATTGTTCTAGCGAGAAGGTCTACACGCTTATATATAAAAAAAAGTGACATAATTTATGCGCAGCAAAAAAAAAACAAAAAAAAACAATAAAACGTTTAAATCTTTTTTAATCAAAATACAATTAAGTAGTCATTAATTTGACTAATTTTCATTGAATCCTATTTATTAGGTTGGTGCAAAAATAATGACGTAATAATGTCGTTTTTGACGTATTTTTTAACGTCAAAAAACGATATTATTACGTCATTATTTTTGCGCCAACCTAATATTATATAACTGCTACATTATTTATGATTATTTATTTACACAGTTTAATTTTTCTGTCTGAAGAAACAATATCGATTGGAACAAAAAAGTCACAAGTAAAAAGTCACAAGAAAAAGTTACAACACTCCTGATTAATTATCAAATGTGTTGCTAAAAGAAAAAGAAATTTCAGAAAAATAAATGCATATATGACTCATTTTAAGATTAAAAATGTGTTTTATCGGAAGAATTTGTTATTAGGTTGGTGCAAAAATAATGTCGTTTTCTCACATATGTTACTATGTGAGAAAACGACATTATTTTTGCATCAACCTAATAAAAAAAAATTATTAATATAACCGTCATTTTTTTCATCAGCATTTAGTCTATTCATATATTACTTTATTACTATATAACGATAAATTTAATATAACTTTTCCTGTAACTTTAAATTGTGAAATTTTCTTTTTGTCTGTGAATTTTTTTTTTCTTCTTTTTCAGTGTTTTTTCTTCTTTTTCTTTTTTCTGTTAATTTCCTTTTTTTCTTTTTCTGTGTCTTTTTGCTTTCCTGATCCTCTTCCTTTCTCCTTTTTACTGTGTCTTTTTCCATTTTTTTTTTTTTTTTTTTTTTGCGCCTTTCCTTTTTCTGTCTCATTTTCCTTTTTTGTGTCTTTTCCTTTTTTCTGCGCTTTTTCCCTTTTCTCTCTTCTTTTTCATTTTTTCTTTTCTCTATCATTTTTCTTTTTTTTTCTTTTTCTTAATCTTTTTTCTTCTTCCTCTTTTTCTGTGTCTTTTCTTTCTCTTTCTTAAATTTCCTTTTTCTGTGTCTTTCTGCTTTTTATCTTTTCTGATTATTTTCCATTCTTTTTTTTACTGTGTTTTTTCCTTTTTTTTCTGTACCTTTTCCTGTTTTTGTCTCCTTTTCCTTTTTTTTTCTATGTCGTTATCTTTTTCCCCCTTTCTCTGGAATTTTACTCCAGCCGACTCAATTATTATCTTTAGGGAATTTTCTTGGTCGGCACCCAAAATATATACAACGCTCGTTTTTTTTTCCTTCTTTATTTCGATCTCCACTTCACCATAGAGGAAGCTGCAAGACTTCTGTCATGAAAAAATCTGAGTAACGAACGAAATATTTTTAAGAAAGCGAAACTATACAAATAATGCATTCCTTTTTAGAAAACACAATCCGTAAATGTGGAACCGACTAATAAAAACAATAATATGAAACCGCCATCCAAAAAGTAAATGAGTGCAGCATACTAGATGAGAAGGGAAACAAAAATAGATATGAGTGGGTAGGAACTGTAATGAACTCGGAACTGTGCAACTGTAATTTTAATAGATATCTCTTCAGGGCGTAGATGTTTATATCTCGACACAGCTTTATTTTCTTTCTTATTTATGAAATGCCATAACTTCTTGGGAAATATACTAGAATGTTGACTTCTACACGATTTTGAGTTCAGAGTTTTCTTTCTCTTAGATTGGCTACCAATCAAGGCTAAAGAACTTTTCCTACCCTGCTATTCAAACCAAAGTTGGTGGTATGCCTAGCGTAGTTGTCAGGATTACTGGTGTACCGTGCTGGAATGCCAGACGTATTAGTTGCGTTCGATTTCACACAAATACTTTCGGAATGGTATAAATCCATTTCTGCTTCCCTCAATCTACAGATTAATAGCAGCACAGACTAAGTTTTCTTAGCCTTAGGGAGCAACCAGTCTGAAAAGAGATGTGCTCCCTCATTCTATCTAGTCCTAGACATACCACAAATGCTACGGCTACAGTTCAAGTGATGTCCCTACCACCCTAATAGGTTACGGGACTCGTAATGTGTCCTGACTTGAGCTATGGTAGATGGTTTCGTGATTTTTCCAAGGGCATTTGTCCGTCCTGGGTATGATAAAAAATATTACCAGACAATAAAAATCTTGTCGGCATTAAATAACCCATTGAGGTTGATATATCGGAAAGCTAACTAAACCAAACCAATATATATATATATATATATATATATATATATATATATATATATATAGATAGATAGATAGATAGATAGATAGATAGATAGATAGATATTGCCAGTCTTGTCGACATTAAATAACACCATTAAAGTTGATGTGCCGTAAAAGAAACCAAACCAATATATACTGAGATAGATAGATAGATAGATAGATAGATAGATAGATAGATAGATAGAAAAAATATTACCAGCAATAAAAAATCTTGTCGGTATTAAATAACCCACTGAGGTTGATATGCCGTAAAACGAAACAAATCAAACCAACGCCATTTGTGTGAAAGTGAACGCAACAGACTGAGATGGAATTCGAACTCGACTCATCGATTCCACTCCCAGAGCCGAGAGGCCGTTACACTATCCCTACATCCCTCTGAACGCTGCTGCTGTGGGAACTCCATAAATACAACATGAAAACTTATGACATGACCTATCATACTTAGATCCTCAAATGTTTTATACTCTTCAATATTGACTAAAGATTAGTAGCATTACATTTTTAATACTAGAATTCATCCTATACAAGGCTTAAAAGTACTCAAGGCAGAGTCTTAAAATATTTATGATTAATGAGATGAAATATGAGTGAAAGAGATGGTAAACTATTGATCTTTGACTTGAAGAGCTTAAGACTGTCGTTGTTCAAAGAAACTTTCACACGGGCAAGAAAGCATCCACGCGGGAGTCTGTTTACAAAGTAGCAGTTCTTGGGAAGGAGCTGTCTCAAAGTAACTTTCTCCTTACGTTTAGAATACGGGGGAACTGAGGGTGATTCGACACCATGGAAGTGGCGTAACGTAAAAGACATAAACGTAAAAGACTTAAAGAATGGAGATCATTTGAACATTTGCCATGGAAATAGCTATAAAGGAGCAATAGGCTTGAGAGTTGGTAAAAAGTCTGCAGAGTGATAAATATGCCTTTATCCACAAGATCATGTAAACGATTTTGAATTCTATCAAAGCTGGGAAGCGAGGATTAAACAGCGCCAGCCCAAATATGGCAGTAATATTCCATCCGACTCTTGTCAAAATAAAGCGTAGCAGGAGTCAGATGCTTATCGAAGTTGTAGGATAAGCAGACAACTTTTCCAGCAATGGATCGTATATAAAGGCCGTTCCAATTACTTGGACCGATTTTAAATGTGAATTAAGTTTAAGCGTTTAATGAGGTTTTCTCTTTTTCTTTCAGATTGAACAACTTAAGTAATTGGCAATTTCAACCATTGAAAGATTAACAATCAAACGTGTTAAAGTTATCAAAGCCTATTACAAAAATGGACGTTCAAATAGAAATGCATTTCGCACACTTAGTGATTTTTTGGTCAGCATAATCGACCAACCAAAGTGCATTTGGAAACGACGTAACGTTGTTGTGGAGAGGTTCAATTCCTGCACGCGATGACGAATAGACTTTGTTTGCATTTTCGGCCACATTTTTAGTTGAACGGCGTAAACGAGCAGGCAATGGTGTTTTCACATCTGCTACCGACCCAGTTTATTTGAATTTACGAACAATTTTTCCAATTGTTTGAATTTACGCAAAATTTTTCCAATTGTTTGAATTTACGAACAATTTTTCCAATTGTTTGAATTTACGAACAATTTTTACTATTTTCTGAATTTACGAACAAATTTTTCCAATTTTTTAAATTTACGAACAATTTCTTCCAATTGTTTGAATTTACGAACAATTTCTTCCAACTGTTTGAATTAATGAACAATTTTTCCACCTGTTGAATTTACCAACAATTTTTCCAATTGTTTGAATTTACGAACAACTTTTTCCAATTGTTTGAATTTACGAACAATTTCTTCCAATTGTTTGAATTTACGAACAATTTCTTCCAACTGTTTGAATTAATGAACAATTTTTCCACCTGTTGAATTTACGAACAATTTTTCCAATTGTTTGAATTTACGAACAATTTCTTCCAATTGTTTGAATTTACGAACAATTTTTCCAATTGTTTGAATTTACGAACAATTTTTCCAATTGTTTGAATTTACGAACAATTTTTCTAATTGTTTGAACTTACGGCGAATTTTTACTATATTCTGAATTTACGAACAATTTTTTCCAATTGTTTAAATTTACGAACAATTTTTACAATTGTGTGAATTTACGAACAATTTTTCCAATTGTCTGAATTTACGAAAAATTTTTTCCAATTGTTTGAATTTACGAAGAATTTTTCCAATTGTCTAAATTTACGAACAATTTTTTCCAATTGTTTGAATTTACGAACAATTTTTTCCAATTGTTTGAATTTACGCAAAATTTTTCCAATTGTTTGAATTTACGAACAATTTTTACAATTGTTTGAATTTACGAACAATTTTTCCAATTGTTTGAATTTACGAACAATTTCTTCCAATTGTTTGAATTTACGAACAATTTTTCCAATTGTTTGAATTTACGAACAATTTTTCCAATTGTTTGAATTTACGAACAATTTTTCTAATTGTTTGAACTTACGGCGAATTTTTACTATATTCTGAATTTACGAACAATTTTTTCCAATTGTTTAAATTTACGAACAATTTTTACAATTGTGTGAATTTACGAACAATTTTTCCAATTGTCTGAATTTACGAAAAATTTTTTCCAATTGTTTGAATTTACGAAGAATTTTTCCAATTGTCTAAATTTACGAACAATTTTTTCCAATTGTTTGAATTTACGAACAATTTTTTCCAATTGTTTGAATTTACGCAAAATTTTTCCAATTGTTTGAATTTACGAACAATTTTTACAATTGTTTGAATTTACGAACAATTTTTCCAATTGTCTGAATTTACGAACAATTTTTTCCAATTGTTTGAATTTACGAAAAATTTTTCAAATTGTCTAAATTTACGAACAATTTTTTCCAATTGTTTGAATTTACGCAAGATTTTTCCAATTGTTTGAATTTACGATCAATTTCTTCCAATTGTTTGAATTTGCGAACAATTTTTCCAATTGTTTGAATTTACGAACAATTTTTCCAATTGTCTGAATTTACGAACAATTTTTTCCAATTGTTTGAATTTGCGAAAAATTTCTTCCAATTCTTTGAATTTACGAACAATTTTTCCAATTGTTTGAATTTACCAACAATTTTTCCAATTGTTTGAATTTACCAACAATTTTTCCAATTGTTTGAATTTACGAACAATTTCTTCCAATTATTTGAATTTACGAACAATTTTTACTATTTTCTGAATTTACGAACAATTTTTTCCAATTTTTTAAATTTCTTCAATTTCTTCCAATTGTTTGAATTTACGAACAATTTCTTCCAACTGTTTGAATTAATGAACAATTTTTCCAACTGTTGAATTTACCAACAATTTTTCCAACTGTTGAATTTACCAACAATTTTCCCATTTGTTTGAATATACGAACAATTTCTTCCAATTATTTGAATTTACGAACAATTTTTCCAATTGTTTGAATTTACGAACAATTTTTCCAATTGTTTGAATTTACGAACAATTTTTCCAATTGTTTGAACTTACGGCCAATTTTTACTGTATTCTGAATTTACGAACAATTTTTACTATTTTCTGAATTTACGAACAATTTTTTCCAATTTTTTAAATTTCTTCAATTTCTTCCAATTGTTTGAATTTACGAACAATTTCTTCCAACTGTTTGAATTAATGAACAATTTTTCCAACTGTTGAATTTACCAACAATTTTTCCAACTGTTGAATTTACCAAAAATTTTCCATTTGTTTGAATATACGAACAATTTCTTCCAATTGTTTGAATTTACGAACAATTTTTCCAATTGTTTGAATTTACGAACAATTTTTCCAATTGTTTGAATTTACGAACAATTTTTCCAATTGTTTGAACTTACGGCCAATTTTTACTGTATTCTGAATTTACGAACAATTTTTACTATTTTCTGAATTTACGAACAATTTTTTCCAATTTTTTAAATTTCTTCAATTTCTTCCAATTGTTTGAATTTACGAACAATTTCTTCCAACTGTTTGAATTAATGAACAATTTTTCCAACTGTTGAATTTACCAACAATTTTTCCAACTGTTGAATTTACCAACAATTTTTCCATTTGTTTGAATATACGAACAATTTCTTCCAATTGTTTGAATTTACGAACAATTTTTCCAATTGTTTGAATTTACGAACAATTTTTCATTTTGTTTGAATTTACGAACAATTTTTCCAATTGTTTGAAATTACGGCCAATTTTTACTGTATTCTGAATTTAAGAACAATTTTTTCCAATTGTTTAAATTTACGAACAATTTTTCCAATTGTGTGAATTTACGAACAATTTTTCCAATTGTCTGAATTTACGAAAAAATTTTTCCAATTGTTTGAATTTACGAAGAATTTTTCCAATTGTCTAAATTTACGAACAATTTTTTCCAATTGTTTGAATTTACGAACAATTTTTTCCAATTGTTTGAATTTACGCAAAATTTTTCCAATTGTTTGAATTTACGAACAATTTTTCCAATTGTCTAAATTTACGAACAATTTTTTCCAATTCTTTGAATTTACGAACAATTTTTCCAATTGTCTGAATTTACGAACAATTTTTTCCAATTGTTTGAATTTACGAAAAATTTTTCAAATTGTCTAAATTTACGAACAATTTTTTCCAATTGTTTGAATTTACGCAAGATTTTTCCAATTGTTTGAATTTACGATCAATTTCTTCCATTTGTTTGAATTTGCGAACAATTTTTCCAATTGTTTGAATTTACGAACAATTTTTTCCAATTGTTTGAATTTGCGAAAAATTTTTCCAATTGTTTGAATTTACGAACAATTTTTCCAATTGTTTGAATTTAAGAAGAATTTTTCCAATTGTTTGAATTTACGAACAATTTTTCCAATTGTTTGAATTTACGAACAATTTTTCCAATTGTTTGAATTTACGAACAATTTTTCCAATTGTTTGAATTTACGAACAATTTTTCCAATTGTTTGAACTTACGGACAATTTTTACTATATTCTGAATTTACGAACAAGTTTTTCCAATTGTTTAAATTTACGAACAATTTTTCCAAATTTTTGAATTTACGAACAATTTTTCCAATTGTCTAAATTTACGAACAATTTTTTCCAATTGTTTGAATTTACGAACAATTTTTTCCAATTGTTTGAATTTACGAAAAATTTTTCCAATTGCTTGAATTTACGAACAATTTTTCCAATTGTTTGAATTTACGAACAATTTTTCCAATTCTTTGAATTTACGAACAATTTTTCCAATTGTCTTAATTTACGAACAATTTTTTCCAATTGTTTGAATTTACGAAAAATTTTTCAAATTGTCTGAATTTACGAACAATTTTTTCAAATTGTTTGAATTTACGCAAGATTTTTCCAATTGTTTGAACTTACGAACAATTTTTCCAATTGTTTGAATTAACGAACAATTTTTCCAATTGTTTGAATTTACGAACAATTTCTTCCAATTGTTTGAATTTACGAACAATTTTTCCAATTGTTTGAATTTACGAACAATTTTTCCAATTGTTTGAATTTACGAACAATTTTTCCAATTGTTTGAATTTACGATCAATTTCTTCCATTTGTTTGAATTTGCGAACAATTTTTCCAATTGTTTGAATTTACGAACAATTTTTTCCAATTGTTTGAATTTGCGAAAAATTTTTCCAATTGTTTGAATTTACGAACAATTTTTCCAATTGTTTGAATTTAAGAAGAATTTTTCCAATTGTTTGAATTTACGAACAATTTTTCCAATTGTTTGAATTTACGAACAATTTTTCCAATTGTTTGAATTTACGAACAATTTTTCCAATTGTTTGAACTTACGGACAATTTTTACTATATTCTGAATTTACGAACAAGTTTTTCCAATTGTTTAAATTTACGAACAATTTTTCCAAATTTTTGAATTTACGAACAATTTTTCCAATTGTCTAAATTTACGAACAATTTTTTCCAATTGTTTGAATTTACGAACAATTTTTTCCAATTGTTTGAATTTACGAAAAATTTTTCCAATTGCTTGAATTTACGAACAATTTTTCCAATTGTTTGAATTTACGAACAATTTTTCCAATTCTTTGAATTTACGAACAATTTTTCCAATTGTCTTAATTTACGAACAATTTTTTCCAATTGTTTGAATTTACGAAAAATTTTTCAAATTGTCTGAATTTACGAACAATTTTTTCAAATTGTTTGAATTTACGCAAGATTTTTCCAATTGTTTGAACTTACGAACAATTTTTCCAATTGTTTGAATTAACGAACAATTTTTCCAATTGTTTGAATTTACGAACAATTTCTTCCAATTGTTTGAATTTACGAACAATTTTTCCAATTGTTTGAATTTACGAACAATTTTTCCAATTGTTTGAATTTACGAACAATTTTTCCAATTGTTTGAATTTACGAACAATTTCTTCCAATTGTTTGAATTTACGAACAATTTTTCCAATTGTTTGAATTTACGAACAATTTTTCCAATTGTTTGAACTCACGGACAATTTTTACTATATTCTGAATTTACGAACAATTTTTTCCAATTGTTTAAATTTACGAACAATTTTTTCAAATTTTTGAATTTACGAACAATTTTTCCAATTGTCTGAATTCACGAACAATTTTTTCCAATTGTTTGAATTTACGAACTATTTCTTCCAATTGTTTGAATTTACGAACAATTTTTCCGATTGTTTGAATTTACGAACAATTTTTCCAATTGTCTGAATTTACGAACAATTTTTTCAATTGTTTGAATTTGCGAAAAATTTTTCCACTTGTCTGAATTTACGAACAATTTTTCCAATTGTCTGAATTTACGAACAATTTTTCCAATTCTTTGAACTTACGAACAATTTTTACTATTTTCTGAATTTACGAACAATTTTTTCCAATTGTTTAAATTTACGAACAATTTTTCCAATTGTGGAAATTTACGAACAATTTTCCCAATTGTTTGAATTAACGAACAATTTTTCCAATTGTTTGAATTTACGAACAATTTTTCCAATTGTTTGAATTGACGAACAATTTTTCCATTTGTTTGAATTTACGAATATTTTTTCCAATTGTCTGAATTTACGAACAATTTTTTCCAATTGTTTGAATTTACGAACTATTTTTCCAATTGTTTGAATTTACGAACAATTTCTTCCAATTGTTTGAATTTACGAACAATTTTTCCTATTGTTTGAATTTACGAACAATTTTTCCAATTGTTTGAACTTACGAACAATTTTTCCAATTGTTTGAATTTACGAACAATTTTTCCAATTGTTTGAATTTACGAATAATTTCTTCCAATTGTTTTAATTTACGAACAATTTCTTCCAACTTTTTGAATTAATGAACAATTTTTCCACCTGTTGAATTTACGAACAATTTTTCCATTTGTTTGAATTTACGAATATTTTTTCCAATTGTTCGAATTTACGAACAATTTTTCCAATTGTTTGAATTTACCAACGATTTCTTCCAATTGTTTGAATTTACGAACAATTTTTCCAATTGTTTGAATTTTCGAACAATTTTTCCAATTGTTTGAATTTACGAACAATTTTCCACTCGCTGCAAAAGCTTGGAATTGATATGGTAAGTACTGTTACCAAAAATAAGATTCGTAGCTCTCGGCAATGTTTAAGCATTTCGTTTTAAACATCATTTGAGAAAAAGTAAAGAAATACCTAATTTCTGCAGGTTTTTGTTTACAAACTGATTTCAACATAAAGTTTATATCGTTTTTATATTAAATTCATTGAATGGAAAATATATTAAAACACGAATTCTGATTAAGAACCTCAACAAGAAAAATATACTTTTCTCTGCTGTATTCGATAAGTAAAAATGTGTAAAAATTGTAAAAGATTACAAAAATGGTTACTCAATAAAGAAGATCTTATTTGTTAAGCCATAATTAATCAAAACAAAAATAGATAAGTGCATATATTACCATAATACTGCTAGACACAAATTATAAAACAAAATGCTTTAAATTTAACATTGTTTATTGAAATTAACATTAAAACTACAACATTGTATAATAGGTTACATCATAATATAGCTTAATTGTTCAGTATAATTTCCCTTTGAAGTAAGTGAAAGTCTTATTTGATGGCACAATGATTTAGTAACAATGTGATTGTGCCATGCAATTTGTTCATGTACAATTCGTAAAGCTTCAATAAATTACACATTCTATAAGGCTTTCACTGATCACCGGAATGAAATTCCAACGCTACGATTTTAATCTAAACTTAATCTTTAAACTTGTTTCCTCAAATAACCGCAAAAATTTGTTGAAAAAATGTTTATTTATAATGCCAAGCCCCAATTTTCAAATTGAGTGCAATGCATCGCTTCCTAAATCGACCTGCTCTAATGCAGCAGGCCCTCTCCCAGCTTTAGGTGCACACTGACGTGAACGCTATGTGGAGAAGTCATTAGCCGGGTAAGAAGCTGAGGCGAGGGTCGATTTCTATGTTTACATATATACAATTGTCTGCTGGCTGTGGGGGTTAAAAAATAACGCCTTTTAAAAATTTTGTCCCACTGTGTATGAGAAGAACTCTGACTTAACAAAGTGCTGATGCATATATAAATAAACCCGGGTATCTTTTGCAGGTACTATTACAGTCATAAGAATAATACTTTTACACTTAGCCTCTTCCTTTTCTTTGTTTTTTTTCTTCTCGTTTCGTTTCTTTTTTTTTTTTTTTTTTTTTTTATTTATATATTTATTTAATATTTTGGCGACAATATACATTTCAAAGTACAACTTATGCCAATACCTACGTTGAATCAGGGTTTACTTTGGGGAATTCTTTCTCGTGAGATCAAAAACGAATTTACACATACCTTCAAAAGAAAATGAAGATACTTACATGAGAATCGACACTCTCGGGAAATGTGAGTAAAACCGCATCAGAAAACGCATGTAATGATTCTATTTTCTCAAGATTGTTGAAAGAAAATACTTTAAAAAAGAACTCATTCTCTGCCGACCCTACCAACATTAAGCGAATAATCATCACCTACGAAAAATTCATTGGTTATAATAACTTCGCCTTTATCTATTTATTTATTTTTTTTTATATTCTTTCGTCCTTATATGAATACCTATCGCCTTCCTCTCATATTGTGGTTATCTACATAACTTAGCAGGGTTTGACACAAGGTAAAGTGACAACTCGGGAGAAAATAATCCTAATACGTAACCGCGATGGTATATGTAAAAGCTTAATGACCAGCCTACGTTGCTTTATTCATCATTCGGCTGGGATCAAAGTGTCATATCTTCTTCACGTCTCTCTCTCTCTCTCTCTCTCTCTCTCTCTCTCTCTCTCTCTCTCTCTCTCTCTCACTCACTCTCTCTTTTTCTCTGGATAGTTAACACGAAATCTTTGAGGGGCACCTGGCCGCTCGGATTGTCTTTTTCCATCAGGGAAACCACTTCTATAGCCGGGGCGTGATGTTACCAAATAGACCACGAGAGACTATTACCAACAGCATATTAGCGCTACAGGAGCGGTTACCCTGATGGAAAAAAACTAAATACGTGTTCTATTCCTGTCGGGAAGCACATTTTGCTTCAGAAGGATTTCTCGATCTAGGCCGGTTGATAACAATGCCACTGTTTAAGAAAATATTCGTGATACTCATGTTTGTAATGCGCTTTATAGGACACTGCTGGCGAGTAAGACAAGACCTTACGTGTGAGGCACTCCTCTGGACACCTAACCATGCCGCAAGGCGGTCGGGTCGCCCAGCAACCACCTACATTGACCAACTATGTTTTGACACAGAATCTATACTAATGAACTTCCGACCTTGATGCAGGACAATAATGATTGGTATGATAGACTTATGAATGTCCAAGATAGCTCGACTGAATAATAATTAAGAAAATAAAAATCAAGGACCATAACTCAAACTCATGTAGCCAGTAAGAAATAACCTTTATAGTAATGAGAAATAATATCGGAATAGCAAAATTCATTTAAAAATTAATATATATATATATATATATATATATATATATATATATATATATATATATATATATATATTATTTCTCATTACTATAAAGGTTATTTTTTACTGGGTACATGAGTTTGAGTTATAGTCCTTGATTTTTATTTTCTTAATCAGTTGCTATTAGAGCGAATGGAAAGATCGCGAATGGCCGAGGAAAGAGCTAGATGAAATAGAAACCAAGGAAAGATCCAAGACTATCCAGGCGATTGCATTACTGAAAGCAGCTACAATATTGAGGAAAGATCTGGACTATTAAGGAGATTTGCTGTCACCTATCATCCACTGTAAGGCACCAGTTACCACTGTTATGGTTATTTACTCTGGTCTTCCCATTGAGACGAGATGTGACACAAAATCGGGTTTAACGTGGGCGACCCGAGCGCGTGCACCCGGGCCAAGGACAAAAATTGTCCAGCCACCGAAACCGTCGGTTGTGCTGGCATCGATATGACTACCAATCCCTCTTCTTTAGTGCAATTGTTGGGTGCAGCCTCGAGCAGATCTTCTCCGGGACCGGACACCTCACAATTTTTATTTTCCCCGACTGCGTCACTGCTCTGCCCAAAGACGGAGACGCAACAGAAAGATGATAAACCCTACCCGACATGATATGCACACGCAATTAAATACTACTACTACTATATCATCATCATCATCATCACCATCATCATCGCAGCAGAAATCGGAAAATGCATGGAAAAGAAAAATCCCCAAATACTCTGGGATCCCGCCATCCTGAACGACCACCGTATCCAAGCAAGAAAAATGAGTTTGATAAAAGTTAATAAAGAAAAAAAAAACCCTGTCATGGACGTGACTCTGGCAGCAGACGAAAAGATGAACAATTGCAAAAATATCAGGACCTTGCTCGGGAGCTGAGAAAAGTATAAGATGAGACGGTGTGGATCGTATCCATAAGCGTAGGAGCAGACGTTAATCCTGTCTATTTTCGCGCCGAACTGCTCACCCTCAGTAACTCGCGCGCTCTGAAACTACTAACAACAACACAGCATCGTGAATGGTGATGACTTTAAATACAGTTAATGGCACACCCACCAGCCACTTTTTAATAGTGCTTGTTTCAAGGACGATCGCTCAACACTTAGACGTACGATGCATAGTACTGAGGCTGGTATTGCTGCGGTTTGCGAGGATACTGGGGATGGTGCTGCATAGTTACTCAGTTTTCAGTTATGACCACCAGACATCTGGTGGGAATATGCGAATGCATGAATAATAATAATAATAATAATAATAATAATAATAATAATAATTGACCATCTTGTATCAGGTTGCCCAGTATTGGCCCCCACTGAATATATAATCAGGCACGAGAGAGTGGGCCAATATCTGCATTGGAAAATCTGAAACTTTTATGGAAAGGAAACTGAAAAAAAAATTGGTATGAACACCACTCAAATCCGGTTACAGACATATGACCTATAAAAATTTTATGGGACTTTACAATACACACAGACAACATTCAAAGCTATCGCCCAGATATCGAGATCAAAGGGCACAAAAACAGAATGTGTTTTTTTATTGACATGTATCTTTGAATATATTTCAAAACATAAAAAATTTAAAAATACAAGGATCTTGAAGTGGAAATCTGAAAAATGTGGCACACGAGGGCATCAATAAATCGGGTTGTAGTTGGAGCCCGCGGATTGATTGAAAGTTTCCGACAGACTTATTGAAGGGATTCCTTGTAGCCCATGCATTAAAGAAATACAAAAAAATTCTACTCACAAGTACAGCTCACACATTACGAAGATCTTTATCTATGCAAAATGTCTGTGATTTTTTTTTTATATATATAAAAATGATTAGTGGAACATGTCATGAAGCCATTTCTGATCTTAGGTCTCTGATTGGGACCCGAAAAGAAATGTGTATACAACAAAAATCAAAAGCAATAATAATAATAATAATAATAATAAATCATGTTGAAAATACATGTCTTTTAATAGATGTTACATCCCCAACCGACGAAAACGTATCTTTGAAGACGTTTCGGAAAATCGGAAATACAAGGACCTCGAAAAAAGAAGTTTACTTATTCCTATTGGAGCTTTGGAAATCATATATACAAAAAGCAAACAAATATGTGGAGAAAATTACTGGCAGCCCTAAAATATGGGAATTGTAAAAAAAAAAAGTATACTAATGTGTTCTTCAATCAACTTGCGTGGATTCTTCACTCTACAGTGACCATTTTTTCTCTGATTGCATGGCATCTCATCTGTTTGCATCTTCGGATACAAAAACCTGCTTTAAGACAAATCGTACTACACAAAGCAAAAGATAAAATACAATAATAATAATAATAATAACGGTAATATTAGCTGTTTCCTTATAAGGAAACATCAGACATTTATTGACCGAGCAGTCTATGTTCCTCAAGTTATGCTTTTCTCCACAACCTGGCCATCAAGTTGGGATCAAAGTGTAGTACCTGTTCTCATAATCTCTAATAGTAATGCTAATATTAGCCGTTTCTCTATAAGGAAACATCCGGTAATCATTGACTGAGCAGCCTATGTTCCTCGGGTTATGCTTTTCTTCACTACATGGCCATCAGGCTGTAATCAAAGTGTAGTACCTGTTCTCATCATCTCTTATAGTAATGCTAATATTAAGGAAATATACGGAATTCACTGACTGAGCAGCCTCGAGTTACGCGTTTTTTCACTCCCTGGTTATCAGGCTGGGATCGAAGTATAGTGTCAGTTCTCCTCATCTAATATTAGCCGTTTCTTTATTAGAGAATAATAATAATAATAATAATAATAATAATAATAATAATAATAATAATAACGCTGGCGACGTGCTCCCTCACTCACTATTAGTAATAATGCAAGTATCCCTGTAAACCAATCGTTTGGTATTTGCGAGAACACCTACTTCTGTTTATATTTATTTATTTGTAAAAGTATTCAGCTTTGCTTTCAGACAATAGATAGATAAATTTGAAACAAATGGCGTAGATATGAAGATGCAGACAAACAGATAGATAGATAGATAGATAGATAGATAGATAGATAGATAGATAGATAGATAGATAGATAGATAGATAGAAAAGACTGAGACAGACTGAGACAGATAGAGAAAAAGAAAGGAACACATATATAAACATAGATAGATAGATAGATAGATAGATAGATAGATAGATAGATAGATAGATAGATAGATAGATAGATACAAAACAGACTTAGAAAGAAAGAAAGAAACAGACGTAGACATATACAAAGAAACAGAAGTTAGATATAAAGAAAGAAACAGACGTAGATAGATAGATAGATAGATAGATAGATAGATAGATAGATAGATAGATAGATAGAAACAGTCTGAGACAGATAGATAGATAGATAGATAGATAGATAGATAGATAGATAGATAGATAGAAGAAAGAAACAGACTGTGGCAGATAGAGAGAAAGAAACACATATATAAACATAGATAGATAGATATGAACAGAATGAGATAAATATGAGGAGATAGATAGATAGATAGATAGATAGATAGATAGATAGATAGATAGATAGATAGATAGATTTATTTTAAATAACTGACACAGAAAAATAGAATGGCAGACCTACAGATATTTCAACGCATTTCCTCCTGTAAAATGGCTTCCTGCCTACCTGATATGTCTACCAAAAGGTGCACATTGCCATTTCTCTTGCTCATATCAGACGTTAAAAATATCTTTCCCTCCTGTTGTATTACAGCTTTCTTTGACTTTTCGCTTGCACTTTTGTTTTCTTACAAAAATCGGGTTCCATTCTCTACTGAATTAGGGCCCACGCTGAAAGATCTTGAAAAATATTTCAATTAGTCATAAAATGAAGTGATTTTTGTTTATGTAATTAATAAACAGTAAAATCCAAAATTTCCTCATATGTGGAATAGCCTATTTCGGCAGACGAAAATATCGGTCGTCTGTCTTATCAACTGAGGTCTGAGTTCGTGTAAAAAATAGAAAGCTAACTGTGAAAACTAAAAGAAAAAAAAAAAAAAAGAAAACGGTCAAAAAACTAATACAGAATTAATTTATCGATTTCAATGTTTCAGTTAGACGAAATGCACGAGACAGAGGTCAAAGGAGGGTAGAAGGTATTTGTCTTAAAGGGAAGAAGTTTTATAAAATTAAACCTGAATACAATAATAATAACAATAATAATAATAATAATGACGGTAATATTAGCTGTTTCCTTATAAGGAAACATCAGACATTTATTGACCGAGCAATCTATGTTCCTCGGGTTATGCTTTTCTCAACAACCTGGCCATCAAGTTGGGATCAAGGTGTAGTACCTGTTCTCATATGACATTCATTCGTGATCATATAAAGAATGAAATATTAATTTAAAATTAAAAGAGAAAGAAAAAGGGGTCTAAAAATAACTTTAAAATCTATAGATAAAAGGATGTAATGGATTAATGGAAAGAGAGTTGGGGAGATCTCAGAGTAGGGGAAAGTTTATAAATTATAATTAATATAGGTAAAGAGGTTATAGAGGGAGAAAATATAGAAATTAGAATTAGTTATACTTTCAACATTTGAAGAATTAGAGGGGAGGGAGTATTATGGAAATATA
Source organism: Acanthosepion lycidas (assembly GCA_963932145.1). Classification (NCBI taxonomy): domain Eukaryota; kingdom Metazoa; phylum Mollusca; class Cephalopoda; order Sepiida; family Sepiidae; genus Acanthosepion; species Acanthosepion lycidas. The sequence goes on along the minus strand of OZ010578.1, from coordinate 120,103,046 downwards.
CTAGCTAATTAAGTTAAATATATTATGGAAATTTGAATTTGTTTTAATAACCACATTTTAACATTTTTTAATATTTTATATTACTTGGATTCACTTCGATTATATACCAACGGATTTGTTACCTTTACTATATATATATATATATATATATATATATATATATATATATGTATGTATGTATGTATGTATAAAGACGTAACTCATTGAATAATTTAGACAAGTTTTGTCTGCTTATTTTCAATAGGATCGTGTCATATCCACGGACAATCTTCTTAGCACCCTTATTAGAAGAAGAGGGACAATTACCATGTTGATGCCTATTCATTTATTCGAAGTACTCTCTACATTAGCACAATGCCATCATCTGTGTTTGTTGTTTTTGTGTTTTGTTTTATCATAAGATAAAATCATTGTGTTCATCTGAAAAATAAATTTTTTTAACTGTGAAGTGAGAAACGCTAAGGTTATGTACCGTACGATTTAAATTTAACAATTTAAACGTCAGGGGAGGTAACTAAGTTTTTAAATGGCTATATGTCTCCTTTTTTTTCCCAAAAAAAAACTATTAGTTCAAAGATAGAGATGTTAAACTATCTACGGTAAACATTTTAAAACATTTGTGCAGCATCCATAATTAACTTTATAAACGGTAGGTTTCAATTTTTAATATATATATATATATATATATATATATATATATATATATATATATATATATATATATATAGCCACAGCTACGATTTCGACGACATTTGATCTTCCACTGATCTAAAATCAAAAACACAACGTGGGCAGAGCTGATGTGGATCGAAGCGGCCAGCGATTAACAACCAACTTGAAACAGCTTTAACATAAACCAGCGCAGAGTTAGTCCGTTGTTAAAGACCCTGAGGATCGAACCTATAACCGTGGTTACACCACCAGGTGTAACGCCGGTCAAAGGCTTTACATTAATTAGTGACCATAGCTAAGGATGTGACTCTGTTGGCAGGTGTTATTACTATAAGCTTAAACGTATTTACATTCTGTCTATATTTCTGAGATGAGGTATTATGTACACTATTTACATTATTCGGACTATTGTCCTCATCTTTGTCTCCATATTTATTACAATGTTTCGGCCTTTCAGTATATGTCTATATTTCCGAGATGAGGTATTATGTACGCTATTTACATTATTCGGACTATTGTCCTCATCTTTGTCGCCATGTTTATCACAATGTTTTGGCCATTGTACGCTCCGGCCTTCTTCAGGAACTAAATATGTCTTCAAAGACACATGGCACAGTGGATGAAGGCGTTAGTTAGATCCATTGACAGGACTCAAAGAGTGTGAGTTCAATATCTGGTTAAGGAAGTGGAGAACTTTCAGAGGGGAATTAACAGGAGATAACTGACATCCATTAGACATAGAGCGTGGAACTAAAACAGTCTATCCCAGTGAGCGAAATAAAAGGTTCAGTTCGACATTCCAACCACCTGAAGAAGGCCGGAGCGTAAAACGGCCGAAACGTTGTGATAAACATGGCGTGACCCAAAAAAACGGGAACATTTTAACAATCCAATAAAATCAAGAGTGATGGAAGAAAAATATTTTATTCATATTAATTGAAACCTTAAAACATGCCATTTAAGAAACAATGATGGAATTTTCAGTTTTTAAAAATTACGTCCTGTAGATGGCGTCCTCCTGTACGAATGCATTCTTGAAATATGCTGTTGAGATTCCTCATTGACTGCTGCAACATCTCAGCTGGGATACTGTGAATTTCATCTTGAATTCTAAATGGCGAAATGTTTACTTGCTCAAGGTCACTGAATCGCAGTGTTGCCACTTGCTCATGTTTGGCAATACGCACTTCAATAATTCCCGTTTTTTTGGGTCACCCTGTATATTTACATTAATTTCATACTGCTTAAAAAAAAGAAAAAAAAAAAAAGGAAATCCCTGTCATTACTGGAAAGAGGAATAACAGCTACTGGACTTGAAAAACCTATTTTCATGAAAAATTGTTTTTAAGGGAAAGACTATAAATTTCAACCGTCTAGCTGTTCGGTCAATGAATGCCAAATGTTTACTTATTGGGAAACGGCTAATATTAACATAATTATTACTATTCACATGCTCACTATTGCCCACATCTTCGCTGTTATTATCACAAAGTTTCAACCATTGTACCCTTCCGCCTTCATCAGGTGTTTGTCGATCCGGGTAACCTCAAGGAATTTCAAAGTGAACCTTTCATCGCGTTGTGTTGACCATGTCTATCGAGATATCTCGTCTAGCTGCTTTATGTCTCACCTGGTTTCCGCTGAGCCCAAGTACATACTTGCCCGGTCCAGGGATTGAACTCACGGACCAGTGCTTTAATCCACTCGGTGCTGGATATAGTCCGACAAAAGCGTATAGTATTAGGGCACTCAGTGTGGATAAAACTCACGGTACAGTTAACATATTTCTTAATTACTGCTCTACAGCAGGCACCATAGGCAGAAAGTTACGAATCGTAATTAATATTGGGCATGAACCGAGGATCGAACACGCTAACCAAGCACTCGTCTCTAAGATTAATCTCTTTACGACAAACGCTCGAGCGTTTCATGGCAAATAGAGCTATACCAGGAAGTATTTTTATCAAGTTTAATTTAATCTCTGTTGTCCCGAGGGGATCGAATTACTTACACGAGCACAAGTCGTTAGCCATCACACTACGGTAGACGCCCTCCTTATCTGTGAGTGGTATGTTTAGCTTAGTTTGGAACTGAGCCAACACACTAGAGTGCCCAGTGAAGCGCGAATTACCTGTTCTAGACTAGCTTGTTAGCTATTGATCTACGGTAAGTCCCCTCTTCATGTGGGAACAGTATTATTATTATTGGTTTGGTTTGGTTTGGTTTACGGCATATCAACCTCAATGGGTTATTTAATGCCGACAAGATTCTTATTGCTGGTATCTATCTATCTATCTATCTATCTATCTATCTATCTATCTATCTTTCTCAGTATATATTGGTTTGGTTTGGTTTGTTTTACGGCATATCAACCTCAATGGGTTATTTAATTCCGACAAGATTTTTATTGCTAGTAATATTTTTTTCAAAAAATATATTGTTGGTAATTTTATTTTCAAAAATGTATTGCTGGTATTTTTTAATGTATTGCTGAAAATATTTTTCTTTTCAAACAATGTATTGCTGGCAATATTTTTTTCTTCAAAAATGTGTTGCTGGTAAAAAAAAAAATTCCAAAAAAGTATTGCTGATATTAAAACCTATTTTTAGTATTTTGACCTCATTTTGAAGGGAGAGGAGTTAAGCTGGGACCCTGAAAGGTGCTACCACTCCGGGTCAAGTTGGACCTGGAAACACCAGCAATTAAGAGGTGGTTCCACGCTCCTCAAAACCTTCTTATCAAAAGCCTTGCTGTTGGACGTAGTTTATCATCATATCCAGGACGCGGATGCAGTGTATCGTCTTACCTAGGACGCGGACGTAGTTTATCGTCATATCCAGAACGGTTCTTCTTATCATTCAATGTGTTGTTTACCTTCTGCAACTTTCTATCCAATATCAATGTTGTTCTTTTTACTATCCTCCTCAATCTCTTTTCTGCCATCCATTCAGATCCTCTCCAGTCACGATGAATGGTTGTACTATCAGCGGCTCCTTTTTTTGAATGTCTATTTTGACTCAAGGTCACACCAAATCTCAGTTGGAATACATATATCCGATCCATCGCTAAAGATTCTGGGAAAATGGTCGACTGCTTAAATCGCTGCAGAAAGTACTCCAGATACCTATTAAATAACATTTTGCTTATATACATTTTTGAGGTGATCCAATCAAATCGGGCAATGAATTTTATCCTGAACATCCTTTCGTATCAATGCCGCTGTCTCCCAGATCTCCATCTATGGCATCTATGCTGACGACACTCTTATTTACTCCTGCCACGATAGTAAGGCTGATCAGATCAAAATCAAAATGGCAGCCGATGTCCAAACGACCTCAAGTTTGTTGTTAACTGAAACAAAAGATGGCTTGTTAACTTTAACGCCTCCAAAACTAAACTTTCTCACTTTATAAGAGTCAGATCAGATGCAAAATGGAGTATTACTGCCATATCAGGGCTGGAGCGACCAATACTCACTTTCTAGCCTTGACAGAGATCAAAGTTGTATACGCGGCCTTGTAGGTAATGAATTATTTTCCCTCCTACATTTTCCCTCCTACAACTCCTTTCACTCAGATGAAACGCCGCAAATCTATTTATCAATCGCTGGAAAATGTTGTGACGAGGTACATTCCGTAGTTCCACCAGTTCAGACCTTTACAGCTAATAGCCACCATAACACATACACAAGATTGAATCATCCTCATTACCCCCGTACTCCATTAGCAAGTAGGAATTTCCATTTGGAGAACTTCTTAAGAGTTGCTTTTCAGAGGATGCTCGCCTGGTTATGATAATTTTAACCGCTTCATGTCTAAGGTCAATCTTTATTATATATATATATATATATATATATATATGATAAATTATAGTTTTAAGGTATGCCATATTGATGGGTTAAAGTGCTCAATAACAGGGATAGAGCGTATGTAAATATAAATATAAAAGTGAACATTGAATCCAACACCCAGAGGCGACTGCCTTCTTAATGCTAAATGCAATTGTCAACACACACATATATATATATATATATATATATATGTGTGTGTGTGTGTGTGTGTGTGTGTGTGTGTGTGTGCGTGCATGCATTTAGGCAGCAATCCTTGTTTAATATACATTTCCTTGAATACTACAAACAAGGTGCTTTGATTTAGTTTTTTATACAATTTCTCACGTGATCTGATATTTTTCTTTTCAGATAATAAATTTATATATATATATATATATATATATATATATATATATATATATATATATCGGATAGTTTTTATTATAATTTATCATCTGAAAAGAAAAAATTATTAGATCACATGAGAAATTGTATAAAAAACTAAATCAAAGCACCTCGTCTGTGGTATTCAATGAAATGTACATATATATATATATATAGATCGATAGATAGATAGAGAGAGAGACAGACAGACAGACAGACAGACAGAGAGAGAGAGGGAGGGAGAGATGTAGAAATGGTTTAAATAAAGAGATACGATCAACCATATATATGAGCGATTACGTGCAGATACAGGTAAGCAAATAACTATTTATTAATTAATGGTATAGACAAAACATTGCTCAATGTAGGTAAGCCTGAGTTATATATATATATATATATATATATATACATATATATATATATATATATATATATATCAATTTTTTGTTTTCTTTCTATTTCTCTAATTCACTTTCTTTCTCACTTTTCCCTTTCCTCTCTTCTCCTTCTCACATTCCTTCTCTCTCTCACTCTTTCTCTTTCCCACAGTCTCTCTCTTATATTATCTCTTTCTCATACTTTCTCTTTATATTTCTCTATATCTTTTTCTCACTTTATCCCTCTCTCCCTATCTCTTAATGTAATTCTTTCTCACTTTGCTCTTTCCTTTTAGCACTCTCTCTCTTACTTTTCTCATACTTTATCTCTCCCTTTCTCTTCATATTTCCCTATATACCCCCCTCTCTCTCTCTCTCTCTCTCTCTCTCTCTCTCTCTCTCTCTCTCTCTTCAGAGAAATTTTGTTTGTCTCTTCACCTAGACTCCTGGCTGCCCCTATGATCCCACCCGCCAAGTTTGGTGCGCCGTCTACAAAGACTAGATTAATCCAACATACTTCCTCCCTAGTGACAACTAAAAAAATAATTTCTTAGATTGTATTACGCCACGATACTTCTAGCAAATCAGTTCTATTTTTATTTTTATCTTCAGTTTTTGTCTTTAGTAATTATTCGCTTGTTCGGAAAGTAATGTCGCATTTTTGCAGTGAACATAAAACATTTTTCAAATGCAATGAAACTTAAATTTATTTATTTTCTTAAATCATTTTACCCCAATCAAGGCAATCGAGCCACTAACACTCGCGTTGTTACTAAGTGTGAACGTATCTAAGGAAAAAATTGTTGCAACAATGAAAGAAAATCCGTTATTGAGCAATGAAAGAACAGAAATGAAGAAGACAGACCATAATGATTGACAGTGGAAAATGTTGGAAGATCAAACTTGACTGGAAAGCAAGAAGCTGGAAGAGAGTTCCACGAGCGAGAAGTGCGAGAAAAGAGACTGTTAACATAGAACTTACGGTTCATCTAACCATTACATCTGTAAAATCACGAGGTATTGTCACCGATCTAGTACGGTGCTTAAATTCATAAGAAATAGAAAACGATATTAAAGAGAGAAAATGATAAAAGAACAAGAATTCAGAAAAAATTTTCTGAAGATCAAAATCGACAGAGAAGCAATATGTCCGAGGGGAGTTCCACAAGCGAGAAGTGCAGAAGGAGAAACTGTTAGCGTAGAACTTATAGGTACATTCAGCGATTTCAAGTGTAAAATGATGAAATCTCGTCACCAGTCTAGTATTGAGCTTAAATTCATAAAGTCTAGGTACCATAGAGGAGAGTTCACCAGAAGAATTCTTATGAAAATATTTATAGAAAAGACACAGGGGGGCTACATTACGGCGGTGGGGAAGTGACTGAATCCGAGACCAATAACATTGCAGATTCTTCTTTGAATTTTATCATGACTCTCTAAATATATAGCAGGAGCACCAAACCATATGTGGCAGTAATATTTTAGGCATGGGCGAATGGCAGGCTTGCAAATATATAATATAGTCTCGAGCGAGAAAAAAATTAATATATGTAAAGTTGGCTTTTTGTGACAGAAAATATTAGTTGAATTTGTGACATCAAATAACTAAGATCTTATCATTTACGTCAAGTAGCTTGTGTCATATATTTGCCAAGTTATATCTTATTGTTTAACGGAAGTAACTAATTTGCATATTGAACTTTGAAAACATTTAAAAATAATAACTGTTTTGTTATGCATTTCTAATCTGATCTTTACTGATCTTTGATGACTTTTATAATTAAATTGCTTAGTTATAAAATAAAACCATTTTCTGTCCTGGAAATGGTAACGATCTTAGCAATTCGATCACAACTTGGGAGCAAAAGAAACTAAGTAACGTATCGGTTGGTTGGTTGTTTTTGTTTAGCGGCATATCGACACCTCTATGGGTTATTTAATACTGAAATCTAGATAATAATATTTTTAGTGATAGAAGTTTTACTATTTAAAACATAGCCGGGGAGAGAAGGCGTGGATTCATACCTTTCCTAAGAGTGTTTGCGCGTAAATGAATATAACGAACTCAACTGGAATTGGAACTCGGCTCTCCGATTAACAATTCCGAGCCGTTATCCATTACACCACCCACACATTCTTACAGCGCCTGGTATTCCCATCTAGGCACTGACGAGGATCGATGTTGTTTACCTTTGGTAATCCTACGGAACCAGTGTTTCAACGTGATACAGCCGTAAGCCTGTATAAATGGGAAAGTACAGCTGACGTTTATTAATAAATAGAAAAAAATGTGGAAATTGAAAACAAGAATAGTACCAGTCATAATAGGTGCGCTTGGAATGATAAAAAAGGAACACAACAACACATTGAAAAATCCCTGGAAATCCCAGCTTAAGAGAAAGTACAGATGACGTTTATTAATATTACATAAAAGAAAAGAAGAAACAAATTAAGTAAATAAATTAACAAACTATAAAAATAAACGCATAAAAACAAGTAATTTAATAATAACAATAATAATAATGAATAGAATAAATAATAAATAATAATGACAAATAGAAAAAATGTGTAAATTGAAATCAAGAATAGTACCAGTCAGAGTAGGTGCGCTTGGAATGATAAGAATGGAACACAACAACACATTGAAAAAAAAATGTCTTGATGAGTAGAGCCCACACAGTAAGAAGAACTTTATCCATGTAGTAACACTAGTGATGTTATGGGAGTTAGAAAAACAAATCATTAAATGTAGCCATAACAACACACCACTACTTGCCTTAGGTCTTCCCACAGACTTGGTAGGTTGAGTGACCATGGCGGCAGAAATCGAAATATAATGATGATGATAACTAGAGGCCTACACTGGGGATTAAGTGCCAGCAAGTCTACTCGATACAGCATTATCTTCTTAGTATTTTCATTGTTTTCAATTGGTAACACCATGGTCCTCCTACAATAACATGTAAAACGCATTTGAAATAATTTTATTGTCTATTTTGAAGTTAAAGTTTAGTTTTATTTGAAATATAATAACTCTAGCTTTATCCATATTAAAAGAAAAATACATTTTCATATGTAAATAAAGTTTTTAGGCATTTTTAAAACATCAACATGTTTGTTCAGTACGAGTTGCCGCCAAGTCTCAGAAAATAATATTTTGACAGTAATTCAAATTATTATTATTATTATTGTTGTTGTTGTAGTAGTTGCTGTTGTTGTAGTTGCTGTTGTTGTTCTTGTTGTGCTTTGCCTTTAGTATTGTTCAGTACGTGTCCCCCCTCCCAACGTCTCGAACAACAAGTTTTTTTTTTAAAATTTCCAAAGATATAAACAGATGAGGTGTTATGTAATGAGAGAGAAAAAGAAATGAAATTTTGGTCATTGCATGAAGAGAAATCTACACAAGATGTGAGAATTAGCCAGGAGCATGATTTTTTGGCAATTTCCATAATTTGCAGCCGCTCGCTTTGCTTGCTTCTTTTGATATTAATTCTCAAAAACCCAATAACAACAGGTAATCGTGTTGTCTTGAGATTGTCTCATCGTGTTGTCTTGTCTCACTTTCTACTGATTTCGATCTCGAGGTCATTTGTATTTGCTGAGTTTCTCAAACGTTTTTAAAGATACGTTGTTTTTGCTTTTGCTTTTCTGCGGGGCATGTAAACTCTATCAGAATGGTGAAGTTTAGAAAATGATTTTTCAAAATTATGTCAGGCCGATTCGCCTGTGATTTCCCTATCCGTCTGAAAGCTGAAATTCCATAGGAGGAGGGAAAGCTCTTAATTCTGTACATGTCGTGGCTTAGGTTCCCACCAATTCTCTTTGCGAGGGAGGTTGAATGCGGGACATATTGACAATGTATGTAGTGAGCATCTCTATCATATCGTTGCAAGTACGTTTAGAAGCCATTTTTATACTTCCGGAGACAAGGCCCAAAAGCCACTCAAGGTAGAGAGTTAGTGAATGAGGTTGATGCCTGTAAGAGGAGGATATAAGAACTGCACTTTATGAGGATATGTAGGAAAGGTAACGGTTAATCCCAGACTTGAAAAGGTTAAGTGATTGTAGCGATCGGGAAAGCATCCTCTCGAGAATCTGTTCTCTAAAGTAGCTGTTCTTGGAAAGAAGCTGTCCGAATCGAACTTCCTCCTGACTAATGGAATATGAACAGAATGGGGATGATTCGTTCTAGTGTACGGCGGGTCTTAGCCGCACAGGTAAGAATTGGTGGAAATAAAGAATGTAGCTCGTCAGAATATTTACCGTGTAAATAGCGATAGAGTAGCGAGAGGCTTGGGATATTTCGACTGTAGGATAGTGATTGTACAGTGGACAATAATTCATAAGCCACAATGCCGCGGAGACATTTCGATAAAGTCTGAAAAATGAGGAATAGTTCTACAGAAGGTAGGAAAGGAAAGCGAGAACTAATCATCATCTGTAAGAAGAGAGAATGTATTTCAATTGGTAACACCATGGTCCTATCCTATTAGTTATTAAAATAAAACCATTTTCTGTCCTGGAAATGGTAACGATCTTAGCAATTCGATCACAACTTGGGAGCAAAAGAAACTAAGTAACGTATAAATGGTCAGTTGGTTGGTTGTTTTTGTTTAGGGGCATATCGACACCTCTATGGGTTATTTAATGCTGAAATCTAGATTATAGATATTTTTAGTGATAGAAGTTTTACTAATTAATCTATAGCCGGGGAGAGAAGGAGCGAAAGGATAGCCTAAGATGCGAACTATAAATTGCGGATACCAAAATCAAGCAATTGCTGAATTTTAAATACCTAGGAAGCGTTTTAAATAGGGTGGAAAATGCTACAGCTCAAACGTGCATTGGGATAGCGGAAGATACCCTCCAAAAGCTAAGCAAAGTATTAAGAAACAGGAAAATTTCGTTAGAAACAAAAAAAGAGGACTGGGCTGTTATGTAATATCTGTCTTCCAATATGGCAGTGAATACTGGAAAATTCCCTCACAGATGAAGTAATGACAAGACAAAAGAAATGTAGATCTACAGAAGGATGCTGAGAATATCACGAACTGAGCATGTGAACAATGATGAAGTTTTAGAAAAATGGAGAGAAAACCCTTATACTTAACATCAGAAAGAGATAGGTGAAATCTCTAGGGAACATAATGAGGAAAGAGGGCTTAGAAAAATTGACATTCACAGGACATATTGAAAGCAAGATGGATAGAGGAAAATAGCAAATAACATAGCGAACGAGCTTGTTTAAAATGTTGGCAGAACAGGGATAAAAAGAAACAGCAAAAAACATTGCTAAGAGCTAAAAACGGAAGGAAGTTGTGGAGAGCCATGATCACTTTGATCTGGTCTGGCTCTTGTAGAGACAGCGCATAGCAAGTGGCGTCAGATTGATCGCGCAAACAATATGGAGTTACATAAACTTCAGAGACACATCTAAGATTTCCCTAAAATTTGTGCGAAAGATGGCCCTGAAAACTTTTGCATCAACCTTATACTTATTTATTTTAGAAAGGCGCTCGAGTGATGAGAGAAAGCTGACGGCGTACTCTTTGTTGCAAAATCTGATATGCTTAATTTTTGACATCACTTCGTCGTCTGGCATCAAGGTTGCCTGGCTCTTTATCTACTGATATAAGATGGCACGTGGCATGTGGAATGTTGGGTAGAATGAGGGTCGGGTAGGAATTCTGTGGAGGGAGTTGGAAGCCGAAAGTGCAGTACGGAGGTTTACAAAATATGGTAAATTGGAGGAAAAGATGAAAAAACGAGTAATTATTGGGAATGGGGGGTTTGAAATTATGAGAAAATATTGTTTGGAATAATTGCTTACAGAAGAAGAAGAAGAAGAAGAAGAAGAAGAAGAAGAAGAAGAAGAAGAAGAAGATGATGAAGAAGAAGAAATGGGAAGGGGGAAAGAAGAAGAAGAAGAAGAAGAAGAAGAAGAAGAAGAAGAAGAAGAAGAAGAAGAAGATAAAAAATGGAAGGGGAAAATAATAATAATAATATGAAGAAGAAGAAGAAATGCGAAGGGGGAAGAAGAAGAAGAAATGGAAGGGGAAAATAATAATAATAATAATAATAATATGAAGAAGAAGAAGAAATGCGAAGGGGGAAGAAGAAGAAGAAGAAGAAGAAGAAGAAGAAGAAGAAATGGAAAGGGGAAAATAATAATAATAATAATAATAATAATAATAATAATAATAATAATATGATGATGATGATGATGATGAAGAAGAAGAAGAAGAAGAAGAAATGGGAAGGTGAAGCAGAGAAGAAGACGACGACGAAGAAAAAGATAGCAGGTAATAAAGAAGAACGATCGAAAGAAGAGAAGCCGGAGATGGGAGCAGCAAGGTGAGGTTGAAAGAGACAAAAGCAAAGTGTCAGAAGAAAGAAAAGAAAGAAAAGTCAACGAACAATAATAATAATAATAATAATAATAATAAGAAGAAGAAGAAGAAGAAGAAGAAGAAGAAGAAGAAGAAGAAGAATGGAAGAGAAGAAAGAAGGAAGGAAAGATGAAAAAGAAAGAAAGGGAAACACCAGATGATGAAAAGGAAAAAAAAAGCAATAGGAAAAAGAAATATAGTCGAAAGGAGACAGAAAGCTGAGAAGCAAAATGTATAGAAGAAGAACAACAACAAAAATGGCAAGAAGAAAGAAAGAAAGAAAGAAAGAAAGAAAGAAAGAAACAAGGAAGGGAATCTCTAAAAGAAAAACAGAAAAGGAGATGCACTGATGAAAAGATAGAAAATTATGCGAAGTATATGCTGATGATTATGATGTTGTATATGGAATGATCATAATATTGTTCGTGCGCATGCCCGTCAATATGAATGTGTGTTGGGCATGCACACATTTTCATAACTCTTTATATGGGTAAACATGAATAGAAGGGCAGATAACGCAAGATAAATTTAAATTCCACCAGGATTGCATACTAAAGTAACATATGCCTTTCTTCATTATTTTAAACATCATCAATCTTTTCATCTTACACAACTCTCATCTATTTCAGTCTTCCCTACATGTGAGTGCACACACACACACACACACACACACACACACACATACATATATATATATATATATATATATATATATGGAAGTTCTCAGCTCCATAAATAAAACATTTCAAAATAAATTGTGAAGGAAAATTTGGTCAGATTTTGGGGAACTATTCAGCACCTCTCACGCAAATATTTGTGTGTGTATATATATATATATATATATATATATATATATATATAATCAAACAAATCCCTTTACCTCATATGGGGTATAGTCTATTTCGGCAGACGACAAAAGTTGTCGTCTGTTTTTCCATTCCGGTGTTGAAAAGACGACCACTTTCGTTGTCTGCCGAAATAGACTACTCCCCATATAATGTAAAAGGATTTGTTTGATTGTTAATTATAAATTACAAATTAATTATAACAGAGCGCGTTTCATGCGTGTTTACAAAAAATTCACACTATCAGTTACATCGATTTTTTGTCTTAGCCATTCACCCCTGAAGATGATCTCGAATAAGATTCAAAGTACTTGGGAAATAAAAAAAAAATGAATGTAAAAGAAAAGAAAACACTACGGCACCTTCCTTAATGAATTTAATATTAACATTAAGAAGTAGATCAGAGAATTTGACTGTGTGCAATACGCAGAAGCGACAGTCTGTTTCATGCTTAAACACAATCTTCAAGCCTGAAGATTGTGTTCAAGTATAAAATAGAATGTCGCCATTTATATACGCTCTATCCCTGATATTGAATATTTACTAGGAAACCAGGGTAAAGTACATAATTTTCTTAACAGAATATGCATTTTCCGCACTTCCGTCAAAGACGTAACATATTTACAGGGGGACGACACTATTTTTGGGACACTTTGAAAAGTGTGCTTAAAGGTGTTTTTTGCTGCCGAGAGTTTTTGTATTGATGAGTAGGTAGTTCAGCAGTAACTGTCCATTAATGGTATGAACATTGATTGATGGGTTTGTCTTTGGTTTCATGTTTTCTTCATTTTTACTTCAACTTAGGCGACACTATTTTTCGGACATAACACAAATTTCGGTTTGCATTATCTGCAGAAAATTTGCATATTGTAGACGTTCGACGTACCCTGACCATTGTACCCTGACCATTACATTTGAGTATCTTTACCATTCACTGCGAAAACGTATTAAAATCCTGAAGAAGAATGAATTCAAAAGAAGTCATCAGTTTGGTCCAAAAGAAGAGAGAAGACAGGCTCAGAATCCGAAAGGTCACCGCTGAGATGAAGCTACCGAAGTCAACTGTTGAATACATGCTAAGTACAGACTATGAGCGGAAGAAGAAGACGGGAGGACGGAAAAACAATTTCCAAGAGAACAGAAAGAAGAATGAAGAGGAGTGTTACGAGGTTGTTATCATCTGGAGAAAAGGTGACAGCGAAGAAAGTAAAGGAGAAGTGTGAACTTGACGTCAGTGATCGAACTGTACAAAGAAAGCTACACGAAATTGGACTTAAGTATGCTAAAATCAAGAAAAGAATTACACTAACGAGAAAACACAAGGAGGCAAGGCTGGAAAGCGCCAAAAGATGTCGACTTCAAGAAAGTGATATTTACTGATGAAAAACGTTTTAAGTTCGATGGACCTGACGGGTGGTGTACATGGTCGAGAAAAGGTGAATCTGTTATTCTCAACAAGAGACAGATGGGAGGAGGAGGAGTCATGGTTTGGGGTATGGTAGTTCCGAGTGGAAACTTGTGGCTCGAGGGGTTAAAAGGACGTCAAAATAGCTTGAGCTACAGAGAACTTTTGGAAAAGAGAGCCCTACCACTCATAGAAAAACGGAATTAATTTTATTTTGCAGCAAGATAACTGCAGCATCCATGTGGCCAAATCAGTGAAAAATTGGATGTGTGAAGCAAATATAACTACTTTGGAATGGCCTGCAAGAAGTCCAGACTTAAATTTAATTGAAAACATATAGGAAATGCTTGCAGAGCTTATTTACGACAGGGCAGAAATAACCAGAGAGGCTGAACTGTGGCAGCGCATACAAAATGCTACAAACAGACAGCTAGAAACACGAAGAGACGTTATTATCAATATGTACGAACATTGTGAAGATAGACTGATAGAAGTCATTGAAAAAAGGGTGCTACCATAAACTATTAGCATTGTTCCTGCAATGTCCGAAAAATACTGTCGCCTGTGTAATGTGAAAATTTGTAAAAAACAAAAATACTTCTAATTTGAAATCTGCTTTTCCATTTGTAGTATTGAAACAGTTTTAAAATGTTATTGCCATTACACTAAAACAGTACAGACTGCCTGTGCTACCTAAAACTCGAAAAAATAAAGTGTCTGAAAAATATTGTCGGCCTCCTGTAGGTAAATAGAGGAAAAAAAAATGATGACTTTTTATTGTCTGATGTTTCGCTGGAGAAATCGCGATAGTAGAAAGATTCGGATTTTTGTTTACAGTGGAACCTCGGTTCACGGATTTAATTCGTCCCTGAAGGCTGTTCGTAAACCGAAATGTTCGTAAACCGAAACGATTTTACAAATAGGAATCAATTTAGAGAAAAAAGTCACAGTACAATAAAATTGGAAAAGAAAAGCACGGCACAACACACGAATGTATACAACATGGCGGACGACTAAGAAATGATTCCGTTCGGGTTAACTCGGTCGGTTCGGTTCAGAACGGTTCGGCAATGTTGTTCGAGAACCGAAATTTTGTTCGATAACCGAGGCATTTTCATCTCGAATTTTCTGTTCGAAAACCGATTTGTTCGACATGTGAGACGTTCGAGAACCGAGGTCGTATTATACCATCATTTTATATATAAATAAAAATTAAAAATATACAACTAAAAATAATTAATGCCTAGTGAGGGTGGGGGGCGATCTGACTCGTTTAGGTTATCGTGTTACCTTTCGATTCCTGATCGCCTAAAGTTATACGGCATCTGGTATTGCTAAGCGGTCACCCAAATAAGTACTGACCAGGCTATACGTTGCTTAACTACACTAATCAGACAAGAACGTATTATGGCAGTAAGCGATGTTATATATCTTCATCTTCTAAATATTAAATAATAATATTCTTAATATTATATCATCATCATCTAACCTATAACCAAGTGTGGTCCTAGGGTTGCTGCGCAGCTGTGCACCTAACCGGTTCCCTATATATATATATATATATATATATATATATATATATATATATATATATATATATATATATATATATGGGTTGAAAGTCGGAGAGGTTTTCATTCGTGCGGAACATGTTTTAGGCAAACAGACCTGGCGAAGCCCATCCCTCTAGATAAAAATAGATCCCTCTAGATCTTAATATTATAGCAACGTTTTTAAATTGAAAGTGAACATACTCAAGAACGGACAAGAATGCTCAATATTAAACGAAAGGACAAGAAGAATATAATACGCGCGCGTGTGTGCATGTGTCTTTGACGTATGTGTGTGTGTGTGTATGTGCGTGCGTGCGTATGCGTGTGCGTGTGCGTGTGCGTGCGTGTTTGAGGGAGAGAGAGAAAGAGTGTGAGAGAGAGAGAGTCTGATGCACCAATTAAATATTAAATTTATGGCTAGTTTTTACCCAAACACATTTTTTTTACAATATTGTTCACTCTGTACAAGTCCAGAGTCACTTGAGGGAGAGAGTTACAACATAAGAGACATAGTTTATAGCGATATGTGTAGAAGACAACGATTGACTCTAGATTTGAACAGATTAATATTATAGTTATAGAGGAAGCATCGTCTGGGGAGCCGGTTCCACAAAGCAGCGGTTAGAATAAGAGATTTTTCAAGCTTCTAAATGGGGAAAGACTGTCAAATTATTGTCTGCGAATATCTGTATCCTGATACTTTCCTAAGAGGAACTGTCGGCAATTCTGAAGAGGCACTTTCTGGAACTGCCAAATATTCGACGATGATTGATTGCTGGATAAAGTAATTAATATACATCTTAATCAATTCAGGACAAAAAGAGAGTGCGAGTAAAAGTGGGGAGAGAGAGGGGAATACAGAGAGAGATAAAGAATAGATAGAGAATGTGGCAAGTGGAGAGAAAGGGAAATAGAGAGAAGTATATGTAGCAGCGAAAGAGGGGTAACAGTAGAGAGAGAGAGTAACAATGAGGGATAGAGAAGGGCAAGAGAAGGTTACAGGTAGAGGGAGAGGAATAAAGAGAAGTGAGGTGTACAGGTTGAAACGAGAGGACTAGAAAGAGGGTACAGCTCGAGAGAGAAAATGATAAAGACAAGGATAAGGTGGGATGAGACACTGGTAGATTTGGTAAGAGAAGAATAGAGAGGGATCAAGAGGCGCGAGAAAAGGTAGAAACGGAGAAAGAACAGAGAGGAATAGAGAGGGACAGGAAAGTATATAGTAGGGGAGAGAGGAATAAGAGAGGAATAGAGACGTACGAGAGGGAGTTACAGGTAGAGAGACGAGTATAGATGGAGAGAGATGAAGAGAGAGAAAGAGGGGGGATATAGTGTACAATTGGAGAGAGAGTGACAGGGAGAATGATAGACAGAAATAGAGGGAGAGAAATGGTGTCATAACGAAGACGGGGTAAAGGCAAATAAGAAGAAGAAGAAGAAAGAGAAAGAGAAAGAAAGAAAGAAAGAACAAACAACGCCAAGTAGTAAAAAAGACAGAAAAAACTATAAAGTATTACAGGAATAGAAGGTAATCTATCAACACTTTAACCTGTCTTCAATTATATATATATATATTTGGATTTTTGCTGTAATATATATATATATATATATATATATATATATATATATATATATATATATATATATATATATATATATATATATATATATATATATATATATTAGAACTGAGTCCCTTTTCCCTTGAAAATTGTAAGACAACCGTATAACAAACTAAGAGATCGCATGAAACTTGATGTCGCGGAAAGGAAATAATATTTTCGGATCGTTTTTATATTTCTTTTATTGGCCTTGTTTATATAATTTTTTATATTTTACATCGAACACTGTTCTTATAACGACTTTATTTGTTTTAATAAACAATATATATATATATATATATATATATATATATATATATATATATATAAATATAAATTATTTTCAGATAGAGTGTCACTATAAAGGAACAAAATGAATAAAAAGACTAGAGAAAAAAACTATTCTTAGCCGATGCATTTCGTCCCCTGGGAAACTTTATCAAGGCAAATGTATGATTTATTTTGTTGCAACAAAATAAATCCTACATTAGCTGTGATAAAACCTCTCAGAGGACAAAACGCGTCGGCTAAGAATAGTTTTATCTCTTGTCTTTTTATTCACACACACACACACACACACACACACACATATATATATATATATATATATATATATATATATATATATATATATATATATATATAAAGAAATATAGTTTTAAGGTGTGCTATACTTATGGGATAAAGTGATCAATATCAGAAATAGATCGTATGTAAATATAAAATTGAAGTCAACACTCAGAGGCGACAGGCTGTTTCATGCTAGACCCAATCGTCAGGCCACTCATACTTATAAGTTATACGGTGAGGCAGTTCCGAGAGAATTATAAATCCTAAGAGGATTCGTTATTGACGGCCATAATCTTAACAACATAGGATATGCTGATGACACAGTGTTGATAGCAGACACAGAAAGGAAGCTACATAACTCCTACAGAAGGCAGTGAAGGAAAGCGAGAAGAAATTACTATACGTCAATTGCAAGAAGACAGAATAAATGGATGTCAGCAAAAGGAACATACAAATTACAAATAGGAGATACCAAAATCAAACAAGTACAATAATTTCAATATCTAACAGAGGACAGAAAATACGCCACACTGGGATAGCCAAAGATGCCTTCCAAAATTTAAGTAGAGTTTTAAGAAACAGAAAAATTTCGTTAGAATCAAAGAAAACAATACGGAACTGTTACGTAATATCAGTCCTTCTATATGGTAGCGAATGCGGGGCAATCTCCTCACAGATAAAGAAGACACTTGAAGAAACAGGAATCTTGTTCTACAGAAGGATAGTGAGATTGCAAAGGACAGGACATGTGAGTAACGACGAAGTTTTAGAGAAAATAGAAACAAAAAAAGAAACTTATACTTATTATCAAGAAGAGAGAGTTGAAGTTTCTAGGGCACATAATGAGGAAAGAGAGCTCGGAAAATCTGATACTCACAAGACAGATTGAAGGCAAGAGAGACAGAGGAAAACAACGCATAACCTACTTACCGAGCTTGAGTCAATGGATGACGGAACAAGTTTTAAGAGAATTAACAAAAAGACAATATTTATTAAACAGGAAAATTTGGAGAGCCATGATCGCCTACGTCTTGAAGGGACAAGGCACATAGAAAAATGTAAAAATTGTCCAAATAGGTTGGTTCCTTGCGCTTTCATCTAAAGTCTTAGACATTTTCAATTATTATTTTTATTATTTATTTATTTATTTGCTCACAGTTTAGCCGAAATACTCGGAAGCAACAAATTTTTGGACAGTTTTTACATTAGGAATCGGAGAGCCGAGTTCGAATTCCAGTCGAATCCGTTACATTCACTTACGCGCTAATACCCTTGGTATATCCTCTTCTTCTACCCCCACCCCCAGCTATGGGTAAGTAGCAAGACATACCGGGTTCTATAGCCTTGGATGGCAACTGGTCTACCGCAAAAAGAAATGGCAACGTACAGTGGGTAAAATATCTGCCTCGTCAGTCATGTATCGAAAGATACGTGATCGCCTAAGAGTGTATCACGCATGGCACATGATAACAGTCCGGAAAAAAAAAACAATTGTCCCTGAGCAAGCGTCTATAAAATGATTAGCTAACCAGCTATGCAGACTACTAGCCGGGTCATTATGTATGTATGCATGCATGTATATCTACATCTATGTATTGTATGTATATACTGTATGTAGGTATGTATGTATTGTATATATGTATGTATGTATTGTATGTATATGTATGTATATATGTTTATGTATGTATGTTATGTATGCATGTATTGTATGCATGTATTGTATGTATGTATGTGTTTATTGTATGTATGTATTGTATGTATGCATGTATGTATTTGAATCTTCGACAAATTACGATCGGTACTACGCTAGAAATAACATGCGGGTGTATCAGGAAGCCTGCAGAAACCGCGCAGTTCTCACCTGTCGCATGAAAACCCCCAAACAACGTGAAAAGAATTTACAAATCAGGCCAGGTTCTGTACAAAACAACTTAGTTTGTCGAGCGTGCACAAAACATTGCAAGTCCTTTAATATCTTCAGAGGTCATTGTAGTTCTCACGCGAACTAAAACGATGAATCAAATTTGTCAGCGATCGTCATAATTGTTTAATGAATCGATAGCCATTATCTATCTATTTCGGTCTTTTTTTAGATAAGTTTGTTCAAATCTACCTCAGTCTGTTCATATCTGTCTTCATTATCAATCTATCTCTGTCTGTACATATCTATCTATCTACCTACCTACCTACCTACCTACCTATCTATGTATTTTCATTATCTAATTTCATTGTCTATATGTGAATTTTCATTATCTACCTATCTATGCATTTTTATTATTATTTTCATTATCTGTGTATCTATCTATCTATTTTCATTATCTATGTAATTTAATTATATATCTATGTATTTTCATTATCTATTTCCTTATCTATCTATATATTTTATTATCTATGAATTTTCATTATCTATTTTCATTATCTACTAGCAGGAGAGCCCGGCGTTGCCCGGGGATATAACAGTAAAAGATAGATCAAGTATCGACCATCATAAAGACTGAAAAATAAAATTATTGTTTAAGGTTGACGGACACACATGTCTTAATTATTTATTTTAATTTTTTTTTTTTTTTACGAATTGGTCAAACCCAAACTCAAACAAAAACATTGTTTTAAATCGTTTTGAGTCTATCTATTGAATAGAATTTTATTATAAACAATTGTCTTGTAAATGGAATTTTTAAAGCATTCTGAATGTAAAAATAAAGAAAAAAGTGTGCAAGACAATAAGAAACACTACCTGCAAAAAAAAAGTGAAGTTTTGTAGGAAATCCGATCCCATATATAAACGAACACACACACACACACACACACACACACAACCTGGGTTTTATAATAAGTATAACTCGATATGAGTCGTTCCCCTTTCATTCTGGCGACAGAATCGGGTTTTATTGTGTTTTCAAATTGATTTCGTGCAAAAACAATTGTTTTTCCAATTTTTGGCGCTGTCAGAACCACCGCAAGGTAATTTTACGCAGTCCTGTGAAGTTTTGTTGAAATCAGTTGAAAAATGTAGGAAATCCGATCGAATATATAAACGTACAGACACACACACACACAATCTGCGTTTTATAATAAGTAAGATTACATTACCTATGCATTTTTATTTACTATCTATCTATCTATTACAGTGTTCGTATCAATCGATTTCTGCACGTGACTGTTATGAAGTGTACATATCCTGCCTTGATCAAATGCATATATTCTCTCATTTATCTTCCTTGTAAGCAAATATATATCCCTATTGTTTTTCCACCATCTCTTTACATTTTCTTTCCTGGTCGGTTTTATCACCATTTTACTCCCGCCTCTAAACCCTCACCCCCAGTCCCCGCACCCGTTTTAACCTCTCTTCCTATGTTCTTTCCTTTTTTTTCTCTTTTTTTTCTTACGTCTTCTTCTCCGTCGTATGACCCTTTTTCTCTTTGTTACACTCAATCTGACATCATCTCATGATCCTTTCGTTCCATCTGGCTGGCCTTTAAAACTTTTGCGTCCAGTCAATTACGGAGACTCCTGTTGCGCATGTGCAGACATATAAGTGAGAGCCCGCCACGTGATCCGTTTAATCAGTGTCGGCGAGCCAGCGTTGATGGCGGCTTAACATGTTATAGCGCTTCACGGTTTGTAGGAACAAGACAGGGGAACTCATTCCAGAGATATTGAGAGAGAGAGAGAAAATGAGACAAAATAGAGAACGGATATAGAGTAAGTTAAATGGTAAATAGAGGAAGAAATGAGAGAGATAAGAGCGAGAAAAAGATATGTAAGAGTGAGAGACTTTTATCGTGAATTAGAATAGTTAGAAAGAGTGGAAAAAGGGTGAGTAAAGAGAGAGAGAGAGGAGAGGGGGAGAGAGAAAGAGAATAAGAGTAACAGCCAGTTGGACGGAAAGAGCAACAAAATAGAAGAAAAGAAAAAATATTTATAAAGCTTAGCTAAGTCTGGTACAAGGCCACACTATTTGCACTATTTATATTGTTCGGACTGTTGTCTTCATCTTTATTGTCATATTCACTGCGTTTCAGTCGTTGTACGCTCCGGCCTTCTTCAGAAACAGCCAAAATTCTGAGCTGTACATTACATCCATCGGCCTGTACATTTGAGAGCCTTATAAAGAAATTGTGCTCTCCAGCCGAATCCTAACTGCCTTTAGTAATTTACGTAGGTACCTCAATGAGATCGCTAAAAAAGAGCATAGCATGATGAAAAAGACGCCACACTTGACGAAAACAAAATTTTATCGTCTAAATATTTATGTTATTATTAAGAGGAAAGATCAAAGTATTTGGGGGTATTTTTTTACATTTTTTTTAATCGTTCCTAGCACGTCAGAAATTTTCGTTAAAAATCTTGTTTTTTTTTTGTTTTTTTTGTTTTTTTTTTTGAGTCAGCCAAATTGACAGATAAACAATCATGGCAACCATTTTTTCCATTTTATAAAAAAAAATGATAATCTCAGTTTGAAATTCTTTTAAAAATCAATTATCATTTTTTCAAAACTTATTTTAAGAAAAATTATAATGTTTATTTAAAATATTTTGAACCAAGGTTAACTTAGCTTCTGCGCCGAAAAGATGTAATTTGAAAATAAAACAAAGCAAGTCATAACCTTTCGCGTCACTTGACAGGTGATGAATGACGTATTGACGGATTACGTGAGGATAATTTGTTCTACGGAAGAAGAGAAGTGAAATTATTTATATTTAAGTGAACAAATTATTTACCTCATTATTTTTAAGGGAAACTTTCAGCGCTCTAATTTTTTCTTTTTTTTT
The DNA here is from genome assembly GCA_963932145.1 of Acanthosepion lycidas. Classification (NCBI taxonomy): domain Eukaryota; kingdom Metazoa; phylum Mollusca; class Cephalopoda; order Sepiida; family Sepiidae; genus Acanthosepion; species Acanthosepion lycidas. Next base: position 120,080,642 of record OZ010578.1, on the reverse strand, counting down.
CTTTTTTTTTTTTGTACTTAGCTTTCACCTTTACGTTTACGATGCTTTATTGAAAATATATAAAGAAATTAAAATAAGACTATTAAGAGTGAGAGTAAGTTTCATAAGAAAGGTGTCTAATTAATTTATAGGTACCTTTCTTATGAAATTTTATCAGAAGTGTACATAAAATACTATAATTTTATGTACATTTATTACATTTTACTGTGTTATTTATATTTTCATTCATTTTATTATTAATTTTGATATTTCATTTATGGAGAAATGTCATAACTGAGATTAATATAAAAATAAGATGATATAAATTTCATAAGATGATACTGATACTAGTAGGTACCCTTCTCAGTTGAAATTGAAAAATCAAATTAACTTCTCCACATGTGTTTCGCAAAAGCAAAGGCGTTAACAGCGGAGAACAAAGCTTAACTCAAATAAGGCAACTTAATTGTATTCTGGTTGGTCTTCCGTACTTTATAATTACAGCCGATTATAAACACAAAATTACATTTCTTAATTACTGCAGATCTTCTGATTAGTCAAAATGATACAATTTACAATGTGGTAAAAAAGATATCTCTCATGAGGACATTTACGAAAGTCGATGCGGCTTTTAACTACTTTTAAAATATTTTAAAAAATTTAAATATTTTATATTTTAACAACTAAAATGTAAAAATCTTTTATAATTAAAGAAATAACAAATAATTGTATTAAAAATTAAAGAAAAAAAAATTTGCTTTCAGTAAATATTGTTCGTATTCATAAAAACAACTAAAATCAAATAAAAGCATTTGAAATTAAATAATATCTTTGTTTTATTGAGTTTTGTATGTTGCAATTCAGAGCTGATTTTCAGGTGGGGGGTCCAATTAAAAACAAAAAACATGATTTGCATTCCTCAAAGCCTTGCGCTTTTAACTATTGTAATCACTAAACTGTATTCGATCGAATTTCTAGAGTTTTCATAAAATTAGTTATGGGGGGGGGAGTAATAATATACAAAAAAATATTTCTGCCATGACAATAATAAAAAAAAAAAAACATATTTATAATAATTTCCATCTTCTATGAATAGTTTCTGAAAGTTTCATTAACATCCGACAATTATTTTTATTTTTGCGCGATTTTCCAAATTAATGTGAGTCATGCAAAAAAAAAAAAAAAATGTGCTAAACATTGTATGTTATTTTACTAATTCCGGTGATATATAGAGAAACAAGTTTTTTTTAATCAAAATTTAGAATGTCCTAAAAAGAAGGAAAAATTTTTAAAATAATTTAAAAAAAAACTTTCGTCATTCCTCTTAATAATAACATAAACATTTAGACGATAAAGTTTTGCTTCCGTCAAGTTTGGCGTCTTTTCCATCATGTTTTTAGCGATCTCATGAAGGTACCTAAATTTACGTGTTTTTGTTAGGCGTAATAGATTTGTATATATATATATATATATATATATATATATATATATATATATATATATATATATGCATTTCTACCATTTACATATGCGCAATCAGCAAATACAAGCAAGTAACCGGCTTTAAAATAATAACAAAACGGCCTTAAAAAATTAAAAATAATAGCAATTTTTACCTATCATAGTTTTATACAGACCCCACCACACGTATATACGTCCGTGCGAGGAAATATTACTCAGCGAAAAAAATAGAGAAAACGTCTGCTACTTTCAAGAGAATTATTGGCTACACATCCCATCATTGAAATTCAACAATCAAAATGCGTACGTATGTACACAACAGCACACATATACATATATATGTCACGCTCGATACTGTTGATATATGTTTATGTTTGTGTGAGCTCCGGTGCGCGAGCGCGCGTGTGTATGTATGTGCGTCTGCGTACATCAATACGGGCGTGCAAATATGTTTGCGTAAGTATGAGTGGCGTCACGGCGACAATTTTTCCTCCCACTTCCATAAAAACTCCAATACACGCAACCCTACATAAATCCAAAATGTATTAAAAATTAATCAGTTTGTCTGACGATCGCAAAAGCGTGAAACCCAGGGTCACAAACTCACATCAATCCAACTAAATATGTTAGCTCTATCTCTGATATTGAGCGTACTGCGCATATATATTATATAAATAATATATATATATATATATATATATATATATATATATATATATATATATATATACTCGACTCTCCCGTCGAATTCGACGTATGAGTGTTCCTAGGAAACTGACAGCCCGACGCCAGCACATGAAATTTGATTATAGTGTTGAAAGTTTTGTGCAGAATCATCCACACTTTTTGAAGGGCCGAATACAGAGACCTGGTGCACTACGTAAACGCCTCTCCGCACGTTTTGAATTCAGATTTGTCCTTCTCCTAGACCAGTTGCCATCCAAGGCTATAGAACCCAGTCTATCCTGCTATTTACCCATAGCTGGAGGGAGAAGAAGAGGATTCACACCTTTCCCACCTTTTGCACGTATGTGAATGTAATGGATTTGACTGGAATATATATATATATACCGGATGTAAAGGCAAAATTGTCCAAATCGTGTAAAAGCAAATTCCTCCATTTGTTAGATTAAGCCTTGAACTGTTGTATCTTAGAAATGATTAAAGATATATTACTGGAATTCTCCGAGGATTTTTATAACACTACTGGACTCTACTTTGAATAATAAGAATGTATAATTACTCTCTAAGCTTAACAGAAGAATCGTGATGAAATCGATCATAAACGAAAATGACATGTTCATCATTAATTAGTCATAGCTATGGATTGGAAACTCATGGATTGAAATTAAGTTCAAATATATATATATATATATATATATATATATATATATATATAATTCTAGAATCATTTTCTAATTTATTCAAGATCTTCGCCCTCTCTAACTTTCTGTCCTGGAGTAACTTGGTACCTTAGAGTTTCACGTACGATATCATTTTCAAGTCTTTTGTCACTGCTCTTTGGACTGTCATAGCTGAAACGCCTCTCTCACGTGCCAAATGTCCTATGAACTGAGTTGGATCTGAATCTTTTCTAATTAATTTCTTTATCTCTAAGTTGAAATGGTGATCCCTCTTCCAGTTGTGACTTCCTGATCCAGTTTTCCTTTCTAATGTTCCCTCTTTTTTAAACTTATTCACCATTCTCTTGATGCTTCTTGAATGGACTTTGAAGATGGAAGCCAAAGTATGGATGTTGGTACCATTACTGAAAGCGTGAATAATCCTTTTTCTCTCACCATTGCTCATTTGGGAAACATAAACATTAGACATAGTGGGGCTGATACAAAAACGATTTTAACCTGTTCTCTTGCTAGCTGAATAACTCAAAGAGTTTTTCAGTGATTCTTACGACAAATGGTGTCAAGATGGCTAAACGTCTTATTTGAAAACCTGGAAAAAAGAAACCCAATCAGTTTAGTATTTTTTAGATATTAAACATTTTGTGGGATGGACAATTACGCTCTCACACGAATTGGACAATTTTGCTGTTATACCCGGTAGATATATGTAGGATTAACAAAATAGAATGTTTGTCACTTAGCTGATTGATGTCACCTTCAGCATCCCGACTCTAAAGTTTCGTAGACGTCAAAGGATATCAGCAATTTACTTTATTTATTTTCTAGTTTTTCTTTTATATTGCGTTGAAAAATAATTTATGCACTTTTCATTGGTGCAAGGTTGTTTTTTTTCTTCTTACACTGTGTGGGCGGGCGTGTGCATGCACCCGCCCGTGCGTATGTGCGTACGTGTACATGGTGGTCCGAAAGTATTGTCACACCCTTATCCCTCTTGCGAACAGGTCGTAGCTCGTGTCTGAAATAGAAAATTATATTATGTATGGGTGACAAGACTTTCGGACCATCCTGCAGAATGTCGTGGTCATTGCTCTATTTCGTTATTTTTCTTGTCCAGATTTGCAACTTAGATTTAGTACATGTATATATATATATATATATATATATATAAAATTTCTATTCATTATATATATATTAGGTTGTTGCAAAATAATGTCGTTTTCTCACATAGTAACATATGTGAGAAAACGACATTATTTTTGCACCAATCTAATAAATATATATATATATATATATATATATATTACACAACAAAATTATTTATTACCTGTACTATATATATATATATATATATATATATATATATATATATATATATATATATATATATGTTGAGATTTTGGGTGTTTCCGCGTGCGTGTATTGAAATAGGGCAAATACATACGTAGGAAAAAAATACTGGTATATTCGAAGAGGTATTTACAACAGAGAGATTAGTAGTCAAACGAACGCAGGTTAGTTAGTAACAATAAGAAAGAGTATAAAGTCTAACTGTATCTTCTGGTAGAGAGACGGATGTGCGATGGTCTCCTGATCTCTCCGAACTCTATAGAACTGTCCTATTAGTAGTAGAGAGATCAGTCCATTCTGATAAGAAGGTGGGTGCGCCCCAACAATATATATATATATATATGCGTTTATTTTAGCGATCATGCACTGGCGTACCGTTTGTCACTCCAAATTAACTTTCAGATAGCACAGCAATTTGTCTCTGGCAATCATGGATGCTATAATATTCATTTTATTATAAACAATACACTGATGATGATATGGATATGTCGAAACTACTTGGTAATAAAACAAATATATATGAACACGGACTTTCAGTAAGGACTTTTATATATGTATATATGCGCGTATGTGTGTGCGAAACATATCTTGGCATAGACACACATCTCTGCATCTCAATTTAAATTTTGAAAACCATAGAATTTTGAAACCGGCAAAGCTCCAGTTGCATTTTCAACTTCTTTTCCTATACATATTTAATAACAAAAGTGATGGGAAAAAAAAAGAATCAAATGAAATCGGTTAGATTATATACCGAAAACACATATAAAAAATAAATTTAAAAAATGATCTTTAAATTGAAATTCCCAGTGTCTCCCATTCATGCGCATGCGTAGTCGCATCAACCTAAGCATAAACTTATTCCGATGAAGATCTAAGATAAACTTTTTACACTTTATCAGATATCTTTTCATTAAAATTCTACTTGATATATATATATATATATATATATATATATATATATATATATATATATATATATATATACTGTATATTATTATTTTTTACACTTTATCAGATATCTTTTCATTAAAATTCTACTTGATATATATATATATATATATATATATATATATATATATATATATATATATATATATATACTGTATATTATTATTTTTTTATTATAAAAGATTACAATAAAACATATTGAAATCGCTACACAAAAACTTTTCAGTAGCGATTTCAAAATGTTTTATTATAATCTTTTATAGTAAAAATATAATAATAAAATATCGCTCTACTTTCTATTGAGCACTTTTTTAAAAGTAAATGCTACGAAAAGGGGAATTTTACTCCATCTGTTCTTTTTCTCCTTTGGATATATATATATATATATATATATATATATATATATATATATATATATATATATATATATATATTCAAGTTTACAACATCTGGTAATCTCAAACGGTCACCAATCTAGGGATTGACCAAACACGACGTTTCTTAACTACGCTAATCGTTCGAGAACAATTGTTTCAACATGGTACGGCCGTAAGCTAGTTATTTGTTAGATCGTTTATTTACAAGGATATTTTCACACTTAAAAGATTATAAAAATATGTGAACTAACTATAATTAAATTATTTTCATAATTATTTATAAAATGTTAAATAATAAATCTTTGTAAAAGGTAAATAAATATTGTCTTGTATTTTGTTCACATATTTTTATAATCTTGTAAATAAGGATTGCGGAGGGAGCCAATCGTGTATAAAGTAATAGCGGCGTGAAGGGAATAACATTCCTTTTGATAAGCCGTTTTTTTTTTAAGGTACAGAAGTTAAACATTGCCAATAAATTTATATTTAAAATAAAGATGTATGAAAAGATATAAAGATTGCGAAAAAAAAGTACTTCTAAATTTGAGAAAAAGAACATATATTTTGAATAAATGTACTTATGTTTTGAATAAAGGTACTTATGTTTTGTGTAAATGTACTTATGTTTTTAATAAAGGTACTTATGTTTTGTGTAAAAGTACACGTGTTTTTGAATAAAGGTAATTAAATGCGGAATAAACGTATATTTTAAATAAAAGAACTTAAGTTTGTATAAAATATTTTTGGGACATGGGTGCTTATATTTTTAAAACATGCTTATATTTTAAATAACTGCCCTTGGACTTTGAATAAAATGTTTTTGAACAAAGGTACTTATATTTTGAATAAAAATACTTATAGCAACTACATTGAATCAATAGCTGTATCTACTGCAAGGAAAGTTGGTTCACTGTGTCGTGCCAGAAGGTTTTTCTCGTCACAGTCCTTCTGACACATCTACAAATCTACTATTTCGCCTTGCATTGAATACTGTTGCCATATCTGGTCTGGTACCTCTACTGTTTATCTTGAGGTTCTCGACAACATCCAAAGAATCCGTCCTGAATTGGCTTCTCGTCTTTGGACACTTTCTCACAGACGTAATGTAGATTCTCTCTGTCTTTTCTACAAATATTTTCATGGCTACTGCTATGACGAGCTTTTTTCCCTGGTACCCCGACTGCAGGAATTTAAGCGGGCTACTAGATTAGCATCTAGGTCCCACCTATTTACTGCTGAAATAGTTAAATTTAACCGCCACCTCTACTCAAACGGTTTCTTTCCTCTCACTTCCCAACATTAGAACTTCCTTCTTCTCACTTGCTTAACTTTTCTTTTTATGTGCCATGTCCTTTCAGGGCGTAGACGATCATAGCTCTCCACCTCCCTCTTATCCCTTGCAGCTCTCAACAAGTTCCTCCCCTCTGATTCCTCCCCCAGACCACGTTCTGTCACCCACTTGCTTAAGTCCGCCAGATATGTCATGCGTTGTTTTCCCTTGTCTCTCTTTCTCTCTATTCGACCCGTAAGTATCAAATTCTCTATGCCCTCCTTTCTCATTGTGTGTCCCGGGAACTTCAGCTGTCTCTTTCTGATGTTAAGTATAAGCCTCCTCCTTGTTTCTAGGACCTCATCGTAGCTCACACACTACAATCTTCAAAAGTTTAAATGCAATGTTAATCACCATCTTCTGTTACTTTGTTCCTTGTCTTTTTTTTCATTTCCTTAATCCCCCCCTCTACACCCACACTTTTCTCTCACTTTCCTTGCGTACTAATGACACTCCTGAATTTCTTGGGGCGAAATGCTTAAAAAAGAATTAAAAAAAAAAAGTACTTACGCTTTCAATAAAATATTTCTTGAACAAAGTTACTTGTATTTTAAATTAAGCTCATACTTTGAATAAATGTACTTAAGTTTTAAATAAGGGTAATTACATTTTAAATAAAAGTACATAGGTGTTAATAAAAGTGTTTTGAATAAAAATACTTATATTTGGAATAAAAGTACTTATGTTTTGAATAAAAGTACTTATTTTTGGAAAATATACTTATGTTTTGAAAATATGCTTCAAGTAGCTGTTTTAACTAAAGGTACATATACCTTGAATAAATTTACTTATGTGTTAAACGAAAGGCATTTTGAATATACGTGGGTAAGTAAAAAATTACACGCACTTTCACCATAACATTGTAGGGATACAGAAGGTGATTATCTTGGTGGTGATAAATCATATGGGTTACTAGCGATCGTTTAGTGACGTCACTCCATACAGTGACGAAAGTGGCAGTCAATTTCAGTTTTTTTATAGCAGCCAAACCGAAAGGTTGCTTTCTTTAGTCCCCGGCACCTCCTCACGGCCCTGGCAGAGGCTTACAAATCCACAGTACCGTTTCCATTTGGGAATATATCTTTCCCAGATATAGAAAGAAACAGCAGCTCGCGGTCTACAAATTGGGAAACCCCAAGACTCGCTGTTTCCCGTTCGTGGAATATGTCCGCGTCTGGGACATAGTAGATGAATCCGGAATCTGAAGTCCTAAACATGTCTTCTCCAGACACAGGTGTATCTCCATATTATATGTAAGATCCTTACTTTTTGTTTATCCTTACACTCTGCATGCTGTGTAGATGTGATATTTTATTCTCCACGTGGGACATATGCATAAATGTATATATACTTTTGTGTATTTCTTAGTAGTATAAAAGTCACTCTGAGAATAAAGCATGTTTTTCATTCCTTTTTCCTTTTAGCCATTCCGTTCCGTCCGTGAAATACGGTGTTATCATATCACGGATATGATAATACACATAATGGGGAAAATACAAATGGACGATTAAATATTTCTACCATAGCTCTCTCTCGTACTACAAAATCTTTATATAAGAGTGCGGATAATATATGACTTTCCCTGGTAGTTATTTATATTTTAAATATGTTTTGAATTAAGGTGTATATATCTTGAATAAATGTACTTATATATTGAATAGAAGCTTTGAATAAAGGTACTTATATTTTGAATAAAAGTACAGATATCCTTGAATAAGCACCACTTCACTGTTTACCAAAATAATTCGTATCACATATCAAAAGTAATAAAGAAAAAACGTGCAGATAACAGTTCTATGACACGACAGTTGCTAACTTTGATTAATCCTGTTACGGTTTATGTTTCAGCTTCGTCTAAGTGAAAATTAAAATTAAAATTATTTCTTTAAATTTCTCCTCCATCGTTTATTAATATAATTAAGGACTAAATCCATTGAAAGAATTTGATGAACTTTCTTTCTTTCATTCTCCATTTTTTTCATCTCATTCTCTTTCTGTTTAACTCCTTCCTTTACTTTCCTCCCCACCTCAACTGAATCACTGTTCGTTTCTCCTTTTTCCCTCCATTTTTATTTTACTTTTCAACCCCTCCACCACCCCAACCACCGCCACTGGCAGCACCACTTCAACGTTTACTAAAATAATTCGCATCATATGTCGAAGATATCAAAGAAAAGATCGTGCAGATAACAGTTCTATTACACAACAGTTGCCAACAAACAGGATTCTAATTTCATTTGGCATTACTTATGTTTATTAAGAACATACCATAAAGGGAACTGGATTCATGCCTTTCTCAATGCATGTTTTAGCAAGAGTTGGTATGAATCCAATTCTCCTTGTAGTGTGCCAGATATCTCAACCAGTCAAACCATGGCAAAATAGCCTTATTTTCGTCCATATTTCATCTATCTATCTATCTATCTATCTATCTATCTATCTATCTATCTATCTATCTATCTATCTCAGTCTATTCATATCTATCTATCTCAGTCCATTCATATCTATCTATCTATTTATCTCAGTCTATTCATATCTATCTATCTATCTATCTATCTATCTATCTATCTATCTATCTATCTCAGTCCATTCATATCTATCTATCTATCTATCTATCTATCTATATATCTATCTATTTATCTATCTATTATCGTCTCTTCAAATCTATCTATCTATCTATCTATCTCAGTCCATCCATATCTATCTATCTATCTATCTATCTATCTATCTGTCGGTGTACAAGGCGACCTTCTAACCTTAAAACCATCCCACCCAAATATAGATGGTCATCTTATGCACCAAATATAAAATGTGACCCTTAAATTCTGTGGCCTATAGTAAGTTGTCAGTATGGGAGATTTTTGACGGTAGACTAACCCATGGCTTGGTAACTAACGACACAAATATTTTCTACTAACTAAACCAACTTAATTCACATTATTATAATAAAATAATAAAAGCGGAGTCTAATAAAAACACACCTACCTCATATGATTTGCGACAGCAATAAAAATGCATATTCATCAAGAGAGAAATCCCAAACTATCGTCAATAAGCCAACTGGTATTGCAGGTTGTAGTAGTTAACTGACAATATCTGCCACCGTTTTTTTGGTTTTGTTTGATTGTTTGTTTGTTTTTTTCATTAGAATTTGAGGGAAAAGAAAATATTTGCTTACTGAATTTATTTAATAAATTCAATATAATACATTTTAAAATACAATTTAGGAGAGCTTTCTTGCACGGTGAATATATCCCGAAACTTAAGTTTTAACTTGAAAAATTTAGGGGTCGTCTTATAAGCCCAGTCGCCTTGCATACCACCATATAATTTATATATCTATCTCTGATCGACTCTCATGTCATTTTCGACGTATGAGAGTACAGGGTCTCGCTTATTAGAGCCGAACGTCGAGTCTACCCGCACATATGATCAGATTATAATGGTAAAGGCTTGTGCAGAACGAACTGCACTTTTCGGAAAAACACCTCTGGTGCACATAGCGTGCCAAGACGTCTACAGTCATACCCTAATATTTAGCCCATAGTTAGGGGGAGACGAAGAGATTCACGTCTTCCTCAAAAGGTAATAGCGCATAAGTGAATGTAACTAATTCTACTAGAATTCGAACACAGCTCTCAGATTTCGCATTACGAGCCGCTATCCATTGCATCACGGAAACCTTGTCATAGAAAATATGCGTCCCCCGACAGGAATCGAACCTGTATCCGATTTGGAACTGTCATATAACCTAACGTGCTAGACCGACTGAGCCACAGTCGATCTTACTGTTTTTAAACTACAATTCTCCATGATTTTCTCTCGTACATTCATATCTGCTCGATGCGTAAATGTGGTTAATATTGTTTATTATAAAACAGAGCATTTACTTAAATATTTACATCTATAAAAATAACGTATAAACATAAAAATGTCTTAAAATAATTGTCATTTGCTTACATTTGGATACGCATCGAGCAGATATGAATGTACGAGAGAAAATCATGGAGAATTGTAGTTTAAAAACAAGAAAATCGACCTTGCTAACCGAAACGCTCCTCTGTGGCGAAATCGGTAAAGCACATCATTTTCTTATGTTTTTCGAGGTTAAACATTCTTTATTTGTGTGGTAGTGACACAAATGGCTTTCTTGAACTGGTAGTGAGAAAGTTCTTGAAAGGTAATAAAACAAGATTGGCCCGAAAAAGGGTAAGGAAAGATATCTGTATTCTTTTCTTTTAATGACCCCTGTGTGTTCTTAGATCTATTTCTATTTTTGTGTATTGCGTGTTTTTGCTAGTATGTGTATGTATTTGTATATTTCTTCTGCATACATACATACATACTGTCTTATTATAAGGAATTAGTATATATATATATATATATATATATATATATACACACACACATATACATATATATATATATATATGCATACATATATACAGACACATACACACACTTCTTATGTTGTGTAGAATTCGTGTGTGTGCTTGTGAGTAGTCTATTTGTTTTTGCCAATATGTGTATATATATTCGTGCTCCACAGATAGCCGCGTGTGGGTGTGTGCGTATATATGTGAGTGGTTCGACCAATGTATTTGGCCATTATGTGTTCATGTTGCGTGTTTTTGTATGTGGGGTTATGATCTATTTTGTGCTGGTTTAAATTTGTTAATGAAGTTACATTTATAGATATGTTTTCTGTTGTCTGGTAATTTGATGTTGCTTTTGTGAAGGGAAACTCTGTTTTTTAGTTCTTGGCTGATACCTATTTATGACTTCTTGTATTTTTATACATTTGAGCGCATAAATCACATTTTTTCACAGAGAAGGAGAGAGGGGGTGGTGCACGTTGAAGTAATGGATAGTGACTCGTATTGAGGAATCAGAGAGCCGAATTCAAATTTCAGTCGAGTTGATTACCCTTTGGAAAGTTGTGAATCCATCTCTTCTCACCGGCGAATGATCAAGGAGAAGGGCTTTGAGCTTGAACACTGGACGATTGTTTTCACCTTGGTTTAATGTTCTTGGTTCTTTCTTTTTTATTCCCCATTTTTCTTCTGGTACCGATTTGTTCTACTGAAAGTTGACCTATCCGAGGTTTTTCCAACCGAGTACTACCATATATATATATATATATATATATATATATATATATATATATATATATATGAAAAAAATCCTTATAGGCAATTATGCTGTTTTAATGTTAATATAATGTCAACGTCGGACGTTTCGGTCTAATAAACCATCTTCAGGACATATTCATAAAATAAGATGGACATAAGAACAAGACTTATCCAAACAGATAACTGAAAGTTTTATATGATCAGCGTTCCGTTTAAACATGGTCACGTTGTCGTCAGGTGGGCGACGCTGTGAAAACGTATGTCCATCGTCTTTGTCATGTTGAATTGATAATGTTAATTATATTTTATGAATATGTCCTGAAGATAGTTTATTAGACCGAAACGTCCGACGTTGACATTATATTAACATTAAAACAGCATAATTGCATATAAGGATTTTTGTTTGTTTTTTCCGTATATTTTTCTTCATACTGTCGGATCTATATCCATATGTTTGCTTACATATATATGTGTGTGTGTGTGTGTGTGTACAGCGTGTCCATAAAGTCTGTGTGCAATTTAAAATACTTAAGTATTTTAAATAGCACACAGACTTTATGGACACCCTGAAATAGGGTTTATCAAAAATACTTTTACAAACTTTGGGTTGGGTTCTTGACACCAAAGCAAGGTAAAATGTCCATATAAACATACGTCCAAAATGCCATAGTTGTAACTCAGCACAGCAACTTATAACAAATGTCCTCCTCTTGCTTCTACACACGCATGCAACCGGCAGATCATTGACTGGCGGACCTTTCAGATACTCCCACACTGCGTCGAATGGCACGTTGATGAAGCGTCTCTGCATTATTAATATCTACTGCATAAGCCAATTGCTTTAGGCAGCCCCACAACTTAAAATTCAAAGGATTGAGATCGGGGGAACGTGTAGACCATGGAACCAGTCATCCCCTACCTATCCATCCTTTTATGGAATATGTCAGCCAGTGCATCGTGAACAATGTGAGAAAAATGTGCTGGAACCCTATCATGCATGAACCACATGCGTCTTCGCATTAGCAGAGGTACATCCTCTAGCAGGCCTGGAACTGTGTTCGAAATAAAGTCCCGGTAGACACTTTCTGTAAGATGTACTGAGAGAACATATGGATCTACCAGACAGTTACCTACAATTCTACACATTAATCGTAAACTGTGTAGCCTGTATTGTACCATGGGGATTACGATCCGCCCACAAATATTGGTTGTGTAAATTTGTTATTCCATTTTTTCCAAATGTTGCCTGGACCGTCTCCGACAGCCTGAAGAATGTGTTCTTCGCGGTCAGGCGTATCGGTCTCCTTGATCCATAGTTTGTGGTGCCACGGAACTATGTCTCAGCATCAGCAGCAAAGATTAGATGACTCGGCTGCCTTCGGTCTGGAAACGCAATCTGATACAGCCGTGCATCCTCGCGTCCGTTATCATTCACGGCTTTGTGTAAAAACCATATCTGCCTCACGAAAATCATATCTGCCTCACGGAAACCATATCTGCCTCACGAAAATCATATCTGCCTCACGGAAACCATATCTGCCTCACGAAAATCATATCTGCCTGCTCACGATGGATATCCTGTCATTGTTAAATGAACACTTCTCAGTTAACTCACGACTACACACGTTAAAAGTTGAAGACAGACTAGCCACAAATGTACACGAATGACAAATATAACCTAGCCTACATGGCAACACAGCGTCATTTATCGTAAACTCAAAAACAGAAAATTTGTGGACATGTTATATAGAATTTTGTCCTTGCTTTCGTGTGTGGAACCCTCCCCCAAATTTTATAAAGGTATTTTTGATACGCCATATATATATATATATATATATATATATATATATATATATATATATATATTGTTTATTTCATTCTCTCACGTGGTCACGTACGACGCCATAGAACCGCATTACGAATTTATGACTTGCGTCTGCTATTCCGCGACCGTTATCGTCGCATAGTAAACTTCTTCAAGATGTCACATTTGATGGTGAACATCTCTGCTGCAATGTCCCTATAAACACTCTGATGATGGTTCATGTGAGCCGAAAGCTTAGATCGAGGAACAGCATAATAAAAAATATCCAAATGTTGGCCAGTTTTTTCTTTATTTTTGCCGAAACGAAAGCCATTATACGACGCTTAGAACGGCTCATGATAAAACATAACAGACATTCTTTGTTTGTTATATTAAACAATATATGTTTGAATAATGATCTGCTGCCCCTATAACATATATATATATATATATATATATATATATATATATATATATATATATATATATATATATATGTGTGTGTGTGTGTGTGTGTATCAGTAATGCTGAAGGACACACTTCTTCAGACCTTGTGGACTGGCATTAGAGAATCAAAAACAAAGAACTCAAATAACAGAAACCACATAATTTGAGGACAGCTAAAACGGATGTCACGTGTAACGAAAAGAAAATAATGACATAATCAAGATGTTGACATTCCACACGACTTCAAACAAAAGGTTAGGAAGGAAACCTCCATCAATACTGGAAAGAGTGATAACAGCTACTGGACTTGAGAAGAGAAAGTAATGCCATAATCAAGATGTTGACATTCCACACTGCTTCAAACAAAAGGTTAGGAAGGAAACCTCCATCAATACTGGAAAGAGAGATAACAGCTACTGGGCTTGAGAATAGAAAATAATGACATAATCAAGATGTTGACATTCCACACTGATTCAAACAAAAGGTTAGTAAGGAAACCTCCATCAATACTGGAAAGAGTGATAACAGCTACTGGGCTTGAGAAGAGAAAATAATGACATAATCAAGATGTTGACATTCAACACTGATTCAAACAAAAGGTTAGGAAGGAAACCTCCATCAATAATGGAAAGAGTGATAACAGCTACTGGGATGGGAAGAGAAAATAATGACATAATCAAGATGTTGATATTCCACACAACTTCAAACAAAAGGTTAGGAAGGAAATTTCCATCAATTCTAGAAAGAGAGATAAACCTACTTTGCTGAAAAATTATTTTAGAGAAAGATTATATAAATTTCAAACAACAGTAGTAAAAAAAAAAATGGTTCGTTGTCAATACCGAATGTTTTCTTATATTAACCTAAGTACCTCCAAAAATTCATATAGCTACGGTTGTATTTTTCATAAAGGAAAAATCATTATGAAGCTTTCCGCCAGTATACTGTGGTGTATTTCAAATAGAAATTATAATGATTTTTATTCGATTCTTCAGAAAAAAAACATTCGAAACGGCCATTTTTAATTTTTGACAGAAATGTAAATAAAACTTAATTCTCGGGTTCAAAAATTCCGCAAAAATAAAACGTACATTTCTGAAACGTTACTTTCGTAAAATTAGCAATTTTAAAGTTAAATTAATCTGTTCTAAAACAAATATTACTTATAGCATAAAATTTTCTAGACAAGCATTTCTTGACCAAGGAGTCGTGTTATTCTCACATCTTCATCGATAATTTGATGGCCGAATGTGTTGACAGGTTTAGTATGGTGGACCAGAATTTACATAAATTTACGAATTCTAAGTAAGAACGGTTGCTTTTGCTTTTTTTAAATATATTAAGCAATTATCTAATATTTTACTGATTTTTTTTTAGGTAATTTTATGGGACCTTACCCATAATAACATAATGGACTAGTCAGAGGGAGCGAGTCAGTCAGTCGAGTCAGAGACAGTCCGAAACAGAGTCGCGTTCAAACAATTACTGCAAGACATTGGAATAGTGATACTGGTCGAGACTACATTGTTCTCCCTACTAAACCTGATTTTTCATACTAACACTTCTACTTCTGTGTATATATTCCTGTTTGTAATATATCTGTGTTATTCCATATACGTGTTTGAGTTCTTCTTTATTGGTTTTACCTTGGACTATCACCGTGGTACAAGGAACCGGACCATAACACTAACACTTTCTACTTCTGTGTATATATTCCTGTTTGTAATATATCTGTGTTATTCCATACCTGTGTTCGAGTTCTCCTTTATTGGTTCTACCTTGGACTATCACCGAGGTACAAGGAACCGGACCATAATTTTGGAGGTAATTTTGAAGATGCTTTCTTATAATAATTTAGAATATAAAAATTTCTTGAATTATTTAGTTACCTGTATAATGGTATTTAATTAAGTACCAATTACCATCGGCCATCTTGCATTTCAGAAACAGAAAATAGGAAGTGAAATGTGGTTAACTGTTTTGTAATTTCTTCTTCAAATTTCTCCAAAACTAAAATGTTGACAAATTGGTTGCTTCGGTATTGGGTAATGACTAATGAGTTACTCTAGTTGACTTTTACTAATGACCGGTGAATTCAGGTGTTTTTCATTTACCAACCTCCCCACAAGGCACTATGTGGCACAAGGCCAGTTTTTAACGTTGGGCGTTCCGAGCCCGTAGGCTCGGGAAACAATTGCCCGTAGACCCCGTATACAAGGGGTCGGGCTTGTCTACCTCCCCTAACGAAACTCTACCCTTTGGCATAGCCAAAGTTTCTTTCTGTCCGGGGGCAGAGGGTTCGACAAAAGAGGAAGAGGCAGAGAAGCCTCCTCCTCGTTTATATTTATGCTAAGCAAAGCTCAGTAAACAGTTGCTGGCGCCAAAATTATGACCAATTCGAAAGTGGACACCTGCCGGGAACTTCATAAACGATATTAAAACTTGATGACTTTATTTTGTTTGTCGGAAGCGGAAGACGTTTGTGTCCCATTTGAGCTTTGCTATCGTTTGGCAAACAAGCGTCTAGGGAATAGTGATTGTTTGATGTTCCTCTAAACAGTGGCTGGTGGATAGCTATGACTAAAAACTAGAAAAAAAATCTTTTCTTTAGAAGTTGTATGGAAAAAAATAAGATTCTGTTTTGACGATTTCAAAGAGTGATACTCATGTGTATCACTGGGAAGGTTTATTTTCTTTCATTTGTTTCCCCCAAAATAGAGAGAGAAACATGTAAATAATTTAGTTGAATGTCAACCTTATCGCAGGGTGGGGCAATACTGAGCAGGGAGTAGGGTTTGAGAAAGACATTAAGATAGGTACTTCCACTGAATTTTCGATACGGTTTAAAATGATTTTTTTAAAATGAAAAAGCATTCTTAAAGATTTAATCTTAGCTAAATGATTAAATTTACAATTTACAGTAAATAAAATACTCATTGCATTTCAAATAGAAATTATATTGATAGGAATTTCAAATTTTTGCTCGCTTTCCGCAAAATCAGCCATTACATGACGCGTTTTGAGACATTGTCACACAAAAGTTAATTCTCGGGTTTAAAAATCTTCCAAAAATAAAATATACTTTTCTGAATCTTTATTTGAGAAATATTAGCTGATTTAAAGTATAATTAATCTGATTTGAAAAGAAAAATAATAAATCTAATATTAGGAATGTTGAATTTAAATTTACTATAGTCCTCACTCTTATTTTCTGATTATGTTGTGTATGGTTGACCATACTTTCAAACAGGAGAACGTTACGTAATATTTTATATACGTAATTTTTTTTTTAAATATTGAGTGTAAATGACTTTTATTGAACTTTTTAATTTTTGATTCGTAGATATAGTTTTTACTTAATAAAGTGATTTTGTCTGCTGGGATTCAGAGCTTCGAAGAGGCAGTTCTAACCTTCACGGCTAAGACCCGACATACCCCGCACATTTTAGCGAGCCACTTTCATTCACTTCGTATTGCATTGGTGAGATGTAAGTTCCACTCAAGCTGTTTCTTCCCATGAAACGTTAATTTGGGGAATCAATTCTCAAGAAGATGTTTCTTCAATCACTACATTCTTAACCTGTTCAAGTCTATGGTCTGATGTCTTGACCTTCTCTTTATCCTTTTTCAAAACACTCTTCTTTACTCTTACTCTCACTTTTTGTAACCACCTTGCTTGGGGTGATTTGCTTTAAAAAAAAGAAAAGAAAAAGAAAGAAAAAAGTCCCCCCCTACATATCCCCATAAACTGTGCCTCTTACTCTGCAACCCTCTACCTCGAGTGGCTCTTGAACCTTGTACAGAGTTAAATATTATTGTCAAAAAAATTTCAAAGTTCACTACACTCTGCCAAAGTCTCTTCCCCTTCCACTCTTGTCAAACTCTTCACCTCCGGGTGGAGAGGAACTCAGACGAGGCTATGCCGAAGGGCGGAGTCTCATTTGGGGAAGTAGACAAACCTAACCCCGTGTATAGTGGGTCTACGGACAATTTTTGCCCGAGCCTAGGTGCTCGGAACGCCCAACGTTAAAAACTGGCCTTGTGCCACATCGTGCCTTGTGGGGAGGTTGGTAAATAGGGAGAATCAGTCCGGATGTCACTGTTACAGATCTAGCAAGCGTCGCCCGAAGAGGCTGCTTTGCGAAAACGAGTCGCGACAGGCGGGTATCGTATCAAAAGGTTGTTTCGCTAGATTTTCTAAGATTTTAATCGAGAAGCCGTTACAGATATATTGAGCCGATTTATTTGATGCTATCTCTTCTTACAAAGTTCTAGTCTGATTTAAAAAGAAGAGAAAAAGATTATATGTGTGTGACGGGGAGAGAAAAAAGAAAGCTAATAAAAGAAAAATGGCAGGGAAGATACTTCCGTTCCTTAGAAGGAGAAATACATCCGGGCCTACTTTCTCTTGCGTAAAGATACAGTCAAACTTCCGGCGGATGTCGTCCGTACGCTTTGCTCGTTTGGAAAAGAGGCAACGAATGATACTTATTAACAGATAACGTGTATAATTGTATAAATGTTTGTCCTTACGAAAGTATGTGCGTGTGTGTCCGTCTATAATAGAAACAGAGAAAGAGAGAGAGAATGACAGATAAAACGAATTAAAGAGGCTATTATATGTTTCATAAAAGACGGTTTTCCATTAATCAGGTGTCTTTGGAACGTTATGATATTAACAAAAGTGAGAATACTACACTGTCTTTTTATTGGGGACAAGGTAATTGGTCATATTAACTGTTTCCTTATAAAGAAACATTCGACATTCATTGACCGAGCAGACAGTGACATTGTCAGTTAAAATTTATAAATTTTTTATTTTAAAATAATTTTTCATGAAAATAGGTTTCTCAAGTCGCTCTTCCCAGTCTTGATAGGGATTTCCTTCCTAGCCTTTTGTTTGAAGTAGTGTGGAAGCCAACATCTTGATTATGTCATTACTTTCTCTTCTCAAGCCCAGTAGCTGTTATCACTCTTTCCAGTATTGATGGAGGTTTCCTTCCTAACCTTTTGTTTGAAGTGGTGTTGAATGCCAACATCTTGATTATGTCATTATTTTCTCTTCAACTTACCTGTGTTATCCATTCTATGTGTTGCTGCATTTGAAAATTCTTCAGTGATGTGATTTCCGTTATTCGGCACAGTTGTGTGTGTGTGTATGTGTTTGTGTGTGTGTGTCTGTTTATTTGCAATTCTGTAGCTCCAGTTCACGAGTCTCCCCCTTCTTTAGTGCAATGAAAGAGGTAGTGTCCCCGGAAACTGTTTCCCGCTGCCGAGTACCTCTCAGTAATATTTCCAGTTGCGTCCTGTCCAAAGAGAGAGACACTACTGAGAGATGAAAATGCTATTTATTCGCTGAAAGTCAGATACTACACTTTGATCCCAGCCCATGGACTGGAGGTTTGATTCGAGACGGAAGAGCTGATACGTCATCAGAACGATTTCGACCACAAGACACACTACAAATCAATGATTTCCCTTCGGTATGGCTACATGTTTCTGTGCATGCCCATCTGCTGAGGCCCCCACAGAGCTAAACTCTGATTTATACTGCTTTATTTATGATCAATAGACCTTAGTTACACTTCAAGTACCGTACAGTGACATACAGTTTGGGATTCAGAGCTGTCATTATCCTATATTAGTTGTCAACTATGGCTAGAAAGTTCTATCTTACTATTTAACCCATAGGTTGGGGAAAAGATAAGACAGATTTCATCTCTTCGTGCGAAAGAGAATGTAATGATCTCGATTGGAATTCGAACTCGGCTCGCCAATTTCTTGTCCCGAGTCTCTCAACATTACGCTACTTGCAGATCCATGCATAAAAGAATTCTGTTATTTTTTACGGGTACTTAGCTAGTTCGTTATAATAAGTAACACCTGTGTACATATGTACACATGTATAAATGGTTTCGTTTACAATTAATTTTCTCTGATAGATGATCAAGCCGTTGTTAATGTTTTAATCCCGACGAAGATTTTATAGGCTTAGAAACTGGAGTCCGTGATTAAATTAATCTATTTCAGGCGAATATAACTTACTTTAAAATAAATATATTGAATTATTATTATTATTGTTTTCCAGAGACATTTTATTCGAATTTAGGAAAATCCGGTAATTTTGACAAAGTAGGAAATTTCGGTAACTATTGAAATAAAACTCGACTGAAAATTGATTTTAGATCCCTTCTGGTGGGGGATATGGGGTTAAGTCATATATTTTTAGATAACTAAAAATTGTTGGATCCAGGTAAAACCCCACTACAATTCCAGCGACGTATTTGCAGAAATGTGGCTTAGGGAACTAGGCCTCCTTCTTCAATATTTTTTAAAAGTATTATTAACTATGAGGGTCGGGATAAAACCCCACTATAACAATACCAAGGCTGTACTTTCTGGAGAGGGCGGGGGCTACTCCCTACGTTTAAATAAGTATTAACCAAAAAAAAAATTATGGGTTCCAGGCCAGATAAATTCCCACTGCGACAATACTATACCAGTACATTCTACATGAGGGTTTTAGGGGGCTAAGCCCTCCTCCTCTAATATTTTTAAATAAATATCTTTTAGATATTTATTTAATTACTATACTCAATTGTTTTCAAGCAAATAAAATCGGGTGAAAGATTAGTCCAAAATAAGTTCTTGTAATTTTTTCAAATTATTATTTTAATTAAAAAAAGTAGTAAATAAATCAAGTTTTAAATAATTATTTCTTTTTAAAGAATCAAAAATTATATCGCTTCATTTCTATTTTAAAATGCAAGAGAGGAGGACTTAGCCCCTAAATCCCCTAAAGCTGCCAGAACGGCCATAAAATCAATTTTCAATCGACTTTGATTTCGTAGTTACCGAATTTTCCTACCTTGTCAAAATTATTGAATTTTCCATTACCGAATCTTCCGTTACCAAATTTTCCTACGTTGTCAAAATTTCTGAATTTTACATTTTCCGAATATCCAGTTATGGAATTTTCCTACCTTGTTAATCTTTTCCGTCTTACTTCAAAATAATTATTGGGTAGAGGGTGACTTCATGGTTGAAATATTTTTGCAGAGGTAGAAAATTTAATTAAAGCGATAAAAGCCGACATGTTTAAAACAAGAGAAGAAAATAACAAAAAAGTGAGATAATAAAAAAATAAAATGACCCTAAAGCGGTAATGTCGAAGTAGAACAGGATTAACAAAAAACAGCTAAACCGCTTTATCGGTCCTGCTTCAACAAAGCCAAACCGCTTTATCGGTCCTGCTTCAACAAAGCCAAACCGCTTTATCGATCCTGCTTGATCTGAGCCTAACCGGTTTGTCGGTCCTTTCTCATCAGAAGTTTACGGTCACATCACGTTGAAACATCACATTGAAACACCGGTTCCCGTACGATCACCGAAGTTAAGCAACGTCCAGCTTGGTTCTTACCTAGATGGGTGATCGCTTAAGAATACTAGGTACTCTAAGCTTGGATGTGCAGGGGACGTAATGGATAAGGTTTCGGAAATGTTATTCGGAGAGCAGAGTTCCAATTCCAGTTGGGTTCGTTATATTCACTTAGGCGCAAATACCCTTGCGAAAGGTATGAATCCACATCTTCTCCTCCCATCTATGGGTTAATTAGTAAGACTTGTATCACTAAACCATTATTATCTCAAAGAAATATTTTACAATCTAAAATATATTTTCAGGCTTTGAATAACTTGCAAAGGGTTGATAAGCCGTAGAAAACGAATCAATCTCTCATTAGAGCCCAGTTGAGAACGAGAAATGAGCGCGACGACTAAAAATGAAATCCAAAGATCACATTTCTCATTCTCAATTAAGCTCTGTTGAGATAGGATCGATAAACCGATTTAGGTGGGATTTTTGTTTTTTCTTTTGTTAAACTGTTGTGGAGTCGTTTCACAGTGGAGGCTTGTATTTCAGTAAGTCGTCCTTAATTAGGTTCGACGTACAAAACGTTAGAACTTGGAAATAAGAGTTAAGGACGCAGAAATCTAGTTGTTATGGTTGCTACTTCAATGTCCGATATCGTCTGATTCGCTCAACACCACCTAGGTATTTATCGATCCACCCACGAGGACCGAATGTGCCACAAGGCCAGGTTTAATGTGGGCCTCTCCAAGCCCGTAGGCTTGGCCAAAAATATAGCCTTTGAACCCACCTAGACGGGTTCAGGCTCTGTCTACCTCCCCGGACGAAACCTTGCCCTTCGGCAAAGCCTCGTCCGGGTTCCTCTCTGAAAACGCAGAGATTTGGACAGAAGGCGTCCGCAGTCAAAGACCGCGATAGGCCACCTAGGTATTTATTAATCCACCCACGAGGATCAAATGTGGCACAAGGCCGGTTTAATGTGGGTATTTCCGAGCCCGTAGGCTCAGCCAAAAATATGGCCTTTGAACCCGCCTAGACGGGTTCAGGCTCTGTCTACCTCCCCGGACGAAACCTTGCCCTTCGGCAAAGCCTCGTCCGAGTTCCTCTCTGCAAACGCAAAGAGTTGGACAGAAGGCGTCCGCAGTCAAAGACCGCGAGACGCCACCTAAGTATTTATTAATCCCCCCACGAGGATCAAATGTGGCACAAGGCCGGTTTAATGTGGGTATCTCCGAGCCCGTAGGCTCAGCCAAAAATATGGCCTTTGAACCCGCCTAGACGGGTTCAGGCTCTGTCTAACACCCTGAACGAAACCTTGCCCTTCGGCAAAGCCTCGTCCGGGTTCCTCTCTGCAAACGCAGAGAGTTGGACAGAAGGCGTCCGCAGTCAAAGACCGCGAGACGCCACCTAAGTATTTATTAATCCCCCCACGAGGATCAAATGTGCCACAAGGCCGGTTTAATGTGGGTAATTCCGAGCCCGTAGGCTCAGCCAAAAATATGGCCTTTGAACCCGCCTTGACGGGTTCAGGCTCTGTCTACCTCCCCGGACGAAACCTTGCCCTTCGGCAAAGCCTCGTCCGGGTTCCTCACTGCTAACGCAGAGAGTTGGACAGCAGGCGTCCACAGTCAAAGACCGCGAGACGCCACCTACCCAGAACTGACGACCGCTACTGCTACTTATTGTCTCTGGAAAGGTCGATTACCATAGAATAGGTAGTATAACATAAACGTGTTTCGATATTACCACTTTACGGTAATGTTATTTTGTTCCCTTTCTTTTAGTTAACTTTTTTCTTGTTCAGCTCTGATGGAAGACGGCCGATATACATGCCCTTTTTATGGCTTTAATTTTTAAAGGTTCTTATTCTTTAAATTTCTCAATCCCAAACATGTACAGGTTAGTCCGAAAGTCTTATCACACCTAAATAATATAATTTTCTATTTCAAATGGCTGATACAGTTTGAAAGAGAGGTGGGACGGTGACAAGACTTTCGTACCACCTTGTACATATGGAACTAGTTACTAGTTACGGATTAGTAGACTAAATTCGATGGCGCCTTTTATAAAGATTTAAAAAAGGCAAAGGTGATATTTCGCTGAAATTAACAACATTCGTGCAAATAGGTCGGTGATATATATATATATATATATATATATATATATATATATATATATATATATATTGTTCGTAGCGAAGTGCAAATTTATCAGATAAATTCGACGCTGATGTAAGAAATATCTACTAAACTATATATATATATATATATATATATAGAGAGAGAGAGAGAGAGGCAGACAGACAGAGAGGGAAAGAGATAGATAGATAGATAGATAGATAGATAGATAGATAGATAGATAGATAGATAGAACAGAATGAGATAGATAGATAGATAGATAGATAGATAGATAGATAGATAGAACAGAATGAGATAGATAGATAGATAGATAGATAGATAGATAGATAGATAGATAGAGTTTGTAATGGAGGAACAAATTGTGATAAATATCCACAGAATATGATAGGTAGATATAAGCAGATAGATAGATAGATAGATAGATGGATAGATAGATAGATAGATAGATAGATATGGACAGAATGAGATAGATAGATAGATAGATAGATAGATAGATAGATAGATAGATATGGACAGAATGAGATAAATATGAGATAGATAGATAGATAGATAGATAGATAGATAGATAGATAGATAGATAGATAGATGTGTGAATTTAAGTAATAATAGCAATGGTAAAAATGGCACAGATGGAAAAATAGGAAAAATTTCCATTTGATAGTAGTTGATCTTATAATCTGTTTTGTAGACATGTATCCTTGGAAGCAAATCTTCTCTTTTCATTTTTTACTAATAATATAACTTCCCTGGTGGGGTTTTGCTAGAAGAGCCACTGGGATCAATGGTGTGTACTTCACGGTTTCCGGACAACTTAACTAGAAGTAAATACGAGCAAGAACTGTATTCTGATTAGAAATTTAACTTTAAATAGCTTACTATTAAAAAGCTACTGCGGTTTAATTCTAAGTCGTTTAAAGAGTCTGTTTTTCACTTGTGTCATTTTTTCGTATTTTTTAACTTGTGCCATTAATTACAGACTTGGGGGTCCTACATATATATATATATATATACATATGTGTGTGTGTGTGTGTTTGTGTGTGTGTGTATGTGTCATTCGCAGACAGTACTTTATCACAGCTCCTCAGTGCGACTTGACAACCGAATGCCTCTAGCCCAGATCGAAACCTAACCGATCTGGTGTCAGTCAGAGTTTCTACCACTCGACAGAACGAGTCAGCCAAATCTAGCGCATTGTTTTTTTACAAATGTAAACAAACGCCAAGCAGCCATAGTGCTCCATTCATTTTACTGAAGAGCTTCACATTTATGCAGATGGTTGTTGTTTTTAGAATTAGCTTGCCATTCAACAGTGTTCAATTAAAAATATATTTTCAATAACTATATATACGTATACATATATATATATATATATATATATATATATATATGTTTTTTGTTGTACAAAAATAGCAAGGAATAAGCGTAATATAAATTTAAATTACATGGCATATCAGTGTAAATTTAATAACTTAAAACAATCGCATTCGTCCCAGTCTTATCAAGTTTTATTCTGGGAAATAAAAGCATAAACGTTTATTACTAATGAGAAAGAAAAAATTTTTCAAGGAAGATTAGAGACCAATAATATTCAGACCCAGCAAACAATCCTTCTGTTTTCAGAGGGAATGCTTACGAGATCTGATATATAAGGACTCCAGGACCTTGAGATAATATAAAGAGTGGGACCTTGATAAAATAGAGAAACGGCCCACACTAAAGTCAGTAACATAGTATATATAATATATATATATATATATATATATATATATATATATATATATATATATGGCCTGACGATTGCGTCTAGCATGAAACAATCCGTCGCCTCTAAGTGTTGACTTCTATGTTGACTTCTATATTTACACACGCTCTGTCGCCCACTTTAAAACTATATTTCTTCATATATATATATATATATATATATATATGTGTGTGTGTGTGTATGTATGTATGTATGTATGCATATGTGTGTATGCATATGTGTGTGCGTGTGTATGCGCGCGTGCGTTCTATTTATGGAAACTAAGCGATTATAGAAACTGAACGTAGTTGTTATTGTCGTAAGAATTTTAGACCAATTCGTTGACCATTTTCAAGATGTTCCTTTTTAGTATTGATTTCCTATATTTATATTCTCAGTTGTAGAAATTCTGGAGCGTGCAAATAATTGAACTGCACCACATATTTGATTTAAAAAGAACTGATCCGACGTGCAACTTCTCGGATAATAGCTGCGACATTGCTCTATTTATTAAACAATTTAGTTCATGCCACATCGACTGAAAAAAAACAAAAAACTAATACAACAAAAGAATTCTCCAATTACCATATTAGTAAAAAAAAAGCCGCACTCTCTTTAAAATTTTGAAAAAATTCAAACTTAGCGTTGCGACCTCACGCTCCAAAATTTCTTACAGTTAACAATAACACATGTCTAAAAAACATATTTCTACTCACATCTAATCTTTCGTATCCCATTATTACCTGGATGTGTTTAAAAAAACAAATCAATTTCCATGCCAGATGATGTCTGTATGAACAGATGAAAGTACTTGCAAAAAAAAAAGTCCTTATACAAGTTGAATTTCTTAAAAACAGGGATCACAACATTCATCTAGAGGTTCGTGGGTTAATGTAATTTTAAAAAATTTGTTTGCGAAGATGTATTCTCGCCATTTATATCATTAACTTCACTAAACTGTCTTTTGTATGAATGATTCATGTGATATATATATATATATATATATATATATATATATATATATATATATATATATATATATTGTGTGTACTTAGGAAGCATTTTTTCATTGATGCATGTTTCATTAAATAATATAGACAAGTTTTGTCATTACTTTATGTAAATTCTTTTCATATCGTCTGACAAGCTTTAATAACATTATCATTAAAAGAAGAAAAGAAAATCACAATATTGATAGATATTTTTTAATCCTATCTAAGCTTTTGACTTACATAAGCCATTATCAAAGATGACAATTACATTACAATATATTAACTAATACACGGAAAAAACAATAATAAGTAAGTTTTTGATTACATGCAAGATTTCCAAGCAATGACAAACTCGGGCATACGAGACGCTGGAAGCGAAAATCACACCGCAGCTCATGACGTCACACATGACCACGCGAGAGTGAATTCGAGAAGTATTAAGTATGGGAAGCCGTTGGTATAAACCAATGGCTTCTGTTATAAATTATTGGCATTTAAGAATATTTGTAGAGATTTCATAGTTTATTTTGTTCAGGTTAGGTTTCAACTGTTTTCAAGATTTTTTTAGTTTTTTTTTTCTAATATATATATATATAAGAGGATAGAATCCAGGTAGAGCTCAATGTCCAGGACAGAGCAAGAATATAATATAAAAGGCTCAATCACTAATATATATATATATATATATATATATATATATATATATATATATATATATATATATATAATAAAAAGGCTTAAACACTAATATTCCATGGTCATAATTTATTCCATTGGAATCGTAAATACGATCCAATTCATCAGACCTACAAATTCAAAAAGAATTGTAGGTCTGATGAATTGGATCGTATTTACGATTCCAATGGAATAAATTATGACCATGGAATATTAGTGTTTAAGCCTTTTTATTATATCCTTACTCTGTCCTGGACATTGAGTTCTACCTGGATTTTATCCTCTCGGAAAATTTTTTTTATTCTAAAATATACATGTGTATATATGCACCTGTGGATTTTGCATATATATGTATATTTACCACTAATATTATCTATATATATATATATATATATATATATATATATATATATATATATATATATATATATATATATATATGTGTGTGTGTGTGTGTGTGTGTGTGTGTGTTTCATTAAAGATGGCTGACAAGGTACTGCGATCAGGCTTTTTATTTAAATTTTCTTGTATTCGAACAAATGTTTTCTTTTCTGGATATAGAATGTATAAAAACTGTCTAAATGTTCTGTAATTCGAAACGCTTTCGGCTATACTTTAAGCCATTATCGAAGGTAATTTAATTTTTACTTTTTACATGGATGTACGGGTTGTGTGTATGTATCTAGAGTTATAGGGATGTTTTATTTTCCGAACACAACACACTGTCGCTGTCTTCGTAGCTAATATTATTGAGTTTTAGCTTTTTCTTTTTTATCATTATAGCTTCCTTTTTTCTTTTTTTTTTTTTTTTTTTTTTTAAAGACAAGGAGGTTATTATGCTTGTATTTTTTATTAGTAAGTTTCGGATGGAGTCTGGTAGGCTTGTCTGTCTGTGTGTGTTTAAATGAGTTCTGATGAAGCTGTAGTCGGATATGTGTAATGTAAGTCATCTGGATAGGCATGTAATAGTGTGACCAATGTAATTATTTAGAAGTTCGGTTTGATCAGAACACAGTTCCTTTGAACTTGTAAATAATGTTTATTTTTGTAGTTTTGATTTTGCAGGTGTGTTATTTTTTGAAGATAAGGCGAACTGTTTTAAATTTTTCGTAATAGACAATTTTTTTGTTCGAGTCAAGTGCAGTAGTGTATTTCTTTACGATATTGCTAAGAAATACACTACCCCAGTTGCATTAGTATTGAGTTATACATAAACGTACAGAAACGAAACTTTATTGTACTAGAATTTTTCGCAACACGCTAATGCGTATTGAAACCATTATATTATTTTTAATATTGTTAAAGTTATCGCTAACATTTTTTGTCAAGATTTACAAACTCTTCTCGTCCTGCTGTGTTTATATGTACAGGGCTATCACTGTGCATTATGTTACCAGAATTAAATATATATAACAATTTAAAGCAAAGATATGCAAAAAAACGGTACTGCATTTTTATTTAATAAGTATTTGTTATCATATATATATATATATATATATATATATGTATATATATATATATTATTTGTTATTTTATTTAATAAGTATTTTTGTTATTTTAATCATTAACTTGTTTTTTAAAATAGTGTGTTTTTCACGTTAAATTTTTTTGCAAAAAAAAAAAAATGATCTGTCTATATTTCTGAGATGAGGTATTATGTATATCATTTACACCTGAAGAAGGCTGGAGCGTACAACGGCCGAAACGTTGTAATAAATATGGGGACAAAAATGAGGACAATAGTCTGAATAATGTAAATAGTGTACATAATACCTCATCTCAGAAATATAGACAGATACTGAAAGGCCGAAACGTTGTAATAAATATGGCAACATAGATGAGGACAACAGTCCGAATAATGTAAATAATGAAAAAAAAAAAAAAATGAATGGAAATTTATTGTATTAAGCTACGCACCCTAATAAAACTAACTGTACATTGTACTTCTTTACCTGTTTGCACTTCTCCCCAAAATTTGGTTTCGATTGGTCAATGTATGGCTATTTTAGAGAATGTGATGGACGGACAGGCGGACGGATTGACGTAACTCACAGAATTTTATATGTAGATTAATAACCATGAGGGAGAAACATGCCCTGACGATTGCCTCTCGGTGTTGATTTCAATATTTACGTTTAAGTCTTCTGAAAATCGCGTGAACTAGAATCTCGGATTATGACTAGGGCAATCCTTTCATAGTATTTCACGTTGTTAAGCGTTCTTCTGTCTGTCTAGGCAATGTAGGTTTCGAGCACTTTGCTGAATAGCTAGATTCAACATTAGGCTTTTATTTCAACATTGTCGTTTTTGTTCGAGATTTTATCTGGAGGTTTAAGGTTTTGGCAAGTTGTCCACTGGTTCCA
>OZ010578.1:119998672-120046172 GCA_963932145.1 Acanthosepion lycidas | reverse complement strand
GTTTTTCTGTCTTTTCAAGATCCAACTCTATCACAGTGGCAGTAGGTGAAGTCTCTTCCCTCCTATAGTTTTTTGCTTTTTAAACATCATTATATACTGCAACCGAACAATTAACATAACATTAATAAGTACAGATGTATGTATATATATATATATATATATATATATATATATATATAATGTGTGTGTGGTTCTGCACAAAACCTTCAACACAATAATGAAATCACATGCTGGTATCGGCCTTCAGTTCCTAGAAATTGATCTGCTTAACCCTCATATGTCAAATTCGACGGGAGAGTGGAATATATATATTTGACTCTCCCATCATATTTGACATATATATAAGCTAGTGTGTGTGTGTGTATGTATATATATATATATATATATATATATATATATATATATATATACATATACACACACACAAAGCTTAAAGACCGCATTATTGGGACAGCATTTAAACCATTTGAACTATCTCCTGCAGAGGGATCTTGATTTGGCCTTCATTACAATAGGTAGGGAGGAGTAGATGCAATAGGCAACAATAAACTACAGAAGAACTCAAAATTAATCGCTGAATTTAAGTAGTGAATTAATATTCAAGTTTAGCTATTAAAAGTTCAACAATAATTCTTCTGCTGCCACTTAATTTAAAGACAATTTGATGTGCATAGTCCCTTACTTTCTATACAAAGAATTATTTTTATTTCATTGGTGTCTTTTGCTGGATTTCACAATTAAATTATTCCCAAATTTATTTCCAAGTTATAAAAATTATCATCATGCTAGAAAATTTGTTGCAAAAATTCACTGAAAACAATCACAGTAATAAAAACTTGGAAATCCAAAATTTTGGGATTGTGGATCCAGATCCCAATTGTTTTTAATTTTCTCATAGAGTTGGCCTTATTCCAAAATGGCATATGTTGAGCTGCAGCCTGTAGGGGTAAAGTTGGAAAATTGTGGTGACACAGTGACATTTGCATGCATATATATATATATATATATATATATATATATATATATATATATGTATGTATGTATGTATACATGCCTATATATATGTATATGTAAATATAAATATGTTGTTGTGTATGTGTGTATACGCATGTGTTTTTGAACATAAAAATATAGGTCCTTGCTAGATTAGATAAGTTATATTTGTTTTGTTTTTTTTTATGTTTATATTTGATTTGTAACCTGTAATCGATATTAATTTTGTCAAATTTTTTTAATTACACAGCGGCCCTTTTAGTAAATGCCCTTCGGTTTTAGTCCCCCCCACCGCTCCATATCTCTCCCCCACCCCCTTTTCCTTTTATTTTCCTCTCCCTCTCTCATCTTCTGATCTTTAAGATTAGATTGTCTATTGTGTGTGTATGTCACCACAAAATGTATCCTTTCCGGTTACATCTTTAATGTATTAGACATCCGACAACATTCATATTTCTCTCACTTACACCGTCTTTGACTCCCCCTCTTTAAAACTTCTGTTAAATTTTAATCCCCCCTTCACCTTTAGACCTTCCTATTCTTTTCTCGTCTCTTACCCCTCTCTATAGCTTTCTTTTACTCTAACATTCCTCTCACACTCTCATACATACACTCTCACTAAATTTTATTTTTTATTCCCGGAGTTGTTTTTTCTATTTTCTTTTTGAATTTGTAGGTCTGATGAATTGGATCGTATTTACGATTCCAATGGAATAAATTATGACCATGGAATATTAGTGTTTAAGCCTTTTTATTATATATATATATATATATATATATATGTATGTGTGTGTGTGTGTGTGTTGAAGCAAAGCAAAGGTGACAAATTTGTAATGAAATCTTAACACATGAAAATGAATAAATTTTCATTGTTCTTGAGAATTGAAAACAAAAATATTAAACACTATTTATTAGATTATTTGCAAGAATAATTTTATATTTACAACATTCTAAAAACTAATATAAATAGAACTAGGGCAATATTTATCATTTAACAATTTATAAAGAAATAAATATAAAAACAATTTTTTATTCCTAAATTTATAAACATGTACAAGATTTACTAAAATATTTGAACCAACTATAAGTAAAACCTTATTATTTACCATTTCATAAAGTTTGAATCAACTGGCAATTTGCCAATGTTTTGCCAACCATTCCAATAAACAAACAGTGTTTATTATTATTGTTGTTGTCACTTTCTCACTGCTGTAATGTAGCACCATGTGTCTTTTCTATAAATACTTTCATGTTGTAATATTATTACTGGTGTCATAGACAGCACTTTTATTTCAGCTAATTTGCACAAAAATCCTTCAGTTTTCTTAAGTTTTGGACCGTATAGGTGTCATCTGTTTTATATTTACTTTTTATTTAAATAGTTAATTTTTTTTTTTAATTAAATGCCAAAAATGTTTGTTTATGTCTTCAACTACCAACTATTTCATTTTTCTTATTTAGTAGTTTTTTTTGTTTTTTTTTACCTGGCTTCATATTAATTCTGGAAGGTTAGATTTATAACTATATTATATTTATTGTTAAGTATATATGTGCAGACACACGCACACACATTAGTGCATAGACATAATATCCAACATCAATAGCACAACTCGCATGCAGTTGTGACAATCTTCAGGTGCAGATATATTCAGACCATTATGGAGTTTGCGTTCTTGTGGTGGTGATGATTCAAAATAGTGTGGTTAAAACTTGTTTATTTAATTATTGTTGTGTAAAATATTAAAATTAGCTATTAATAATTTATATTGTTCAAATTAAGTTTGAAAGGGGAAGAATTAAAAACAAAATTTTGTTTTTTAATTATTTAAATTAAAATATGGATTTAAAAGTAAACTATATCAAGAGGAATAACTCTCTCATACACACACACCTATATATATATATATATATATATATATATATATATATATATATATATAAAGTAATGACGTAATAAGGTCGTTTTTTGACGTTAAAAAATACGTCAAAAAAACGACATTTTTACGTCATTATTTTTGCACCAACCTAATATATATATATATATATATATATATATACATACAGGGTGTCCATAAAGTTCGTGTGCACTTTAAAAAATTTATAACTTGATTTGTATTTGCGAAAGAAATTATCTGTAAAAAATGTTATAAAGTTTAGTTTTAAGTATAACTAAAATAACTATTGTGAATTCAGGCTTTACTGTAAATCAGTTGTCAAATGTTTTCTGTGAACTGCAAAATCGTATTACCCTTTGTATTGCTAATGATGGAGGACGTGGAAACTTAAATAAAATTTCAATAAAACTTTAAAAAATATAGATTTACTTCTTTCTAATCCTTTTTACAAATTATTTCTATTGCAATTACAAATAAAGTTCTAAAATTATTAAAGTGCACACGAACTTTATGGACACCCCGTATAGATATATATATATATATATATATATATATATATATATAAATTAATGCTTAGTACAATTGGTAAATACTTCCTCTTTTAATTCATGTTTCATTAAAAATAATAGAGAAACAAGTGATTTCATTTTTGTGTGCAGAAATTGGTCAAATGATTCAACTTATCTATTAATTTTCTAAGATTTTGATTATGCTATTGTAGATAGACATATTTTCAATTCCTGAATATGGAGAGTACATTGTGGCTATGTTCATAGCTGATACGGTTGTTTTTATATAAAGGTTTGCATTATTTTCAGATTCTTTTTGTATCACATTTGCATTCTTGACAAGTATTTTATGTATTGAGGTTGGTATATTTCCATGTTCGTTTGACTGGGCCCTAATGGAGCTCTGGTTTGGAAAATGTAGGATGAGATTCTTTGATAACCAGGTGGTGGTATAGCCAATAGATTTATGAACTTTTTTTTTCATCAGGAATGCAGTTCTCTATGAAGCATTCAAATTCATAAATATTGTTGGTTTTTTATCATTTTGATTTTGCTGAGGAGTTTTTGTTGCTCATAAGGTAAGTTCTTTGGAATTTTTTCTAATAAATCAATTTCATAGTTTTACTTAGTTCAACTGAAGTGATGCAATTTTTTTTTTTTTTTAATATATTTCTTAGGGACTATTTGTCCTGCTTGTAAACTCCGTGCAATCAGTTTTGATAAAATATATTAATATTTTTGCTATTATCTTTATGGCCTATGTTCTTATTACTTAACTTTGAAAGAAACAATTTGATTTGGTTGACTAGTGTTTGTTTTATCTTTACTGAATTCTTTAAAGAATAGTATAGACAAGGATAAAATCATGAACACTCTTGTTAAGCTTTTTATTACAGTTAATTTATATCCGAGCAGACATTTGCTCTTGTAATTGAGATGGCACAAATTTTTGCTTGTGGGTTTTTTTTTTTACTTAATGAAGTAGAAGTGCATTTTTATTGGATTTTATGAAAATGCTGACAAATGGATATTTTTTTGGTTTAATGTAGTTTTAAAATCTTGATTTTCTTTTTATTGCTGGCTAAAATGAAAATATCTATGTACAGGGCACAAGCATTATTTCAATGGGTACATGATTGAGTAGTAATCTCCATTTTTTAAAATTTTTTATTAATAAATGTTGAAATTAATATCTATAGGCCTAAATTATTAAAAGTCCTATTAAAGAAAATGTACCTTCCAGCAAGAATTGAACTAGCATTTCTTATCTAAGAAACCAACTTTGAGCTTAAGCCATAGTTCTACATGATCATCAGCATTTTAAATTGAAGCCATCGCCAACAAACACAGATATTTTTATGTTGTAAATTCAATTTTGCTTGCTTTTTGCAAAATTTACAATGCCTTCAATTGTCTTAATCTGATATATAGTGCAAAAACCTCATCAGTTTCCATGCATAATAAAGTGTGATTGCATTATACACAGAAATAAGAAACATTTGTGCTTTTTTTATAATCAAAAATAAATGATTACATTATACATCAGATTCTAAATAGGGTTTTTCTTTTTCTTTAAAAGATAAAAAAAAAAAGTATCATTTTTTAGCACAATCCTACAAAGAAAATGAAAACAAAGCCAGAATGATAGCAAGAAGTTCATTGAATATCAAAGATTGTACAGAAGAAAAAAAATGTTTCAGATGAAAACATGAGTTTAGATAAAAAGAAACAGACATAAATGAAATTGGGAGGGGGGGAACATTTTCTCTTTTTTTTTTTTTTTTTTTTCTTCACTATTCACGAAACAAAACATAATTAAAAATTTTTTTAAAAAGATTTATTCCAAATTGTAAGGTTTCTTTCCATGCAATTTTGAATTTTAAAAATTATTTTAACTAAAAAAAATAAAAATAAAAAAATAAACTTGTCCGAAGTCTAGCAAGCCACTCTCAAGTAACATTGAAGCAACTGGCCCAGTAAAAAAAAAAAAAAAAATTGAAGTGAACATGATCTAAAACTGTGTTTCCCAACGTGGGGGCCACTTGTAGGGCTCTATTATATTGAAAAGGGAGGCAGTGAGAGGAGCAGTGGGCATTTATCCATATTTTTCAAATTTTCAAAAATGATTCAATATTAGCTACAAAAAGAAATTTTTGAAAAGTATCTAAAAGCTGTAGGAAGCTATCAATTTTTTTTTTTTTCATTGCTTTCCCAACTTCCTTTATGGCTGAATGTGGTTTCAACACAGTTACACAGCTTCTTACTAAACAAAGAAACTGGTTGCAAATTACTAAAGGAGAAGATCTATGATTTCTTCTAAGCAGCCTGGAACTTAGAATAAGAGCCTTAGTCAGTTAGCACCTAAGTCGACCACTGCACTGAAAAGTCTGAGATAAACTATCAAATAAAAGTTTTTTGTTTTTTTTTAAATATTTTAATCATTGGCATTTATAATAGAAATGAAAACAACATTAAAATTATTTTTGCACTAATACCTAAGTGTTATCTTGCTATGACAACTGAATTCAGTATAATATTCAAAATTTAATTTGACACGGCGGGGCGTTAACAAAAAGGTTTGTGCTTGTTGAAAAAAGGTTGGGAAATGCTGGTCTAAAATAATTTCCCCAATGTTGTATTCCATGTAGAAAGTTACTTCCCTTTATTTGAATTACTTCCCTTAGCCTTCAAATCAGTTTGGATAGGCTTTGGGATTCTGTTGAAATATTGTCCAAATCTGTCATGACCTTACTAAACTAGTCAATCCTTGACATGGTAAGTAAATACTCATTATCTGTATTGATTCTATTAATGTAGGGTTGCGTTTCATTATAAAAGCTTTGGAAAAGAATCCTATCATCTAATTATGGCAGATTTTTTTTTAGAAATATATGGATGGACTGATTACATTGAGAACTTGGGTGAAGGCTGAAAAAGCCTGAGTTAAAGAGAATTTGAAAATCAGTAGCTGATTTGTAGAGAAGAAAAACGTTTTTTTTTTTTTGTATTTTTTTTCCATAGATTTCTCCAGTGAAAAGTTACTTGGTTACTTAAATTGGCCAACAAAATTTTGAAAAGCATCTGACAAACAATACAATTTCAGCTGATATTTTCAAGTTTTGACAAGAAACTACAAAAAAGGAAAATAAATTGAATTCTAATCTGTATTTGAGAAACAAGGAATCATAACACATCCCAAGCAAATAATTCCAACTATAGTCAGGCACAATAATTTTTACCATCTTCAGTAAACCATCAATTTGGATACACACACTCCTTCAAGTGTGAATGCATTATCAGGTTTACCTAGATTCTTCTCTTTGATACTATTTATGTATTATACTAAAAGGGAAAAGGGGGGGTAGGTTAAGAGTATATTCTGACAACTATACCAATGCCCACAGGAACCAAGTACTTTTTTTTTGGAAGACATTAAAGATGCAAAAAAGATATTGGTTATTTCTGGAAGGAATACGGATTCCCTTAACTCAATCTGTGACTTTCTACTACATTTTGTTGGGAGAAGCGGACCTAACTTGTATCTTAAAGCCAAGCCCAGAAGTGAATGACCACTGGTTATTACAATGTTTTTAAAACAAAAGGTGAAGATGAACCTGACAGACAACACTTGAAAACTTCCCAAAGTGTAAGGATCAGTGAAAGATACA
Organism: Acanthosepion lycidas; assembly: GCA_963932145.1. Taxonomy (NCBI): domain Eukaryota; kingdom Metazoa; phylum Mollusca; class Cephalopoda; order Sepiida; family Sepiidae; genus Acanthosepion; species Acanthosepion lycidas. Next base: position 120,039,107 of record OZ010578.1, on the reverse strand, counting down.
AAAGATACAGTATTTAACAGAGCATTACAACAGTGTTACACACACACACATATTATATACATATATACACACACACACACACACGTGTGTGTATGTATGTGCAACACTCTGGAACAAAATGGAACCTCTTTTGAGAAGTAAAAAGAAAAACAGTATTATAAAAGTGTTTTATATATATATATATATATATATATATATATATATATATAAAAGGTAATAAATATGTTGGTATATAATCCAAGTGAATCCTAGTTATATAAAATATTAAAACTGATCCACAAAAAGAACTCAATGTATTTATTATTACAGAGCAAATAATCAGTAGACAATAAAATCCAAAATTACCTCATGAGAAATAGGTTTATTTCAACTGATGTAAAATTCTCCAGTCTTATGCAGATTTTATTGTGTACTCTCTATTTTATATATATATATATATATATATATATATATAAGATGGAAAAAATTTTGACAGACTCCAATAATTAAACGAACACTGCACCATTTCTTTCACTTGATAAACAGAAATACTATCAGTTATATTGGAAACAACACTTACACTTCTAACAAACACCATCAGCCAAAAATCAACTTCAATTTCTTAATGATTTACAGAATATCCTGATATAATTGCTAGTTATTTTCAATCGACAAAACAGGGGAGACAACTCATTTGAAAAAAGCTGTGCAATTTCTTTCCTATGCTAAATGTTAACGTTTTAAATAGTTCATGAGCCCTGCTTTTGCAGAGTTTTGTTGCAAGATCTGACTTGTATATCACAATTTCCAGTATTTAAAAAAAAAAAAAAAAAAAAAAAAAAAAGCTAAATAACTGTTCTGCTTCATTGATTTGGGGGTTTTGATAGATCAATATGAAATCATAGCAACAACCAAAATGGAACCTCTTTTGAGAAGTAAAAAGAAAAGAATTAGTAGTAAACAGACAAAAAGATATGAATGTAGTAATTTTTATAGTCAACCAAATGTTAATTCTTTTATCACGAAATCTCTCATCTTACTCAGATTAAAAAGAACATGTTTCTTCTTGATTCACTGTTTAAATATTCTTGGAATTTCTGAAATTAATCACTTTAATGACTTATTCAGAATCATGTTTGAACCTTCGTTTTTACAACAATGTTGCCTGATTAAGAATTTGAAGGTTCAATATCAAATTCATGGTTTTGTGACAAACTTGCACTTAATAGTCAAGAAAAAAAGAAAAAATTATGCAGCGTAGAGGAGAAATGAAGATGTCAGAATTTTCTGCATGTGTGGGTGGCATACATCAACTTGAGAAACCTTGGATGTGTGCTCAAAAAGTTAAGCCTCGGTTGCTGATAACAGCACAGCATCTGTCATGGCTGTACTGGCCCCCAGTCTCGACTGCAAAGAATGCATATGTCATCTTGTTTCCTTTCCGTTCAGCATGTTTCTTCCCAGCGGCAAGCCTTTGTTTCTCTTCACTACAGCTCTCTGTGTAAATTGTGACCCTAGTGTGAGCGATTGTTGGCAATGTCTTCCCACATCTCAATGCCCATCTCCCTCATATTCTCTTTACAGGCGTCCTTGAAGTGAAGATGTGGTTGCCCTTGTATCCTTTTGCCAGTGGCCAGTTCCCCGTACAGAAGAACCTTTGGAATTTCTCATATTTCTGCATATACCAAAAGAATTAACACATTTCCTGCTGAGAAAATGTAGCAGAAGTTTTACTTCAAATTGGCTTCTTGAAATTTTCTACAGGAATTTCTGATGCGTGAATCTAGAGCCATGTTTTAGAAGAGAAAATAACCGGCTCGATAAACTGTAGACTTGAGGAAGGTGGAACATATCAATCAAAGTGTTTGTATAAAAACAAGAATGATGATACTAGTCCAAATCATTCTTGAAATGATTACTAATCAAAAAAACTCTGCCTGAGTGTAAACCAAAAAATAAATTTAAAAAATCCTTACTTACATTCAGACTAACATCCTCATCTTTGCCTTCTTTAGATGCTTGTCAGTCTGGGTGACTATCAGGGAATTTTGAACTGAACCCTTTAGTATTTAATCTACAGAGACAAATTGTTCAGATTCCTCTGTCCATGCTTAGGGGCACCTCGTCCTGTTCTTATTTAGTACAGTTCATTTATTGCTTGCCTTGTTTCAACTGAGTATGCCTGTACTATCCAAACCCAGTGATTGAACTCACAATTATTATGTTACTAAATCCATGAATCAACACTGTAATCCACAAGACTATTTTCTCATAACACACACCTGAAGAAGGCTACAGGTCACAAAAGCTGAAACACTGTGATAATAACAACAATTATGAAGACATTAGTCCAAATGTAAATAATAATCGCTCATCTCAAAAATTCACAGAAGTAAAAATCAAGGGTTAATTAATGTCTGTCTTGTATGGCGGTGGTGGTGGGGAAGCAAGCCCTTCTTTTATTCTTTTTCTTTTATAATGAAAAAAAATGGTTAGAAAATTTTTCTTAGAAAAAAAAAAAAAAAAAAAAAAACATTATAAAGAGTGAGAAAAGAAAGACAAAGCAAATGGGTAATAAATTAATAAAAGATAAAATTAAATTTAAAAAGTTATTTCAGGGCTCAACTTAAAATTGAGACCAGGAAAAAAAATAATTGAAATCTAAAATTCTATAAATAAAAAAAAAAAAAAAAAAATTCTAATAAAACCTAAACTTCAGAAACAGTGAAAATTATTTTTTTTTCTTTGCCATACAAACCTAAAAAAAAAAAAAAAAAAAAATCAGATGAGTTTTTTTTTTTCTTTTTTTTTTCTAATACCCCCATCCAAAATGTATCTTTTGTTCAATTATTTTAGATGCTTAATCTGCACAGTAGTGAATAAACATTTGACAGTTCAGATGTACTGCAAAGGCCATATTTATATATGTACAGATTTAGGTATGGACAGGTATGTACGTTTGTAAGTATTTAAAAAACAAAACAAAAATAACATGCACACATACAAAATACAGTCGTGAACAGACACGGGAAAAGAGGAAAAAAAAAATACAATAATGAAGATGAAAAGATGGGACAGAGATGGTCAGTCACCTCCTGCTGCTTGTTTGTCTCATAGCCTTTTCTAATTGAAATTGTCGGTGGTCAGTACGGTCAAGAAAGGCCATTCGTTCCAGATAACTGAAAGAAAAACAAATTAGCTGCAGATCAGTGATGCCTCAAGAATGTTCAAATGGTAAAATATTGTATTACCTCTGTCTGATAATAAATGTTTCATTTGTATAAGTATTTCATGCACAAAATAAAAACTATTATTCAGTGGGTAATAAATAATACGACCTCTGTCCGATAATGTTCCATTTGTATAAACATTTCATAGACAAATGCATTGAGTCCCAACTTTCCCAAGCTTCACACAAAATTTGATGTTGGCACATTGCATACATTTTTCAGTTATTAGAAAGATTACAGAGAGCTGTTTGAACACATGACAAAACTTTCTGCAACAACTGAACAGAAGGGGACAGCATGAAACTTGCAGACTGATTCAATAGGCTGGGTACTTATGTTCATTACCTATATAAGCCTTTCAATTGAACATAGTGAAGACAATTTAGAAGTTTTCCAAATATAATTTTATATTATGGGACGTAATCTGTCTATATTTCTGAGATGAGGTACACTATTTACATTATTCGGACTATTGTCCTCATCTTTGTCGCCATATTTATTACAATGTTTTCACCGTTGTATGCTCTGGCCTTCTTCAGGTGGCTGGAATATCGAACTGAACCCTTTATTTCGTTCGCTGGGTTAGACTGTTCTAGTTCCACATACTAATGAATGTCAGTTATCAGTTATCCCCTGTTAACTCCCCTCTCCAAGTTCTCCAATGCCATAACTAGGTATTGAACTCACAACTCTTTGGGCCCTGTCGCGAACACATTTATCCGCTGTGCCATGTGTCCTTGAAGACACATGGCACAGTGGATAAAGGCATGAGTGAGAGTTCAATACCTGGTTAAGGCAGGGAGTACTTCGAGAGGAGGAATTAACAGGAGATAAGTGATAACTGACATACATTAGACATGGCACATAGAACTAGAACAGTCTACCCCAGCAAGTGAAATAAAGGGTTCAGTTTGATATTCTAACCACCTGAAGAAGGCCGGAGTGTACAACGGCTGAAATGTTGTAATAAATATGGCGACAAAAGATGAGGACATTAGTTTGAATAATGTAAATATTTTGGGACAGAAGTTGAAAAAAAAAAAAAACATCTTTACATGATTTAAGAAATAAATATTATGTGATATTTTTATAGGCTGTATAAGAATTTAAAGGTTACTTACGACTGTTTGCTTCGATTGTGTTGTACTAACTCAGATTCAATACCTTCAGAATGTTTGAAGGCATCCCAATCTAATTTAGATTTATCCTGCAAAGAAACAAAAACAAAACTTAGGGGAAAATATATTTTCTTTTAAATTTCATTTAAAGAAAAAAAGAAAAAAAATTTAACACTTTTTAAATCTACCAGCAAAAGTAGATCTCTCAATAGAGCAGAGCTCAAAATTAATCCCTGTCCCGGTGATAAGAAGACAGTACTTTGGGATGAATGGGTCAATTTTTGGGGATGATGCAAAATTTTATGATACACCTTCTAAACAAACTAATTTCTTGAAATAAAAACAGAAAAGAAACTTACTTCTCACCAAGGATTAAATAAATAGAGCATGCTTGTATACCCGCAGACACACAAAATAAACAAAACATAAGCACTTCTTTTTAAACTAGTGAATAAAATCCGAATGAAAAATGAAGTGGAAAAACAAATTAATTTAGCTAATTGTATTATTTATCTGGAAATGAGAAAGATATTTTTAAACAGTTGTCAGAACTAATTTTGTTTTAATAAAAATCGAAAAAAGAAATTATGCTATTATTTTTTTTTGGCAATCTTTGGTTAAAAACCATCAATGAACCCTTAACAAACATTTATGGGTTATGTTTTCTGCTTATCACTTAGATGCTCAACTGCTTCCTGCAAATCTGTTCATGGTCCTCGTGTCCAGCAATATGACTTGGTGGTGGGGGTAATTGGAGGTGGAGTGGTGGAGTTGTGGCACAGGTCATGAAGTTCACAGATTGACTGAATCAAAATACATATTCATCCCGTAGAAATTTTAATAGTGCTTTTTTCCCATTATTCTACTAACAACTATAATGATAAAATCTTTATAAAAAAACAAAAAAAAGAACTTGAATTTTGGACAGTTCTGGGCAATGGTAAAGGGCATAACAATAGTTCTTCAACTTGGTCTCAAACCATAACTTAGTGGTTTAGAAATACTTACTGTAATTCCCCAAGTATATCATTTTTTTAGAAAAAAATTTGTAAGTAAAATCAGGGGTGCGTATTATGCAAAAAAAATTGCCATAAAATAAAATAAGAATTATAAAACTAAATTAGAATAATTATTATCCTAAGTTTAAAACCATTTTTAAAATAAGAGTAGGAAACACTGGCTGTAAGAGGTACAATTTATAGGGTTTGATTACCAAACAAAGGGTGCGTATTATGCATGAGTAGAAGTATTTCCCCACACTTTCAGCACAATTTTAGGGGTGCACATTGCATATTATACATGGGGAATTATGACTTAACAATTGCTAATTTTTTTAAATTGCTAAAAGGTAACCAAAGTTTGAAACTGAATCAAATTAACACTAAATATAAAAACTGTCAACGTTTCTTTTTGCATAAAATTAAAAATGCATTATCATCTAAATTTTATGAATTTATTTATATGAAAGAATGAAGGTCAACCACAGTCAGGATAGCAGAGTCATTGTGAACTCCATGATCCTTTGCTTAGCGCCATAGCATGTGCTTTGCTAATACTATATAAGATTTCTGAATTCAGAGTTGTCCCTCTCTTAGACTGGTTGCCACTCAAGGCTAAAGAGTACAGTCAGCTGTACTATTTAACACATAACTTTGGGGGGGGGGGTCATACCTTTGCCAAGTGTGTATTTGTGTGTAAGTGAATGTAACAAACACGACTTGAATTTGAACTAGGCTCTCCACCACTATCCAATTATTTTTAATAAAATGATTACAAAGCACATACAAATAAATTTTATTTATTTAAATCTAAATATTTATATTATTTCAATAAAATTTATATTAATATATCATTCGAAATATATATGATTCTATAATAAAAAAATAAAAAACATGAAAATAAACTTCTTTGTATGGAATTCAAAGACAAAGTATTTTTATTCTTTCAGATGGATTCTTCTATAAACATTAAAAATTTGCTTATTTTGTACGCATTGAAGCTTTTTGTATGCAAATTCTTCAGAATGTATTTGGATAAGAGCAAAAATAAGAACTGTTGAAGATGATATTTTACCAAACATGGAACTCTGTGACTGGAGGAAAAAAAAAAAAAAAAAAAAAGAAAACATAATATCAAAAGGACAGATAGGGAAAAAGCCTGGGCGTAGATTAATATTTGGGTAATCTACGCCCAGGCTTTCTCCCTATTTCACCTTTCTTAACAGAATTACTACTCTCCAAAACAAACATACACAACAGTATCAAGAAATCAAAAGAAAATGGTTGAATTCATCAACACAACAAAAAAAAAAACAATATCTCGACATGTGACAGTAATTGACGTAATTTTCAGTCAACAGTATGAAAATAGCATTCTCTAAATTCTTCCAGTTGGTAAGGACATTTTGTTTTGTTATTATTAGTTGCTTTGTTTAATAAATTTCTTTTTTTGCCTCGAAAATGTCCACATCAGACAAAACACATCAGCAACTATTACAGTTTTCCTATTGTCTTTTACATTTATAAATATTGTCTTTTTCTACAGGTTAACTCTGAGAATTTTATATATATATATATATATATATATATATATAGGTAAAAAAAAATGAAATTGTTAAAAGATTCTGTATACAAACTTATTGTATATAGAAAATAAGATTTGGATAAAAAAAAACAAAAACAAAAACAAATACCTAATGTTTATATTTATTTATATGTAATGTTTATAATACATGTATTTTTGCAAACAAATATTAAAATTATGTTATTTACAAGTGAGTTTTCAGAAAAAACTGTTTCTTTTTTTTTTTTTAAACTTTAACCAGTTTTGCTTTTAACTTTTCCAAAAGTTTGTAACTGATTATATTTCCACATGTTGATGCCTGTGTTTTGAATAAATGAAAAAATGTGACTACAAAAACACTGAAGAAAAGCGTATTAATAAAGAAACATTTTTTTTATAAACAAGTTTAAACCATTATTCAATTCATTGCATAAATCAGAGGCATGTCCCTCAAAATATTCTACCATAAGCGATATATAAAGCCAGTTACGCCCCTTGATTTTTTCATTTCTTCAAAGAACAATGATCAACATGTAAATATAATCAGTTACAAACTTTTTGAAAACCTAAAAGTGAAACCAGCTAAAGTAAAAAAAAAAAAAAAGAAAAAAAAAAAGATAAAAAGGTAAAACAATTTTTCTGAAAACTCACTTGTAACACAATTTTAATATTTCTTTGTAAAAATACATGTATTATAAATATTACATATAAATAAATATTAGGTGTTGTTTTTGAAAATCTTGTTTTCTCTCTCTCTCTCAATATATATATATATATATATATATATATATACACACACACACACACACACACACAGAAGCACAATAATAGAATAAAAAATTAGAATACTAAAATACAATAATCAAAGCAAACTAAAATATCAAAGGAATGAATTAGCTGTAAAATGTCAACAGAGGCAAATTTAAACTTCTGTAGTAATATAAATCTCTTTATTACTTTTTAATTCTTTTTTAATGTTGAATATGTAACTATAATTAATTTCTCTATATTTCCATTTGTTCTCCATATTAATCATATCTTATAACTCTCCCGTTCTAAGAACTCATTTTCCCTTATCACTCTCACCTCTTTATGCTTATACTTTTTGAATTTTTTTTTTTTTTTTTTAATACTATAACTTGGTATACTTTGGTTCTCTTAATATTTTAACTTTTAAGTTAAAAATTCATTATATCTTTAAATTTTTTTATTCTTTAATATAAAATTTAATATATTCTTACTTAATAAAAATTATGTAACTATGACTGACGTCTAATCTTGTTAACATATCTCATTTGTGGGCAGAATTTGGTATTTTTTTGAAGTGGGAACCTAACATTTTTTTTTTATATATAATTAAAAAAGTTTTTTCATATATAAAACCCCCTTTTTGGCACTCTTAGTTTCAGTTCAACACCTCATTCTTCATTGAACCCCAACCTAGGGTCATAAGGTTAATATCCAGGTTGAATTTATGGAGCTTCTTCCCTTCAAGACAGGTACTTTCCACCCTTCCCTTACCACATTTCATCTGACTGAGGCATCGATATGGGTAGGTTCTGTATCTATTTTTCAACTGCTGTCAAAGTTAAATTTTAAATCTCTAATCCCGATACGAGCAGAGTCCATCTACCAGAGTTGAATAAGACTGATGTACTTTGCATTGGCTGAAATAGATCTATACCCCAAACCCATATGAGGTAATTTGGGATTTTGTTGTGTAATCTATATGCTTGATTATAATAAATAAATTGAGCTCTTCTTGTGGATCAATTTTAATATTTGATATTAGGTTCCACTTGGATTGTATACCAACAGATTTATTACCTGTACTATATACATATATATATATATATATAATGTTATGGAATCTTACCCATAATAATAATAATGGACTAGTCCATACTTAATAAATACTGCGCCTCAGGAGTAGGCAAGCAGTCAGTAGTACAAGTCGATCTTAGTCGACCGGCTGATCGGTTGAACTCTGTCTTCGGGCGGGGAGGAACCCGAAGGAGGCTATGCTGAAGGGCGGATTCTCTTTCGGGGAGGTAAACCGACCCTGAACCCGTTTATATGGGTTCAATGGGCAAATTTTTGGCCGAGCCCACGGGCTTGGAGATCCCACAGGCTCGGAGATCCCACGTTAAACCAGCCTTGTGCCACATGATGCCCACATGGGGGGGGGGGTGACTAAATATAGTCAAGAGTCGAGTCAGAGGCAGCCCGAAACAGAGTCGCGTTCAGACAATTACTGCAAGACATTGGAATAGTGATACTGGTCGAGACTATATTGTTCTCTCTACTAAACCTGATTGTTCATACTAACACTTCTACATCTCTGTATATATTCCTGTTTGTAATATATCTGTGTTATTCCATATCCATGTTCGAGTTCTTCTTTATTGGTTCTACCTTGGACTATCACCGTGGTACAAGGAACCAGACCATAACTATATATAGGATTTTTTTATTAATCCCAACAAATTTTTATCACTTTAAATGTTATTTTTAGTGGATACTCATATTTGAATAGACGCACCATTTATTTATTTATGTCTACCGGCCTGAATGTTCATGAAATCTTATTAAAGAAAAATTTACGTTCTCTGGCATGATTCAAACCTGCATCCATCTGGTCAGAGGGAGTTATCGTTAAATCCTATATGCTCTGACCAATTGAGCTGCAAAGAACCAATTAATCAGACAAGGCCAAAATTGTACCTTTAAGCAAAACTTCTCACATCACAGATCTACTGAAATATTCATATCTGCAGTTTCATATCCAAACATAAATAGAGAAAAATCTTAGATCCATTCTAAAAATTGTGGTTTATATGCTGCCACATGTCATCTTTTAAACTTAGAATTTGCCATTACCTCCTTAAAATGTTGATGTTATTAAAGTCGAAATAGTCGTTTTTATTAGCAGCATATATAAAGCTCAGGTGACTACAATAGCAGAGAAAGATGAAAGACCTTACTATTTGTCCAGTGAATATGACTTACCAAAGTGCTGATTTTGGGTTTCTTGCCAATCTTATTGAGGAGACTTCCTAGGCCACCCCCACCTCCTGGACGCTTATTTCTGAAATAGAGTGTGAAATCAATAAGAAATGATTATATATATATATATAGATGAGCTGTGTTACAGCAAAACAGGCATATATGTGGATGACTATGTTACAATCTTGTCATTTCGATTGAGCACTATTGAGAAAAATATAATTCCAAAACAGTAGTCGTCACTGCTATTAACGCACCGCTCTTCATTAATGAATTGAGCACTCTGGCTGCTGATGTTTGTATACATTCATATATTATAGATTAGAATTTACTTTCTCCACCATGCACTGATAGCTTAGGGGTAGGATCTCTGACTGAGCCAAATTGGTCAGGTCTCGACCCTGGCTTGAAGTAATCAGATGTCTAGCCACACTGATGAGCTGTGATACAGGTTTGTATGTGGATGACTATATATATATATATATATATATATATATATATAGATAGATAGTGTAAGGGAGTTTTTTTTTTACAATGCAAGTATCCCAAAACATTTTGAAACATTGCTACTATACTCATAATTAATCTTATTTAGTATTGGTTGTATTTTTTTTTTTATATAGAGCGCTTCAAAAAGTTGAAGTTCTTGTCTTTTATTTTCATGGTGGAGTATACGTGTATTGTCAATATTTCTCTAAAACATGAATGTGGTCAGGAATGTTTTTTTTTTTTTAAATTATATGGAATAATTAAGAATACTTTACCCCCAGAATTTTAGAAAACAACAAAGATGAGGATAATTGCCAGAATGATATATGGAATAATTAAGAAATCTTTATCCTAGAATTTTTTAAAAGAATCCTTGCTGTATCTCTTTTGCCAAATAAAACAAGATAAAATTCTCTCAAAATTGGGAAACAATTGGCAATGTCAATTGCCAGCAAGTAAATTTCCTCAGGTGATAACAAGAATTTCAAGTGACCTCATTTATCATTTTGCCCAGACTGAAAGTTGATTGAAATAATGATTCCTCTAATTGCACAAGGCTCCTGGGATTAATAAAACTGATATTGAAATACTTACGCAAATAACAGCCTGCTCGATGATGTAGATGATGACCCAGATCCAGTAATGCTGCCACTGCTGCCTTGGAGGGAGGTTACGTTAGGGCCAGTTTCTGGAGGTGAAGAGCCGTCAGTGGGAGCTTGCCGAATAGATTTGTTGGACAATTCTTCTTTTGCCTCTTTTGAATTTGCATCGACTTCTTTGGAGATTCTAAATAGAAAGAGAAAAATCTTTGGAATGAAGAATATTCCATCTTGCAAAGGTTTTAAGTCACTTATTTTTGTATTAAGTTTTCCTTAGTCATTCATTTGTTGACATTTTCATTTACAGTAGATTGTGAACGAACACAATTTAATTCTCATTATTACCAACTTGAGCCAAAGTTTATTTAGTGCCTGCCATTCATTAGTTGATGACCCCAGAATCATGTTATCTCTCCACCAATGTTTTAGTTTTCATCTACTTCTTTTCCCAGGCACCTGATCATATGATGTTTTAATGCAATCAAATAGCTTCAAAGATTTTATGGATGACAGAACTTGTTGCAAATGTCATCTACCTACTCATCCGAGCAAATGAAGTCCTGAATAAACACTTAAATATATATTAGAAGCAGTTGTGTAGAGTAATTGGCTATGGTTAAATGTAATAAATGCTCAACAGACAGAATTGGCAAAGTTTGAAATAAAAAATAACAAAAGAAAAGAAAAAAAGAACATGGCAAAAAATAATATTAAGTAAGCAAAGAATATGTGCAAGACAAAGCAAAAGTGATAAGGCAAAAAGTTCACAAAGAAAAATGGTGTAGACACACAAAAGGGGGATACAGACAAGCAATTGCAGTGTTCTGACTTCAAAGTAAGCAAGAATAGAACTAAGTCAGATGAGATCGAGAAGTTGCCTATTTTTTTTTTTTGGCTAGGAAGAAATCCCAGCATGAATTTTTCACCAGCCCTTCTATAGTGTGGTAATGGCCCTATTCGCCACCTCTGAAAAAGGAGAAATAGAAGCAGAGGACACGCACAAACTGGTGGGTCTATACAGAATATGAGGAAAGGACCCACATATTGAGTACTTGGAATTTGCCACCATCTTGAGATGGAAGAATTTATCAACTAGGAAAAGCAATATGCTCACCTACTTTAATCCAGCTAGCTTAATCTTGAATCTGCCAGATTTTAAGAAGTGGTGGAAGACATGGACATCACAGCATTTGTGATTGATAAAAAAAAAATTGTTAGGACAAAGAAGGAATATGTTATAAAGGTATTGGAAGAATTTGGTGTAAATCTACAACAAATTGTAAAAGGCCCTATGTGGGAGATACTTCTTCCCAATGCCAGAAGATTGTCTAGCTCTGACCAAAAGGGACCTACAGAATAAAGACAGTATTAGATCGGAGTTGAGAGGGAGAGGTTTTCTTCTGGGAATTTTGCTGAAAGGTGGCTAACTGTAACATGAATGGTGCTAACTTCAAGTGGCATCTTGAGCTTTCTGGTTGAAGTACTTGTTCTTCCAGGAAAAACATGCCCACCCTATTCAGTTAGGCTAGTGTAGAAGTTTTTGTTTTTACCAAAAAAACAGTTAACTTAGCCAGAGAGTGAATGGTCATTCCTCCACCACCTTTTATTTTTTATTTTAATCAACATTTTTCTGTTTTCTTAATTACCTGACTTTAGGTGACAAAAGTCATAGTTCTCTAGAGTGGTGGGATCATTTTGTGTTTTTTGTCTGTTTTATTTTTTTCTACATGTTCCCACTGTACTTTTCAATAAGTTAACTTGCTACTCTGCCACATTAGCTGCAAAAAGGGTCCCACATTAACATTTTCAATGTATATTTTTTTTCATCTTGCCGGTTATTTTTATTATTTTGTAGATAAAAATTATTTATACTTCTTAACTCCCTCCTCACATGCTTGTAAATATGGGGAAGTAGTTTAGGATCTCATGGGGAGCACATATTGTTTTGGTGCTTGTGGTATGAATGTGTTTTTTGTAAAAATGCAGTATTGTGGTGGAATAATTTATTGTAATGTATGTTTGGGTAAGTGAATATGACTAGCTAAATTAAAGACCAGACCAGTGATGACCAGCCTCCCTCCTTGACCTTGCGCCACACTTGTATTTTAATAATACAATAACTATTCATTCCACAGCATATTGGAACCAGCAAATTGGATTACACAGTAAATTCATTAATCGTTTAAAAATTACTTTGTTTACCTTATGGGATACAAAAACCAAACCAGTTGATATGGACTTTGAAAGGTCCTAGTAAGAGAAGTGCATTTCTTAAAAGGGGTAATTAAGCTTTCCTTGTTATATATTTTTTCCTTTCACCTATTTTTATTTTTCTCTAGCTTTATTTTTTTTTAACCTCCTACCTTTCCTCCTCTATGCTTTTTTTCTCCTCCTCCTCCAATTTTTTAACCTCCTACCTTTCCTCCTCCTCCATTTTTTTAACTTCCTACCATTCCTCCTCCTCCATTTTTTTTAACTTCCTACCATTCTTCTTTAAACTTTTTATCTCCTACCCTCAATTTTTTTAAACCTATTACCATTCCTCTCTTACTTTTTCTCCTCCCCTCATTTTTTAACCTACTACCATTCCTCCCTTACTCTTTCTCTCCTCCCCTCATTTTTTAACCTACTACTACCATTCCTCCCTTACACTTTTTCTCTCCTCCTTCCCTGATTTTTTTTACCTCCTATCTTTTCTCCTTTACATGTTTCCCCTCTCCCCTCCTTATTTTTCTAATTCCTTTCTGCTTAATATCATTATGTACGTATGTTAAGACAGCATAACTAATTGAAACTGAGAAGGTACAGGAATTGGTTAGATACTACACCAAACAGTATACAACTTCCCAATTAATTCATCGGCTAACACCTATTTGGATAGAATACAAACCAAGCTTGACCTATGTTACATTTAAAATGTATCTCAACTAAGAAAAATTCAAAAACTTCCCAAAAACTCTCTGGATGACTTATTTTTATTTTTATTTTTTTTTTTTTTTACTAAATAGTCACTCAATACAAGGCTCAAGAGTCACTCAAAGTAGAGGGCTACTGAGTGAGGTTATTGTATGGACATAAGAGGAGGAGCTAAGTATAGATTATGAGGATATGTAGTATAGATCAAGGTTTCTAAATGTGGGCCATATGCACCCCTGATATTTTTAGGAGCCACAAGGTCAAGTTTGAAAAATGGAGGGGGCCACAAGTGGGCACAGAAAATTTAGGACTCACAAAATATATACATGGAGTATTTTGTAATTAATAATTATTATATAAAATAAAATATTAAATTTATTAAGTTAAGTATTAAATTAATCAAAGCCATTTTGCTAACAAATATTTATTTATTGTAATTTTTTCATCTGATGTATGCAAAATGGCCGTTTTTAGTTTTCAATTTCTTAAGATTTAAAACACATAATTTAAAGTTTAAATTAAGGTACGTTTTTACCAACTTGTTTTTCAATTTTGAAAAGCTAAATGTCCTGAACAAAGAGCTCCAAGGAAATGACTCCACCCTATTTTCCTGCAAGGAGGCAATTAATGTATTTAACAGGAAACTAAAGATGTTAGACCTTGGGAGATGGGAATTTGCAGTTTCCTTCCTTAGCAAATATATCCACCGAGCTGTTTGCTGATGACCTAGCAGTGTATGGTGATCATTTGAAGCAGTTGCATTAATGATATGAAAACTTGCTTCTCTGATCTACTCCAGATGACAGTGCCACACTGATTTGTGGATCCCTTCATTGCTAATGCAAGAACTCAAGTTGGCATGAAGGACCATAAAAAAACTCGCACTGGACTGAAGGGGCCACAACCAGAATACGGTTCAGAAACATTGGATAGATAATAGTTGACTCTAGACTTAATGTAGCAATCAAGCAAGCTTCCTCTCAGGAGCCTGTTCCAGAAAGTAGCAGTTCTCAGTAGAACTTCCAATGGAATATGACGGGAATGAGTAAGCTTTGACCCTGTGCATGTGGCATAACAAGTCCTAGCCGTGAAAGTCAGAACAGCTGGAACTAAGGAATGTAGCTTGCCTGAATATTTGTCATTATGGTAGTGGTAGGTCTGTGAGGTTTCATTTTATTTGTGATAAAAGGGTTGGGAAGTGGTCATGAAAATGCTTTTGGCAGCTCCAGACCAGATATGGCTGCAATACTCCATTTTTGTCCCGATCTGATTCTTGTAATGATGGAGCATAGCAGGAAGAGTCAGGTACTTTCTGGTACAGCACAAAGAACTGACCATTTTCCCAGCTTCTTTAGCAATGGAGAATATATATATATATATATATATATATATATATATATATATTAGTTTGGTGCAAAAATAATGTCGGTTTTTGACGTTAAAAAACACGTCAAAAACCGACATTATTTTTGCACCAACCTAATATATACGAGTTCCACTCGAGGTCTGGGTTGAATTAGTGTCCGAATCAGGGTCAGCACATACTAACCTTGAACCCCCAACAGAGTGGAACCTGATTGGTGGCCCCCCAGAGAATGCTTTGTAACTCTTGCTATTTTATCAACAATTGTTTTTTCTGCTTACATTTATATACGTTACAAATTAAAATAAGCATATCTATTATGAAAAAATGAAAAAGGTTTTTTTTCAAATCTGTGAATTTGTTTTGCTAAAGTCTTGAAAAAAAAAAAAAAAAAACACTATATAAAATTCACTATTTTTTATCCATAATGTTGAATGTGTTAATTACCGCAAAATGTTGATTTCTTTAAGATGGAATGATCTATTATGACATGTCTTTAATTTGCATTTACATACATTTTATTTATTTTAAATTTTTCTGGTTGAATTATTCACTTATATTGTATATGATTCATTATTGTACATAATTAGGTTACAACTCTTATTTTATATGAATAATACTACCTTATGAAAATTGAGATGTAGTAGAGCGTGTAGGGAATATCATGGATTGGAGAGGGTCACGAGACCCCTTGCCTTAGCCCTGGTTCTAATAGGTGTTCAGGGCAAGGAGCATCATTGAGCACAACCATTCATTAGGACTGGAGAAAACACGTCATTGTGTTGTTGAACTCATTTCTATAGCATTTCAACCAATTCACTCTCCAGCCTTTTTCACAAGCAAAACATCATACATCTGAAGGAGGCTGTAGAATGAATTGGCTGAAATGATAACAAGAAGAGCAACATGAATTTGATAGTCAAAACTAATTTTGCAATAATAAGGACAAGAAACCTACTTGACTTCCTCTCCAGCAAAATCGTACACTTTTGTGACAGTCACTTTCTGTGGGGTGGTGGCTTTTATGGGAGAGCTGGCATCAGAGCCATTTGTTTGCATTGGAGATGATGAAGCTCCATCACCAGGACTTCTGTTACCCACAGGCTGAAATAAACATCACACAAAACAATTAGACATCAATGGCTCTATACGTGTTTAAAATGTATACACACCTATCCAAGCTTTTTTTTTTTCCCTTTTTTATCAGGCCTCCAAAACAGACAATAAGAGATTAATGCCTAAATGAGTTTAGCTTTTAATCAAATTCACCCCATGCAAGGCAGTAAAGCCACTAAGACATAAGGGGTTACTGAGTGTGAGAGAATTAGAAATACAAACATTATTAAGAAATGAGGAACAATAGAAGAGTAATCAGGAAGACAGTAGATAATGATTGGTATTGTATTTAGATTTTTGAAGATCAAAATTAGCTGGAAAGCATGGAGGAGCCTACACTGTAGAAATTTGAGCAGATATCACATTGGGGAAAGGAAGATTGAGATGGAGGTAGGTGATTTTTTTACTGGTTTACTCATATTTCTTCTTTTTCTTTTTTTTTTCATTGTGTCAGTCATAAGGGGTGTAAGACAACCCTGCCAACCTAGCACCCGGACAATTTAGGACTGAGACAGACAATAAGAGATTTACTTAAATGTTTTATTTTTTTTAATCATTTCACCCAATGCAAGTCAGTAAAGCCACTAAGACATAAGGGGCTACTGAATGAGTGTGAGAGAATTTGAAAACAAACATTATTAAGGAACAATAGAAGAGTAATCAGGAAGACAGTAGATAATGATTGGTATTGTGTTTAGATTTTTGAAGATCAAAGTTGACTGGAAAGCATGGAGCTGGAAGAGTGTTCCACTGGCGAGAAATGCAAGAAATGAAACTGTTAGCATAGAACTTAATGGTACATCTAGCCAATCCAACTGTAAACTGATGGGTGTTGCTAATCTAGTACTGTGCTTAATTTTGTAAAGTCTATGTACCATAACAAAGTGCCATGTTTCTTTATTGTTGATGCAACTACACATGTGCATAAACAAGAGACACTAGAAATTTTAATTATATATATATATATAAGAAATTTTTTTTTAATAATCTATGTGTGTATGTATGTATTTTATTACTCTTTCAATCTTGCAATTATGAGTTTAGCTAATATCTTTTTATTTGTGGAAATATATTGGGGCTATTTTTGATGAATAAAACTTTTCTCTATTAATGTATTGGTGTGTTTCACCTACAATTTACAACATATGTTTATGCAACAAATTTATTATAATTTTCATTTCAACAAATAACAGTGGTCAACATGATTTTTAGTGCCAAGAAACAAAACACATTTTTTTAGCTAATTTGATGGTGCTGATTTCGAAAATTTCAGAGGTAATAATCCATTGAGAAAAAATCCAAGTGAATTCTAATAATATAAAATATTAAATATTACAACTGATCCACAAAAAGAGCTCAACAGATTTATTATTACAGAGCATATAAATTACATGGAATAAATGAATGAGATAACTTTGGATTTTTATTTTATGTAAAATATATATATATATATATATATATATATATATATAAAGCTAAAGAAAAACACATGATCAATTGTTTTTTTGCTAGATATCCAACAAAATGATGTGACCTTGTGGGTGATGAAATATTCACTAGCCTGCAACCCTTACCCTCAGACAAACATCACTAGCCTCTCACTACTCTATCACTATTACTAATGCAAGTTACATTTCTTAGTTCCACCAGCACAGGCCATCACAGCTAGGATCTGCCATGCTGCATTCACAGTTGCAAACTATCTACATTCCCTTTGTGTTCCCTGGATAAGGAGTAAGTTTCGCTCAAACAGCTTCTTCTACAAAACTTACTTTATGAAAAACTCCCGAGTGGATGGTTCACTACAATCTTGGTATCTTCAAAGTTGGTGTGTGCATATTATGTACACATCAGCTACCATCATTGTAACATCTTAAGGTAGCCAAGTAGTTTTTAAAATGGCCAGATTTCACAAAAAATAGTTACCAAATACCTAATGATTATGCGAAAATGCATTAAACTTTTAGTTGTGGTTGGTCATTGTTTTTTTTTTAGGAAGTTATTTAAAATATACATCAAATGTGTTGATTTTCAACTGTAATGACACTGACCACAATTTTAACAAAAAACAAAAAAAAAAAAAAAGTTCTAGAGAGGGGTAACAGAAGAAAGAACAGGAAGGTCGAAAGGTGAAGGTGGAGATTAAAATTTAACAGAGAGAAGTTTTAAAGTTACCTCTCTCTGGAGCTTTCATACATTTCCCTCTCACACTTGTTTCCCACTCCCACACATACATTCTCACTAAAATTTTATTTTTTATATACGGAGTTATATTTTCCGATTTCTTTTTGAATTTGTAGGTCTGATGAATTGGATTGTGATTCCAATGCAATAAATTATAACCATGGAATATTAGTGTTTGAGCCTTTTTTATTATATTCTTCCTCTGTCCTGGACATTGAGCTCTACCTGAATTCTATCCTCTTGGAAATTTATTTATATATATATATATATATATATATATATATATATATATAGATATATATATATATATATATAAATATATATATATATATATAAATATATATAAATATATATATATATATATATAGACCAGTAATATTATATATATATGTGATAAAAATATACTTTTAAGGTATGCTATAATTATAAGTGCCCAATATCAGAGATAGAGCAGATATAGATTTGACAGTGGTCAGTAGCAACAGTCTGTGTCATGCTTATGGATGAAACAGGCAGTCGCTGCTGGGTATTGACCTCACTGTAAGAGAGACTCAGATAGGTAGATTCATGTCGTAATCATTTCTATGAGTATCATGCAAATTTATGTTCTGAGAGTTTAGAGTTGTTATTTTCAGAAAAAATTGGCTCAGATTTACATACACTGCTAAGGGAAGTCAATGATCCAGTGCTTGACCTGCCACTGGCCCCTGATCTGTTGGTCGGCCGAGATCCAACATCCGAGAGGAAACTCTGCCAAAGAGACTCTGATCTTCTTTTTTCTTTCTCTTCATGTTGTCTTAAATTTTCCTCCATTTGTTCCTTTTGTTTCTGACGTCGTTCCTCATCCAAACGAAGTGTTTCTGGATCAGCTTCACATCCATCAGGCAATTCATCTTCTAATCTGATGCCACCACGCCTTTTCCTAAAAAATATTTTTAAAAAAAAGAACAAATAAAGAATTATTAAGCAGGAAATTTATTTTTTTTCTTTAACCATTTCATCCCATGCCAGGCAATAAAGCCACTGTGACACAAAGGGATTCACTGAGAGTGAAAGAATAAAAGAAATCATTAAGGAACGAGGAACACAAGAAGAGTAATCAGGAAGACAGTAACAACTGACATTGTATTTAAATTTTTGAAGATCAAAATTGGCTAGAAATCATGTAGCCGGAAGAGGGTTCCACAAGTGAAAAGCATGACAAAAGAAACAGCATAGAATTTACAGTTAGAATCAAAAGTCAAAAGGGAAGGTTATATGCAAGTGTACTAGTTTGGTAATTTTGCTTACTTGCATCAATAAAATAACTTACATCCTACTATAGTAATGGTAACATTAGCCATTTCCTTATAAGCATTCATTGATTGATCAATCTATTTACCAACATGGAGATTTGTGTTTTTTTCATTCCTTGGCTATCAAGTTGGGACCAAAGTGAAGTATCTGTTCCCTTCATCTCTAATTAGCTGATTTCTTATAAGGAAACATGTGGCAGCCACTGCTACATTCAGTATAAAATCTTTCTCTTAAAACAATTTTTCAGGGACCACTCTTTCCAGTATGATGGGTGCTTTCTTCCTAACATTTTGTTCAAAGTAGTGTAGACCATCACCATTTTGATTATATTATTAGTTGTTTGAGTTACACATGCTATCTATTCTAGTTGTTGCTGGTGTTGAATGTCCTCAAGCAAATATGATTTTTTTTCTAGCACAGTTATAAGAGAGTCAATCTGAACATAATGTTAATTTTACTGAAGTAGAACAAGCAATTTTCATAAATGGCTACATTCTTGTGGCAAAAGCCATCACTTTTAGTTGTTAGTTTGCTTATTTACAAGATTATTTCTGTAGAGGATTTTTTTTTTATTCAATAATATTTCTTATTACTATAAACTAGGCACCTTCACTTTCTCTCTAAATATGAGCATACGATGATAAAAAAAGACCCAAATCTTGATGAAAACAAGTTTTCATTATCAAAAATATGTTTTAACTATTTTATTAAATTTTTTTCATCCTTTCTAACACGTTCAAAATTTAGGTTAAAAATCTTTTTTTTTTTTGTGTCAATGGGTCAGCAAAGATTAGTATTAGATTTAGTGCCTTTATTCCAGTAAAAAACACAGATTTGGAAATTCTTGCAAAAATCAAATTGTCAGATTTTAATGAAACTTATAGGACTTATTCACAGATAAATGAAATTATTTTCGAAATTTTATTTTTTGGAAAATCTTGGTAGAAATATATATATATATATATATATATATATATATATATATGTGTGTGTGTATATGTGTGTTATTCCCCCCTTACTCAATTAAATTTTGAGAAATTAAACATGCCACTTCATATTTATATTTGTTAAAAGCAGGACACATTAAAGAATGTAATTCATCAATTTTTTCTTTTTTTTTTTTTTTCAAACAGTTACTCATTTACTGAAAATCTGCTGTGAATCATAAAATAAAAAAATGCAATCAAACATTATTCTTCAGGAAAAGCCAGAAAGCACAAAGTGATATGAAGAAATTTTTTAAGTACTTTCTAAAAGAATCTCTTCTTCAAAGACAACTTACCTTGCAGGAAGAGCAGGACCAGTCTTTCTTTTTCGTTTAAGAGATTTGTTTAAAAGGGATTCATCTCCAGACTCTCCCAGATTCTCCTCATCCCCAGAATTCTCTTCCACACTGACATCTTCAGCATCTGAAAAGAAGTCTAGATATTAACATTCTTGTCCATATTTCCCTTACAATTATAAAACCTGTTTATGTCAGCAATGATATCACAAGCAGGATTTGTTAAACAAAAATAACAAAACTTTCCTTTACATTTAAAGATTATATTGAATTATTTGCTAGATCTGCTGTATGGAAAGTTTGTTCACTGTGTCGTGGCTAGACAATTTTTCATATTATATATTTATAAGTCTACCATTCATTTATATGGCCCAGTGCTCCTGCAATATATCTAGAGAAGAATCTGCAATATCATTGGCTCTGACCTGGCATCCCTTCAGTCACTTTCCCACTGCCATAATGTAGCTTCCCTGTGCATTTTCTATAAATACATTCATAGTAATTGTTCTGATGAACTTTCCTCTTTGGTACCAAGACAAGGGGGCGGGGAAGGAGGGGTCTACGCGCTTCCTTCTGGAAACGCGCATGAACATTACACACACACATACATGTATGTACAAACATTCACACATACTTTCGACAGTAATTTGTTACCCACACTGTATTGTCTTTGTCAATTGTAACCCTTTTTGTTTGTTAATACACACGTATACATTGGTTTGTACATTATATATATATATATATATATATATATATATATACATACACCAGTCTTTGTTGGGTTTTTTCACATTTCTCTTTTACATTTGTTTTGGTGGACTCCTCAGAAGCCTGCCATATTTGTAGTGGGCCCCATTTCAGGAGACCACACATCTTCATTTCACAACGTGTACACACACCTGCCTGCTACAGAGTCAACTTTGATTTTCAAAAATTTAAAGGCAATGTCAATCATAATCTGCCATCTAAATTTCTGTTCTTTTATTGTTCTCTTGACATAGTGTTTTTATTTTCTCATATTCTGTAACACTCAGTAACCCCTTGTGTCTTAGTGGTTTTATTGCCTTGCTTGCAGTGAAAAAAAAAACCTCTAATGATAATGATATCATCAGAAATAAAGAGAAGAAAGAAAAAGAACAAAAAGCATATTTGTATATTAGTGCCAACTGCATTTGAACCGTGATACACTTTTATTACTTTAAACATTATTTTAGCGGATACCTGTATTTGAGCAGAAGACCTGTTTTTATTTTAAATAGTATTTATTTTGTACACTAACCCACACACTCAAAAAAGAAAAAAAAATACTTACTAATTAAAATGTTGTCTACTCAAATATGGGTATCCACTAAAAATAATGTTTGAAGTATAAAAATATATTAGATCAATAAATAAAATACATTCTTTAGAAATAAACTATATATATATATGTCTGATTAAATAAATTATAGATATTATGTCTGCTTATTTTTAATAAAATGTGTTCATACTCATGGATAACATCCCATGTATTGCAATTAAATGATGTGAGAAACGTGGTATAACTATGAAAATCTTTTTTATTTTCCATTTCCCCAAGAATTTCAATCTTCTTCAGGGGTTTATATTATATATATATATATATATATATATATATATATATATATATATATATATATATATATATAGTCTAATTTGTTACCTCTTCACCACCGAGGCCCGTTGGCACAGTTGATGTGGCGTTTACCTCCTATTGTAACTGTTTGGGTTTCAATTCTCGGTAGTGGATGTGCACTGTTGATGAGTCCCAAATACAGGACGAAACAGCCGTCCAGTGCTTTCTACATTCTGTTGAGGTTTCTTCTAGGCTTGATGAATTACTTAATTATGATTATTTCAAATCCTCCTAATTATTTATATATATATATATATATATATATATATATCCAGGTAAGATGAGAACAAATAGAGTACGATTCCAACGTTTGCAACATTTAATTTAAAAGAGGACTCAATACAATGCAGAGCAATATTCTTTATTTCAGAATATTACATCAGAAAACATGTCAAAATCACAGTAATGTTTTGATGCATATCAACAAAATATCTGCAGTTGTGTAACAATTTTTACATGTTTTTTAATGTCATATCCTAAAATAAAGTGTATATATATATATATATATATATATATATATATATATACACACACACATACATACATACACACACACAAGTATGGATATGAGTTTGTGACCCTGGCTTTTACACTTTTAATCATACTGCAGGAAGAATTATTTGAAGATGAATTAAGTGTATCACGCCAAATTAGTACCCGGAAAGGGATGAGGAGTTGGAAAAAGTAATTCGTTTATTCAGGTACTTGTATTTAGTAAGAGTGGAAAAGGTTTTGGCATTTGTACATATATCAATACGTAGAAAATGTTTCAGATTTCACCATTATCCAAACATTATTGCAACATCTCTGTTTAAGTTTTAATCATTTTTTTGGAACAAAGGAAATTCTTCTGGTAGTAGATGGCATCTTTTGCTATCCCAATGCACTTTGGGATTTCAGTGTTCAATTTCCCATCCTCTGTTAAAACACATTTTTGCACTTGTTTAATTTGGGTAACTTCAATTTGTAATTCGCATTTCATACATTCTGCTTTCTTACAATTGATAGTCCTTTCTTCTTGCTTTCCTTTACTAACTTTTGTAGGAGTACCTGTAGTTTACTCTCTGTGTCTACTATCAACACCATGATATCTGCATATTTTGTTAAGATTGTGGCCAGTAGGACTTTTAATTCTCTCAGGATTGCTTCATTATAAAAGTTGAATAAGTCTGGTGAGAAGAAGCATTCTTGTCTTATGGCCCTTTCTATTTTTGTGCATTTACTGTATTCATTTTGAATCCTCATGTAGGTGGTTTTCTCCCAGTATCTGTTCTGGATAATTCTAATATCCTTCCCAAATAAATCAAGCTTCCCTAGCAGTTCAAATAGTTCTTTGTGACATACACTGTCAAATGCCTTTCTATCTTTTTATGTGCCGTGTCCTTTCACGACATAGGCGATTATGGCTCTCCACTTCCCTCTATCCCTTGTAGCTCTCAATGTTTCATCTCTCTGCCACCTCCCCCAGACCACGTTCTTTGATTAAGCCCAACGGGTATGTTATGCATTGCTTTCCCTTGTATCTTTCCCTCTATTCAACCTGTGAGTATCAGATTCTCCAGGCCCTTCTCTTTCATTACATGTCCTAGAAACTTCAGCTGCCTCTTCCTGATGTAAAGTATAAGCCTCCTCCGTCTGCATCCTCTCCAATACCTCATCTCTGCTCACACACTCTATCCATATCCTCAGAATCCTTCTGTAGAACCATATCTCTGTCGCTTCAAGTCTCTTCTTCATCTTTGAGGAAACCATTCGACATTTGATGCCCCAAAGGAGGATAGACGTCATGTAACAACTCAGTACTCTTTTCTTTGTTACCAAAGAAATCCTCCTGTCTCATAATACTTTGCCCAGCTTTTAGAATGTGTCCTTGGCTAATCCAATACATCTATGGATCTCAGTGTTGCACTTGCCGTCCTCTGTCAAAACACTTCCCAGATATTTAAACTTCCACACCTGTTTGATTTTAGTGTCCCCACATTTCGGGCTCATCCTTTTAATGTGATGACCATGCATTCTGTTTTCTTGTAGTTTATGCTTATTCCCTTCTTCTTGCTCTCCATCACTACCATCTGTAGGAGGTTTTGTAGTTTCTTTTCCATGTCTGCTATCAGTGCTGTGTCATCTGCATATCAAATGTTGGTAAGTTTGTGGCCACCAATGCTAAATCCAGATAGGATCTCCAATTCTCTCAGAATTACCTTGCTGTATAGGTTGAATAAGTCTGGTCAGAAGATGCATCCTTGCCTTATTTAAACTTCCATACATGCTTGATTTTAGTGTCCCCAACCTGAAAATCACATTTCAGGCTCATCCTTTTAATGCGATGACCATGCATTCTGTTTTCTTGTAGTTTATGCTTATTCCCTTCTTCTCGCTCTCCCTCACTACCATCTGTAGGAGGTTTTGTAACTTCTAGCAGTTCTAATACGTACTCTGTCAAATGCCTTTGCATAATATATAAAACATAGGTATACATGTAATGCTCATTCTGATATCATTCTGAATAACTGAATTTAAAACCAGTCACTAGCAACTCCATTTTGTAAAAATTCACTTGATACGGAAACCACACACTGAGGATGTGGTCCTAGCATGTGAGGCAGTGATCCCATCTTTCACGGAAGAAGCCTATGGAACTTGAAGAAGTGAATGAGAAAGGAAAAACACATTTATACGCACAATAAAAGTTATTTCTGAGGTATGGCAATCAGTGTTATCTTTTTTTCAAACAGGAGCATCTACACGGCCTTGTGGGTGATGAATTGTCTTACATAAGACATCAACACACTCTCCTTTGTTTCTAACAACATTTTCATAATTCTTCAGGCTTTGCTTAGGTTTTAGAAGGCAATTTTATTGTAATGTGCTGTGACATTTCTGCCATCTGTTAAAAGACCTCCCAGAATGATTTCCACACTTGCTTGATTTTGATGCATCTAATTTGTAGTTCATATAACTGAAATGTGGCACTTTAAAAATGTATGTTGCTACTCAGTAAACACTTGAACTTTGACACTGGCATTTGTTTTGGCGCTGATTCCTGGTGTGTTATATAGTGAAACCTCTCATTGTTGAGTTGCGACTCAGACTTTGTTGAATGCAAACTTTTTGTCCATAGATGAAAGCCTTAAAGATGGAGGATGAAAAGTTGCATTTTTGTCATATTATCCTCTATGAACTTCAGAAAGGAGTAAGTGTTGGACCTGCAACTGAAAGCATTCAGAAGGTTCATTTGGATCATACTCCAACTCTTCGGACAGTTAAAAAGTGGTTTGGCAGATTTCGTCAGAGATTTTAACCTAAAGAATCAATCATCTATTGGGCGAATTTTACGGTGTTGATGAAGATGCTCTGCTCTGCTTGCCATCATGGAAAATGAACCGAAGATTTTGACAGAAGAGATTGTTAAGAGGATGGATACCTGTAAGTGATCTGGGATTGCAAAGGAAATACTTGTCGCAGATTACTTCCACAACGCAGAGAGTAAATCGCTAAGTTCAGGCTCGAACTTTGGGGGCAGAAAGAAATGCCAAAAACTCGATTCACAGTTACTATCTCACAAATCACAATGCACGCCACCAGTCAGAAAAATAACTCACTTTCCAACAAACGCAGTAGCCAAAATAGCTGAATTTTTCCTCCTGATTCGAGAACAACTGCTTTTATCGACAGAGCATTTTTTCCATTCGTCAAGATGATGCCCAATTTTTGCATATCAAAATACTTTTATAGCGACTCCTGCAACAAACTTGTTTTTTTTTTTAATTTAAATATTCCATCTTCAGCATGTCATGCAGAATACGTGCCCCCCTTTTTTTTCGGTAAGTAATTTTCTTTTTCGCCACATTTGCTGTCGTAGGATACATGCAATGTGCTGTTGCTTGGTTTGACGAGGTAAGTCACTGTTTTCAGTAATTCAGCACTCTTCTTCGTTTCTAACAAAATTCTTCAGTTTCTCAGCAACTTTCCTAGCTTTTGGAATGCTTCTTTCATTAGACCAATGTTCGTTTAGATCTCAGTGTCTTATTTTCTGTTCTCTGTTAATATGCTCCCCAGATATTTTAATTTCTTCACTTGCTTGATGTTTATATGCATTAAAATATCCATTTTTTTTTAAATGGTTAAATGATGCAAAAAGAAAAAAAAATTAGGCTTATTCTGAGAGTTTTATAAGGTTTTTCTATGTATCATGTCTCTTCATTTTTATTTATCCCTAAGATATTTTTATATAATTATTAACAAATTACACATCAAACCATAAATTTAAATCTGTTTGATTGATTTTAAAACGGTTTACAAAGGTAAAATTCTCTTTCTTTATCAAGTATTAATATTTCATGCAAACCAGATCATTGCATAGTCACACTGCAGATCTGTGAAACTGGTGAACTTGCACTAAATAAATATTCTTAGACTCCAGTTGCATTTTCAACTTCCTTTCCATGTGGGAGGGGGATACGATCAGATGAATGGTGTGTAGTTGACTGACAAAATGGAAAAACACGTTTCGTCCTTAAAAATTACTTCCTCAAGCTAAAAAGACTAAAAATATAACTTGGAAAGTGGTAGGGAGTTTGCTGTAATGGTGGGGTTTAATTAATAGATAAATAAAATATTGAGCAATATTTTGGTTAGAATTTCTGCTGGAAACTGCTAAAAAAATATTTTGACATTTTCATATAAAAAAATTAATTCCTATATCTTTTATCTAACAATATTTCAGTGTATTTAAATAAATTGCAAGAGATTGTGAAATTATAAGCAAAATTTTTCAAAACAAAATCTCTAAAAAATATAAATTCAATCACTCTGGTGTACTAATTTTCTTGATAAATTTCATAAAATACAAATTGCGGACTAAGGAGAAAAAGTAAAAAGTAAATAACTCAAATTTTAAAAATTAATGTTTTTAAAATTTTCATTAACTCAAAATTGATTCAAATAAGTTATTCCCTGAAAAATGTTTCCAGTTAAATTTTAATTTCATATAGTCAACAAAAATGTAGATTGTAGACTAAAATTTAAAAATATAACTGGTATTGATTGATAAAAAAAAAAAAAATGTTTCAAAAAAAAGTTCCATAAATTCAATTATTGAATTTAAAAAAAAAAATTTTAATCGACTATTTATTTTTATTTACAATATTCGGTGTTTTTCCTACCAAAACAGAACGAAATAATAACAAAGAGACGTTATTTTAAAAAGTACAATTAATTAAACTAAAAAGTGAATTTCAATTTTAAAATTTATGAACTAGAAAGGCTATAAGCAAATTTCATAGGAGAATAAAACTGACCACCTGTTGTTAAAGCGGCTTTTAAAAATAAAGATATATTTTTGGGGGACAAAAAGGAAGTCTTTTGTTGAGTTGGATGATCGTTTTTTTTCTTTTTTGTTTTAGTTTTACTTTGTGTCAGTGATTATAAAAATAAAAAACAAAGGAGAATTATTCACTAAACGACGAGTGGTTGAAGGTATTTTACAAAAAAATATATATATTAACAGGAAATGTCGGCTTTGGGGATAAATAAATTCCTATTTTATTAATCGAAAGAAAGAAGACCGATATGAGAATAATAAAGGAAAGCACATGTCAGTTTTTAGTTTGTAGAAAGAAAAAACCCAACCAAAGCGAATCTCATCCCTAAATCGCGCCAACATTCAAAAGCAAAACTGAAACGGCGACTTGCGGGATAAAGTAAAGCGTTGAAAAGAGAAATTTAAAAAAAAAAAAAAAGGTAACTATTTTTTTTTTCTCTTTTCTTTTTACCTGAAGGGATGTAATCAACATCACTCGCACTGCTCGACTCTTCGTCAGACATCTTATTAACTTGTGTTGTGCCGAAACCTCAATAACACACACACACAACAAAAAATCCGGTCAGACTCGTGATGGGTGACAACTTCCGGTTTGGAGGAGTTATCTCCCCTTTGAAAATCTCAATTCATAAATAATTCTTATTTTAAAAATCACAAAGTACTTTTTTTGAGCTTTCATTTCTTCAACGGTTCATTCCGTTTATAGAACGTATAATTCTAGCTTTGTTTTATTTTATCTCATTTTTAAACATAGGCCTCTTCTTTTTCACTTTAGGCCACGGCACTTCTCAAAATCAAAAAAATATTGATTATCGATTTAGAAGACTGATTATCGGTTTAGAAAAGGGATCCTATCGATACAGTGTCAGTTCGATCCCAGACTTTTACAAGTCATTCAAGTGACTTACCTGTTATTTAGAAATGCCAAGTTTGAAATTGCGCTAAAAAATCGATTATCTATTTAGTATTTAGGTTGGGGCAAAAATAATGACGTAATACGGTAATAATGTCGTTTTTTGACGTATTTTTAACGTCAAAAAACGACATTATTACGTCATTATTTTTGCACCAACCTAATATTATATTCTTTAAAGTCTTTTTGCATTTAATTAAAAAATTACAGAGATGTTGATTTTCGAATTTTGATAAAATTAAGTAACAAATGTTGTTGGGGTTGTAACAAATGTACAAAAAAAATATTATTTAACCATGACTTTCTAAAAGTCAAACATTTCTAAAATAATTTCATTGATTTTTGAATAAATTCTGAAAGTTTCATTAAAATCCGGCAATTATTTGGTTTTTCCAAGAATTTCCAAATTAATTTGCTTTTCAACTGACAAAAGCGCTAAAAAAAAAAAAAAAAAAAAAAAAAAAAAAAATAATGCTACGCGACCACTGACGTAAAAAAAGAACAAGATTTTCAGCCAAAATTTCAAACGTACTAGAAAGGAATAAAAATTTAAAAAATACTTTGGTCTTTCCTCTTAGTAATAATATAAACTTTTTCATGATAAAACTTTTTTTTTATTTTTATAATAAACCTTTCCTTGTATGAGATTTTTCGTAAAAACATGCACAAACCCTTGAAGTTCATCTCGACAAATCAAAAATATTGCTTGAAGCTTTTATTTTAGTTTCAAGTTCAAGCTATTAGATTAAATTTAATATTTCCAATAAGCAAAATACTTTGATGTATTTCAAAAACTAAATTTGACTGTAAAGAGGATTTTTTTTGTTGCTAAAATATCTGATTAGCGCCCTTTTTAGCCGTCTTTCATTGGAGAGTAATTCTTTATTAGAATATTACAAAAATAAAATATATATTTCTGCAATTTTATTTGAGGAATATTGGATGATTTAAAGTATGATTAATATGATTTTAAGCAAATATTATTTACTTTAGAGATAAAATATCACAGAAATGCATTTTTTTAACTCAGTGGTAGCTCTTTATTTAAGCTGTTGACGTGTTTGATAGCATGATGACAAATTCGTGTTTCAGTTAATTGTCCTATAGTGGCTTTGACCGTAAAAATAATTGAACGCCTTTTATATAATTTTTAAGTACTCAATAGTCTTTAAAATTTAAGAATATATTCTCTGTAATCTAATGTTTTATTGAATTTTAGATACGTTTTATCTTCAAATTTGCTATAGTTATCGCGCTTATTTTCTAACTAGTAGCATGGCCCGGCATTGCCCGTGGTCGATTCAAAAATCGTACGACTCATACAGTAATCGCTATCACTTGACTTAAAATATTTTTGCCCTTCCTTGCCTTTAAAGGAGTGCCCTTTGCCGTGCTGATGTTGTTACATGCCTTACTTCTTGCTTATCTCACACTGCGAATTTTTTCTAAGCTCTATACTAAACATCAGATCTGTTACGAAAAAAGAACTAAACAAAATGAACACAAAACGATCAGCTTTAAAAAAGGACTCGTAAATGGAAAAACCGAATGAAAAAAGAATGTTAACAACAAATACTTTTTCACACCCAACCCAGTTCTGCGGAATCAGAATCAACGTTGAGTTTAAGCAAGCGAATGGGCCAATTGGAGTAAAGTGCCATGCAGATTTAAATTTTTCCCACTTGTGACGAATACAGCTATCGATTTTTTTTTTTTTGCATGCTAGCATGCTAGTTAACATTCGTGTCAGTCAGCTGTTGGCTCTCACGCTGACCAATAGAATCTTCCTGCCTATTCGTGGCAGCCAGCGATAGGCTCTCACTCTGGCCAGTACAAAATAGCCGCAAACTACATGAAAACTGTCGTAGAAGCACGAAAAAAGTCTATTATTTCCACTATCGATGGGAGTTGGGAAATGCAAAGTAGGTCTTGGCCTTCCCGCTAACTTGGAGCATGTGCATGTAAATTTTGGTGCAAATCCGTCGAAAATTGCGGCCGTGCATTCGTTACACACACACACACACACACACACACACACACATCCTGCCTTTTATAGATAGAGATAATATCGTGTATGAACTTTCGTATCTACAAAAATCGGAATGTTTATTATACACATACAAAAAGATTCAAAATTCTTTAGAAAAATATTGGTGTTTGATGATTTGTATTAAGCTCTTCCTTTTATGATTATTAAATATAGTTTTTTATTGATAATAATATCAGCTGAAAGGACGAAATTAATACAGAATTTAAAAAGATTTAAAACTTAATGAATTATTCTAATTAAAATTGAGATAAATGAAAACAATTCTTGTAAAAATTCATTATTCATCGAATTCTTTTTCAAAAACAAGTGTCCTTAAAATATCTTATTTATAAAAGTAATTAAAGGTTTTTTTTAATTAAATAATGTCTTAGTTTTGTTGCATTTTTATTTTACGATTCAGAGCAGATTTTCGGTAAATAGCGTGTCTGTTTTACAAAACAAAATTGATGTTTAATTTTTCTAAGGAGTCACGCTTTTAAATTTGAATGGGGTGGAATTTTAATTTCTCGAAATTTTATAAAATCAAATAAGTGGGAGTAACAGATGTAAAAAAATATTTTTACCAAGATATTTTCTTAAAAAATTTTTTGAATAATTTTATTCATTTGTGAATAAGTCCAGAAAATTTCATTAAAATCCAATATATTGTATTTTTGCAAGAATTTCCAAAACGTGTTTTTTACGACAAAAAGACGGTAAAATTTCCTTTACTAATCTTTGAAGAAAACCAAGTTTTTTAAACAAAATTTCAAGCTAGTTTGGAACACGGATTAAAGATTTTAATGAAATAATAAAAAATTCTTTGGTCTTTCCTCTTAATACAGTGTAACCCGGATATAAGAGAAACCCGGATATAAGATAGATTTCTCTGGTCCCAAATTAGAGCCATACTTACCTAAACAAAATAGACAAAACCCGGATATAAGAGACTTCTTCTCCGGTCCCGGCAACTCTCTTATATCCGGGTTACTGTAATAATAAAGATATTGAAGAGAAAACTTTGTTTCTATTGGTTGGTGCAAAAATAATTTCGTTTTCTCACATAGAAACATATGTTAGAAAACGAAATTATTTTTGCACCAACCTAATATTTTAAGCTTTTTTTCAGCGAATTAGTGGAGGTCCCTACATCACTGTTCGTCACAAGAGCTTTTTTTTTTTTTATTAGATGAAGACATATTTGAAGATTTTAAATAAATGTAGTGTCATTTTCGAGTGGGAACTTTTTTGCCCATCTTCACTGTTCAGTGAAATAAATCCGGACAATTTGAATCCAAAATATAATTAAAAATAATATAATTTTAAATTCATTACCTATTTCAAGATGGATGATTACAAGGAGTTAAGGCCTTTATTGATTGTTTTGTCTATTTTGGATTCTGCAGTACGTCAGCTTGCTTCTACTAGAGCTGCACGACCATCCGTACGGATTACTTGCTAGTATTGCTGAGGAGTCCAAGTGCCGATATTTTATAACCAACCAGGGTGGGCCACCATCCCTGGACTAATAAGTTTGTCCAAAATAATTAGGTTTTTCCTAAATATATAAATACCAATAAATAAAACATTATGATAAAAATTATAATTCACAACACCTCCAAAATTTACTTTGCTACCTAGTCCCCAAACCTGGATGGCGACTTCCAAATTCGGGCCGACCGCCGGACCTCAGGCATCTCGGTAGCAATTGGCATTTCAGTGTACCCTGGAGAAATCATTGCATCATTTGCTGGAGAGTCAGCCGACACTACAGACCCTTCAAGGGTTTCTGGAACCTCAAGCAGTTCAAGTACTTCTACCACTGGTACATCGAGCACGACTGTCACCTCGATCTTGGGAGGCAGTCTCACTAGTTGATCCACATGTCGCCTCACGAAGCCTCCACTACTCCCGCTACATAATTTACAGACCCCAGTTGTCGGTTAATGATTCCCTACATCCATTTCTCCACTGCTCCCGAGCTCTGAAATTCCGCACCAGTACGCGATCATCTACCTTGAATTGACGCAGGGGACTCATCACCTTTGTTCCCTGTTCCATATTGGCTTGATAACCCTGAATTCGACGATATTTATCGGGCTTCAGTTAATGAAAAGCAGTTCGTAACTAACGTTTAGTTATCAACTCAGCAGGAAAACTTCCTGTTGCTGTATAAGGAATGGTTCTAAAAAAGAATAGGAATCGGTATACTTGGATTTTCAGCGTTGATTCCGCTTCCGTCCTTAACTCCTTCAGTGCCTCTTTGAATGTGCGCACTGTACGCTCAGCCTGACCATCGGAGGAAGGATGATAAGGAGCAGTGAACATTTGTCGGATATATAGGATTGTGGGATCTTCCACAACAAACCAGCCTTACCTCTTTTTAGGAAATGCACTCTTCCTATTTAGTAAGTAACATCCTACTTTCATACAATTATAACAAGTATTCATTGGTCAATCACCTCCAATCTTGCTTGCTGATTGGTCAGTTCCGACCAATCAAACTGCCTGCACTCGACCAATCTGTTTTTTCCGCGTTCTCCGTTTGAACCTCCCACGTGGTACACGACCATTATATAACCCAACACGTGTAAACTCCCTCGAGTTTTTCTTTCATCTCTCTCGCACGTCTCATTCCTTGCTACCAAGTGCCAAGATGTAACCTTCAGGAACTCCCGTCTTAGTCATTGCTGGCCAGACGTTAAAAACAATTACCAACATTCACGAACTCTGAAATCACTCCTGAAATTTTACCAACTTTACAACTCACAATTCTAAACTTTCTTAATATGAACTCCGGTACAACTAATAACTAAATCAAAGGGACACGACTCTGTCCTACCTTTTCAGTTCGCATGCATGTACATCAAACATTAATAAATCTAATTGTTATGTTTTGGAATCATTCAGTTCAGTTTTGTATTTTATTCTATGTGCTATTTACGTCAAATATAAATTGCATTGCGTTCACGCATTGTCCTTAATCTCATCTTTCTTAGCCAAAGTTAAATATTGGTAACTCGATCACTACAATAATGATGATCGCGACGTTCGTCGTTCAACGTTCACAACAACAATGGTAATACAACCGCTACATATTTGGTGATTCCGTCGGGAATAAACAATAATGGTACCCTATCGCTACAGGATCAAAATCCTATATTGTTAATAAAAACCATTAAAACAGTCTCCAAACGAAATTATGCAAAGACGCTTTCTGATTGGCTGGAAAATAT
Organism: Acanthosepion lycidas; assembly: GCA_963932145.1. NCBI lineage: Eukaryota > Metazoa > Mollusca > Cephalopoda > Sepiida > Sepiidae > Acanthosepion > Acanthosepion lycidas. The sequence continues at coordinate 120,004,812 of OZ010578.1, read as the reverse complement.
ATAATATATATACTACGTGTTTTCGACTACGTCCGAATTGTATCGACCTAGTTTTTAACCCGAACGAAAACACTATTGCGCCAAAGCAATTTGGAGTTGTAGTGGTATGGTCCTACGACGAATGTCGGGGTTGCCATTTGTAGTGGTTTATCTTACCATTTTGTTGTTTAGGTCCGACGGAATCACCAAATATGTAATGGCTAGTATATTCCTTGAACGTCGGTGTGACCAATATATGTAGTAATATGTGTTACCAATATGTGTGATGGCTAAGAAAAATGTGATTCAGGACAATGCGTGAACGCAATGCAATTTATATTTGACGTAAATAGCACATAGAATAAAATACAAAACTGAACTGAATGATTCCAAAACATAACAATTAGATTTATTAATGTTTGATGTACATGCATGCGAACTGAAAAGGTAGGACAGAGTCGTGTCCCTTTGATTTGGTAATATTTGTACCGGAGTTCATATTAAGAAGAAGTAATATTGAACTTGTAATTTAGAAGAATAAAGTTTGGAATTGTGAGTTCTAAAGTTGGTAAAAGTTCAGGAGTGATTTCAGAGTTCGTGAATATTGGTAATTATCTTTAACGTCTGGTCAGCAATGACTAAGATGGGAGTTCCTGATGGTTACATCTTGGCACTTGGTAGCAAGGAATGAGAAGTGCAAGAGAGATGAATGAAAAACTACTACTACTACTACTACTATTACTCAAAAAGTTTTATATAATGGCCGTGTACCACGTGGGAGGATCACAGCATATGAGCGAGAAAATCGATTGGTCGCGTGCAGGTGGTTTGATTGGTCGAAACTGACCAATCAGCAAGCAAGATTAGAGGTGATTGACCAATGAATTCTTGTTATATTTATGTGAAAGTAGGATTTTACTTACCAGATAGGAAGAGTGCATTTCCTAAAAAGAGGTAAGGCTGGTTTGTTGTGGAAGATCCCACAGAGTCTACCATGTGACCCAAGTTAGCAATAAATATGAAACGACATTCATCCTAGACAGTGAACCGAACAGAATCTTTTAACTCGTCACACAATTCCACGCTTTACGTTAAAGATTATTTAACATAATTTCAACCTGAAATAATACTCACTCATACAGCATTATTTTATCAAGAACAAATAACTCAAGTTTTCCACATTCAAATTGATACATGAATCTTTGTCATACATTTTCAAGAACGACGTTAATTATTGCAATTAACATAAACACAGCTTGTTAAGACTCACTTACTCCAACTACAGAATATTCTCTTCAAACGACACATATGAAAACACAATCATAGAGCGACAACTTCGTAAACATTAACGCGAGTCATGAACAATCCTTCTACTTTAGTATAAAATTAAACTGATTATTTTCCTTAAATTGCAACAATATTCCAGCATACTTTCTCATTATTGTACAAAGCGTTCAACAACTTAGAATCTTTCAATTCAGAACTTTGATAACACTTGAATCCAAACATAAAAGGATATTTGAACATTTTTAAATTACTTTTACATCAATTGTTTGTACTTCTTGGTTACATTATAGCATCCTGCTACCACTTTTCTTTCAATCTCAATTTTTGTGTAAATCTGTGAAAAAAGAGGATCACAGAGCTTCGATATTTTTCTCACCTCCCATTGCTCAGTTAATCACGCTTTCAGCTACGTCCGAATAACATCGACCTAGTTCCTGACCAGGCGAAAAATATTTCCGCCAAATTCTGTCTATGCTTTCCCGGAGGCGATCACGCGATTACGTTGATTATAAATACCAGACACACGTTCGTTCTTCCTTTTTGATTTCTGTCGCTTACTAAAATGTAGCTGTTTAAGAAATCGCGTCTCGACCCCTTGCGGTCGGACGCTATGAAAACATATTCACACGCGCACACATACACGTACGTACGAAACTTAATTTCGAACATTACAGAACATTGTAGAACATTACAAGCATCAACATATTATGAATATTCAACTGCAAGCAACGGAAAGTAATTAAACATTACGGAATATTCACTCCTTCAACTCTTCTGAAGCTAAAGATTTATCAACATATTTTCAGGTTTACAGAATTCTTTTAGCTCTATCACAATGAACATTTTGAGTGGCAAGTTCATTCAACTTTTTATGAGCTCAGATAAAAAATATTTTATTTGTAAAGACTTTAATTCCACTCAAACGGAAGTAACCCATATGCTTGCACATCATTACATACTTAAATATAAATATAAATACTGTTCTTGTCATAAAAACAGTTTTTCGAGTTATTTCTTTTGTTTGCTTTTCGTTTGCTTACACATTTGTAAAGTAAAAATGTACGGGCTGATTTAGGCCGTCAATACCGCTACAATATAAACATTTTATTCATTGTTGGGCAAAAACTGTTGTTTGAATGTTATTCTTTTGTTGTTCAATTATTTTGTTGCATATGCGATAATATAAATGCGATAGGATTATTAGACCCCCTACGGGTCAGTAACTCCTACGGATACCATTTGATTTCAGGAACCGTTTTGAATTCATCACTGGTAAAACAAGGGCCATTATCACTCACAAGGCAGGCCATGTGTGGCGAATAACTCTCTCAGCTTCGCTATTGTGGCTTGGACAGTAGACATTCATTATGCATATCTCCGTCCATTTTTGAATAAACGTCCACGACAATCAAACATACGTCCCATAAAGGGCCCGCAAAATCCACATGAATCCTTTCCCAGGGCTGACTAGGATATTTCCACCAATGAATGGGCGCTTGGTTTGGTTCGCTTTGAGCTAGTAAGCATGTTCCACAGGTCTTTCGGGTCTTCTCGGTGTCTGCGTCAAAGTTTGGCCATCACACATAGCTTCGAGCAAGAACTTTCATGTGCACAATTCCAATGTGCGTCTGATGGAGTTCCTGCAATACCTTTACTCTTAACTTGGTAGAGTGACTGCTCAACTCCACCACAGTATTGTACCATCCTCACAACTTAACTCCTCTTGCTTAATGTAGTAAGGTATCCATTATGTATTAGAAGTAATGTTCCGCCAGCCATTTAATATCGCTTCATATACCCTGCTCAGAATCGGGTTCTTTGTAGTCTCAGCTCGAACTTCAGTCACTATTACTGAAGAATCAACCAAATCCACCATTTTTTACTTTGTTCTTCATTATGGAATGATCCTCTTCTTGGGACATTAACGGAAGACAACTGAGGTAGTCAGTATTACCATTAAAACGCACCGGCTCGGTACTCCAACTTGTAGATATAAGCCGCTAAAAAAGTGCTAACGTTGTACTCTTGAAGCAGCAAGAGGAGGGATTGGTTTGTTCCCAGCAGTGGCTTGCGGTCTGTGTATAGCATGAAGAGATTCCTGTACAAATAGTGATGGAGCTATTTAACTGCGAACACCAGGGCCAAGACTTCTCTTTCTATGTGTACATTGTTCCTTTCAGAGGCAGACGGGGTTCGAGATATATAGCACACTGGTTTCTCCATTCCATTTTTCATCCCATGTGCCGTTACCACCCCTACTCCATAGGGAGAAGCATCCGCATGCACCAGAATGGGCTTTGAGGGGTCAAAATGCATCATCATAGGCGCTGAACACAGCATTTTCTTTGTTTTTTCAAAGCCCTCTTCTGATTGGCTCCCCAATCCCAAGTTATTTCCTTCAACAATCAATGAAGAGGTTACAGTACAGCGGATAACTTGGGCAAATGATTGTTGTAATAATTTAGGGCTCAAAGATAGGCGTTCAACTTTGTTGCATTCTTGGGGGCAGGGAACTCCTGCATAACAGCGACCTTTTCAGCCAGGAGAGCTATACCTTCTTTTCAAATTCTAAATCCAAGATATGTCACATCCAGAAGAAGAAATTGACATTTGTTTCTTTTTAATTTTCGACCGACTTTGTCCAGTGCAGACAATACCTTCCGCAGGTTCACAAGATAACTAGTGTCATTAATCCCTGAATCCAAATTTGCCATCCACTAGCACTTTGCAAAAAGAGAAATCCTTTAACATTTTGCCCATCTCTCTCTGAAAGATTCCAATAGCTTCATACACTCCAAAATGTAAGACCATCGACTGGTACAAACCACGATGGGTGTTTATTGTAAGCAACTTTCGTGTTTTCTCATCCAATTCCAGTTGCTGATAAAAATGACTTAAATCAAATTTGCTGAACTTCTCATTGCCTTTCATTGTAGCAAATAAATCTTCAGTCCTTGGTGCCGGATAGGTGTCACAAAAAGCGGCCTTATTTATGGTCTGCTTGTAGTCTCCACAAATCCTATTAGCTCTACCATTATCTTTTGGTACTGGTACTAAAGGTGCTGCCCCACGTGAATACTCGACTTTCTTAAGTATACCCTGGCTTTCTAGTCAGTATTGTTCTTTTTCAATTCTATCCCTCAGTACTGGACGAGCTCTACAAAATCAAGAAAATGTTATTCTGTCCACCGGTAATTTTACTTTGAAATCCTTCAAACAACTCAACTCCTTGCTAAATACAGACTCGAACTCGGCCAACAATTTCAAAGGGATGTCTTCCTACTAAGGGAAATATTTATCTCCATTCCAGTGGTACTTTTTTTTTTCACCCAATTTCGTCCCAATAGTGTCGGCGTGTCACCTTTCATTATCAATAATGGCAACCGACTCTGTCCCTTCGTACGCCACATCAAGCTCTGTTATGCCACATTGTTTCACCACCTCTCCGTTATAGGTCCTAAACTTTATGGAGCTGTCCTTCATGTCTTCTGAAGTATCCAATCCCTGAAACTTCTTCAAACTCATTACTGAACACGAAACTCTGATGTCTACCTCCATTATCACCTTCCTTTTATTTAACAGCATTTCTACCTGCAGTGGCGGTGGGGTGGGGGTAAACATGACATCATAATGGTATTTAGCCCCAACATCTCTATTCCATCGCAACAGTCTTTCTCGTTTTTTAATTTAATCTTTAGAAAGTCCATAGTGGTACCTAATGATTTTAATGAAATCTGTTAGTTCCCCGAGTTTTGTTAATTGTAAAAAAAAAAAAAAAAAAAAAGGTTTTTTTTTTTTTTTTTTGTAGTGTGGATGACTTTGGTAAATAACTAAACACGAACATACACACACACACATTGTTAGGCATGAAAACATTTTTACTCAAAGTAAGAAAAAAAAAAAATAGGTACGGGCCACATTGATTTCGTCGCGCCAATTCTAGATTTGGATTTTTTTTCGGCTATATTATATTTTTAAAATATCTATTTTGCTTTGTATTGTTTATTTTTTGTTTTGTTTTTTTAACCCCGAGGAGGGCATTATGATAATCACCCGGGTGAAAGTTGTTACCCCAGATTACAGTACAGGAACTCGATGCTAACTCCCGTCAATAGCCAGACAAAAAAGTGAAACTTCGAATAAAAAATACATATTCATTTTTATTTTATTCTCCATTTCGATTAACAATTTTTTCACAATGAAAAATTGATAAAAGAAAAGATAACCCATTAATAATGAATGGATGTTATTGTTATCTTTCGGTAGGGGAGGTACACACGGGTTCAGCCGATTCGGTGAAGAGACCTACTTCGGTTGATTTCGGGATTAATTTTAATGCTAGCTGTAAAACAGTGGATAAAATTGCATATTGACTAATGTACGAAGTTAAACTTCAGCAAAATGATACACACTTCTAACAGTGTATCATTTTGCCGAAGTTTACATAACTTAGTCAATACGCAGTTTTGTCCCTTGTGTTCAGCCCACATAAAATGAATTCCGAAATCAACCGAAGCAGGCCTCTTCACTGAATCGGCTGAACCCGTACACCCCACTGAAAGATTGATTTATTTTAAATTAACATTTATTCATTATTAAAGGTTTACCTTTTTCATCAATTTGATTGTGAACAATGTTTTAACCTGAATGAAAAATAAAACAGAAATAGCTACGTAATTTTTGTATTATTATCCTTTCATCGAAGTTTCACTTTATGTTATTTAAATAGCTAAATTGTAACGTCTGTCTGTCGGCCGGGAGTTGGCCTCGTGCTCCTGTAATCTGTTTTCAGAGGCCGGGTGTGTTCGTCGTACTGTATTCTGGGGTAATGGCTTTCACCCGCGTGATTGTCATGATATCCGCACGGGGTCCAT
>OZ010578.1:119858672-119993672 GCA_963932145.1 Acanthosepion lycidas | reverse complement strand
ATCACTTCAAAATTCTCAACAAACTCAACACAGCACTCAAGCAACCATCATCCGCATGGTAATCAAATTACAATTGACTTAAAAAGTGAACGTTTTCACTACACAAAAAGTAATTGTACACTTCATCAATTTAGCCTATTAGTTAAAGGCAAAAAACTCTTCACAACTTTAATTCTAACTCGTAAATAACATACGCATACACACTAAACGAACACATTTGATATCTTTCTTTGTAGAAGCCAAATTATTTTAATTTTCCTAACAATCCAAAACCATCAACAATTATTAACCACATTTCTGCATGAAAATTCTTCATAAAATTGTCTCAATTGTCACATCAACAAACATTCTGTTTATCCTTGCATGTATATCTATTGTATATATAAAAATCTCTTTATAGTTGGATCTCTAACCACTGTGTTTTTAGCAATTTCTTGCAATGCAAATTGTCCATCGTTTAATTTACGTGTTGTGGGATACAGACATTATAAGCACGCATAATCTTCGTCTTACAAAAATTTACCTTTTGATACATTTTCAGTCAGCATACAACCCGCAACAATGTGACGCCTGTTTGTCCTAAATGTACTGGCCTTCTTGTGACTTGATAATATATAAGCGGTCGTCGAGTCTGCTCTGGATGTGGCCTGGCTTCCAAAGTTTGTTGTTCTACTGGAAACGGTTGTTCTACTGGAAACGTATGATGTCACCCTCCTTTTGTGGGGATTGGTTGTGACTGGACTTGTTATATGTCTTCTGCGTTTTGTCCTTCTGAACCTGCATTTGAGATTTTGCAGCTTGATGATTCATAGCTTGAGGTTTTATTAGGTTGCTGCAAAAATAATGACGTAATAAAGTCGTTTTTTAACGTATTTTTTAACGTCAAAAAACGACATTATTACGTCATTATTTTTGCACCAACCTAATAGTTGGGTTGGCATTATTGGTAGTATCGATCTCAGGCGTCGGGGAATACACTGAGTTGCTGATAGACGTATTCTGGTATTCCAACATTCCTAGAAATGGGTCTCTATTGCTCCATTTTGCCTCTTGAAAAATCTTTTTGGCTGTTTGTACAGAGTCCGTTCTGCTGCCAACTCATTCAATTAGAGATATCTTGGGCTAGACGTGGAGTCTGTGAAGTCGTATTACTCCATGAATCTTGCAAATTCTGCAGAGTTAAGCTGGGGCCCATTGTCAGGCACAAATAAAAGGAAAAAATAAAAATACAAACGTCCTGGGTAAGACGATAAACTACATCTGACAGCAAGGTCTCTGATCAGGAGGTTTTGAGGAGCGTGGAAGCACCTCTTAATTGCTGGTGTTCCTATAGTAAAAGAGATAATCAGCAACATCGAAAAAGAGTTCGTGTTTGGTGTGCGATCTGCCGAAGAAAAATTACCAAAAAGTAGTTAGCAAAAGTCTAGTTTAAGGACCAGAATCTATGCTAGTGTCCTTCCCTCCCCTGAATGGCGTGACCAATCAGAAAGATCTCTCGGTGAACAAAAGCCGTTGTTTTTCGCTTATGCGGCATTAGATTTCCTGAGCTTATTCCAGTGACATGCCACACTCGGTACCGAGTTGAAAAGAACGAGCGTACAACTCGGTACCGGGTGGGGCATGTCACTGGAATAAGTAACTCGCGCATTGTGCTGGTTGATGGAATGCCAAGACACGTAAAAGACTTGTGGCCCTATGTAGGTCCAGATACTTCAACAAGTGACACTAGCATTGAGTGCTCAGAAAGTGAAAGAATAATCACCATCGGTGGTAGGGCTAGCACCTCTTCAGATGGCGAAGACTCTGTCTGTGAGGTTGTCAGATCAAAAGAATCCTCAGTTGACGAGTCTTCAGAACATATCACACAATCCCCTCCAACAGTCGCCCTGCTCCGGAGAAGCTCAAGAATAAAGAGGCCCGCCTCTGAGTGTCATATGACGGGGGGGGGATAGTGAAAGAGATAATCAGCTACCTCGAAAAAGAGTTCGTGTTTGGTGTGAGATCTGCCGAAGAAAAATTACCAAAAAGTAGTTAGCAAAAATCTAGTTTAAGGACCAGAATCTATGCTAATGTTCTTCCCTTCCCTGAATGGCGTGACCATTCAGAAAGATCTCTAGGTGAACAAAAGCCGTTGTTTTTCGCTTATGCGGCATTAGATTTCCTGAGCTTGGGGGACAAACACGCGTTTTTGCTGGTGTGACCACATTTTGTCGTTTCTACGTTGCTTGTTGGACTGTTACGACGGACTATCGTTTGAACTGTGATTTGGCTACAAGTGTTGCAGTCGAGAGACAGAAGAAATCTATTGCAGATGTTTATTGTTACTATAAGTTGACAGTTTATTTTTTCTTTTTCTTTTCTTGACAACTACAGTTCCCATGTCCAGCCTGACCCGGGGTAGTAGTACCTGTCAGGGTCCCAGCTATGGGCAAATAGTTAACCCCCAAGCTGGAGTGAAAACACTATGAAAGTATAAAAATAAGTTTTAATACCAGTAATACGCTTTTGTAGAAAAAAAAAAAAAAATGCCAGCAATAAATTTTTGAAGAAAAAAATTATTACCAGCAATACATTATTAACAGCAATAGATTTTTGGGAAAAAAATATTATCAGCGATGCATTTAAAAAAAATAAAAAAAAAAAAAAATTACCAGCAATAAAAATCTTGTTTGCATTAAATAACTTATTGAGGTTGATATGCCGTAAAAAAAAACAAAAAAAACAAAAAAAAAACAACAACAACAAACAAACCAAATTAAAAATACGAAAAAAAATTACATAAGACTTACACAAAATGTTCCTTTTGTAGCCTTGCTCTTAAGGCAGAATAACAATTTATTTACTGATATATTACAAAAAAAAGGATTACTATTGAAAATGAAAAAAAAAGGAAGATTCCACTTTCATAAATAAAAATAGAAAGCACATTCAGGAAGATAAAAATAAAGATGCAACCACTTTTTAGTTTTTAGGAAAAAAAACCAAAAAACGAAGAAATTTTTTAAATGTCTTTTTTTTCTTCTTTTTTTTTTTTTATTCGAACTGTCACCGAGGCTTTTAGGAAAATTTCTTTGAAATTTGTCTTTCTTTGTTGACCAGCCGCAGGAGAATTTTTTTCACCTGAGAACTTCAAGATTCCTTCGGTTCTCTACAGCTGGCTTGTAACTTTATGACCTCGTTTTGTTTTGCTTTGTTTCACCCCCCCCACTCCGTAAAGTCTGCATGACTTTGGTGTTACCTAAACACGAACAAATGCATACACCTACACACACACACGCACGCACAAGAGCGTAGAAAGTGATATTTTTAGACATGAGAAAACAGTTACTCAAAGTGATGTTTTAATAAATAGAAAAAAAAAAAAAAAAAAAGGTGCGGGCCACGCTGGTTCCGAACCAGGACACACCAGCACACGGTAAGCGGCAATCGAGCGCATCAAGCAGTATCAGTGCTGATTACACTTTCGTTGCAGTAAACGCGTGTGTAGGCATACCTGGGCCCCGGATTGGTATCGTGCAATCCCCTGGGTGAAAGCCGTTACCTCTGGACACAGCTAGACGGACACACCCGGCCTCTGAAACCAGATTACAGGAGCTCGAGGCTAACTCCCGGCCGACAGACAAACGTTACAATTCGGCTTTTTAAAAATACCATAAAAAGTGAAACTTCGATAATGAAAGTAAAAAAATGCAACTTAACTATTTCTGTTTTTTGTTATTGTTTTTTTTTTTCATTCAGGTTAAAAACATTGTTCACAATCAAATTGATGAAAAAGGTAAACCTTTAATAATGAATGGGAGTTAATTTTTGAAAAATCTATCTTCCAGTGGGTATACACGGGTTCAGCCGATTCGCTGAAGAGGCCTACTTCGGTTGATTTCGGAATTCATTTTTATGCTGGCAGGAAACAAGGGACAAAACTGCGTATTGTCTAATATATGAAGATTTGTAAATTTCATCCACTGCATACACAGCTACTTTCATTCAAAAGAAAGCGATATTTATGGTTTAAAATGCATTTTTAAAAACGAAAAAAATTTCTTGGAACGTTAATTTAAGTTTTAATTCCAAGTAAATTGATTAAAAAAAAAAAGAAGAGATTTTTCCAATAAGCAAAATCTTTTCTCAAAATGAATTTGAATTGAATATATTTCTTTTGAAATCGTTAAAATTGCTAAAAATTAGCCACTGTCAACAAATTAAAATATCTTTAAAAAAATAAAACATGAATTTTTGAAATTTTATTTGAGGAATATTACCTGATTTAAAGTCTAATAGATCTGATTTGAAACAAATATTACTTTTAGTTTAATTTATCGTAGAAAAGCATTTTTTATCACGGGTGTTTTTTATGAGGTGTTGACAGTGTGGCTGCCGACATATACTTGTCAGTAAAATCAGTAGGTTCGTTTTTCACCAACTCCAGGTTGTGTAATGGACTGTTTTGGTCCTTCCTTAATCAAAGAAAAACAGTCAAACGTTATGGCAGTCCGGGCGGTGCATCTGGAGGTTGTAGAAGATGTGACAATGAATGCTTTCATAAATTGCCTACATTGTTTCATATTAATTCGTGGACAGATGCAAACGAATCGATGCGATTAAGGGTCAAACTTTGTAGGTGCAAAAAATAAACTGAGAGCCGAACTGAGCAAACTTGACATGGACAGGTTTAAAAACAAACAAACCTTTTTACTTTGCCACAACTGTGAGTTCGTCTTTAACACCTCTGTCTCTCTAGTCATACGGGTGGGGTTATGGGACAGACAGATTGGGACTGTAAAAGGCCTGTTGGCAACCCTGCGTTATGTTATGTCGAGGTTGCCGGTGACAGTCATAAAACCCCATCTAGTCGGCAGTCGGGAATAAATGATTTTAAATAAAAACCGATCTTGATCGTTATTATTTACTTTGACCATTCGTCAAATGTTGTTTATGCCTGTCACCAGCAACCTCGACATAACATGGTATCAGAAGAAAGCGGACCCTAGAAAGCTTAATAAAAGCGACGTCGGCGGTGGCCATTATCCACATTCCAACGACAACAACCAAAAGGAAAATGGCGGAACTAAACGGAAAATTACCAACCCCACGGGAGAGCACAAATTTACCAGAAGCATGGTAAAAATTACGAACAACTGTAAAACTGATGTGCCGAGGATCATTACTGGAAAAAAAAAGTTCACATAACATACTTCCTCCTATGGATTGGCGAAAAAGGTCGAGAAATTTACGACACGAAGACAGATATGTCTCCGGACAAAAGACAAAGCCTGTCAGCATATTTTGAGCGATTCCAAAAACACGTGAAGCCTAAGTTAAATCCTCTGTTCGCCCATTACAAATTCAGGAATATTACACAAGGTAACGATAGTACTGGGCAGTTTGTAACAAAATTGAAAATACTTGTAAAGAACTGCAGCTACAACGACCCCTGAGGAAATGATATGAGACGCCATTGCGTTCGGCATCATCAATGAAGTAGTGCGGGAAAGACTGCTTACATTTATAATTAGTAAAAATTCCTTATTCATTGAAAAAACAATGGATAAAATAAAGTCAATTAGAAACTTTTCGAATTAAATAATTTCTTAGTTTTATTGCAGTTTTTATTTTGCGATTCAGACCAATTTTTCGGTAACTGGGGGTTACTGTTTTAGAAAGAAATTCGTTAAAATTCTCCAAAGACTTCTGCTTGTAACTAATACAAAGCCCTATAAAAAGAAATTTCTCAAAATCCCATAAAATTAAATAAGTAAGGAGAATAACATGTAAAAACGATATTTTTATCAACATTTTCTAAAAATGATTCATTTCTAAAATAATTTTATTTATTTGTGAACAAATCCTGAAAGTTTAATTAAATTACAACAATTATTTGATCTGTGCAAGAACTTCCATATGAATTTGTTTTTTGACTGCAAGAAAGACGCTAAAATTTCCTACGGTGACCCGCTAACATAAGAAAAAAAATACCAAAACACTTGATCGTTCTAAAATGGATTTAAAAATATAATTTAATAAATAAGAAATACTTTAGTAATTTCTCTTAAGAATGACATAAGAATTCTGATTTTTAGCGAATTTTTCGAGCTATATACACACACACATACATATATATATATATAGTTGTTTCCATAAGGTGTTGACAAATCTCTCGCGGTACTTATGTTTGGGAATTTTTCTACGCGTTACGTAACTAAAATTTACTTGACAAATATAAGGTGAGTGCCATTTTTATATTTAATTTTTTTTTTAACTACGTAGTAACGTTAATGATTTAGGGAAATATTCTAAGCAATTTAAAATTTTATTAAATTTTATGTACTTTGATTTTATAGTCTTACTTAGGAAATTGTTAAGGAAATATAAGAAGAAAATTGACTATAAATATTAACTTTATTATAATTACCACTTTTATTTTCTGATAATGTCGTGTTTGGGCGTCCGTATTTACGAAAGTTGGCCTATTTATACACAGGCAAAATAAATTCAAAATTATTTTTTTAAGTAGTGGGGTTCACTGAATTGCAGTGAGCTTTTCCATTTATGATTAGCAAATAGAGATTTTACTTAATAAGATTATCACCTTAACCGCTACAAATTAATAGAGAATTATAAAAGATTTAAAACATTATGAGTTATAATTAAAATTTTAAAAAGTGAAAACAATTCTTATAAAAATTCCTTATTCATCAAAAATCTTTTCTTTTTAAGAAAATAGTGCCCATAATATGTTATTCACAAAATAAATTAAAATCTTTTCTAATTAAATAATGTCATAGTTTTATTGCATTTTTAGTTTTTGATTCAGAGCAGATTTTCGGTAACTGGGTGTCCTGCTTTACAAAAACGTTGATCATTTAAATTCTCCAAGGACTTGTCCTGATAACTATAATAAACACTAATCTTCACTTGTAAATTTTTTTTTTTTAAGCATTTCACCCCAAGCAAGGCGGGACCCCCTAGGACGCAAGGGGTTACAGAAAATTTAGAGTAAGATCAGGTAGGAGTGATAGAAGAAAGGATGAGGGTAGTGGATAGATCAAGGCAACTGGAGATGTCGATTGACATTACACTTGAATAGCTGGAGATTATAGCTCACAGGGAAACAGGAATAGGGAAGGGAGTTCCACAGGTGAGAGGTGCAAGACATGAAGCTATTGGAGTAGAAGAGACGGCTACATTTAGGAGTTTCGACAGTGAAGGGGTGAGAGCGGGATGCCAGCCTCGTATGGCGCTTGAACTCATGACGTCTGGGAACCAGCGAATGCAGTTCCTCGGAGCAATTTCCATGGAAGTATTTGTAGAACAGACAGAGGGAGGCGACGGCGCGTCTGTGAGAAAGTGACTGTAGACGAGACGACAGAGCAGGGCCAACTACATTGCATATCCGCCTCTGGAGCCTATCAAGAACCCCGAGGCAAACAGAAGGGGTTCCAGACCATATATGGCAGCAATACTCCATGCAAGGGCGAATTGTTGATTTGTAGATCTGGAGGATCGACTCCGGGGAGAAAAACTTCTATTATTATATTATTATTATTATTATTATTATTATTATTATTATTATTATTATTATTATTATTATAATATTTACTCATCTACCACCTTTCCTTAAGCCGCGACAAATGTCAGAATGGAAAATATTGATATTATCGGATTAGAAGGGAGATCCTGTTTATAATATCGATACAATGACAGATCGATCCCAGACATTCACAGAGTTATATTGTCATTAGCATAAGTTAATTATTATTTAGAAATATCAAGTTTGAAATATTGCTAGCTGAACATCATTGATATCGCCATATCTGATTTTAATTTCGTGAAATGATTTTTAAAACTTTAAAAATTTACTTTTTTTTGTATTGGATTTTCGTAAGCCCGAGGAAAAAAAGTGATCGAGGCAAAAGGTCACCCAGTATTTATAGCCAGGGGAGAGAGACCCCTGGTGAAAGATTAAGGAACTGAGGAGGACATAACTCCGACAATGGTGTTATTATTATTCAAACGAGATTTTACAATGATGTTATTATTAGTCAAACAAGATTTTACAATGGTGTTATTATTATTCAAACGAGATTTTACAATGGTGTTATTATTAGTCAAACGAGATTTTACAATGGCTTTATTATTATTCAAACGAGATTTTATAATTGTGTTATTATTATTCAAACGAGATTTTACAATGGTGTTATTATTCAAACGAGATTTTACAGTGGTGTTATTATTAGTCAAACGAGATTTTACAATGGCGTTATTATTAGTCAAACGAGATTTTTAGTGGTAATTTTTTTTTTTTTTTTTACAATGGTGTTATTATTTGTTCACTCTACCTAAAAAAATCATACCCGCTCGGCCCGGTAGCTAGGATCAAAGTGTAGTATCTGTGCTTTGTGAGCTGCCGGGTCGGGTGTCTGTCGAACTCTCTGCTTGCAGGGAGGAACTCTGACGAAGCTCCGCCGAAGGGTAGGGTTTCGTTGGGGGAGGTTGACGGAACTGGCTCCCCTTGGGGGTTTGGATGGTTATTTATTTTTGGCTGAGCCTACGGGCTCGGAGATACCCAAATTAAAAAGGCCTTGTGCCACATTCTGTCCTCGTGGGTGGATTGATACATACCATTATTTGTTCACTCTGTGCAAAGCACAACAGACACTCGAGGAAGTAGGTCTCAGAATATTAATTAATGAACGATTATTTTTATTGAATAAATTATTTTATTAAAAAGAATTTGGAGGGGTGATCTCCTTTTCATTGTTTCGTGTGTACTTTTTAATTTGGGAGTTGTTCGTCCATTTTTTTTTTTTTTTTTTTTTTTTTTACAGTTATATGAAGAAAAATCCCTGAAGATATTATTTCACCGAGAGAAATATGCAGTGTCAAGTGTGTACAAACGGAAAATTCGACCAGTATCTTATCAAAACTAATTCAAATAAAACTCAAGAAATATTTTGGGGGGAATTGATGATTGCATCATTAAATAAAAAAGTAAATTTTCTTTCAAACAGGACAGAAAAAAAAAAGAAAAACGATAATATTTTTTTAAAAAGTTACTCCAGCCTTCCGGTTTCAAACATTTCCAATTTTCAAATTAATAAAAATAAAGAATGGTCAGTAAAATTAGCTCCCGCTAATAAATAAACATAGGCTTCTGGATCATACACGATGCCATATAAACAAGAGCTCTATTCAACTCGGCAGAGAGACTTACAGCAATAAAGAGACACAAGTCAACTTCGTCGTCCTGTCTTTCTCACCAAAGCAACAGCGGACTCCAGTTGATCTTGTCTCCCAACTCCACTCTCTCTCTTCCTTACTATTTATGTTCGTTTCCATTTTCAGTCAGAAAGAAGAATTTTCTAAATAGAAACTTATATTTCGTGATAATAGTTACAGTTAAGAATCTGTGTATTTTGTATTGGATTTCCCGCAATCTCATCTACAAACATTTTAAGTTCATAACTTCGAAACATATCTCTAGGAAAAATATTGCATTTAAAATTTTTTTTTTAATTTTATTTACATTTATCGTATACAATGTTGGTTCGATGAGTGACTAAAAAAAAACATGCCAATATTTTGAAAATACCTAAAAAGTTTACGTACGGAAATTATTTTTTCTTTTAATTCGGAATAGTTTTAAGCTTTTATATTTCAAACAGAACCGAAATTTAAGTTTAAAGAAAGCATTTGAAAAAAATGTGTTTTTCGTTTTTTTTGTTTTTTTTTTGTTATACAAGTAAAAGAGTTTAATAAAATCGAAAATATTTCTTTTGGGTATGTTTTTCTTGTCATTAAAATTGATATTGTTGCCATTTGTTTGACGCAGTCTTTATGCTCTGCTTTTCTATCGTTTGCAAAGATGTCTCAATTTTTCTTCTCGTGGAATCTACACTTTCTATGTGCAAATATTATCGTTTGCTCATTTTGAATGTCTTATGCTGAGTTTATAGTTGAAATATCACGCTTTTAATGGACTAAATCCCTTCATTAAAAACTGAGGTGAATTCATTTTTGTGGATTAGCATTCTTTAGTTAGATCATTCCTTAGGGTGCGAGTCTTGTCAGAATCGAAACATATTAATTGGTTATCGATTTTAAGAGAGGTTTTGTTCATAATATCGATATAGTATCAAATCGATTACTGACTTTTACAGAATTATTGGATTAGTTGTCTTGCGTACAAAAGCAAATTGTTCTGAGTAGTTACTTTATAAAAATTACAACTCTAAATCTAACATTTTCCGCCTCACACAAAAACCTAGTTAGTAGGAATATAGATTTGTATAAGGCACAATCAAGGCTCAAACCATTGTGCAAAATTGTAAAGAACAGTCATTTGTTACAGTATGCAGAAAAAAGAAACAATAAAAATACAAACGTCCTGGTTCAGACGATAAACTACATCCAGCAGCAAGGTCTCTGCTTAAGAGTTTTTGAGGTTCGTAGAATCACCTCTTAATTGCTGGTGTTTCCAGATCCACCTCGACCGGGGGTAGTAGTACCTGTCAGGTTCCTAGCTATGGACAAATAGTTAACCCATAAATTGGAGTCAAAAAAGTGTAAAAATAGGTTTTGATACCAGTAATACGTTTATTTTATTTTTTTTTTTTTTTTGTAAAAAAATAAAAAATTGCCAGCAATAAATTTTGGAAGAAAAATTATTACTAGTAACACATTATTACCAGCAATACATTTTTGTGAAAAAATATTACCAACAATGCATTTTGGAAAAAATATTACCTGCAGTATATTTTTTTTTTTAAATATATTATCAGCAATAAAAATCTTGTCTGCATCTAAGGTTGATATGCCGTTTAAAAAAAAAAAAAAAAAAAAATTAAAAATACGAAAAAAATTACATAAGACTTGTAGCGGACCCCTCGAGCGCCCCCGTATGACAAAAGGGTGATGAGGTCACAAGAGGCCCGCTAACATTTTCGATGACGTTAAATCTGACAAGGTGAAACAACATAGACGACAGATCGAGGATATATAAGATATAAGCTAATTTATTCTAGAAAAATAATAAAGAAATAAAGGTGGTCGGAACGGTAGAGATGCAGATGTTCCGGTGCAGGCATTGATGGTCGAGATTGGTTGTTACAGGTGATTGCTGTTGGTCGTTGCAGATAATTGCTGCTGGTCATTGTAGTTTGATGTTGACGTTGGTCGTTGCGGGGATGCCAACTTGACGTGTTGGGAAGGAAAGAGGAGCTGCCGTTGCGATGTTGTTCGGGCATGTCAAAGGTCCATTGCAGGCGTTGCGTGTCTGCCGGTCAATAATTACAAACGTAGTGTACGGGAAAGGTTATGGACGACGTGTAGGCAGCCAGTAGGGACGGAATGCCGAGAATTGGCAAGGAGCCAGAAGTAAGAGGCGACGTAGAGAGAGAGAAAGCAAAGTTTCCATCGTCAAGTTGGCAGACAAAAAGAAATGGGAGCGTAACTTAATACACAGCCCGGTGATCGACGTTCTGGCCACGGAGGCCAGGAGCCTGCGTATCGACCGTTTCAGTCGCCGACCCTAAATTTAGCGAGAAGTCACTGTCTTGTGGTAAGGGAGACTAGCAAGAGAATTGGTAAGTAAAGTCTATCTAAAAAAATGAGGAGAGCTTAGCTAAAAGAAAACCAAGGCCTAAAATGCCTAGAAGCATATTACAACTAGGTTCGTAATATAACCAAACTGAAAAGGTAACTTGCTAGTCTCTACCTTGGGTTAACAGTGTGTAGGGAGCACAACCGGAAGGTCAAGGTCGAAATGACCTGTTTTCTTCCGGTTTAAGGAGCCAAGGAGGAGCTAACTCCGACAGACTCTTGCACAAAGTGTTCCTTCTGTGGCCTTGCCCTTAAGGCAGAATAACAATTTACTGGTATATTACAAAAAAGGATTACTATTGAAAATGAAAAAAAAAAAAAAAAAAAAAAAAAGGATTCCACTTTCATAAATAAAAATAGAAAGCACATTCAGGAAGATAGGAAAACAAAGATGCAACCACCTTTTAGAAAAAAAAAAAAAAAAAAAAAACTTAAAAAAAAACGAAGAAATTTTTTAAATGTCTTTTTTTTATTACATATATTATATATTCGAACTGTCACTGACGCTTTTAGGAAAACTTCTTTGAAATTTGTCTTTCTTTATTGTCCAGCCGCAGGAGAATTTTTTTTTCACTTGAGAACTTCAAAATTCCTTCGTTTCTCTCTACAGCTGGCTTATAACTTTATGACCTCGTTTTGTTGTGCTTTGTTTTTTTCCCCCGTAAAGTCTTGCATGACTTTGGTGGTACCTAAACGCGAACAAACGCACGCACGAGCGCGTAGAAAGTGATATTGTTAGACATGAGAAAAAACAGTTACTCAAAGTGATGTTTTACTTTTAATAAATTAAAAAAAAAAAAAAACAAAATAGGTGTTGGCCACACTCGTTCCGTTTCTTCAATTCGATCCTTCTGCTGCCGCAGTAACTTGCAACACCGTCTATTTCACGACAGACAGAGCAAGGAAATGCCCTCATTTTCTTGCACAAGTTTATCCGAGCCGGTACCGTGACAATCACCCGGGCGAAAGTCGTTACCCCAGAACATAGCATGATGGACACACCTGGCCTCTGTGAAACAGATTACAGGAGCTCAAGGCCACCAACTCCCGGCCGATAGAGAGACGTAAAATTTAGCTTTTTAGTGTAAAAGTGAAACTTCGATAAAAAAAAGAATAATACAAATTTTTAGTCATTTTTATTTTCTTTTTCATTCAGGTTAAAAACATTGTTCAAAATCAAATCGATGAAAAAGGTAAACCTTTAATAATGAATGGGTGTTAATTTAAAATAAATCTATCTTTCAGGAGGTATACACGGGTTCAGCCGATTCGCTGAAGAGGCCTACTTCAGTTGATTTCGGAATTCATTTTTATGCTGGCAGGAAACAAGGGACAAAACTGCGTATTGACTAATATATAAAGTTATGTAAACTTCAGCAAACAAAATGATTCACAGTTATACGTAGTTATTTCAAAGGAAAGCGATATTTATGGTTTAAAATGCATTTTTAAAAATGAAAAGAATTCCATGGAGCTTTTATTTAAATTCTAATTCCAAGCAAATAGACTAAGTTAGATATTTCAAAGAGGCAAACGCAAAATATTTTGCTGTATTTCAAACTGAATTTGTATTGATTGGAATTATATATATTTTTGAAATCGTTAAAATTCTTAAAAATCAGCCACATTAACAAATTCTCGTATGATCACCGAAGTTAAGCAACGTCGAACCTGGTCAGTACCGAGATATGTGACCATTTGGGAATACCATGAGCTGTAAGTTAAGATATGCAGATGGTGTAATGGATAATGTCTCGTAATTGGAAATCGGAGAGCCGAGTTCTAATTCCCGTTGGGTTCGTTACATTCACTTACACCCAAATACACTTGGGAAAGGTAGGAATCTACCACTTCCCCAGATATGGGTTAATTAGTAAGACGTGTATTACTAAAACACTTATTATTAAAAAGAAATTAAATAAAATTGCGTAAAAAATATTTAAATTTCGTTTTTCGGGATCGATTTGACGTTGTCTCGATATTATAAACAAGTGTCGCGATAAAAGGATGGTCTGTTTCAGAAAATCTAAGGCTGCCATTATTTCTATTAGAATTCTGTATGGCCCTGCCGCTTTGTTTCTTTTCAATTTGGCCAGTGATGCTTCCATTTAACTCTTTAGTATTTCCGACCCGTCGGTATTTCTGTGTATTGCTGGTTGTTCTCTTTCGTCGTGGAAGAGATCTCCAATATATTCGTTCCAGCGCTAAAGAATTTTTTCTTTCTCTAATATGAGCATTCCATCCTTTGATTTTATGCAGCCTGTTGACGAGCATGACTTCTGTCCTTTTAGTTCCCTTATTTATTTTTATGCATATCTCCTTCATCTGTGAATTGCATTCTCAGCACATTTTTCATTGAGCCATTCTACTTTAGCCTGTCTACATTTGCTCCTTATTTCATTGTGTAATTTTCTGTATTCCGTTCCATGTTTTGCCTTTGCTTTCTCTCTTCTTTGCATCATGTCGAGAATCTCATTTGTGATTCATTCGTTTTTTTTTTTTTCGTTCATTCTCCTTTGAGATGATATCACTTGGTGATGTCACTAAAACTTCTCTTAGAGTGTCCCACTTCAAGTTTCCATTTCCATTTTGTCCCTCGTATCTTTTCACACTGCCCATATACTTTTCCTTCAAGTTCGGGTCGTTCAGGAGTCTGTTGTATTGCAATTTGGATGCTGCGTTAGGCTTCTTCAATTTCCGCAGTTACACTCTCAGTTTACATATAACAAGGAGGTAGTCGCTTCCGCAGTCGATACTTGGATAGATTTTGCAATGAACAACTGCATTCCTGAATCTTACTGATGGCTATGTAGTCAATTTGGTTTTTAGTTTCTCCTCCTGGGCTTCTCCATGTCTATAATTGTCATGGATTTTCTTGGAACCGGGTGTTGGCTATTACCTGATCATTGGCTGTGCATGGTTTGCCCGTTTTCTCGGCGTTCGTTGCAGGTTCCTAGTCCGAATTTGCCAGCTAACTCCCATGACTTTTTCTTGCCTACTTTGGCATTCAGACCTCCATGATAATTATAACTTCTTGTGATTTGCACTGAGTCTTGGCGTTGTCTAGAATGGAGGAGAAAGATTCGATTTCTTTTTCCATACTTTATGCTTTTGTGCATACACTATTATAATGGATATGTTGAAAGGCTTTACTTTTAGTTTAACTACGAGAATTCTTTCAGATAATTGACAGTATCTCACAACGCATTTCTTGATGTATTGATCTAGTATGAATCCAACTCCTTTTTCATTTTTCTCTCCGCCTGCATATATAATCCTGTGATTGTCACTGACAAAATCTCCATTGTTTGGCCACCTAGTTTCACATACAGCTAAAATATTGACATTATATTGACTACTCATTTCATGTTTTATATTTTCTAACTGGCCACAGTTGTTTAACGTTCTAACGTTCCATGGCCTGAGAGTTATTTTTAGTTTGCTTTATTCGAAAATTCTTTGCCATTTTTAATTTTTGTCTGAATTGGTCATTTGAATTTTTGTTTCTTTTCTCTTACTTTGTAATTGTTCTTCTCGGTTGTATTTGAGTGATTAAATTTTATTTTAAATCGTTCATGTTTGAAACGTTCATATTTTAGGTTACAAGCGATATCAATGTTTAACAGGCATGATGTTTTTTGCCATTTTCCTTGTTTTTTTTTTATTAATTTTTTTATCTTCTATTTTTTCCTTAACTGGGCATTCAATTGTGGTTCTAAGGAAGGTCCGTCCCCCTCCTCCACCCTTAATATACTAAAAAGGTCAGGTAGACATCGCATTCTGAAAAAGTCCGGGGGCCGAAAATCACCTTACCAAATTCAGACTAAGAACTCGCAATGAACGCGGAGAAAATGCGTCCAATGGCGAAAGATCATGCCCAGGTGCCGAATGTGACAGTAATCACTTCCCAATGATTTGTAAACTTAGCGTGAAACTACATATTGAAGAGGGGCAAGGCAGAACACAAATTGCAATACGACAGACTCCTGAACGATTCGAATGTGAAGGATAAATCTATGGACAGTGTTGGAATTAAATACAAAAAGACAAAAGGCGAATGAAAACTCGAAGTGGGACACATTAAAGAAAATTTAGTGACATCCTTAATCCAGATTATCCCAAAGAAAAATAAAGAAAGAAAAAGAAAAGGAAGGATGACAGACGAAATTATCGACATGAGGAAAAGGAGAGAAAAACAATAGCAAGATACGCTACATAATATAGGGCGCTGTGCAAAGAAATAAGGAATAAAGCATGTATACAGAGGAATGACTCAACGAAAAATGACCAAAAAGAATAAGTATCCCACATAAAGCAGAATATACATAAAAGATAAGAGAACTAAAAGGTCAAAAACATCCTTATCAACAGGATTCCTACAATCCAAGAATGGGACACTGATATTAGAGAAAGAAGAACATATTTTGAGCAACTGGCAATACACCGAAATATGGAAGTGCCAGAAATATTAAAATCTGAAGTGAAATCCTCACTGGCTAAATTGAACAGAAACAAAGCAGAAGGACCAGGCGGAATTGTAATAGAGATGCTGGCAATCTTAGAGGATTTCGGCATTGACAAGGTTAAAAACACAATAAATAAAATATACAACATTGGCGATATACCGGAAGACCTAAGTAGATGCATTTTCGTAGCACTGCCTACGAAACTCGATGCAAACAAATGTGAATTCCATCGGACAATCAGCGTAATGAACCACATAACAAAAATTATCATCCGAATTCTTATAAGCTCGGTTAAGCTTGCCTGTCGTGGGCTCCACCGCTAATGCCAGCCTGGTAGAATCTATCTTCCTGGCGGGAAACGGCGTTGGCTTTATCGTAAGCCAGTGGTCCAGGAAAGGCTACTGTGATAAAATAAACTTCTGGGCTTTTAATGATTGGCCAGAAAAGATGTTTTATGATCCTGATAGTTTTGGACGATATTCCAGAAGTGGATGCTTTCCGGACGAAATTAAGATCTGGTTTTTCTCATATGGGTTATGGATGTCGAAGTGAGCACCCCCGTTCTGACAGGGCAAGACAACCTATAATTTATTAACATTTATTTAACAAAAATATGATGTGTTCTAAATGACTGTAATTAGTGTTGGGGACCAGGGCCGGTGCATACTAACCCTGACCCCACCCCCCACCGACAGGTGGCAGTCTGGCTGGAGATCCCGGGTAGTGCTTTGTGACCCTCACTATCTTATCAACATTTATTTTTTTCTACCTACATTTATATACGTTACGAACCACTGTTCGATTTATACTGTCCTCTTTCAATGTGTCATGGGGCTGATTCTCAGGTATGATTTCTAGCAATCAGTAGTTTCATTTGACACATCTGTAGTTAATTTTCAGACTACATAAAAGGAAGTTGTGGAGAGCCATGATCATCTTCGTCCTGAGCGGACACGGTACATAAAGAAGAATGTATCTGCAAAGTACGCAGGTATAGGCTTTAAGAAAGCTCCATTCAACTGAGAATACAAGGTTCGCGTATAGTGTCCTTTTATAGTCCCAGTAAACAGAAATAGCTCTCTCAAAGAGGAGAGTAACAAAACAAGGAGAGACCAATTCTTGATTATTCATAACAATATCCTGCAGGTTTTTATATTGGTCGAATTATACGGAGGAAGATTTAAGTCGTTGATACATAGGTTGGATATATTTTCTTGGGTTTTTGTAAAAATCAGATATTTTTCGGGTTTTAATGAAACGTTTAGAACTTATTCAGAAATGAATTAAATTATTTTCGAAACTTATTTTTTAGAAAATTTTTGTAAAAATATATTTATTTTACATCTGTTACTCTCAAATGGGAGACCTGAATGGCATTCATAGACGAACTTTTACATGGTTTCACCTCTATCTATGCATATGTGGATGATATATTTATAGCCAATGGAAACAAGTTAGAGCAGTGCTTCTGAAACTATCTGATATGGCGATCCGGCATTTTTTTTCTCAATGTGTCACATACCTGTAATATTTCGTGGTAATATTAATTTATACCGGAAACGATATATATTTAATTTATAGGTACCTCCACCTTTTCGGCATAAATTATCGATACCTGAGTTTAAAATGCATTTTTTAAAATGAAAAAATATGCTTGAATATTTCATTTTAGTTTTACTTGAAAGTTGAATTTAATGATATAATAGAAGTTGACTATTTTTTATCTTCCATTTATTTTGCAAAAAGTAATTCAATATCTAAACATATAAAAAGTAATAAAAAAAAGAATAAGCCGTTTATTAACACAAAAACAAAAATTATATAACCTTAATCTTTACAAATGATTCCTTGGCATGGCCTGGACACTGGCCGCGTACCGGTAGCTGATGGTTCGCGTACCGGCACCGATCCATGGACAACCACTTTGAGTAGCACTGAGAGCATTTGAAGTATCATTACGAAACATTTTACCATACTAACTCAGTGGGGGTTGAGAACAAACCATGAGATATATATTTTGGGTTTTAAACAACTAAGTTTCTTAAGTTAACCAACCCCCGAAGAAAGTATTTCACCCAAGATAAATGAATGCATCTGCAAACTTCTCAGCACCAAAGTCAGTTCGACAGCTGAGAAGATTCGTCGGACTTAACTCTTTTTAGAGGAATTACATTCCGCACTGTTCTACCATTTTAACTGTATTTACTACCTTAAAAAAAGGAAGGATATTAATTTAAAATATATCCAGACAGTAGATCAAGCAAAAAGGCCTTCGTAAACTTTACCCGGTTCAATTATTCAAGTGAGAACGTTGGGAACAAACTGACGATAGTAACAGTCGCGTCAGCAGTGGCGCCGCTACAACAAGTTACTAAAAATGGCATTGCCAAACCAAACTCATTCTTCTTTGGCAAAATGGCTATCATTCGAAAGAACTAGAGTAACTTTTCTAGATCATTTTTGGTCATCTATTTAGGGATAAAAAAAATTTTCAGCGTATTTTGAAAGGTAGAAACATTTCTGTTTAGTTCAACGATCACAAAACTCTGACAAAAAAGTCATTTACTTACACACACACACACCAACAGATCAATATTCGCCAAAGGAGTTACAACAATTAGATTATATTTCGCAGTTTATTTCAAGACATTAAAAACGCCTCTGGACCCAACAATGTAATACCCTATCAAGTACAAGGATTCGTCACAGACTTAGCAGATTTCAGCTATGAGCCTAAACGAACATATGAAAACACAATGAATACAGCAGTACAAGGGACGTCACTTCAGTTGATAGAGTTACCTGCTCCTTTTAGTGATAACAATATTTCGTGATACACCCTTGAATAAACTGTTGCAGGAATGACCCCTTTGGTTTTGATATGTTGATGTTTTTTTCAGTAAGTGTTTAACATCTCTTGGAAGATGTGTCCTGCAAACAATATTGGCGGACTTATGTGAGTCCAGCCCTCACCCAGCCCTCACCCCCCCAAAAAAAACATGGATTTTAAAACAAACGACAATTAATTTAATTAGGTACCGCCACTTTTTCGATGGTGAAAAAAGGCCCTAAACTTGATAAAACTGTTTTAATGTAAAAATGTTTATGCTAAGAGGAAAGACCAAAATATTTTTTTTTTTTTATTTTATTAAAATTTTAATCCTTCCTAACAGGTTCGAAATTTTAGTTAAAAATCTTGTTTGTGTTTTTTTTTTTTTTTTGATAACCGTCGACGTAATATTTTACTATTAGTGTTTTAGCGCCTTTTTTACCATGTGAAAATTTTTTTTGCAAAAATAAAATTATTGTCAGATTTGAATGAAACTTTCAGGACTTATTCACAAATGTATTAAATTATTCTTGATTTTTTTTTACATGTTACCCACCCCACCAACTTAATTAATTTCATGAAATTTCGAGAAATTAAATTTGAATCCTCCAATTTTTATTTTTTTTAGTTAAAAGCAGAACGCCTTGGAGAATGTAAATTATCAATTTCTTTATTCAAACTGCTACTCATTTCCCGAAAATCTGCTCAGAATCGTAAAATAAAAAATGCATTATGACAGTATTTAATTAGAAATGCTTTTAATTGCTTTTATAAATAAGGTTTTAAGGACACTATTATCTTATGAAATTTTTTCGATGAATAATGAATTTTTACAAGAATTGTTTTCATTTTTTTTAATTTTAATTATAATAATTATTATAGTAATTTTCCAAAAATCTTTTAAAATTCTACTTTAATTTAATCTCGTCAGTTGATATTGTTATTAAGTGAAAACTATATTTACTAATCAAGAATTGTAAAGCTTAATACAAATAACTTTGCACCACGATTTTAAAATTATTTTTTATGGATATGAAATATTATGTAACGTGCCCATTTTTGAATGTATGGTCGACCATACACAATATTATCAGAAAATAAGAGCGATGACTATAGTAAATTTAAAGTCAACATTCCTAAAATTAGATTACGGAGATTATTTTCCAACATTTTAAAGATTACTGAGTACTTAAAATTTTATAAAAAGGCGCTCACGACATTTCCTTAAATTATGTTTTACAGATAAAGTCTCCGTAAAACAACAATCATCATTTCAAACCTGTCATCGTCTCGTCATTTATGCAAAAGATGGCAATGTCGGTTAAAAACACAGCTACTGCTTTGTTTTAAAAATACATTTGTGTGTTATTTTAAACTTATTAAGTAAATAATATTTTTTCCAAATCAGATTAATTATACTTTAAATCAGCTAATATTCCTCAAATAAAGTTTCAGAAAAGTATATTTTATTTTTGGAAGATTTATTTAATACAGAGAATTACATTGTGATGAAAGACGACTAAAAGGCGCTAATCAGCTATTTTAGTAAGTAAAAACGATTTCAATCAATATAATTTCTGTTTAAAATACACCTGAGTATTTTGCTTACTGGAAATAGTAAATTTAAGCCTTTAGCTTTCAATTAAGGCTAAAATGAAAGCTTCAAGAATGCTTTTTCATTTATAAAAAATCATTTTAAACCTCAGGTATCGTGAATTAGTAGAGTAACTACAATTAATGTATGCATTAACACAAAGTCATTACATGTGTGCACAATTGAAAATAAAGGAAAAGTTATTAAAATCTATACTATTAAGAAGGAGTTTATTTGTGTGTGTGTGTGTGTGTGTGACACACACCTATGTGTATGTACGTGTTTG
Source organism: Acanthosepion lycidas (assembly GCA_963932145.1). Lineage (NCBI taxonomy): Eukaryota > Metazoa > Mollusca > Cephalopoda > Sepiida > Sepiidae > Acanthosepion > Acanthosepion lycidas. The sequence goes on along the minus strand of OZ010578.1, from coordinate 119,972,898 downwards.
TGATAAATCAATCGCCAGTTATCCCGGGTGAAAGAAATCCTTCCAGTGCCGATATTCTCCCACCTAAGATCTGCTACATTTATGGCAAAAGGAAGAAAGAGAGGAAAGAAATGTTTGACTTCGCTTTTTATTAGCGCCGCCTAACGAGCGTTTCTGACCATACCCACCGCCTTCTCTACATAAACTTATTATTTAAGACGTTCATAGGGTATCACACCCAAGTATAAGAACTCAAAAATGATAACTCAAAGATATATATGGCTAAAGAAAAAGAGAAATACATACCTCGACAAAAGATTGCTTAGCATCTCAATAAATAAGGTTATTTACATTATTCGGATTATTGTTCTCATCTTTGTCGCCATATTTATTACAACGTTTCGGCCATGTGTCCTCAAAGACACATGGCACAGTGGATAAAGGCGTTGGTTAGATCCAGTGACAGGACCCAAAGAGTGTGAGTTCAATACTGGAATGGCACAATGGAAAACTTGGATAGGAGAATTAACTGGAGATAACTGATAACTGATATCCATTAAACGTGGTACATGGAACTAGAACAGTCTACTCCAGTGAGCGAAATAAAGTGTTCAGTTCGACATTTCTACCACCTGAAGAACGGCCGAAACGTTGTAATAAATATGGCGACAAAGATGAGGACAATAGTTCAAATAATGTAAATAGTGTACATAATACCTCATCTCAGAAATATAGACAGATACTGAAATAAGGTTATCATGCATACTAAGACACCAATTGGTACATTTAGTAATCCAGATGCAAGGTATACGAGATAGCATATCGATCCTGTCTGTCCACAGTTGTAGATTGATACTGTGATTGATGGACACCTGAATATTTTATCGAAAATGCAAGTGTTAAAATTATAGCGGAGATATGTTTAGATCTGTGGATCCTACATTTCGGTGTTCCTTCTATAATCAGCACAGATCGTGGCCCTCATTTCTAATCAGGGCTTTTCAAAGAATTCATAATATTGCTTGCGATTTAACACATGTAGATAACAACATATCATCAATGTTCAAACAGTATCGACAATTACAATTAAAATCTGCAGAAACCACGAGGAACAACCAAAATGACTGGGCAGACAATTTGTTAATGTTTTCAGTTAAATGAGGTTATATTCCTCTGACGCCGCTCGTATAACATCGAATGTCCCTTCTCAATGCGCCGTTTTTGAATACACGCACACGTCACCAACGTAAAAAAAATCACCCCCACTTCTCACTGCTTCAGCCATCTTTTATTATGCCAACACCACGGCCGACTGATCAGTTGGCGTTCTTCGCTTCGTCTTCAATCACACCGTCAAATGTTATTCTCCAGTCCGACCAATCAGTACGCGAATTGCCATTTGTTCGAACCACGCTAAGCTGTATAAAAGCCAACGTTACAGAATAATCATACATTTCCGGAATAATTTACACGGGTGGGGGGAGGGGTGCTGAGATTCATGCCATTTTCAAGGAACAAACGTCGCTGCTACGTGTCATGTATTGAGGCAAGGAACTTATTTTCCTTTGCACCAGATGCATGCTACGCGCTTACTTCTACGTAATTATTCTCCACAATGTTGTCTATATAAATAACACATTTAATTATAACCTAGAATGCTCTCTAACGGAATTATTTATGGGCCAGCTTTAATTCTTCCTGGTCAGTTTTTTTTTTTTTTTTTGTAGTAACTCAAATCTCGTACTTATGAAAATATTTATTCAGGAGTTAGAAGCCAAAATGTCGCAGATGCAATTCACATCAACAAGACAAGTGTGGACGTATATTCACTCACACCGTGTGGTCATAAGTTTGGGCTTGGGTTCATGAGGAAAAACAACAAACAAACGTACAAAATTACAATAAAAAAGACACGGTAAATTGTATGCTAGTTTCATACGATTTTATTTATGTATTTGCGTGTATTAGTGTGGGTGTTTTACATTACAATCGTGTTAAGATCCATGTTATAGAAGGGAGTAAGTCACTCCGTAATATGACAAGTCCTATCACGGAGGGTTTTTAAATACGTGTTGTCATCCCGACAGTTCTGGGCAAAAAGATTGAATGTCACGTCTCTTGGCGGGATGTTCGTATTTTCGGCAGGAAGAGTGCCTGTTGCATGCTGGAAGTAATTTTATTATTTTTAATTTATTTATTTTAAACGGAGTTTAAATTTTATTTTATTTATAATTTTCATTATTGCTTTATATTTTATTTTCATTTAATGATAATAATAATAATAATAATGTCCGCACACAAGTAACTACACAAATATACATTCCAAAAGATCTGTGAAATTGTGAGTATATTTTTTTTTTTAACTTTCGCACCGTGTTATGCCGGTAAACAAAAACTTTAGCACCGTGTTATGAAGGACCTTACCCAGTACACAAGAGAGAAAAATATATTTTACCATTTTGCGTAATGAAAAGGACATTTCCATCAACAGATTTAAATCTCGCACCCCCTTCTTTGATGCGCCCCGTATCTATGATACACCCCCAATCTATAATATGCGACCCTTCACTCTACTACATAGCAATTTTCATAAGGTAGTATTTATATTAAATACAAATTTTATTGTAATTTAATTATTTACAATAATGGATCATATGCAAAATAGGTGAACAATTCTATTAGAAAAACTGATAAATAAATATCGTCGTTGCTTAGAATATTGATGCCACATATGGTCCGGAGTACATTCCATTTACTTTAAGCTCTTCGATAAAACCCAAAGAAGAATCAGCAATATTATTGGTCCTGATCTGGCGGCTCGGCTTGAGCTACTTTCCCACTGCAGTAAGGCTGCCTCTCCGTATCTCTTCTATAAATACTTTCATGGTAATTGTTCAGATGAGCTCTTCATTATGGTAGCTAGACTTTTTGGATTTAAGCGCACTACTAGACTGGTGTGAAGATCTCACCAATTTACAGTTGAGCTGGCTTCATGTAACCGTAAATTCTATGCTAACAGTTTCTTTTCTCGCAGTTCTCGCTTGTAGAACTCCCTTCCGGCTCCATGTTTTGCAGCCAACCTCAATCGTTATCTACTCTCTTCCTAATTACTCTTTCCTCTTCCCGCTCATTATTAACATTTCTGTTCCTAATTCATCCACATCCTGTAACCACTTGTCTCTTAGTGACTTTATTGCCTTGCATGGGGGGGTGATAGCGATTAAAAAAAAACACAATGTATCTACATACAATGATGGATGATTCCATCTTAAATAAATCGACAATGTTTTGCGGCAGTTTTTAACATCAACATGAGATTTTTCTTGTTAAAAAGTTGAATAGTTTTAACTCATTGAACATTATGCATGAGCAAAAGAAATTTAGCATAAAGAAGATTCGCGGATTTGGACAAAATAATAATAAAAAAAAGACCCCAAAGTGACGTCAAACTACGTTAAATTTTTTTATCCTTTAAAGGTCAGTTGTGCTTAGTTTAATTTGTAACGTATATAAATGTAAGTGGAAAAAAGTAAATGTTGATAAAATAGTGAGGGTCACAAAGCACTGCCCGGGGTCTCCAGTCAGACTTCCACCTGTCGGGGGCGGGGCGAGTGGTGGTGTTCAAGGTTAGTATGCACCGGCCCTGGTCCCCACCTCTAGTTATGGTTATTTAGAACACATCATATTTTTGTTAAATAAATGTAAATAAATATAAATATTGATAAGATAGCGAGGGTCATAGAACACTTCCCGTGGCCTCCAATCAGGCTTCCTCTCGGTCGGGAGGTTTGCGGGGCTGGGGGAGTACGTACAGGATTGGCAGTATCTAAATAACAATAACAGCAATCTACAACGCTTGAGATGATACCGACACAACAAAACCGACCCTTATCAAGCAGTATCTACTAGAAGTGGTAGGGAGGTGCCATGGCCAGAAAATGTTCAAACATTTCTACATGTATGTAAATTGTAATCATTGCTTGCTCGTTCACTTGTAGTAATGTCATGCAATCTGGTGTGTCTGTGTGTGTTGTAGGGTAGTTTAGGAACGAAAACACACAAGTAAATAAATAACTAAATAAAATAAACGGGAGCATGTGTACTGGAAGTAGATTACCCCCCCCCCCTAGGCATGTAATCACGTGATTAAGACCACGTGTTATGGATAAAAAAAAGCAGCGCGTTTTCAATAACCCCTCTATTTTTCCCTTTTCTCTTCTTTGAACAGCTGCTGCTCAATATGGAAATAATTTTGCAACAATCGTCAATTACACACACACACACACACACACACACACACACACACGCACGCACGCACACTTACCCACTGTATCCCCAAATTGTTATTTTTGTGGGAATACACTGTCTATATTTCTAAGATGAGGTATTGTAACTATTTAGACTATTTACCTTGTTCGGACTATTGCCCCCATTTTTATTGCCATATTCATGATGTTTTGGTCATTGTACACTCCGGCGCTCTACAGGATCTGTCTATATTTCTGAGATTAGGTATTGCAACTATTTACACTATTTACATTGTTCGGATTATTGCCCTTATCTTTATTGCCATATTCACGACCGTTGTACGCCCCGGCCTTCTTCAGGTGATATACGTTGGAATTTCGAACAGAACCCTTTATTTCGTCCACCAATGGTAGATTGTTCTAGTTCCACGTGCCATGCCTTTTCTGGATATCTCAGGTTTCAGATAATTCCCTTTAGTAACTCTCCGTCTTTTTGTCCTTGGGGTACATGGATAAAAGTAGATAAAAGCGTTAGTTGAAGTAATTCCAACGTATATCACCCGAAGAAGGCCGGAGTGTGCAACGGCCGAAACGTCATGAAAATGACAATAAAGATGAGAATAATAGTCCGAACAATGTAAATTGTGCAAATGGTAATACTGTTGTTATTTTTAAAAAAAATTTTGTTCATAATCTGCATGTTAAAAGTTTTGATTTATACAGCGTCCTGTTACTCGGTGACCATCTTTGGTTGTCCGTGAATAAAATCTTTATTTTTGTGTTCTCATTTGTTTTGCCAACCAGTTGCGTTTCTTGGAATGTTATATTTGTATCAACTCGAAAATTACTCTATCTATAGTATTGATTTTCGGCATATATAGGGTGACCCCAAAAACGGGAACTTTTTAACAATCCAATAAAACCAAGAGTGATGGAAGAAAAATATTTTATTCATAGTAATTGAAACCTTAAAACATGCCATTTAAGAAACAATGATGGAATTTTCATTTTTAAAAAAATTACGTCCTGTAGATGGCGTCCTCCTGTACGAATGCATTCTTGAAATCTGCTGTTGAGATTCCTCATTGACTGCTGCAACATCTCAGCTGGGATACTGTGAATTTCATCTTGAATTCTAAATGGCGAAATGTTTACTTGCTCAAGGTCACTGTCTCGCAGTGTTGCCACTTGCTCATGTCTGGCAATACGCACTTCAAAAATTCCCGTTTTTTTGGGTCACCCTGTATTTAGCATAGCCAATGAAGTGTCTTTCTGCAAAATTGACAGAAAATTATGAAAAGATTACTTACTTTTGTAAAAATTACGAAAAGCACCACAGGTACTTATTTGCAAGTGTAGAACGATACATGCGTTTAGATGCTGTTTTGTTCCAATACGGTAAATATACTCCGCCTCAAATCTATAGACAAAACATCCAGATGCATGGTGGGATTTCTTTCTAGCTAAAAAGATAGGTCACTTCCTAGTCTCATCCGCCATATTTCTGTTCTTTCTTGTACTGAAGTCAGAACGCTGCGGTCGCTTGTCTGTATCCCCTTCTGTGTATTAACATCATTCGTAGTTTGTAGATACTTCTCATTTTGCCTTGCATATTTTGTTTGCTTACTTTATATTATTTTTGCCCTCTTCTTTTCTTTCTCTTTTGTTTATTGCAAACTTTTTCAATTCTCTTTGTTGGGCATCCTTGCCAATTGCATTTAACCACGGCCAAATAATCTACACTACAAAATTAAAAATGTCAGCATCTTCATTAAAAGAACCAAATAAGCAGAGAATAAAGATTGATTTAAACGTGAAAGTCAATCAGGATATTTACAATCAGGTACAAATGATTTTTTGGTATCACTTTAAACAGATTCAAAAATTAAGAATAAAGGGAGATAATAAACTTTGTTAAATGTTTGTCTCTCTAATAGCCATAGGTGTGCAAGGTGCGATGGGTAAATTGTCGCCATTTTAGATTTTTAATTTCATGCATATGCATTGTTTGTTTTTTTGTTTTTTTAATCAACAGCGTAGTATAGTAGGGTCAGTTGGGTCTGTGAGAAAAGGAGTACCATGACACAACTCACTCCTCCAGAAATTTGGAAATGGCATACTGTACTGCTTGGTATTTGCACCAGAAGCTCTAATATGAACATTTCAGAATGTTTGGCTGTTAATCTGAGGACAGTGCAGACGATTCGGAAAGAGTTGGATGATATATTCAGTCAACCTCATCTCGTGTTTGGAGTCATCTTTCTTTTTTATTTATTGCAATCTTTATCAATTCTGTTTGTTGGGCATTTCTGGCAATTGCCTTTACCCATGAGCAATTACTTTACAATGCTACACAAGGGCAATTATATTGTGTTGGAGTCTTGAGTCTTTGATTTAGTTAAGGCAGAATATATGGTCATTGCCAAGAAGGAGAATCCAAAATGAGGGCTACAAATTGGAGAGGTTATAATAAACAAACTACAGAAATTTAACTACTTGCATTATTTACATTATTCGGATTGTTATCCTCATCTTCATTGCCATATTCAGAACGTTTCGGCCGTTGTACGCTTTGGCTTTCTTCAGATGATTTGAATTTCGAATCGAACCCTTTATTCCGTCCACCGGGGTAGATTGTTCTAATTCCACGTGCCATGTCTCTTCCGGATGTCTCAGTTATTTCCCCTTAACTCAACTCTCCAAGTTTTTTTTTTATAATTGTATATATACGAAGTTTAATAAAAAAAAGTATCGGGACTGTTGCTATGGTAACGGAGCTAAAGTACTCCGAGTGAAACCACTTCGCACAAATTGACTGTGAACTCTGTCACGCATACACACTAATTTTTAAAGTTCTCACTCAGTTCCGTTGTTTATATCAGTGCTTGGTAGGAAAGTGTGTAGAGTGTGGTTGTCTCACCACATTACGGAGATTCCATGGCTTGTGCAGCAGTTTTTGACCATGCACAACATTACCTTAGTCCCTCACCTACCATGTTCCCTAGATCTTGCCCCTTGCGCCCTTTTTCTCTTCAAAAGTCAAATCCAACTTGAAATGAAGAAGATTTCAAGACGTCAAGGAAATCCAACAGGATGCGACAAGACAGCTGCTTGCTATCCCCCAAGAAAGAGTTTCAGGAAAGCTTTCATCAATACAAACGATGCCCGATAACGTGTTTGGCTTCAGAAATGCCGAATTCATTTGTATTGTAGTTTCATAGCACCGGGTGAATCAGACAATCGAGTATAAGTAACCCAAACCTAAACCAGCCACTCAAAAATCACCTAAACCCTTCAACATTTCGTTCAGCAACATCCGTGGCATTAGAACAAATTTTTTCAATGTAGAATCTTTCCTCACTGCAAACAGCTCGGATATAATGGCCCTGTGCGAGACAAACCTTGTCCCGTCTATTCCCTCCTCTGATCTCTCGATCCCCGGCTACCTTCCTATCCTCAGGAAAGACTCTCTAACCCACATGTACGGCCTTGGTGTCTATGTCAACGATCATCTCCCCCTGGCCAGAGAGATGTCTCTCGAATCACCAGAACATTCGTACATGTGTCTTCGACTATCTCTCTTCAATGCCGTAAGCTATCTCTTCTTCCTCTATTGCTCTCTATCCTCTCAAGACTGAGGGATACTCGACAGCTTAACGGACAGCATAGACAAGGCCCTCTCTCTCCACCCGTTTGCTCACGTATTCGTGTTTGGTGACTTTAACGCCCATCATACCAAGTGGCTCGAGAATGCTACTACTGACCGGGCTGGCATTCAAACACTTAACTTCTCAATTTCTCAATCCCTCACGTAGATAGTCAACTTCCCCACGCGTTTTGCCCCCAACCTGGCAGATAAGGCCTCCCTTCTAGATCTGTGTTTTGCCTCCATCCCCGAATCCTGTAGCGCCACACAGCTCTGCCCTCTTGGTAACTCTGACCATGCCGTGGTATCTGTTAACATTTCCTTCAACTCCACACCCCGCAAAGAACCTCCCATTACTAGAACCTCGTTCTACTACCAACGATCGGATTGGGACTCATTCCGTGACTTCCTCCGCGATGTCCCCTGGGATGTTGTCTTTACACTCCCTGTCCATGAATGTGCTTCTGAGGTCTCATCCTGGGTTAAAGCTGGAATCGACGCTTTCATCCCCTCAAGGAAATTTAAGGTCAAGTCGCACTCCTCCCCTTGGTTCTCCGCTGCTTGTTCAGCCGCTATTGCCCATAGGAACCACTTCTTTCACTTATTTCGTAGCGACATGTCGGACTGCAATAGACGTCTCTTTTCCTCCGCTCGTAGCGAGTGCAAGCGTGTCCTCAACGAAGCTAAGACAATATTTGCTGCTCGGATGAGGGAGCCTATTGCATCTCGCATATTTGGCTCCAAAGATTATTGGCGGCTGTGCAAGAGTGTCATGAACAATAGAAAACCCTCCATACCTCCTTTATTCAACCAGTTCGAGGTCTTGGCCTCCTCAACCGACAAGGCTGAATGTCTTGCTCGGAAGTTCTCGTATAACTCGACGCTTGACTCCACCGGTGTACCCATACCTGACTTCTCTCTAAGAACTGAGGCCCTATTGAGTGTCTTATGCATAACCCCGTCATCAGTACTGGGTATTATCTCCAAATTAGACCCCCACAAGGCTAGTGGTGGAGACGGCATACCAGCCATTGTCTTGAAGAAATGCGCGCCTGAGCTAGAACCCGCGCTCTCTAAACTGTATAATTACTGCCTCAAGGAATCCTGCTTTCCCGACTGCTGGAAGTCCGCATCCATTGTTCCTGTCTTTAAGAACTCTGGAGACCCCTCTGACCCCGCTAATTACCGTCCTATTAGTCTCCTACCCCTCTTCGGCAAAGTCTTCGAAGCCCTAATCAACGCAGAAGGGGTTAAACACCTTACCACACACGACCTTCTCTCAGACAAGCAATACGGTTTCCGCTACGCCCGTTCTACAGCTGACGTGCTTACGGCCATCACTGAAACCGTCTACCAAGCACTTCAAAATAATGGTGAGGCTCGTGTCGTGGCCCTAGACATTTCCAAAGCGTTTGATAGGGTTTGGCATGCCAGCCTTCTTTGTAAGCTCCAGGGTTACGGTATTACTGGTCGACTGTTTGATCTGATGCAATCATTCCTATCAAATCGAGAATTGAAGGTCGTTCTCAACGGTTTCTCCTCCAGTTCCTATCGCACGAACGCAGGTGTTCCCCAAGGCTCCATCCTTGGCCCCACACTTTTCCTTATTTTCATCAACGACTTCCTGACGCCATAGGTTCCCAAGTTGGCATCTACGCGGAAGACACTACAATTTACTCCTACCTCAAAACCAAATCTAGTGTTGCGGTCAAAACTAACCTGGCCGCGCGTCTTGAAATGGACCTCCAATCGGTTGTTAACTGGGGCAACAATTGGATGGTCAAATTTAACGCCTCTAAAACTAAACTACTCTCCATTAACCACTATAGATATCCTTACCTGCCTGATAGTCTGATAGTCAACTTCTTGAGAGTGACTCCCTGCGTCTGCTCGGTCTCACGTTGACTGCTTACCTGAGATGGAACAAATACATTGAGTCAATTGCATCGTCCACCGCGAGGAAAGTTGGCTCTCTGTGCCGCGCCAGGAAATTTTTCTCCCCTGAATCGATACTTCAAATATACAAAACGACCATTCGCCCTTGCATGGAGTATTGCTGCCATATATGGTCTGGGGCACCTTCTGTTTACCTCGGATTGCTTGACGAGATCCAGAGACGGATATGTAATGTGATTGGCCCTGATCTGGCGTCTCGCCTGCAGCCACTATCTCACAGATGCGCCGTCGCCTCTCTCTGTCTCTTCTACAAATACTTTCATGGCAATTGCTCCGATGAGCTGCTTTCCCTGGTCCCCAGTCTCCATGAATACAAGCGCCTTACGAGGCTGACATCCCGCTGTCACCCTTACACTGTAGAAACTTTAAAATGTAGCCGTCTCTTCTACTCCAATAGCTTAATACCTCTCGCCTGTGGAACACCCTTCCCAATTACTGTTCCCCTGATAGCTATAATCTCCAACTATTCAAATGTAATGTCAATCGACATCTCCAGTTACCTTGATCTACAGACCTTCCTTCCCTTCATCCTTTCTTCTATCACTCCTGTCTACTCTTTCTACAAATCTTCTGCAACCCCCCTGCATCCTAGTGGCTTCATGCCTTGCTCGGGGCACTAAGCTTATATATATATATATATATATATATATATATATATATATATATATATATATATATATATATATACACACACACACAACCACAAACGATTGTGGTGATTTGAATAAAAAAATCAAAATGATTCGTAGAATCCTGAAAAGTCCTATATTAGGGACTCAGCAGCAGCGTGCATCCACTACCGAGAATTGAACGCACATCGTTACGATACAACGCAAGCGTTATACCAATTGTATCAAGGAAGTGACGGAGACGAACCTAACTAGATTCGATGAAGCGCTGCACTTAAAAATTACGTGGTGTAACTCATCGAAGTATACTTTTCCCATTGGATTGTGCCCGCCACGAGCAACGTCTTCTTTCCCCAAGCCCCGCTCGCTCGCTCGCTCGCTCGCTCGCTCGCTCTCTCTCTCTCTCTCTCTCGCTCTCTCTCTCTCTCTCTCTCTCTCTCTCTCTCTCACATACACACAAACATATATATATATATATATATATATATATATATATATATATATATATATATATATATATATATACCGACGGTTTAAACGCGTTTGTCTTGTTCAGACTGTTGATAACAGTAGATAACACGTTCTCCCCCAAAACTGTAAATAAGTGGTATAAACCACAGGTGGGCTCTGTGGATGTTGAACAAATACAAGAGGGGTCTACAGCAGGGAATAGCTAGGCGCTCCAGTATCCAGGTATCATCAGATGCGAGAGGCCAGATATCATATATATATATATATATATATATATATATATATATATATATATATATATATATATATATATATATATATATATATTCAGCTTAATAGTTTTTGAGGGTAGAGTTATATTTTAATTCCCACGGCATTTTATGTTTTATCCTTGGCCATGTTATGTGTTAAGTAGAACATATACGTCAGCAAGAGTGAAACGATTATTTATATATATATATATATATATATATATATATATATACACAAATTGTCATGTATCCAGTCAGTGATTCATCCTGTGAGAACGAAAATATCACGTGATCATCTGAAATTAGAATTTGCTAAACATGAAAGCTTTAGCTTAACTACGCCGAACAGTATGCAAGGGAAAGCCCATACAAGGTGGCATCTGGCACATTTTCCCACTGGCTAGATGTTGGAGGGTTGTTTTTGACCGTTTAATTGTTTCATTTATTCCTACTTTTCTTTACACTGTTGCTCACTCAATAAAAAGCTCGAGAGTCACTCAAAGTAGAGGCATACTGAATGAGGTTGTTGTTTGAGAGGAAGAGGAGGAGGTAAGAAGTGCACTTTATGAGGATATATAGGAAAGATAGCAGTTAACCCATGACTTGAAGAGGTCAAGAGCCACTCAGGGTAGAGGGATACTGAATGAAGTTATTGCATGTGCGGAAGAGGAGGAGGTCAGAAGTGCAATTTATAAGGATATGTAGATAAGAGTTAACCCATAACTTGAAGAAGTCAAGAGCCACTCAAGGTAGAGGGATATTGAATGAGGTTGTATGAACGTAAGAGGAGGAGGTAAGAAGTGAAGTTTATGAGGATATGTCGGAAAGATAACAGTTAAACTATGACTTGAAGAGATCAAGAGCCACTAAAAGTAGAGGGATACTGAATGAAGTTATTGTATGAGCAGAAGAGGCGGAGTTAAGAAGTGCAGTGTATGAGGACAGGTGAGAAAGATAACGGTTAGCCCATGACTTGAAGAGTTCAGAGCCACTCAAGGTAGAGCGATACTGAAGAAGGCTCTTGTATGAACATAAGAGTTGGATGTAAGATGTGCAGATGAGGATATGTAGACTAGATAAGCCTTGACCATAGCTATGAAGAGGTTATGGGTGTAGTGATTTGGGGAGCATCCTCTCAGGTGTTTGGTCCGCAAAGCAGTGGCTCTTGGGAAAAGCGGTTTGAAATGAACTTCCTCTTTTCAATGGAATACAAAAGGAATGAAGATGATTCGACATTATCGACGTGACATGTCCGGATTTAGGCGTAAATGTCTGAACTGGTGGAACTAAGGAATCTAGTTTTTCTGAATAATTTCCAAGGAAATAGCGATAGACTAGTGATAGGCTTGCAACGTTTGAACTATGGAAAAGTGGGAGTAGGGGGGAAAAGCATTCATCTCCTACAAGGCGGCGAAGACACTTTTGAACTCTGTCAAGTCTCGAAAATGAGGATTCGACAGCTCCAGCCAAGAAATGTCAACAATACTCTATCAACATTATTTACATTATTCGGACTATTGTCCTCATCTTTGTCACCATATTTATTACAACGTTTCGGCCGTTGTACGCTCCGGCCTTCTTCAGGTGGTTGGAATGTCGAACTTAACCCTTTATTTCGCTCGCTGGGGTAAACAAATTCAGGACATTTCATGATCTTTGTGGGTCATGAAACAAGCTCAGTACATTTTCTGATCTATGTGGATCAGAGAAAAAGCTCAGTACATTTATGACCATTGAGCTTTAGAAAACAAACTGAATACATTTTTTGATCTTTGATTGTCAGAAAACAAGCTCAGTACATTTTATGATCTTCGAGGGTTTGAAAATAAGATGACTACATTTTATGATCTTCGAGGGTCCGGAAACAAGCTGAGTACATTTTAAGATCTTTGAGGTCAGAAAACAATCTGAGTACATTTCTTGATCTTTCGGGGTTAGAAAACAAGCACAGAACATTTCATGATCTTTGAGAATGAGGAACCAAGCTCAGAACATTTTTTATTCTTTGAATGTCGGTAAAAAAGCTCAATACATTTTATGATCTTTGAGGGTCAGGAAAACAAGTTCATTTTCGTTAATGTTGTATGAACAAAGCATCTTATCTATAATGATGCTGAAAACAAGGGCCATGCGAAAATGGGCTACCAACGAAAATTTCAACTTTCAGCTTTTTTCTTAAGTTAACATGTTATTTTATTTTGCAGAAAGTGATTTTATTATGATAGAACGCACAAAATGTCAAAGTACTCAGTTAGTTATTAGTGTTACTGACTCGAATAATTGCCTCAATTCGCTGAGGCATTGAATGGAACAAGGTCTAGATTTTCGCATTGACATTTGTTTTCCATTCTTCTTGGTATTAATTCCAAACGCTTTGGCTATTGCGTGGTTTTCGTTGGAGCACTTTTTTCTTCAATTCCAGCCACAATGCTTCAATTATATTGAGATCAGGACTTTTCTTCCAAAATGTTAACATCTTCATCCCTGTGGATGTGATGCGTGCCAAGGAGCACGCTCATGCCGAAATATTTTTCTATCTTCGTTGTCTGGCAGAAGATTTCACGGTAGTAAACGAATGCAGTTTTCGCCATTTAGATTTCCATCAAGTTTTACCAATTTTGTTCTACTTTCCCTTTTAATGGAATCCCACACCAATACGCGTCCACCACCAAATTTCCCTGTTTTTGCAGTGTATCTGGCATTGTTATTTTCTCACTCCGGTCTTCTTACATATTCTCTTGCATCAGAATGTAAGTATTTTGCATTCATCATTAAACATTATTTTTTTCAGTTACCATCATCGCACTGTATATGTTCTTTTGGTCACTTCAGTTTTCTATTCAAATATTTTTGGTGAATGAGTTTTTTTTTTCTGTTATCTCTACCATAATTAAACTGTAGGTGACTATCACTAACACTAGTTTTTGATTAGTTGTGTAAATAGGTATTTCATCATGAACATTGGGGATATATATTCTTAAATTTTATCAACCCAGCCCTCCACAAAAAAAAACAACAACAAAAGAACCTGTACATGTGGGATTAAGTAGGATTTCTTAAACTGAATGTGGCATTGTGGTGTATGTATATGGCAGTATTGTGTGGCTGAAATATTTTGGTGAAAGGAACAATGTACAGGCGAATAGGTCAGTAAGTGAAGCTAGCTAAGTTAGCAATAAAACAGGTGAAGACCCGCCGCCCCCCTTCCTAATTTTGCCTATGTGGCTTATTTGTACATTTGTACAATAAATATGGAGCAGTTCACGATTTCAGGAATTGCGTGTGTTTTTCTAGTTCAACTTTCAATTTTACGAACTGGGAATTGACGTTAAGTTAATCGTTTTAGTTTTCGATTGTTTTTCTGTTATCCGTGAAACTTTTTGAACGCCTAGGCTCAAGTAAGCGTGGACGGTTACATAATTGGCTTGCCTGATAGAGAAATAGATTTGTATGTTGAGTTATTACGCTATAATGTTAGCTATCTCTCTAATTCATCCTTTAATATGATGTAACCGCAGTACTAAGCTGTTACAAGTATTTCCAAGACTATAAATCTTCCTGGAGCTGAGCCACAAGCTTAAACATGCTCTGTTTAGCAGCGGTGGGAGCCTTTCTGGTCTTGACTAGTATGTCATTGCCATATAAACAAAATCGGACGAGTGATTGATGTAAACAATACGTGGCGCCAGTGTGTGAGGGATGCATAGTGAAGGTGTTGCTGTATGAGAATTACTTTTTTTTTTTCCTTAGAAATTTCTTTCCAATATTACGGTGCGTCTTCCACGCTGGAAAATACGGTATTTGTTTATTGTGTCCCCTTTTTTGTAAGCCTTTATTTTTCTTTAGTGTATTTTTTCTTTTTACGTGTGCCAATTTTCCACGAATTTAATTCGTTTTTATTTTGTTTCTAGCTCAATCCTTTTCACGTGTTTAATTGTTGATTTTAATTCGTTTTTGTTTTAACTTTTCCACACTTTTTTGTTTTTTTTTATTTGATTTTCAACCGCCTGAGACTCTAAGTCGTCTTTCTTCGTAGCGAGACTTTATTCTTTTCGTTTAATTTTATCTTTCCATTTGTTTGTTGGCAAAACACTTGTAAATATAAGGCGAGCTTTTATAATTATTTGGCCATAGTGTGACCAGGCTGATCCACCATGGCGGTAAATTTAGAAGCGGTGCAAATGGAAAATATGCCACCTCCTAAAAATTGGCCTGGAGTGATGGCAGACCGCAAAAGGCAACGGCCCGAACAATGTAAATAGTGTAAATAATTACAATACCTCATCTGAGTAATATAGTCAGATCCTGTAGAAGGCCGGATCGTACAACGACCGAAACGTCGTGAATATGGCAACAAAGATGAGGACAACAGTCCGAACGATGTAAATAGTGTAAATAATTACAATACCTCATCTCAGAAATATAGACAGAACCTGAAGAAGGCTGGAACGTACAACGGCCGAAACGTCGTGTAAATGGCAACGAAGATGAGGACAACAGTCTGAATAATATAAATGGTGAAAATAATTGCTATACATCATCTGAGAAAGAAATATTTTTGGTTTGTAAATAAATTCAACGACATATCAACCTGGCTTTTGTCGAAATATTTTTATTATTATATTTGACGCCATTAGAACAATTACAACAATATACTGCAATAAAAGTTATGTAACAAACAGAACAGTTTTTTTTAGCATAAAACTCATAAGACACAGTAAAAGACGAAGAAAATTAATAAAATAGAACAATTATAACGATATATTGCAGTAATGACAGCCGATGTCGGGAGGGGTCACAGCTTAGTGCCGTGACCACTGTCACAATGTAAATAGCTTAAATAATTACAATACCTCATCTCAAAAATATAGACTGTCATTAAAATTGACTACAAGAATATATAAAGCTAAATGGCTGAGTACCTGTCTCTAAGTGTGACCTCAGTTAGGGTTGATAGCTAATCCCTTCTGTAGACGCCTACTCAAGTACATTTGTGTTAATTCAACATCCACATGTTATACTGATATTTTATTGGGTGGGCCTTAATTAAAGTTCCTGTGGATGAGCGCGCGATATGACTGAACAAGGCTAGTATATTCAAATTCTGGATGAACAACTGACGAACAATGCCGTCCACCCATTTTCACTCACAAGATTAGGGTGTGATTTTCAAGCACTTATCAATAGAGCCGGAGCTGGGATCGTCTCTCCAGACCAATTTTATCAAAAAGTCAGGAAGACCTTGATGAATCGAACATGACGAGATTCGATTGCTATGGTCGGAACGTAAACGTCCTAACAGCTCGGCCAAGCAGTTCTATATAAGGCCGTTAGCAAATATCAGTATTTCCAAAGAAGAGGCTCTAACGTGAATAAGAGATAATACGTTAATTATTTTAATTTCGATTTCAAAATTAGTATCTTCTGTATAGTTATACGGGTGCTTTAATGGACAGCGTCTCGGAAGGAGAAATTGGCAAGCTATCGGTTAAGTAGATAGTCTGGGCTCTTCAAACTTGGGTGGTAACAGTTCTAGGAGAAAGGTAACTGTGATAAAATAATAAAAACAAAACGGATGGAAAACTTACGTAGCAGAGACTATGTAACAATCAACGAGATCATGGAGTTCACAATGACTATATAGTCTTGACTATGTTGGCATATTATTATCCTATTATATTTCTGCTTGTCCTTCTTTCCGTTAGTTCGCACGACCGTTACGCTCTGCCAATACCTCACAAATAATGATCGCGTGGAAAGAAGGGAAAAGACACTACTTGGTTTCAGTGAGAAAGTGAAAGAAAGAAAGAAGGGACGATAGAAGTGGAAAGAGAATCAGATTAAGCTGATAAGAACAGATACTACACTTTGATCTTAGTCAAATTCCGAGAAGCAATGGCAACCGCAATAAAATCGGCATTTTCTCAGACACACAGTATCGAACCACGAAAACTGAGTAAGGCAAACGTCAAAAATCCAGTTAACGTAGATAATGAACATCGTCTGCTGAATTATTTTAAAATTATTATGTAGAGAAATGTGTATAAGACGGATTTGGAAATAAATAAGTAAATGGTTGACGTCTGCTCATAAATAATGGACTATTCCGTTTTGATTGCTCATGGGAAGAGAGACATATCCTAGTTGGGGTCGATAAGAAAATGAATGAATCAAAGAAAGAAAGAAAGAAAGAAAGAAAGAAAGAAAGAAAGAAAGAATGAATGAATGTTTAACGTCTGCCAATAATTGATTGATGAGGGAAAAAAGAGACATACGCTGGTCGGTGTCAATGAAAAAATGAATGAATCAAAGAAAGAAAGAAAGAAACAATGAATGAATGAATGAATGTTTAACGTCTGCCAATAATTGATTGATGAGGGAAAAAAGAGACATACACTGGTCGGTGTCAATGAGAAAATGAATGAATCAAAGAAAGAAGGGGAGATCAAAGCGTTTAACGGCGGTTTCAATGAAATGTTAAAGTTGTCAATTTCAAATTTTCATTTGTACCCACTTCTTAAAATAACGCCAGAAATTAATATTTATGATTGTTATTACAATAAGTTGTTAATCTTAAATATTTGATCAAGCGATAAGGCAATTTCTATGGGTTTTTTAATATCTTATAACTCGCCATGAGCTTATTCAATCATTAACTGAAGAATTAAGATTCCTCAGAAAATTAAAATTTGAAAACATGGTAATTTTCACGGGTTAAAACTATTATTATTATTTTTATTTTATTTCCTTTGATTTCTGGGGTGTACTCAATTCTTTCCAGGTCCCAACATGAGACCTAAGGTCAGAAATGGCATCATGACATTTTCCACAGAACAATTTAAAAAAGAATCACACATATTTTAAATCGATAAAGCCCTTCGTAAGGTGAGGGCTGTAATCGTGCGAACACTTTTTTGTATTGCTTTATGTCATGGCCAACCAGGAATCTCTTCAATGAGTCTATTGGAATCTTTTTCAATCAATCCGAGGGCTCCAGTAGTTGTTGATATTTTCATGTGCCATATTTTTGAGATTTCGATTTCAAGGTCCTTGTATTTTGATAGCTTTTTGAAGATCTTCAAAGATACATGCCAGTCTACAGGGACTACCATATCAATAAGGAAGTAATTAGTTTCAGTTGCATGCTATTCACGCGAGCTGCGTTTCTTTCGTTTTGACTCGTTCATTACCAGAACCGCCGTTTTCTCAAGACAAGTCACCTTTGTAGATTTTTTTAGATTTTATATGCTTTTTTTTATATTTTTATATGCTTTTTTTTAATATTTTTATATGCTTTTTTTAATACAATTTTTAACTCGAAATATTGTTGAACACTGTGTCTTTTCTTATTTCTTTGCTTTTCTTAAATTCGCGCTCTGCTTTAAGTCGTGAAAAATATTGGGAGAGTTACGTGAATTCTTTATGTTTATTATTATTATTATTATTATTATTATTATTATTATTATTATTATTATTATTATTATTATTTCTTTGATTTTGGGTGTATATACATTTCTTTCCGTGTCCCGTCCAAAGACCTAAGGTCAGAAATGGCATCATGACATTTTCCGCTGAGCCGTTTTGAAAAAAGGTCACATATTTTACACAGATAAAGCCCTTCGTAAGGTATGAGCTGTACTTGTGGGAACAATTTCTTGTGTAGGCTGTACCTGTGAGAACAATTATTATTGTTGTTGTTGTTGTTATTGTTATTATTATTGTTATTGTTGCTATTATTAATGTTATTATTATTATTGTTATTGTTAAATTATTATTGTTATTATTGTTATTGTTATTATTGTTATTGTTATTGTTGTTATTGTTATTATTGTTGTTGTTATTATTATTGTTATTATTCTTCTTATTGTTATTATTGTTATTGTTATTGTTATTATTATTGTTATTTTTATTATTATTATTGTTGTTATTTTTATTGCTATTATTATTATTATTGTTATTATTATTATTATTATTATTATTATTATTATTATTATTATTATTATTTTCTATGTAAGAACGGACTTTTAAAAGATGAGAATTGACAAAAATCATTAGAATTGGTGCGTATTTAAATTTACCTTTGGTTTAACAATTCGTGTCCAATTGATATTTAGAATTCACGTTGAATTAAGAACGGAAAATTGATGAAATATGGTTTTTCTTTGTCTACATTTTCAAAGACGAGATAAGACAGAATTGTCCAAGAACTGAAAAATTAGTTTCTAATTTAGAATTAATTTGAAATCAAAAATGGCGTAGAAGTAATTTTAAATTCATTAGTTTCTCTCGTATCTTTTGCTAACAAGATTTGTACGTTTTGATTTGTCCGGTACAAAGCCAGTTTGACACAGAGGACCTGTGATTATGGAGAATAAAAAATAATTAGATTTTCTATCAGTTTGATCGATAATCTAATAACTAATTCAATTATATCGCAAATAGGTACTTTTGCAGAATTTTCTAATTCGTGATTCAGGTTTGCAATTCACTTCTTGCTTAGAACTGACTTTTTATTTTTATTTTAGCGTAATAATACAATGATTCTCAAAACCTGGTGGAGTAAGATTGATGGTTTTGAAGACATATCAACTTCTGCTGGGTTATTTAATGTTGAAATCAGTTTTTTTTAAGTATATTGGAGTCTATCTGTCTATATCTCTGAGATGAGGTATTATGATTACTTGTATTATTTACATTACTCAAACTGTTATCCTCATCTTCATTGTCATATTCACAACGTTACGGCCTCTATATATCTGAGGTGAGGTATTATGATTACTTGCATTATTTATATTATTGGGACTGTTACCCTCATCTTCATTGACATATTCACAACGTTTCGGCCCCTATATCTCTAAGATGAGGTATTATGATTACTTGCATTATTTACATTACTCGGACTGTTACCCTCATCTTCATTGCCATATTCACAACGTTTCGGCCTCTATATCTCTGAGATGAGGTATTATGATTACTTGCATTATTTACATTTGCATATTCACAAGTTTTCGCCAGTTGTAAGCTCCGGCCTTCTTCAGGTGATTAGAATTTCGAACCGAACCCTTAATTTCGTCCACCGGGATAGATTGTTCTAATTCCACGTGTCATGCCACTTCAACGGTCGAAACGTTGTGAATATATCAATAAAGATGAGGATAACAGTCTGAGTAATGTAAATAATACAAGTAATCATAATACATCATCTCAGAGATATAGAGGCCGAAACGTTGTGAATATGGCAATAAAGATGAGGATAACAGTCTGAGTAATGTAAATAATGCAAGTAATCATAATACCTCATTTCAGAGATATAGATGCCAAAACCTGCAATATAGAAACACCCCTATCCAAGGCATTGGCTTATCACCAGCGCAACTCCTGCTTCATAGACGTCTTCGGGATTTTATCCCATCGCACCCAAATTAACAGAAATTATCCAAACGCAATGCAGATCTCATCGAGAGGTACAACCGTACTGCACATGCCCTATCCCCACTTTATAAGGGTGACACAGTCTCCATTCAAAACCCAAATAGCCGTCGATGGGACATAGCTGGGCGAATAGTAGAGACGCTTCCCAACCGTCAATATAGAATTAGAGTTGCAGGATCAGGCAGAATAACCCTGTAGAACCGTAGGTTCCTAAGGAAACTTGAAGCACCCATAATCAAGACCCCCATGCCAAGCGCCATGCCTGTGTCACCTGAGCTGACGATTACAGATATATGTAGACTACATCAACCTGCCAAAGAGTCGGGAAATCATCCGTACAATCAGCCAGGTAACAGGGAACTAATTCCTCCCCAACGGCCAATATGCTTCCGCAATGGGGAGAAGAGGGAGATGCAGAAGTCAAGTGACTTACCTGCCAACATGGCTGCCTCCTCCTGTTTCCTTGTATTATTTATTGTACAATGTACAAATGTGGCACAAGGCCAAAATGGGGAAAGGGGGAAAGGATGGCCATCTTCTGTCTTAACTTTAAACTTAGCTAGCCGCAATCACTGACCCAAACATACAAACAAGGTTCCTTTCACCAAAACAACACATCTATTACATACCATTCTTACTACATCCACCAAAATGCCTCAGAGACTCTATGAAATTCTAACTAGTCTCCATATATACAATCCATTGTCTGTGGGGGTAGGGGAATAAAATAACATCTAAAAAAAAACCCAATGAATATTTACAATGAATACAAATCTATATACAAGAAACTAAACAAAAAATTTTGTTAGTAGTAAAACCCCCCACAGCCCTAACTGTGACAGAAACATTTGTTATACTGGACGAAATCAATGCGGGACTTTAACAAATATAAAACATTCGTACAATCCATGCACTCGCTACAAACACGCGCTCAATCAAACACAACAACAAATACGAAAGACACACTCGAAACGAAAGGCGCCCCGCACCCACCAGAGAACTGATATCACTAACCACCTAACAATGGGAGGGATGGGGAATTAAACAAAAGAAAAAAATAGGGCCAGAAATAAAAGGGGGCCAATGAGCATACACACCCTAGCTAAGTTATAATGAAAAAAAGAAAAGATAACTAAAACAAAACCGACCTAAACTAACCTATACATGGGAGGGGTTGCCAATGTTCAACCCAGCAATCCCAAAATTCTTAAAGCCTAACCGGCATAAAAAAGCCACTCCAAGTCAGCACCTTTCACTCTGCAGAGACGCGCAAGACTCACCCACCTTTCGCCAAATTCCAATGGATGGAGTCGCTTCCTTTCCGTCCTGATCTTGACTATAAGCTGATGCTTAAAGAACAAGATCAGTTGGGAAGATGTAAACTTCTCGTCCCCATGGAATTCCTTCTGCCGCGTCGTCCATATCACGACTCGCATAACCCCCAGTAAGCAAAGGAACACATAGTGCTCAGCCCTAGTCAACGGCGGTACTATATTGCTACAGACGGAACTGGCCTCGAGGACAAAGAACTTTCCGCGCAGCATGCGAACCATGATATCTCCAACGAACTTTCACAACGGAGCTACGACACTACAATGAAAAAAGGCGTGACCTAGGGTCTCCACCTCCCCACTGCAGCGAACGCAGTTTGGCAACTTTGCCAAACCCACTGCGCGAAGTCTTTTGGCGACCCAGAGGGCCCCTTGAATCACCAGCCAGGTGAGTGATGCCTCAGGGTTAGTGAGACATTTCAACCCGGGCGCCCAAGGCCATATGCAGCGAGCCTCCCGCTTCGTCAGACCGAGCTCGTCAATCAGATCATCTTGAACGTTCACCCTAACTAACACCTGATATAATGCCTTACGAGACAACGGCTGGACGTCGGAGAGGCCATCCTTCGCCCGTAAGAGTCGCTTGAGGGCAATCCGACATTCACGATAGAAAGAGCCCTCGCCTCGAGGAGTACGGCCGGCCTCCTCCTCACACGAGCGCACATTTCTCAAGGATGGAAAATGTTTGTGGGCGTCTTCCTTCCAGAATTCGCCGTTCTCATCCAGTTGCATAGACATCCGGTCTAGATAAGTAATGCGAAGCGTATGTCGACGAGTCTCAACGCAAGGCACCCCCAGACCGCCATCAGAGGGATGGGGGTAACAGATCTCGCGACTAACCATGGCAGCCCTGCCCCCCCCCCACAAGAAGGAGAACAAGAGCCTTACAAAAGCCAATAGAGTGTTAAACGGGAGTGGAAGCACGGAGAGTCGGTAAAGGAGAATCGGGTAGATGTGCGAGGCACATACTTCCACCCTCCCCTTCAAGGAAAGATTCCTACGAGTCCACAGACATACTGCGAGCTCGGACTTCTCTTGCACCTCCGACCAATTCATTTCCAACAGGAGGTCGGGACCGAACCAGACGCCGAGTATCTTGACCGGCCCGTCCGTCCAGAGGAAAGGTCCGGGAAGAGAAACTCCCCTCCACGAACCCAACCGCAAGCCAACAGACTTATCGCGGTTGATCTTGGGCCCCTGTCACCATCTCATAACCCTTGATTTCTTTGCTGACTTCGTTAATTTCGGCCTTACTCGACACCAGAACCGAAACGTCGTCAGCATAGGCGGAGTACCTGGCCGAGGTGGTAGCAGCAGGTAAGGAAATTCCGCGAAGGACCGGATTCGTCTTCAACTTACGCAGGAAAGGTTCCAACGCAAGAACGTAAAGCAATGGAGACAGTGGACAACCTTGACGAATGGAGAGAGACAAAATGAAAGGTTTCGATCTTACCCCATTCACTTCTACCAGCGCACCGGGGGCCGCATACAGCAGTCGGATCCAAGTGCGAAAGTCCGGCTCGAAACCGGCGGCCGAAAGGACAGCCTCCAGAAACCGATGGTCAACCATATCGAAAGCCTTGGACTGATCTAAATTGACCAGCGCGGCATCACTGTCGACTTTCTCGATGATCAAGCGTACCAAATGAAGGTTGTTCTGAATAGTCCTGCCCTTCACAGCACAAGTCTGCTCGGGACCAATCAGACTAGAGAGGACAACCAGCAAACGGTCAGCTAAGACCATGGCTAAAATCTTCAACTCTGTATTTAACATCGTCAAAGGCCGATAATTTTCTACCCCATCCCCACCGTCTTTCTTCTTGCGAAGCAACTTGGTCACACCCCTGGTGAAGCATTGGGGAATAGACCCTTGCTTCATCCAGTTGTTGAAAATCAGTGCCAGCAAGGGGACAAAGACGGACGACTGCCTCAAATGCATTTCATAGGGAAGACCATCTAATCCCGGAGTCTTGTCCAGGCCAACCTGCTTCAGCGCATCCCAGATCTCGGACTCTGTTATGGGACCCTCGCACCCAGCCGCTTCAGCCACCTCAAGGCGGGGAAAGTCGGCTAAATAGGCATCGAACTGAGCAATGCTCAGACCGGGCTCCCTGGTAAAAAGCTCCTGAAAGTAGTCACGAAAAGCCTCACAAATTCCCGCGTCTGTAGTCACAGTCCGCCTGTCCGGCAATGTGATGCTCGCGATATGCCGACTAGATGCCCTACGAGCTTCCTCTGAACGCAAAGAAGCGGCCATATTCGTAGCCTCACAAGACATTCTTTTTATCCTAGCCCTAACTACTAGAGCTTGATCCTTCTTGATAAGCAAGGAGGCCAGCTCCGCCTTAGCTAAGGCTATGTCCCCACTATCACGGGATTTTATCGCCCGATCTACTTTGGCTTCAAGAGACTTTTGTGCTGCTAGCCCTGCTAGATTGAGTCGTCGACTAAAATCAGCAGCAAAAGACCTAAGTTTTGATTTCAAAGAGCCCCACCACTTATTCCCAACCACAGCCCCCGACAATTCCCGCTGTAACATTAGTAAAAGCTGGTCCCGGAAATCTTGCTCACCAAATAATGATGAGTTTAATTTCCAGTAACCAGCCATCCTAACCCTAGGCTTATCTAAGTTTACCCGAACCAGGGCAAGCCTATGATCCGAGTAAACTATAGAATGGAAACTTGGACATTCTACGAGCCCTACTTCGACTCTCTTAACTAGAACTCGGTCGATGTAGCTTGCGCTAACCACCGTATCCGAGCTGCCGGCCCTAGTCCAAGTTCACACTACCTCCCGGGGGTGCTCATTTCGATACTTATCGACGAAATCAAACCTGCTGATAAAGTCCCGAAACGATTTCACATCCGGATTGTTAGTACCCGGTTTATGCCCTATACGATCTATATCGGGATCAAGGACGGCATTCCAATCACCCGCTAGAACTACCGAACGAGAAGTCGTCAAAAACGGCTCGATCTGCCGAAACAAACCAGGCCGCTGCGCATGGTCATTGGGCGCATAAACCCCAATGAGACGAAGAGCCTTATTCTTTATGGTAACATCCAGCACGCAAAGCCTGCCCACCAGATCCGCATAGACAAGAGACTTGCTCACCAGCCAGGAAACACCTCTCGAGCGTACATCAAAACATGCTGAATAGAGGACGAACCTCTTAGACGGAATGTCCTCATGATCGCGAGATAAAAAACGGGTCTCCAGTACACAACATACATCCACCCCGAGGCGCTGAAGATCGCGATCGAGCCTCGCTCTTCGAGACTCCGACCTCAGGCCCCGGACATTCAGACTTGCTAATCAGAGCCATTATCAGACCGAATTAGGGTTGGGACACTGATTTGAACATGGTCGGGGTAAGGATACCGACAGCCTCTCCCATAGACCCATGGCCCATCTCAGTCTTGATGGTACCGTTTTGGGAGAGACCGCCTATATCCCAGGGAAATGTCAGCTTCAAAACTCTATAAAGGGAGGGGTGAACTAAAACTGGGACCCTCCCTGCACAAAATTTTTTCAAATGATTCAGTTCATTACTTTCGGCAATGGCAATTGGAGGAGACATTTTATAAGAAAATTAATCGCCTCCTCCAACATGGCCTATGCCTGACGAGATCCGGTTCCTTATTACCGTGAGAACTCTCCGGGCATTGGGAAAATTATGAGGGTCTTCCACATTCTTGTCTGCATACTGCCTTATCGAGAGAAGGTACTTCAAATCTTTGATTTGGTTCCCGTAGTCTCTGGCCCTTTCAGCCTGGGCCGGGGAAATTCTGCAGGTATCCTCCCCTGTGTAGTAAATGTGTTTAGTCGTTTTTTTCTTTTTTTCTTTTGTATCCTGTGTAGGGCTTCTCTGCCTTTTTGGTGCGGCATTTCAGGGTTTTTAATGGGGGAAGGACTGGGAGTATGAAGAGGGGTAGATGAGGATTTTTGTTTGTACGGGCTGTGATCTCTACTGAGGGGAACAGCTTTAAAGGGTGATGATAAAGGGGTGGAATGTTTCTGTGGGGAAGGATGTTTTGGAGTCGCAGGTGGGGACAAGGTAGATGATGTTGTGGGGGTACCTTTTTTTAGACTGAGATAGCCTCTCCTTGTCTAATTTTTCTTTTAGCTCCTTTATCTTTTCTGATTTTGCAAATCCCGGGTCATATTTTTGTCGTTTCTCTCTCAATGTCTCATCAGAGACCGGGGCATCGCCCTTAACGTTGACAGTGGGAGTGGCGCTGTACGTGTCTTTTGCCCTTGGGGCTTCATTGGACCGAGGCCCCGCTGTCTGGCGCTTCCCTCTGGCCTTACCAGCAACTAACCATTCCCCTCCCCCTTCTCCACAACTGCACTAGCAGAGGGCGAAGGCTCTTTGGGGAATGTGGCCTTTGTGCCTACCGGAGGTTTATCCGAACCGGCCCCGGAAGCTGGCATGCCCATTACAGGCGAGGCGGAAGGTAACGACGCGGTCAGAGGGGGATCTTGGTCGACTGGCGCTTGACTTCCAGAGGCCTTCTTCTCTGGGCAGGGAGAAGAGAGGTGACCAATTTCTCCACACTTCCAACATACCGGTTTGCGGCCGGTCACAATGACCGGCAGCTTTAAGCGCCCTACTACCAGGCAGTTGGGGATGGAGCGGAAGGCCTGTTCGTTCAACATAATTTCGAAACTCCACCCCACTTTCAGGCTATCACAAGAAGCACCCAGAATCTCGCCATACTGCGAAAGAAACCTGTATAGAAACGTGGACATATTAGCTTTCAGGAAATATAAATTGTGTTTTATCCTCAATAGTTATTAAGATATACAGTAATGTAACAAAGACTACTGAAACACCATTAGTGAATTTAGCGTTTGTCCAAACCGCCAAAATGCAGAGGATCTGTGATGTGCTGTCAGGAGGGCACGAATCGTCCATCCGCGTCCATGACACACACATGACTCTTCAGGAGTAGGCTGATTGGTTCTGATCTGGCATCTCAGCGTCAGTCACTTTCCTAACGACGGAATGCAGCTGCCGTGTGCCTTTACAATAAATATTTTCTTGGTGATTGTTCTGATGAACTTTCCTCTATGGTACCTAGACTTTATGAATTTAACCGCAGTACTAGATTGGCCGTTAGGTCTCATCATTTTATAGATGAAAAAGTTTGATGTAACCATAATAGTTTCTTCCTCGTGGAACTTCTTTCTTTTCATTTTTTTTTTTTTTGCATTTCTTTTTGCTTTCCAGTGAATTTTGATCTTCAAAAATTTAAATGCAATGACAGTTGTTATCTTCTGTCTTCTTAATTTCTGTTCTTTTATTTTTCTCTCTCCTTAATAGTGTTTTCTTTTTCTCCCACACTCAGTGTCACTGTCATAACCTCTCACACACTCTCACACTCAGTGTCATAACCTCTCACAC
This sequence comes from Acanthosepion lycidas, assembly GCA_963932145.1. Lineage (NCBI taxonomy): Eukaryota > Metazoa > Mollusca > Cephalopoda > Sepiida > Sepiidae > Acanthosepion > Acanthosepion lycidas. The sequence goes on along the minus strand of OZ010578.1, from coordinate 119,945,548 downwards.
TCATACCTCTCACACACAGTCTCAAAACCTCTTACACTCAGTATCATAATCTGTCACACTCATACCTCTCACACGTAGTATCATAACCTCTCACACTCATACCTCTCACACGTAGTATCATAACCTCTCACACTCAGTGTCATAACCTTTCCCACTCAGTGTCATAACCTCTCACACTCATACCTCTCACACGTAGTGTTATAATCTATCATACTCATACCTCTCAGACACAGTGTCATAACCTTTTACACTGAGTGTCATAACCTCTCACACTCAGTGACATAACCTCTCACACTCATACCTCTCACACGTAGTGTCATAATCTATCGCACTCATACCTCTCACACACAGTGTCATAACCTTTTACACTGAGTGTCATAACCTCTCACACTCAGTGACATAACCTCTCACACTCATACCTCTCACACGTAGTGTCATAATCTATCGCACTCATACCTCTCACACACAGTGTCATAACCTTTCACACTCAGTGCCATAACCTCTCACACTCATACTTGTCAAACTCAGTGTAATAACTTCTCACACTCAGCGCCATAACCTCTCACACTTGGTGTCATAACCTCCCACGCTCAGTGTCATAATCTCTCACACTCATACTTCTCAAAGTCAGTGTCATAACCTGAAGGCATGAGTCTTAAGTACCTGCATCAATGTAGGAATCTTAGACGATTCGACATTCTTGCCAGGTTTTTTATTCGAAGTTTATTCTTTTTTTCATTCTTACATTTTCGTAATTTTCATTCAATATCTTTTCAGCCTTATGTTTTCTTACTTTTTTTTATCTTTTTATTCTTAACTTTTCTTTCTCAGTTTTCACTTTTACTTTTTTAAATTCTATTTTTTATTTTTTTATTCGTATTTTTTCATTCCCAATTTTTTTCTTCTTTTTGTCATTTTTACTTTTAGCTTCTTTCTTTCTTCTTACTTTTAGCTTCTTTCTTTTTCCTTGTTTTTCATATTTCTTTTTACCTTTACATTCTTACTTTTTCATTTTCGTCATTTTTCAATCTTAAATTTTTCTTATTCATTCACCCATTCCTTTTTTTTGTCATTATCTTTTTCTTTTTTTTTCTTACTTTCTCATTCTTACATTTTTTTGTCCTTTTTGTTATTTTCTCTTTTTCATTCTTACTTTTTATCATTTTTACTTTTTTTTTTCATTCTTATATTTTTCATTTTTCATTATTACTTTTTCATCTACTTTTTCTTTTTTGTTATATTTACTTTTTGCTTATTTTTCATTCTCACTTATTTCTTATTTTTCATTCTTACATTTTCTTTTTATCATTTTTACTTTTTCTAATTTCTTACTTTCTTTTTTCTTTTTTCATTCTTACATTTCTCTCACTTCTTCTTTCTTCCTTTTTTTAACGCATTTTTACTTTTCTCTCGAACATAGCAATTTTCTAGTTATTTATTTAATTCAGCTAGGCATTTATCACCCATGAAGTTGTTGATGTGCCTTGAATTCCAATTAATTTTGAACTAGAGTAATAAATTGGGTGTCAATTAATTATCTTGAGATACTGTCATTCATCTTTTTTTTTTCTGGCTGACCCAATTCCGTCCTTTTTTCTTTCTTTGTTCGGTTCAATCGAAAAAATTGGTCACCTTGACAACTACGCTGTCTTTCCAATCTTTGATGCTGTTTGGATGTTTGCTATTCTTCCGGAGGCCAAGACGATACAAAACGAGATTTTCTTGCAACTCTCACGAGACAATTATAAACGAGACAGCATTTAATCATTTCGTTCTGTATAGTTAGGAGAAATAGGAAAATTCGTTATTTCATACTCACTTCATATTGGCGAAATCCAGGGACTCTTTTTAAAAGAACCATCCCAAAATAATGCTTGTAAAATCATTAAGAAGAAAATGTGTATTTTATCATGATGATATTTCCATATCTCATTCTCTTATTATTCTTTAAGGATAATAATGCTAATGATAATATTAGCCGTTTCCTTATAAGGAAACATTTGGTGTTGATTGATCGAGCAGCCACTCATGTTATGCTTTACACCACTCCTTAGCCATCAGGTTGGAATCAAAGTCTAGTATCTGTTCTCTTCACCTCAAATAGTAATAATAATAGTTGTTTCCTTCTTTTTTCTTTTTTATTCATACTTTTTTATTCCTAATTTTTCTTCTTTGTAATTTTTACCATAGTCTTTTTCTGTTCTTTCTTTTTTCATGTCTTCAATTCTTATATCTTCATTGATATTTATTCGTACTCTTTCATTCTTCATTATTTATATTATTCGGAATATTGTCCTCATCTTTGTCGCCATATTTATTACAACGTTTCGGCTGTTGTACGCTCCGGCCTTCTTCCTTTATTTCGCTCATTGGGGTAGACTGTTCTAGTTCCACGTGCCATGTTTAACGGATGTCAGTTATCAGTTATCTCCTGTTAATTTCCCTCTGAATGTTCTCCACTGCCTTAGCCGCGTATTGAACTCACACTCTTTGGGTCCTGTCACTGGATCTAACTAACGTCTTTATCCACTGTGCCATGTGTCCTTGAGGAAATAAAGGGATAAGTTCAACATTCCAACCACCTGAAGAAGGCCAGAGCGTACAACGGTCGAAACGTTGTAATAAATATGGCGATAAAGATGAGGACAATAGTCTGAATAATGTAAATAATGTACATAATACATCATCTCAGAAATACAGACAGATGTTTCATTCTTACTTTTTCTTTATTTTTCATTCTTACTCTTGACTTATTTTTCGTTCTTTTTAATTTTTAATTTTCTTATCTATTCTACATTTTTTATTCTTACTTTTTCTTTTTTTATTCTTTTTCATACATAGTAATCTACAGTAATGTTTAGGTTGATTTTACATATCAATATTTGTCGAGTTATTTAAGGACGAATTTTGTGCATATCACCTGTTCAAAATCACACACAAATGAGAATTAGATTTCTAATATCCAGTGTAATTTTCGATGTAACTTGTGAGGTAATTTACATATGTATATTTCAGAGACTCATTTCCAATTGATCACCTTCTGAAACACTGGAGAAAGTCGTTTCTCCAACGCAATTCCCATTTCTTCATCTATGGACCGACCTGATCTTTGAGACCGAACTGAACCGCTTTTGAGCACTAAAGTTCCTGACGTCACATTCACTGGCGCAATTCCTCATTTCATCACCATATGTACTCATCATCCTATATAACGTGAAGCTTAAAAGTTAACTGTTATTACTGGCCATCCTTCGTGAAATGATTATCAGTGTCGTCTTGACATACTTTTGTGCATTCCTACATTTATCATCACCACACTGTATATTCTGTTATATTATCTGTTTTTCGTATTGAAATTCATGTAGTAGACAATGTTTCACAATCATTTGTCTGTCAGGTTGTATCCATTCGTTACCAATGTAGGCATAAATTTCTGAACATTATATGACAGTAACTGTTTTTTTATAAAATCCATGTTGCTTGTAATGTTTATAGAGTGCTGCCATTTGATTTTATTTCAAAGCTTATTAAAAAAACAAAAAAAAACAGATCGAAACTTACACGGACGTTGTGGTCATCCATTACACAGTAAAATATGTTAATTTACAATGTTGTCATGAAGAGGGCACTTCATTCAGGCAACTACAATCTCAATTGGTTATACTTGAGTTGAAAGGTATTGCTGTTAATATTCTACATAAGATTTCCTTTGTCTATTACACAGAATTGCGCGTCTTAAACACTTTATTTTCCTGCCACGAGAATGAATATATTTATGAGAAAATTAAATGTAAACGTGTCCCAAAGACGGGTAGAGAAAGGGCTGATCATTCATCATATCGTCCAGCTAGTTTCTCACGCAACTCCAGCACCTTAATTACTGTTATGCCACGCGGTCGTATGGTTGTATATCTCACTTCCGACGCCATTTGTTATGCTGCGTGGTCTCAATTCATGTTCTTCCACGAAGACAAAGAGACAAAGTAATTTTACTCAAATAATAGTGATACGCGCAACCATAACATAAAATTATCGCACGATCTAGCAAATTGTGGCAATACTTTTCCAAATCTTTCATGGCATTTGTTGCGATAATAGGCCTTATTGGTGGACCCATTCTCCTATCCAAGTAACATGCGACAGGTTATACTGGGTTGCATGAGCCAAGGGTCTGCTGTAATATGTGGATTCAGTACCTTTAATTAGAGAATTATATTAATCATTTCCCTCTCAGCAAGGCAATAAAGCCACTAAGACATAAGCGGTTACTGAGTGTGAAAAAAATATAAGCAAAATAAAATTTTGGAAAGGTAGGTGAGATGTGACACAAGGCCTAAGGTATGGAGTTCCCAATGAGGATCGAACTCTCCATTCAGCCATAATCTAACAAAACAAGCTTGTTAACTATTGCAACACGACGCTGTTTCCCAGGTAAAACATTAAGGAGAGAAAACAATAAAAGAATTGAAATTAAGAAAATAGTGATTGACATTGGATTTACATTTTCGAAGATTAAAGACGACCAGAAAGCAAGGAGCTGGAAGAGATTTCCACAAGCGAGAAAAGTTAGAGAAGAAACTATTAGGATAGAACTTACGGTTACATCTAGCAATTTCAACTGCGAGACCTAGTACTTAAATTCATAAAGTCTAAGTACCAAAGACGAAGCTCAACTGAACAATTACCATGAAAATATTTATAGAAAACACAGGGAAGCCACGTTACGGCGGTGAGAAAATACTTAATGCCGAGATGCCAGATCAGGACCGATAAAATGGCAGAGTCGTCTTTGAATTTTATCAAGAATCTCTAAATACATAACAGAAGTACCAAACCAGATTGGTAGACTTATAAATGTGCAAGATAGATTCTGATGAGAAAAATAGTCTAACAGTGAACCAACTTTCCTAGCAGCAGACCTAACAATTACTTCAGCGTAATCTTTCCATTTTATGTCAGCCGAAAACGTTAACCCAAGAAAGCGCAATGTGTCACTCTCCTGGTGGATAGCATCAGCCATGCTGTTGGAAGGCAAAAATGGTTCTCTAAGGCAATTAAAAGAAAGCAGTTTGATTTGGGAATTGTTAAAGTTAACAAGCCATTTCTTGCCCTATTTAACAGTGGATTGTGGGTTATTTTTTAGATCAGCTTCTAATTTAACGTTGTCGAACTAATCAAACTTAGTGTTAAGACAGAGGTAAATACTTGTCTCATCAGCATAGATGCCGAGTTGAGAACTGATGACATCAATGAGGTCGTTGATGAAAATTAGGCACACAGTATCTCCAATGATATGGACTTGTGGGACACCCGCATTAATTCAAAAGATCTAGAAGAATGGTCGTTCAAGATAACTTTTATTTCGCAATTTGATAAGAAAGACTAAATCAGAAAGACTAAATTCGCCCAGAAATACAATAACTTTTCAATTTAAGAAAACAAGCATCTGTCAAACTCTGTCAATCTCCTTCGAGAGACACCCTTGTGCAAATTAATTGAAACAACCACTAGAGTTTTCTTTCTTTCACCATACGATCAGATTGACACCCACTGGAGTGACAGGGTGTAATCGATTTCGATTTTTTCTTCAGATTAGGTCATTTGCAGTGATGTGCAGTAATATGAATCTGTTTTCGGGGTGTGTGATGAAATTTGTTTGGCCTTGAAAAAACTGTATCATCCGTGATAGCATCAGATTTACATCACGCTCAGACACTATTGTCTCGACTGTGGATTAGCTGTCCTATAGCCATTGTCTACAATGAACGTTACTCCAAGGAAGCGTACGAAAATTATAACGCTGCACGAACACACTGGCAAGCCTTACTAGTGAGCAAATCAAAGTACTAGACTGGCCCATGATTTAAATCAAATCGAAAATCTGTGGTCAATCTGCAAGGAACGACTTCGTTTTGTTTCAATTAATTTGCACAAAAGTGTATATAAAGTAACAGGCTGAGCTTCACCATTGTTACCTAAAGCTTGAGAGATTTTTCAGCAAAATCGTCAATACATAAGGAGTTGTCCTAAAGAAGAGAAGGCCATATTTCTTATCTGAAAAAAAAAGACTTTGCGAGGTGAGATGTTTAACCAAATTAGAGTTAATTAGAGACTCTAGTACTTTGCCAAAAAGAGGTAAAAGCTAATAGGCGGATACTTATAAGGATCAGATGGTTCACCTGAGTTCTTAAAGACTAGAACTACAGAAGAGGATTTCAAACAAACAGGAAAGCAAGAATCAGTCAGGCATTTATTTTGAGTTCAGAAAGAACAGGAGACAGTTCAGGAGTACATTTCTTAATGACTATTACAGAGATACTGTCAAATCCACACGCTTTGTGGAGATCAAGCTTAGAGATGATACCAAAAACCATGGACGGTGTTAAATGAATATCACGTAATAGACTTAGTTCTAAGTGGAAAGTTAAGCAAAGATAATCCAGATGAGTGAAAAGTAGAATTTGAAGAGGATTTGCGAGCGAAACATTGTGCTTTATCAACAGAAGATGTTAACATCTCAAATAGAGTGAAGAGATGTGGGAATAAAAAAATTAAAATTAAAAGCAAATATAATAAGTTGAATGCGACTGGAATTTCAAAGTTGAAAAAATTACGAGAAGCTTTGGTAACATCAGAGAACGAGAACTAGAACTAAAGAAGAGAATTTCCAACAAGCAGGAAAGGAAGAATCATCAAGGATTTTATTGTAGAGTTTAGAGAGAATAGGAGACAGTTTGGGAGAAAATTTCTTAAGAACTATTACATGGATCCCATCACGCCCACAGGCATTGTTGGGATCCAGTGATATCAGAAAATATGGACGGAGTTATATATGTATATCACACAACAGAGACTCGGTTCTCAGTGAAGGTCAGACAAAGATACTTCAGATGATTCAAGAATAGAATTGGAAGACAACTTACGAGCAAAACATTCTAATTTATCAGTAGAAGATGATAACACACCAAAATGAGGGAAAAGCGGAAGGATAAAAGAATTACACTTATTTAACACACTATTACAGACCCGTCACGTGAGCCAAATTTGTTAGAGTCTATACGGTGCCGCAGTCTATAATGATTTCTGCCTCATTCAAGGACACCTATCCGTGAGATGAGGTATAGGAAGACTTTAAATTAGTTTCGCAAAGTGCCAACATATATGGAGAGCATTTCAAAGAAAAGATTATATCCTACAGAAATTAGTACGGATACCATTTGCAATGTTCGGACTGTTGTCTCCATTTTTATTGCTATGTTCACGACGTTTCGGCCATTGTACGCTCCGGTCTTCTTCAGGTGATTGGAACATATGGCCCAGTGGATAAAAGCGAACCATGGCACTGCAAATACCCTCATATACGATTGTTGACCTAGGAGTTCAGGCTCCTTACTTTCAGTTGGGATGCAAAAAAACTGCCAACCGGATATCCTCAAAATGAAAAGTTTCAACCACTGATTCAGTCAGATCACAAAATCAAATTAAGGTGGTGAAAGAAATGAGTCGGTAAACCATATTTTAAACAGAAAACAAGGGATAAACCACTACTCCTGAACAATAGACAATGCAATCAATAAACGTAATTTAGGGCAAAATGAACGCAAACTACATCAGCAATCATATTTATCCTGCTATTAAACTTTAGGTCAACTCTTTTGTTCGTATTTTATTCATTTAAATCAGTTCGAAAAGATAAGTAATTACTTCTATAGAGAAAAGGACAATTCTGTGGCGTGACAAGGCGTGAGAAAAAAAAAAGAAAAAAGAACGGAACCAAGCCTTTGAAATTCAAACAGAAGAATGTGAAGAAAAGAAGAAAGGAAGAAGGTTTACAATAATCGTGTTATGAAATGGACAAAGTCCGACAATTATTTGAAGACATTTTTTTATGTTTATACGTTCTTTTTATAGATACAAATATTTAAGTAAATGCTCTGTTTATAATAAACAGTATTAATAACATTTACCGGCCTGAATGTCCGAGAAATTTTCATAGAAATTAAATATTTATTACATAAAATATTAAATATTTGTATCTATAAAAAGAACGTATAAACATAAAACATGTCTTAAAATAATTGTTGGACTTTGTCCATTTCATAATGTGTGACGTCATTTGTTTACATTTGGATACGCATCGAGCAGATATGAATCTATGAGAGAAAATCATGGAGAATTGTAGTTTAAAAACAGTAAAATCGAGCTTGCTAACCTAAACACTCCTCTGTGGCTCAATCGGTAAAAGCACGTCAGGTTATATGACGATTCTGTATAGGATACAGGTTCAATGAAAATTTCTCGGACATTCAGGCCGGTAAATATTGTTAATACTGTTTATTATAAAACAGAGCATTTACTTAAATATTTGTATCTATAACATATAAACATAAAAAATGTCTTAAAATAATCGTGTTGCAAAACAATGGTATTTTGCGGACTTAACTTGTCACAGAAAAGAAACGTCTTGCTAACAGTTCTTTGAGGTCTTGTGATTTCTTCTGGTGGTGTTGGTGGCCTGGCAATGACTCGGCATCCAGACTTCCTGAGGATTGAAAAGATATTTCTTCACTACAATCCTGGGTCCTACATATCTGTTGGGGAAGTTGTTTATCTGGAGCAGTATTTTTGTACGTGCTACTTGTTGAATGCCAACGTGATGAAGAGGAACAACAATTCAAATATGTCGCGCAGATCGGGACGAAGCAGCTTCAGTAAGGAGCCTTCTGATTGGTTCCTTTTCAGCCAGTCCAGAGACCTACAATACAAGACTAGATTATAAGCCAAATTTCTTTTTAACTGCATCGTTATTTAATTAGATTTTGCTAATTTCAAATTAGTTTTTGTTATGTATTCATTTGTTTTACAATTTTTCGTATCCCACAGTAATTATTAAGATTTAATTATCAATGAGAAAAGTCTAATTAAAAACGATACAGTTAAAATAATAAAAAAAAACAGTGTTTATATATTTAACGTGAGTTGTCTCCCATAGTTATTTTCAAATAGCTGTCATTAGCCACGTCGGTGTGTCTTTCTCAAAGTGATAACAGTCTTTCTCAAGCGAAGACGACACACCTACATTGCTTGCATATTAGCAGTTCCTTCTTTTAAGGCCAACGTTACTTTACTCCATGCTTCAAACACAGTGTATACAATTTTAAAGTCTTACGAAAGGATAGTCGCACTTGTTTTTCAAACAGCATAATTTTAAGAGTGAACAACGTTTATCATATAACGAACCAGCGGAAAAATGAGGTACAACAGCAGGATAACCAGATTTACAATAGCAAAGCATAGAGTATAATACACGCCTTTTAAAATCTATTTTGATAATATCGAATTAGGATTCATTCTAAGGTCGACCTTTCATATGGTACGACCTAATACAAGAAAGATATAACTAGACCTATAATAACAAAGGGTGCAATATAATAAACATCTTCCTAAATTTATTTTGGGCAAGAGCTAAGTCCTATAACGGAAAAGGAAATAAATGTAACTTATGTCTTGCTGAAAAATTCGGTTTTCTTAGAGCACTTAAATAACCCGAGCTTATTAAACGAGAGAAATTAATTCATGTTTACATATAGGCATATAAATAAATACTTACTTAAACACGTTGATCCAGATTCATTTTTAACGCAAATTACGGTTAATTTTTAATGTAATTACTTTATTTTTTATATAAATTATAGTTTACTCTCCCTTTAATTAAAAAATGAATATTTACAACTCAAAAATAAAAACATTTTTTCTCAGGTACACAAAGCCCGTTTATTTTAATTGCAAAATATAATTTTTAAAATTAAAAACTGTAATCCCAGTAAAATATATAACTGCGCCAACATTGTGATAACCAGATATCTTATAATTCAAAATTGTGTCACAGTCAGTACATACTCACCACATGAAAATTGCGTTGGGCATGAAAGTCCGAGTCGTGCTAGCGCTGAGGAATATATATATATATATATATATATATATATATATATATATATATATATATATATATATATATAAGTGAACATTGAAGTCAACACTCAGAGTCGACAGGCTGTTTCATGCTGGACGCAATCGTCAGGCGTATAGAGTATTTAAATATAAATACAAAAGTGAACATTGAAGTCAACACTCAGGCGGTCTGACGATTGCGTTCAGCATGAAACTGCTTGTCGCCTCTGAGTGTTAACTTCAATGTTCACTTTTATATTTATATTTACATACTCTCTACGCCTGACGATTGCGTCCAGCATGAAACAGCCTGTCGCCTCTGAGTGTTGACTTCTATGTTCACTTTTATATTTACACACGCTCTATCTCTGATATTGAGCACTTTATCCTATAAATATAACACACCTTAAAACTATAATTTTTCATATATATATATATATATATATATATATATATATATATATATATATATGTATGTGTGTGTGTGTGTGTGTGTGTGTGTGTGATTTCAGGGATGGTATGGATTAGTCGTTCAGAAATAAAACACAGGATTTCATTGTTAACTTGGGTCAATTCAAATTCTGATACTAAGTTGAATACACAGCCTGAAAGCGTAGCCATTTGTCAACGTTTAATTTATGCTGCTATTTTGATAATGGCCGATCAGTAATTCCATTTCTTCCCCTCGCTCAATGGAGAGAAATCTGATCTCACGATATCAGATCCGAACAGGAACGAAGACTGCTGACCTGACCCTCATCGTCACATCTCCAGATAAAATAAGATCTCGTCCACGTCTCGCCGCCCGCTGCTCATCGGCAACCTATCTGGTCTTCTATTAACAACACCATGCATCAATCTCCGCGTCTTTGCTCCGGTAAAAACCCGGCTGAGCATTAAGATAGCTGCGTCATCCAACAATGGCTGATGGCGTGCCCCTCGCGATAAATACTGAAATACTTGCGATTGATAAGTGGTTGAAATTGTAGTCAATGCTCGACATTGACATGGTTAGATATTTCTTTGGGCGAAAGAAAAGATTCGAGACAAAGATGGGTGGAAGAAAAAGAAAATACAGAGGCATTGCGAAAAACGAGACAAATATGAAAATCCCCGACGGAGAAGCAACGTGAGACAACAAAAGAACAGTATTTTCTCTAATTTTGTTCAGTGCGTAAGAAATCAGTAGCCAATGTCGAGTTGAAATAATATGCTATAGCGGACAATATCTGGAGTGCGAGCAGGAAAAATAAATTTTCTCTTTTATTTTTTTTAATCGTTTAACCCCAGTCAAGGAGATAATGCCACTAAGACGCAGAGGCTACAGGGAGTAAAACTGAATGAGAATACTTCGCTGAGGATGATTAGGGAAATGACAAAAATGAACAGGTTTCAAAAGTGCAGAGGACAGCGATTGACGTTGCATTTAAATTTTTGAAGAGTTTAGTTATTAGGGTTGGTTAGTTTGCTTTGTTTTACGGAATATCAACGATTGGGTCATTTAATATCGAAAATTAATATTTCTTCTAAGATGTATTTTTATACTTTTTTTCTTTTTTTTTTTTTCTTTTTCTATTTGCCCATAGTTGGGACCCTAACAAGTGCTATCACCGCAGGTCAGGATTGACTTTGAAACAACAGCAAATAAGAGCTGGTTTAACGCTTCTAAAAAACCCTCCAATCTTCCTATCAGAGGCCTTAATGCCGGATGTTGTTTACCGTCATACCCCACACGTGTAGTTACCAGCAAAACAACAAATTGGAAGGGAGTTCCACAGGTGAAAAGTACGAGAAAATAAATTCTTGGAGTAGAAGTGGAGCTTTTATCTTGCTAGTTTAACAGCAAAACGGTGAGACCTAGTTGCCAATCTAGTTCCACGCTTAGATTCATATAGTCGCGGGACCGGAGAGAAAAAAAATCTCAGAACAGTTCGGGATTTTGTCACAAATGACATGAAGTACTAGAAGAAATACTAATTTTCGGTATTAAATGACCCAATGGTTGATATGCCGTAAAAGAAAACTAAATTAACCCTTTGAAAGTTGAAAGAGGCGGTAGATATCAGCTTGTCAGCCGGATACATAAAAGAAGATAATTTGAAATCCAACACGATATGGTTTTCTTTGATTACATATTGGAGAACTAGCTTCATATATAGATCAGAATCACCCTTGAACTTGTGTGACTGTAGAGTTAGTTCAGGTACCTTGCGCTGTTTTGTAAAATGATGAACATCTTTTTATTTCGTTCCTATTTTCCTTGTAGAAAAATAGATTTTCTTTTATTTCGCAGCGGCAGTACACCTGACGAAGGCTGCAGAATGAATCCGTTGAAATGTTGGGGTAATTATGTAAACAATGGGTTGGAAGGATTCAATTGTCCATAGAAAATTGGAAAAGAGAACTGTGTTTAGTTTCTCTGAGCGCATTTTCTTGTTCAAAAATAACTTGTCGAGTGTTAAGATTTCTATAAGTTTAGGAGAGGAAAAACATACACACGTTGACTCTCCTACTTGTCCATCTTATCGAAAACATTTCATTAAAAAGATAAAAAAAACTAAACAATTATTTAGACCCCTTAAAAACGACATATAGGAAAAAAGTTTATTTCTTTTTTTTCTGGAGCTTTCTCTCTTTCTCATCTCTCTCTCTCTATATATATATATATCTGTCTCTGTATATATATATATATATATATATATATATATATATATATATATATATATGTATGTATGTATGTATGTATGTATATTATCACTTAAACGTTATTCTTAAGAATAGCTAGACTTAAAATAGCGCCTCCCTAAATTTAGCTTAATATCATATAATGATTCGTTCTAAAGTCGACACCGCATACAGTAGGACCTAATACAAGAAAAATTACGAGATTTACAATAGTAAAGGATACAGTATAATACGCAGCATCCTAAATCTCTCTCTCTTTATATATATATATATATATATATATATATATATATATATATATATATATATATATATATATATATATATACATATACATACATAAGAATAAATACAAAAGCAAAACATCTGAGTTGAGTCGTTTCTTCCTTTAAGGGACTTTTTCCTTTTGTCCTTATTCATATTGTCCATTTACAGATATACTCTATCTGGAATTTTTCATAAGATATATATATATATATATATATATATATATATATATATATATATATATATATATATATATGTATATATATATATATATATATATATATTATAGGAAATTAAACAAAAACATGTTAAAAATCGCTACACAATGGCTTTCATGTTTTGCCACTAAGCTGTGCCCCTTCAGGCGATGGTACCAGTTATTTACCATCGTTTGAAGAGGCACAGCTTAGTGCCGAAACATAAAAGCCATTGTGTAGCGATTTGTAACATGTTTTTGTTTTAATCTCCTATAATAAATAATATTAAGCTCTACTCTGTATTGTGCTTTTTTTTATAAAAATTAAATAGTACCTACAGTGGAATTATACTCCATTTGTTCTTATCTTATACCTGTATATATATATATATATATATATATATATATATATATATATATATATATAGATAGATAGATAGATAGATAGATAGATAGATATAGATATATATAGATATTATCAGTTAAACGTTATTCTCAGTGGATACCTATATCTGAATAGACGCTCCGTTTATTTAATAAACAATATATTAATTTTCGTCTAACTTTCTGAATATTCGACAAATTTAATAAAAATGCTCCCTCCGGCAAAATATGGACTTGCGTACTCATTAGCAAGAGAGACCATCATTAGATCTGACGTCCTTTAGGAAAAACTCGGCCACGAAGGTTCTTGCCGATCGAACAAAGCAGAAGAGTACCTTATAAACCCAAATTTCTTCATTGATTCTCAAAATTTCATATCTGCTCAGTTTCGTATCCAAACGTAAACAAAGCAATTTCTAACGAAGCAATGGGTTATTTTATTTTTTAATCCGACAGATTTTATCACTGAAACATCAATTTTAGTGGATAACCCTACTTGAGTAGACGTTCCGTTTATTTATAAAACAGTTCGGAAGGCGTATCTTTTCTTTAATAAGATTTATCGAATATTTAGGCCGGTACGTACGTTGATAAAATCCGGGGAATAGATAGTTAGATAGATATAAATAGATTTAAATATTAAAAAAATGTCTGTCTTTTAAATAATTCAAAAAAAGAAAATTATCCAAATATGTGACACACACCGACAAGTGGGTAAGGAAGCAGAATGATTTTGATTTCAGAGAATTGCGAGACAGATGAAGAAAAGATTCGAGGCGACGGAGATGTGGTTCTACAGAAGGATGCTAAGGATATCATGGACCGAGTGTGTGAGCAACGATGAGATCTTAGAGACGATTCAAACAAAGAAGAGGCTTATACTTAATATCAGGAAGAGGCAGATGAAGTTTATAGGAATTATAATGAAGAAAGAGGGCCTGGAGAATTTGATACACACGGGTCGAATAGATGGAAAGAGAGACAAGGGAAAACAACGCATGACTAGCGGCCAGTGGATGACAGAATGTGGTCTGGGGAGGTGGCAGATAGAAAGAACTTGTTGTGAGCTGCAAGGAATAGAGGGCGGTGGAGAGCCATGATCGTCTACGTCCTGAAAGGACAGGCTACATAGAAAGAAAAAAGTCAAATTCGTGGTCTATGCATAGTAATATTTATTGACACCAACAAAAGGATTCGGCCATGAGAACAGTTCTTCTATCCACCACAAGACCATATTTACTGAATGGAACTAAAATGTAAGAATGTCATAAAATTATCAGTATTATATACAGGTCGCGATGGGTAAATTGTCGCCATTTTATATTTTTAATTTCGCGCATGCGCCTTGTTTCTTTTTGATTTTGTCGACTGCACAGTATAGTGGGATCAGTTCGGTACCATCTGTGAGAAAAAGAGCATCATGACGCAATTCACTCCGTCAGAAATTTGGAAACGGCATGCTGCAGTGGCTTGGCATTCGCACCGGAAGCTCCAATACGAACGTTTCAGAGTATTTGGGTGTCAATCTGAGGACAGTGCAGAGGATTCTGAAAGAGTTCGATAAATCTATAGGTGATTACGAAGGTATGGCATCTCAGAAAACTTACTCTAATCGTTCTGATAAGAAAAGAACTCCCATTTGTTAGTGAGGGCCTCAGACTCAAAACAGAGGCCTACATCAAGTGGGTCAAGAGGGTAGCTGTTTGCAAATACTATGTCTGGCAACAGGACTCTGCACCATGCCACACAAGCATATCGCTTTTCTCTAGCACTCATTATTACTTGTTCCCATAGTGTATTCATTAATAATAACAACAAAAATTGCAATATGAGCTCTGTAAAAAATGGTTGCTGAAGATATTAGGTTTATAATACCCAGAAATTCATACACAGATGTCCTCAGGGGCACATGGCACAGTGGATAAAGGCATTAGTTAGATCCAGTGACAGGACCCAAAAAGTGTGAGTTCAATACTTGGTTAAGGCGGTGGAGAACTTGGAGAGGGTAATTAACAGGAGATAACTGACATCCATTAGACATGGCACGTGGAACTAGAACAGTCTATCCCAGTGAGCGAAATAAAGAGTTCAGTATGACATTCGAACCATCTGAAGAAGGCCGGAGTGTACAACGGCCGAAATGTTGTAATATGGCGACAAAGATGAGGACAATAGTCCGAATAATGTAAATAGTGTATCACCCCTTACATCTAACTCCCCCGACTGTAAATAGTGTATCACCCTTACATCTAACTCCCCCGATTGCAACATCCTTGATTATTATGTGGGGCGCTGTTGAGCGATAGTGCAACAAAAAAGATGAACTGAAGGCAAGGATTATGTCAACATCCACAAACTTAAACAAGGAGATTGAACAGAAGAGTTGCAGTTCTAAAGTAAAGCTGATGCAAGTGGGTGACGTCCTCGCTTAACCAGTCATCAACTTCAATCAGCCCCCGTCGAGTTTGTCAGGTCTTTCGTATACTTGGGTTCAGAAATTTCCAACGTCGGCGACCTTCTCACAGAGATCAACAAAAGATGTAAGCTAGCTGCAAGTGTCATGAGAGACCTCTGGACACCACTATGACAGCATAGCGACATCTCCTGACGCACCAAGCTATGAGTTTACAATCCCACTGCGCCGAGACGTAGTCTTTCAGCAAGATTATTGCCCCCGCGTCCATACTTGTGTACGATGGGGAACCCAGCCTGAGTAATGACCACCATCACTGTATCCATTGGCTCGGACACGTCCTCTGACAACCTGATGATCACCCTATCAGAGTTATCAACCAGTTAGACCCACAATCTGTAACAAACTACGCTGGAAGGACCTCGGCCGCAAGGACTTCCAGCAGATTAATCTGACACCGTAAGAGCTGGAAGGACAAGGTGTCAGCAGCGTTCCCGCATATTCAACGTTTCCCATTTAGACAAGCTCATCAAGTAGGTTTCCCGCTGCCTCTATTGCTTTCTTAATGTACAGGGTTGGCAGAGATATACCTCCAAGAAATAACTTTTACATAATAGTATTACGCTGGTGCAAAAATAATGACGTTTTCTCACATAGTAACATATGTGAGAAAACGTCATTATTTATGCACCAACTTAATATATATATATAATAGATGAAGACACTATTGATACTAATGTCTTACTTCTCACGTAATGGTAAGACATTTCTGACGCACTCTATACTCTGAGTGATATATTCTCCTAGCCATTTTTCTTCTTTATGTCTTGCAGAAATTTCAATCCTATCTTTTTTATTCTAAGTACAGAAGGTCCTCTGATTACGTCGGACGTGACGTACGGCGTTTCATGTTTACGACGCTATCTCCCATGATATAACACGTCGTTACACGACGCTACACGAGGAAGACGGCATTGTATCTTCACCGGCTGTACGCTATATTGGATTGTGCTACATTCGCTATTTCTCCTTTGTGACGTTTTTTTTTTTTTTTTTTTTTTAAATATTTTGCTATTTATTATAGCTCCCAAGCGTAAGGCCGACTCGTCGGTCCTTATGTAGGTGAGTTCCGACCTACGTCAAAAATCAGGTTACGTCGCGCCGTAGGAACAGATCTCCTCTGCATTATCTTTTTTGTTTCCGTTCTTCTTAAAACCTCTTCATTATTTACATGTTCAGTGCCTGGTATTCTCAGCATCCTAATGTAGAACCATATTTCCGTTGCCTCAAGTCTCTTGATCCGTGAGAAAATTATCCAAAATCCACTGCAATATAGAAGGACTGATATTATATAACTTATCTTTGTTTCTAATTAAATTTTAAAGTTTCTTCATACTTTGTTTAGCTTCTGAAAGCCATCTTTTGCTATTCCAATAACGTGAACATCTTAGTATATTTTCACCCGCTTGTTCTCTACTAACAAGTTAATGAAAAAAAAAAATTATTCGACGTGAACTATAATAATATATAATATATATAAATATAATAATGTTCATCCAATACAAAGCCCAAAACACCTTAAGGTAGAGCGTTACTCTGTGGGGTCATATGAGCGTCAGAGAAGGCAAGAAGTGACGTTCAAGATGTTATGTAAGAAAGATAACCATAAACCTAAACGTGAAGAGGTTAAGGTTGTAGTGAACGGGAAAGCATCCTACCGGGAGTCTGTTCTAAAAAGCAACAGTTCTTGGGAAGAAGCTCTCAGAGTGAAACTTCGTTCTTATTAATGGAAGACGAAGGGAGATGAGGCTGATACGTCCCTATGTACGTGGAAAGGTGAGTTCCAGCTGCACCAATCTTGACCTTTGTAGCTCGTCAAGACACTCGCCATGAAAATAGCGTTACAGGATGTGAGAAACTTGAAAGTTTTCGACTGTGGAAAAGGGAATGTAGGGTGGAAAATAATTCATCCCCCACAGATCAACACGTGTTGGGCACCTAGTGAGGATCGTTTTCATAGCATTGGAAATGACGTTTAATAAATTAGAGTTAGTATGGCATAATGCCTCTAGTGTAATGCACCCAATGAGGATCGATTTCACTACAGTAAGAATATTTACTTCGCTTAATATAGCATAAATCCGCATATTTTGGCCACCTAGTGAGGATTGATTTCATAGCATTGGCAATGACGTTTACTAAATTAGTTTTAGTATGGCATAATGCTTCTAGTGTAATGCCCCAATAAGGATCGATTTTACTACAGTAGTTTCGCTTAATATAGCATAAATCTGCATATTTTGGGCACCTAGTGAGGATCGATTTCACATTAGCAAGAGATAGGAAACGACGCATAACTTAGAGAAATTGAGTAAATGGATGGCGAAACAGTATTTAAGAGAGATAACGAAAAGATAAAGGACGGTAAATTGTGGAGAGCCATGATCAACTACTTTCCGAAGGAATACTGCACATAGAAAATTTCACTACAGTAATAATAATATTTACTTATTATTTACTTAAAATAGCACAAGCATTTGCACGCGGTGAGGATCAGGTAATATGTCATGAGGCGGCTAATATAAGACATCCAATGAGGACAAATTTCACTCTTCCGACCGGATGTTTTCACGATCGCTACAATCTGTTCAAAGGTCAAGATTGTAGTGATTGCGGAAGCATCCTTTCGAGAGTCTGTTCCACAAAACAGTAGTTCTTTGGAAGAAGGTGTCTGTGTGGAACTTCCTCCATACTAATGGAATACGAAAGCGATGTGAATAAATCATCCTTGTGTACGTGATATGATGGGTTTCAGCTGCAAAAAAACAAAAACAAAAAACGGGGCTTGTGGAACCAAGAAATGAAACTCGTTCAAACACTTGCCATGAAAATAGGTTCTCCCCTACCACTTATTTAATGACATCATTAAAGCGTCGTTCAATTCAAATGACAAAAGAACAGTCATTATCGACTGGTTGGTAAAATCGGTTTTCAGGAGGAAAGGTTTTTTTTTTCTTAAAGATTTTCGCAATGGAAGTAGGAAATTCGATATTTGAACAACGAAAATGTCTTGACTGCTTCGATGAGAAATTTTGCTTGAAGCAAAAACTGTTAAACGGCTAATGGTTTTGCGATAGATTGATTAATTCTTTTCAACGACAACAATACACACGAACATTTATATAAACGTCCATTACAATAGACGATAAATATCCACGAATGTGTTTATACAGCTTTTCATTTTTCTATATCGAAATTTATTTAATTATGATCGCATCTTTTCTTCTAAAGTAGTCTCTTCCTATCTGTCTATTTTGATTTCTGTCCATCCAGTCTGTTCCTACTTATTTATCTATAGCAAACGTTTCTTCTTCTTCTTCTTCTTCTTCTTCTTCTTCTTCTTCTTCTTCTTCTTCTTCTTCTCTTTTTCTCCTCCTCCTCCTCCTCTTCTTCTTCTTCTGCTGCTGCTGCTTCTGCTTCTTCTTCTTCTCCTCTTCTTCTTCTTCTTCTTCTTCTAATTCTTCTTCCCCTCCTCTTCTTCTTCTCTTTTTCTTCTACTTCTTCTCCTCTTCTTCTACTTCTCCTCTTCTTCTTCTACTTCTTCTTCTCCTCTTCTTCTTCTCCTCTTCTTCTTCTTCTTCTTCTCCTCTTCTTCTTCTACTTCTTCTTCTCCTCTTTTTCTCCTCCTCCTCCTCCTCTTTTTCTTCTTCTTCTACTTCTTCTTCTCCTCTTTTTCTCCTCCTCCTCCTCCTCTTCTTCTTCTGCTGCTGCTGCTTCTGCTTCTTCTTCTTCTCCCCCTTCTTCCTCCTCCTCTTCTTCTTCTTCTTCTTCTAATTCTTCTTCTCCTCCTCCTCTTTTTCTTCTACTTCTTCTCCTCTTCTTCTTCTACTTCTCCTCTTCTTCTTCTACTTCTTCTTCTCCTCTTCTTCTTCTTCTCCTCTTCTTCTTCTACTTCTTCTTCTCCTCTTCTTCTTCTCCTCTTCTTCTTCTTGTAAATTTCCTTTCTGTGTCTGCTCTCAACACAATATCATCTGTATATCTTATATTATTAAGACTGTGACCGCCAATAACGAACCCGGATAAGACTTCTGATTCTTTCGAAATCGCTTCACGGTATAGCTTGAATAAGTCCGGTGAGAAGACACAACCTTGCCTTACACCTTTTACTATTTTGTATATTTACTGAAGAGAAGCTCAGATGCTATAAAATATGACATTTAATTCTTTCTGACTGGTTTCCATTATCCCTGATGCAAATGAAAGCACAGGTATGCCTATAGTGACTGGCTAATTCCAACGTTAGCTTGTTTGATTTAATAAGCCAACGTCATGCTCACACACGTGCCTGCCGCCAAAAGCCTTGATTATATATGTTCACTAATTCAATAGTTAACAACGTAAGATACGAAGATAACACACTGAGAACGCCTTGACAAAGTAGTAAATGATAGCGATAAGGAAATAACAACTAACTGTAAGAAGACAGAATTATGGCCGTCAACAAGAGGAACAACCTAAGGTGTGAAGACCGAATTAGAGAGATCAGAATCAAGCAATTAAAGAAATTTAATTATCTGTGCAGTGTCGTAACAAACGATAGAAAATGTAGCACACAAATCTGAAGGCGGATAACTAGTCCTGGGTATGACGATAAATTTCATCCGGCAGCAAGGCCTCTGCTCGAGAGATTGGAAGTTTCAAAGAGCTTAATCACCTCTTAATTGTTGTTACCAGGTCCACCATGATCCGGGGTGGTAACACCTGTTGGGGTCTCAGATATGGACAAACAGCTATGAAATATAAAAATATATTTCTATAGTAAAAATACCAGCAATAAATTTTTATATAAAAAATTACCAACAATTCTTGTGTATATCCGGCCACTCGTTTTCGAGGATACCCGTCTACTAGGGTGGCTAGCTAATCCCTGTTGCAGAAGCTTGCTCAGGTGCATTTGTGTTTATACTGCAACTATGCTGAGCAGACCTTAGTTACAGTTTCTGGAAAAGAGCGTGTTATCTAGCGTGATCAACAATTTGAGCAAGATTTGTGACTTCGTGCTAGTACAGCTATCGACAGACCCTAAGTTTTCCGTCTACCCAATTTCATTCACAACGCTTGGGTCAACCCGTGGTGTGGTTTTCATGCACTTTCCAAATGTGCCGCATGCTAGGATAGACGACCCCTCCAGTCCGATAATATGAGGACGTTTCCTTCCTGACAAATCGACTATGGTGAGATTCGAACCCGCGTCTTATGATCAGAATGAGAACGTTCTTGGCCACGTGCCCAACAACACCAATTTATATCCAAATTAACAGCATTATATCAATGAACACGAAAGAACTCTCTCATGACATTAATCCATATAATATCCTACTATTTCTTAAAGAAATCAAACTGTATTTCAAAATATAACTTCTATAAAACTACAACATAAAGCACACATATCACTGCCTCTAATGTCCACACAAACATGTATACGAACAAGAGACGAGTATTAACTACTGTGTATTCAATTGTGATTGCAGAAAAACATGTATCGTATTTTTTATGACTTCAAAGCCCCCAAGAAAATTAAATTTCGATATTAAATAACCCATAAGGAAAAGATTATACCGTTAAAAAAATCAAATAAAAGCATTGAAATGACAAAAATGCCTTCACGAGATTAAAGAAAGTAAACAACTTTAATAGAAACAATGAAAATATTGCTGAACTGCTATGTGGCAGAGATGTGGTTCTACAGAAGGATGTTGAGAATAGCATCCGTTAGAAACAAGGAAAACATTGCTAAATTGCCATTTAATATCAATCTATGTAAATGGTTGGGAATGTTGAACAAAATCCACACAGATGAAGAAAATTACGGGAAATGAAAGAAACTTGGGCCGAAAGAAAAATGTTGAGAATTCACTGGACGGAAGATTTAGTAACGAGGAAATTTTATGTAAAAATGGGGACGAAGATTAAATTTAAACTTACAATCAGAAAGAGGCAGTTGAATTTTTTAGTCACATAATGAGGAAAGAGGAGTCGGAGAATTTAACACTCAAAGGATATACCGAAGTAGGGTCGCGGCAGAGAAAAACAGCGAGGAGCCTACCAAACGATTTTGCGTAAATGGAGGGACAGAGAGGAGATTGGGTGGGATGCTCAGAGTAAAACTTTTGCTTAGAACTGAAGCTGTGGCGGGCCATGATCGTCCATGTCCTGAATGGTCACGACGCATAAAAGATTATGGCAAGAGAAATTGTCTAGCACGACATAGTGAACCAAGTTTAATAGGAGTAGACCTAGCAATTGATTAAATAAGATGTCCTCCTTGGTGAACACTGCTTGCGGAGCGGTCATGTTTACACTGTAACAGCAGGAAGAAAACTGGCACGATCAGGCTCAAATTACGATCACGTGAACAAAATAGTACAAACTATAAGCACGCATTCAATTTATTATCTAACCCTCTCTAAACGAACGGATATCAGAAACTCAGATTCGGGATGAAAAGTCTGAACATTTTATTTTATTTCTTTACTGTTAATGCTCTATTCTTTAATATTGAGTACAAAGACGGCTTACTTTAAATGAATTATCCTCCAGAAATACACAGTTTGACTTTCCTTTTTGACGTAATACATTTTTTTTTCTTATTACATATAGTAACAAAGAGGAATAAATGTTCGCTTATTTTCGTGTGGATGTAATATCCAGGAAACTTAAAAAAGAGACAAATAAGAGGGCATTTAATTTTATATTTTATTATTAATACGCTACTTCTTGATGTTGAGCTCTTTAATTACAAAGATTGCTTGCCTTAAAAACATTGCCTATCAGAAATATCCTGGTCGTCTCTTTATTCTTGTTTTTTTTTTTTGTATTTGTTTTTCCTTTTATATTTGATTGTTTGTCTGTCTGTCTGTCTATCTATCGATATCTGCATATATATATATATATATATATATATATATATATATATATATATATATATATTAAAGTTTGGGTAGGAATAAAGGTTTGTGGCGCTTTTATATGGATTCCATATTTCATAGATTCGATTTTGTTTGGTTTGAGCAGAGAATAAAAAATAGGTAGCTTCTGTCGCGTTTGAGCGCAGATTCAATAATGGGTCAATTTTGTTAGGTCTGTGCAGAGAATAAAAATGGGTCAATTTGGGGTGGGGAGCTTGAGCAGAGAATAAAAAATAGATCAATTTTGTTGGGTTTGAGCAAAGAATAAAAAATGTGTCAGTTCTGTTGCGTTTGAGCAGAGAATCACAGATGGAAATGCGATCTGTTATAATTTCTTTTTTTTAAATCATGCAGCACACAAACACCAGAGCGATTCAGTTGTTCAAGTATTCTCAAATTCCTTATAACGCTTATATTAGATAGGTGGACTATCTCTGCGATGTCCTGTGACGTGTGACCTAGATTATTTTTTATCAATATTTCCATTTGATCATCTTAAACAATTGCAGTCCTCTCGCAACTTTCTCGGATTTCTAGACCAAAAATTCCCACTTCTGAGCCTTGCGAACCACTTCTGAACAATACTCTCAGCTATGGCACCATCTTCATAAACGGCACGTATTTTTTCTTTTCTTTTTTTCTTACGGCCAGTTTCCTTTCTGGAAGAGAAAGAACATCAAAAGACGAAATGCGTCTTTCTGTATGTGATTTAATTCACATGTGAAACAAAATAACGCGTTAAAACGTCACCTAATGAAAAAGCTTTTGTTCCAACCCAATACACAGAGAGATTTAAAGTCAGTGAAAACAGTATAAAGAATAAATGATCAGTGGTAAATAAAGAGGAGGAGAGATTCCTTTACATTGTCAGGGAGTTATAACACTGAGTAAATAATTATAAACTCCCTAAGATATATATATATATATATATATATATATATATATATATATATATATATAACATGAATCATTCATAGAAAAAATAGATTAGTGATGATAATGATATAAACTGCGTGCCAAATTATTATCTAGATAACTTTTTTCTAATATTTCAAAAACCATCCAATCAACTGACACAAAATTTTCACACAATGTTGACAGCACTAACCTGCGTACCTTTTCGTACTGATCTGCGCAATGTAAACAAACTGGCGCCATATTTGTTATCAGCACGGTGATTTGAGCGTGCTAAATTATTAGAAAAGTGTAAGAATTTAGGGAAAAGATGGTCCGTAAAAGCAGTTTAAGTGATGCTGAAAAGAAAACTATCACCTCAGAACTCTCAAAAGGTAAATCTACCCTAGAAATTTATAAAATGATAGGGAAGTGTCATCAAACAGTGAAAAAGTTCACTGCCGACCCTACACAAGTACGCAAAAGGGGCAGATAAAAGCAAGCCGAAGGTTATTTCACGTCGTCTCATGTCACGACTTAAACGAGAGGTCACGAAGGACCCTGGACTTACCAGTCAAGAGCTTTTCAGTCGCATTGGGGATCCTACTGTGTCTAAAAGTACTCGGTGTCAGTATCTGAGGGAAATAGCAACAACAGTCAAACCTGTATCGAAGTCTCCATTGACGAGAAATCACATTCAAAATCGAGTGAAATGGGCCAAGGACAATATGAAGATTGACTTCTCTAAAGTTTTGTTCACAGACGAAACTCGAGCAACACTTGATGGGCCAGATAGTTGGTGCAAAGGCTGGGTAATGAACGGACAGCATCGCCATCAGCGTTTGAGACACCAACAAGGCGGTGGAGGCATAATGATCTGGGATGGTATTGGAAAAACATTAGTGGGCCCATGGAGAGTACCAGGTGGTGTCAAAATGACAGCTGATGCATACATAGCGTTCATGAAGGAGCATCTTGAACCGTGGATGAAAAGGCAAAGAGTTGCCTTCAGAAGGGCCAATGTTTTTATGCAAGATAATGCTCCCTCACATGCTGCTCACAAGACTACTAAATATTTGAAACAGTTAGGTTTCGATGGACCTTGAAAAATGAAGTGGCCAGCAAATTCTCTGGATTTGAACCCAATCGAAAACCTTTGGAGCATCATGAAGGGAAGACTATACGACAATGGACGACAATTCAGGAGCAACGCTGAGTTGTGGGAAGCAATTCTTGACATATCTCGCGTCATTACAGCAGATGACATCCTACAATTAACAAATTCTATGGATCGTCGACTTCTTCAAGTAATTTCAAAACAGGGAAAGCCCATTCCCTATTAATTTGTTTAAAAGTGTCCCTTTGTTTGTATCTGTTATTATTTGTTTGATTATCTTATTTATTAGCTTCTTTTGATCATAAACATTCACGTGCAACATTAATAAACGTCTTGTTTGCTTAATTCTGGGAATTTTACTAAACCTTTATAATAATTTGGCACGCTCAAATCACCGTGCTGATAACAAATATGGCGCCAGTTTGTTTACATTGCGCAGATCAGTACAAAAATTTCAGTGATTGTGCAGGTCAGTGTTGCCAACATTGTGTGGAAACTTTGTGTGAATTGATTGGACGGTTTTTGAAATATTAGCAAAAAGGTTATCTCAATAATAATTTGGCACGCAGTATAAATGGTGAGAATACATCCTCGCAAACAAATTTATTAAAATTACATTAACCCACAAGCCTCTAGATGAATGTCATGATCCCTGTTTTTAATAAATTCAACTTGTATAAGGTCTTTTTTTGCAAGTACTTTCATCTGTTCCTACAGACATCATCAGGTATGGAAATTGATTTGTTTTTTTTAATCCATCCAGGTAATAACGGGACACGAAAGATTAGATGTGAGTCGAAATATGTTTTTTTAGAAATGTGTTATTGTTCACTGTCAGAAAATTTGGAGCATGTGATCACAACGCTAAGGTTGAATTTTTTCAAAATTTAAAAGAGAGTGCGTTTTTTTTTTTTTTACTAATATGGTAATTGGAGAATTCTTTTGCTGGAGTAGTTTTTTCAGTCGATGTGGCATGAACTAAATTGTTTAATAAATAGAGCAATATCGCAGCTATTATCCCAGAAGTTGCACGTCGGATCAGTTCTTTTTTAAATCAAATATGTGGTGCAGTTCAATTTATATTACATGAATCATTCATATATATATATATATATATATATATATATATATATATATACTTAGAAATGAGAAAACGCCAAACGAGTAATATTTATTATCTTGTTGTTATCTGATGTCAGAGAAACGAGAGACAGCAATACTGAGTAAAATTGTGAGTTTGGGGTCAAATGTAGATCAAATATGGATCGGAATCCAACAAATAAAGAATAAGAAGAGGCTTTCTCGTATGTGTTTTATGGATGTATGTAATGAGTGTCCAGATAATTTAGTTGGGAAAATACAAGAAGTGTCTGGGGTTTTCTTACCTCGAATTTTTGAGTGCTAAATGATAAATGTTACTATTATGACCTAAAAAAGGAAAACGAGATTAAATTTTCGTTGATGCACGTTTTAACGACCTGTCCGTGTGAACTGCTTGTCCGATTGTAAGAATGTCATGTGTTTGCGCGTGCAGAGCAGAAAAGTGGGGTCAATTCTCATTGGTTTAGAATGAGTGAATTAAGGACAAATATAATTGTTATAATTAATTTATTATAATAATTTTTTGACACTATAATTCATTTTCATTTATTTATTTTTATGGACACAACAACATGAACAGTAGAACGATAAAAACTTAATTTAGATTAAATTAATGGTTCAGTTCTTATTAGAGAACAATATGCACTGTAAGATTTCTCGAAAATTCAATTAATACAATCATTCTTATTGGAGTGTTGACGGCTAAAAAATCAGGAAAAACAGAGACGACCTCTGATAAGTATTGTGAACTTATATTAGTTATGATTCAATATATATATATATATATATATATATATATATATTGATAATATTAGCGGTTAACACACACACACACACATATATATATATATATAATATATGAATTTGTTTACATACATATATATACATATATAATAAAAATTTCAAAGAGGATAGAATCCAGGTAGAACTCAATGTCCAGGACAGAGTAAGAATATAATAAAAAGGCTTAAACACTAATATTCCATCGTTATAATTTATTACATTGAAATCGTAATTACTATCCAATTCATCAAACCTCAAAAAGAAATTGGAAAAAATGACTCCGGGAATAAAAAATAAAATTTAGTTTAGTGTGTGTGTATATATATATATATATATATATATATATATATATATATATATATATATATATATATATATTCAATTATCTTGTTTGTTATTCTTACATGAAAGAAGTAACAAATTAAGCAATTTCATTTTTTCAAGCAATTTTTTTAAGAATCATGGCAACTAGACAGAAATATCTACAGTCTATATATATATATATATATATATATATATATATATATGTGTGTGTGTGTGTGTGTGTGTGTGTGTGTGTGTGTGTGTGTGATATTCATGGAAAGAAATCTGTGATTTTGGTGTCACTTTTACTTATATCTCATAAATATGCAACGATTTACAAATGTCGTAGGCGTGAAAGGCATCGTCTGGAAGAAAAATATTCAGAAATCTGGTTGAATCACGAATTCCTTCATTCGATGTCCATTTCAGAATGATAAAAGGAGACAGACAGGCGAATGCTTTTCTAATGCACACACACAGACGGGCTTCCTTTTCAAAGAAGCACACGAAAAGAGGTTGTCCGGAAAGAGAATGAAAATGAGATTGGAAGAAAGAAAGAAAGAAAGAAAGAAAGAAAGAAAGATGTAACTGAATTGCCGATGAAATAGTTTTTGACAAAAGGCCTAAATTGATTTTTTGCTCCCTCTTTGTGGAAGCGCATGCATTTATTTCTAACGATGAATCTTGAGCGTTAAAGCAAAGGATCGCATAGTTAGAGGCGACACCGACAGCATCTGGAAAATCATTGAGAATCAAAGAATTTATTTCAAGTTGGAAGACAATATCCTTTGCAGTGAATTTCAGGTTTGAACTTTTAAAAATCAACCGAAGTTTGTTAGTCTTTGAAAGGGAAAGTAAGATAGCTTTCATGATGTTAGACGGCTCCGCTTGTCACTTTTGCTATGTCAAACGAAAGCTCGCTATCACTTCCAAAAATGCTCGTTATATTCGAAACTTTGTAGACGCCGGTATGAGCAGTAACGCCTTCCAATAGTATCCGCACTAGTAATACTTGTTCAAGTAGTAATCGCCAAATAGTATAATGATCAGAAGAGAATCGTAATCTGTAGAGTAGTAGAGAGATTAAACGTATAGCAATAGTGGATAGACAAGAAGAGTGAACAGAGATCGTATAGTCATCACGCTACTTCTTATTTATTCACTTCCTTTATGATCACGTGATCTACTTAGTAATGGAATCACCCGAGTTGCTCACTGGCGATCTAGTTTCAAACTACAGTGTCGGCAACGACACTTACTCTTATACAACAATAACAAACTCCCCTGTTAAAGTGTCCTTGTCGCCCGTACAATATAATACATAATATGTTTATTAAAGCAAAATTACACTCTCACACAGATTCTTGTGAAAATACGAACATAACAGACTCAGACACACCAAAAAATAGTTAAAAATAATTGAAGCGTTAATAATAATAATAATAATAATAATAATAATAATAATAATAAAATATCTTAATAATATCAATTATCAATACGGCAACAACGTGCTAACAGTGTTCGAAAATTAAAAACCATATCCGTCTATGCACCTACAAAAATCTACATATTCAGTTAAACAAAAAAAGACATCCTTGACAATGGCTAATAGATTAACATTAACGCTCGGATTAACAGACCACTTGGACAATTCTTAGATGCTTTATACACAGAAAAGAAATCACTTATATGAATGAAAGAAAAAAAAGAAAAACCTTAATTTCAGTGTCTTATTAGCTGCCTTCAATGAAATTTGTATAAAAGAGAGGTTGCTGACCAAATACGCAATTATATATATATATATATATATATATATATATATATATATATATTATAAAAAGACTTAAACACTAATATTCCATGGTTATTATTTATTACATTAGAATCGTAATTACGATCCAGTTCATCAGACCTACAAATTCAAAAAGAAATCAGAAAAAATAACTCTGGGAATAAAAAATAAAATTTAGTGAGAGTGTATGTATGAAAGTGGGGGACGAATGTGAGAGGTAAATGAAAGCTTTAGAGAGGGGAAACAGACGAGGGAAGAACAGGAAGGCCTAAAAGTGAAGGTAGGGATTAAAATTTAACAGAGAGAAGTTTTAAAGAGAAGAGCTAAATGCCGGTTTAAATGAATGAGATACAGATAAATATGAATTATTTTCCTATGCATAATTCATTACTGAATCGCTGACCAAAATTAAATTAAAAACCGACAACGGAAATGGGTTTATACATTTGTGGTGACACTACGCACAATAAAAGACGATATAATCTAAACTTAAAAATCAGAAGATGAGAGGGAGAGAAAAAAGAAAAGAAAAAGGAAATAAAAAAAGGGGAAGATGTGGGGGCGGGCAACTAAAACCGAGTGTATTTATAAAAGAGCCGCTGTGTAATCAAGAAAATTTGACAAAAGTAATATCACCTACAGGTTACAAATTTAAAATAAACATATAAAAATAACGAATATTTAATCTAGTAAGGACCTACTATTTCTATGTCCCAAAAACACATACGTATATACACATACACAACATATATTTACACGTACATACATATACGCGTGTACACCCCCCACACACACATATATATATATATATATATATATATATATATATATATATATATATATATATAAATTAAAAAGTAAAAGGTAAAAAAGTTTTTAAAATTTTTAAAAATTAAAAAAACTCACATTCATCTATATATACATTTAACATATATATGGGTGGAATTAAATTAATTTGTACTTAAAGAACACTGAGAAAGAAAATGTTAACAATACTAAAAACCCACGGAGTGATTAATGCTTATGTATCTCTTAAGTTTACATATATGCCTCGGTATATAAATATCAGAAAACTATCACATTTTGTATATCAGTTATTAAGGAAAACTTTTACCTACATACCGACATACACATATATCAACACATGAATAAAGTTTGCTAACCCAAATTAAATGATCAAAAAAATATAGAGCATCACATAAACATACACAATGATACATATAGATAATCTTAAAAGTCATTCCATATAAATGTCATGTCCGATGTTAGTAATCCAATATGGAACTGTTGCAGGTAACAGCACGTTATAAAACCTTAATTGCAGTGTTTATGTTTTAAATCGTTTTTTATGTCTACATTTGGAAATGATTTCACTACGGAGATTTAGTAACTCATCTTGATTTTTATCTTTAATAATAAAAGTGTTTGGATAAGGAAGTTTGATTTTTGAGGTATCGATATTTAAAAGAGCGTCTATGGTTGGATAGACGCTGCTTCCAATCACCAGCGGATATACCTATATATATATGGGGGGGGGATATTTTCTTCGGGAAAGATTGTTGCCTCGTATACTACATTCTCATATTATGTAATTTATAAGTTGAAGCAATGTGTTCTGATATTGAGCAGAGGTCTTTGTGAACTTCTAGCGACATTCAACGACGTGCAAATGAGGATGATCCTCGCTAAGAAATAGGTTTTATTCGCTCGAAACCATTTTAGCTCTATGCATGGCATCCATACGAGAGTCTCTATCTGAAGAGGCTATTTAAGAAGAGGAGTCCAGTTTTCATGTTAATGTTTTGGTTTTGTAGCAATCTGCGATATTGGGCGAAACTACTTCTAGCACATCCTATTCTCTGTCCAATGTCCTCATCTCCTATACTAAATTTGTTATAACTAATCCAATACACCGATGGATTTCAAGTGTTTAGTATTTACTAATTCCACATCCTGAACATTTATGATGGATTAAGAATAGGTGCCGTTACTACTTTGATTCCAATATTCAGATCATCGTTTCCGTTTTGGAAGGCATTATCTTGAGTTTTATTTCTTTGAATATTTAAAAGAGGATGTTGATCTTTGTGTGTGTTCCTTAGCCTTCTTATCCTATCTACGAATACCTTTCTTTTCTTTTTATATGCCATGACCTTTCAGGACGTTGGCTATCATGGCTCTTCACCTCCCTCTATCTCTCGCAGCTCTCAACAAGTTCCTTCCCCCTGTTTCATCCCCGAGACCACGTTCTGTCATCCACTTGCTTAAGTCTGCCAGGTATGTCACGCGTTGTTTTCCCTTGTCTCTCTTTCCCTATACTCGACCCGTGAGTATCAGATTCTCCTGGCCCGCCTTCTTTCTTTCTTTTTATGTTCCATGTCCTTTCAGGACGTAGGCGATCATTTCTCTCCACCTCCCTCTCCCTTGCAGCTCTAAGCAAGTTCCTTCCTTCTGCTTCCTTTCACAAACCATTTTCTGTCATCCACCTACGCAAGCTCACCAGGTATGTCATGCAGTGCTTTCCCTTGTCTCTCTTTCTCTCTATTCGACCCGTAAGTATCAAATTCTCTAGGCCCTCCTTCCTAAATATGTGTCTCGGGAACTTCAGCTGCCTCTTCCTGATGTTAAGTATAAGCCTCCTCCTTGTTTGCAACCTCTCTAAGATCTCATCGTTGCTCATATGCTCGGTCCATGATATCCTTAACATCCTTCTGTAGAACTACATTTTCATTGACTCAAGTCTCTTCTTCATCTTTGAAGAAATCGTCCAACATTCGCTGTCGTAAAGAAGGACAGATGTCACGCAACAGCTCAGTATTCTTTTCTTTGTTACCAAAGAAATCCTCCAGTCTCGCAATACTCTGTCCAGCTTTTGGAATGTGTCCTTGGCCATCCCAATACGTCTACAGATCTCAGTGTCGCACTTACCATCCTCTGTCAAGAAGCTTCCCAGATATTTAAACTTCCGCGTCTGCTTGGTTCTAGTGTGCCTGACCTGTAAATTGCATTTCGGGGCTCATCCTTTTACTGATGACCATGCATTCTGTCTTCTTGTAATTTATAGTTAGTCCCTTCTTCTCACTCTCCGACCCTACCTTCTGTAGAAGATTTTGTCATTTCTTTTCCGTGTCTGCTATCAGCACTGTGTCATCTGCGTATCTTATGCTGTTAAGATTGTGGCCGCCAAAGCTAAATCCCCGTATGGCTTCCAATTCTCACAGAATTGCCTCGCTGGATAGGTTGAACAGGACCTATGCTATCTATGACATTAAAGTGTTATCAACATTCGTGCGTAGAGCTACTTCTATCAATGGAAATATTTTCTTCATTTATAATGGAATTATTCATCGTTCACTATTATAAAGACGATTAAACATTATTTACTCCAGCAATTTTATTTTATTTCGTTTCTAATGTTATTTTTCTTCAACATTTTAAGACCTTCCTCAGTTCTTTGAAAGCTTGTTTCACTATTCCTATGCCCTGAGGATTATCTCGTACCTTCTGCTCTGTTTTATCTTCAAAAGAGTTAGATTAGACAAAAAATGAATTATCAATGCTGGATATCTCGGCTGGAGCCATCCAAACTTTGATAGCATTTCCCGGTCTTGAGGGTGAAGACTAATTTTCTTACACACAGATTCAATGTGACAAGCCTCTCGCTACTCTATCTCTGTTTCCATGGCAATGGTTCAGATGCTCTATTCTTCAGTTCCACTAGTTCAGACTTTTACAGCTAAGACACCCTAAATTTCCACCATGTTCCGAAACTAAGAAGAAAGTCCCACTCAGACAAACTTTTCCCAAAACTGTCACTTTGTGGAATAGACATCCGCATGGATGCTTCTACAATCTTAATCTTTTCAACGCGTGTCAAATCATTATCTATCCTCCTTATCCTAATTCGTCCTGGGTATGACGATAAACTACATCCTGCAGGAAGACCTCTGATCGGAAGGTTTTGAGGAGCGTGAAACCACATCTGAAATGCTGTTGTTTCCAAGTCCACCCTGACACGGGGTGGTAGCACCTGTTAGAGTCCCAACTTTAGACAAATAGTGAACCCCCAAACTGGGCTCAAAACATGAAAAAATTACGAGCAATATATTTATGTAGTAAATAAAATATTACTGGCAATACATTTTTTGAAAAAAATTACCAACTCTCCAAAAAATTAAATTTCGGCATTAAATGACCCATAAGAAGTTGATATGTTTTTTTAAGCAAACAAACCAATCCTCATCCTAATAATCTTCTGTCACCCCCTCTTTCACCCATTCTTGGTTTTAAACATTAAGTCTTTACCCTGAATAGCTCCCGAGGCTTGTATTGGGTAAACTTTACTAAAAAAAAAAAAAAAAAAACTTCGAATTTCTGTGTCAGACTTACCGTAACCTGTTTCACATTATTTGTTTTAGAAAATTAGATTAGACTTCTCCCAGATTTTTTGAACAGGAGTAGGGGTTTATCCCTTGTTTCTTGTTTAGCGTTGGATTTCCAGTTCCTTCTAAAATTTTCCCATTTTTTGTGGCATTATCTCTTTGCTTGGAGTGAATTGATTCAATAAGACTATTTGTAAAATTGCATAAGGATGGTTGCTAAATTGCAATATATATAAGTATATATATATATATATATATATATATATATATATATATATATATATATGTGTGTGTGTGTGTGGGGGGGGGATGTATTTGTGTGTGTATTTATGTGTGTGTGATAAAATAAAAAATAAATAGGAAACGTATATCGATCTAACATGTTTCACTTTTATTAAAGCTTCGTCAGAGATTGAGAGAAATCAGACAAAAAGATTAGTATTTTCAATTATGTTTGGGTCAGTTCTCGCATACAAAATTACGAATACATAATACCATTTGATGCCCACTTAGACATACAAGAATCTTCACAAGCCAGCATGCACATAGAATAATCTACGGTTTTAAGACACGTGTCATTTGTCTGACCAATGAGAACTGACCCTAATATAATTGAAAATACCAGTTTTTCTGTTCTATTGTCCGTTTTCTCTCAATCTCTGGCGAAGTTTTAATAAAAGTGAAACATTTTAGATAGATATACGCTTTCTTTTTGTTTTTTATTTTATTATCCTGTCAGCATTTGATCTTTATCATATATATATATATATATATATATATATATATATATATATATATATATATATATATATAAGTGAACATAGAAGTCAACACTTAGAGGCGACAGTCTTTTTCATGCTAGATGCAATCGTCGGCCTGATGATTGCGTCTAGCATGAAACAGACTGTCACCTCTAAGTGTTGACTTCTATGTTCACTTTTATATTGACACACGCTCTATCTCTGATATTGAGTACTTTATCCCATAAATATAGCACATGTTAAGACTATATTTCTTCATATATATATATATATATATATATATATATATATATATATATATATGATGGACTCTCTCGTTGTATTCGACGTATGAGGGACCGGTAGCCAGACACCAGCACATATGATTTGATTAGAGTGGAGAAGGCTTTGTGCAGAATGAACCACACTTTTTGAGGGGTCGAATACAGAGACCTGGTGCACTACATACCAAAAGTTCATTAAACGACCCTCTGCAGCTTTGAATTCAGAGTTGTCCTTCTCCTAGGACAGCCAAGGCTATAGAACCCAGTCTGTCCTGCTATTTACCCATGGAGGGAAAAGAAGAGGATTAATAGCTTTCCCAAGAGTATTAGCACGTAAGTGAATGTAATGGATTCGACTGGAATTCGAACTCAGCTCTCCGATTCCTTATACGTAACCACTACTCCACCGTGCCTCAATATATATATATTGCGTCCAGCAGGAAACAGCCTGTCGCCCCTGAGTGTTGTCTTCAATGTCCACTTTTATATTTATATTTACATACGCTCTATCTCTGACTAGCAGCATGGCTCGGCGTTGCCCGTGCTTGATTCAAAAATTGTATGAATCATACAGCAATCGCTATCACTTGACTTAAAATATTTTTGCCCATCCTTGCCTTTAAAGGAATGCCTTTTGCCGTGCTGATGTTGCTACATGCCTTACTTCTTGCCTATCACGCACTGCGAATTTTTCTAAGCTCTATACTAAACATTAAATCTGTTACGAAAAAAGAACTAAACAAAATGAACACAAAACGATCAGCTTTAAAAAAAGACTCGTAACTGGAAAAACCGAATGAAAAAAGAATGTTAACGACAAAAACTTTTTCACACCGAACCCAGTTCTGAGGAATCAGAATCAACGCGAATGAGCCAATTGGAGTAAAGTGCCATGCAGATTTAAATTTTTCCCACTTGTGACGAATGCAGCTATCGATTTTTTTTTGCATGCTAGAATACTAGTTAACATTCGTGGCAGCCAGCTATAGGCTCTCACTCTGGCCAGTAGAAAATGACCGCAAACTACATGAAAACTGCCGTAGAAGCAGGAAAAAAGTCGATTATTTCCACTTATATAAATATATATATTTTATTTATATCGATGGGAGTTGGGAAATGCAAAGTCGGTCTTGGCTTTTCCGATAACTTGGAGCATGAGCATGTAAATTTTGGTGCAAATCCGTCGAAAATTGCAACCGTGCATTCGTTGCACACACACACACATACATGGACACACACACACACACACACACACATCCTGCCTTTTATAGATAGAGATATTGAGCACTTTATCCCATAAATATAGCACACCTTAAAACTATATTTCTTCATATATATATATATATATATATATATATATATATATATATATATATATAAACTGATGTTTGCAAGTTCATATATATATATATATATATATATATTTAAACTGATGTTCGCACGTTCATATATATATATATATATATATATATATATATATATATATATATAAAAGTGAACATAGAAGTCAGGTGGCCTGACGATTGAACATAGCATGAAACAGACTGTCGCCTCTAAGTGTTGACTTCTATGTTCACTTTTATATTTACACACGCTCTGTCTCTGATATTGAGCACTTTATTCCATAAATATACCACACCTTAAGACTATATTTCTTTATATATATATATATATATATATATATATATATATATATGAACGTGCAAATATTTGAATGCAAAAACATCACTTTGATGCCCTATGTGACAGAAGAGTAAATATGTTAGTTTAGTTTTTCGGGATCAAAAAACTGCAGAATGATCGTGTTGCGCCAGCCTTCCAACAGTTTACATACTTGATTGCCTTGAAAATGTACATTTAAAGACTTGGCATTAATCTGGGATTAAACACTGTTCATTGGCACCTACTACTTTAAAGTCACATTTAGTATACAAGGCACCATTTTGCTATTTCTGCTTCAAAGGCCGACTCAACCCATGAAATCTCACCATTAATATGTTTAATTATTTTCGTATTTGACAGTAATTAATGCTCACCGTCCGATTTTTGGTTTAGAGACAGAAACTTAGAATTCATTCTTCTGATTCGCCTGAACTCAAACATCATTTACTAGTTTCTTGCATTCTTCTCCGTCTCTCTCTTTCTCACTCTCACTTCCTCTCTCTATCTCTTTACTTTTTCACCATGGCTCTTTCTATTTAATCTTTCACCTTGTCTCACTTTCGTTAGTCTTTTACATTGTCTCTCTCTCTCTCTTTCACTTTCTCTTCTTCTCATTACACTTTCACCATATCTCTCTCGCTATCTTTACTCTTTTACGTTGTCTCTACGCTTTCATTTTGTCTCTCTCTCTCTATCTCTCTCTTTACTTTTTCCCCTTGTTTTTCCCCTTTTTAATCTTTCACTTTGTCTCTCTTTACTCTTTCACGTTTCTCTCACACTGTCTTTGTTTCTCTATTTCTTTAATCTTTCACTTTGTCTTACTCTCTCTCTCTCTCTCTATTTAGTCATTCAATTTGTTTCTCTCTTTCTAGTCTTATCTTCCTTTTCTCTCTTTTAGTCGTTCACCTTGTCTCTTTCTCCCTCTCTTTTAATCTTCAACTTGTCTTTCTCTCTTTAGGCTTTCACGTTCTCTCTCTCTTTACTCTTTCACTGTGTCTCTCTTTGTGCCTTTAGTTTTTCACCTTGTCTCTCTGTCACTATTTATTCCTTCTCTTTGTCTCTTTCAGTCTTTTTAGTCCTTCACCTTGTCTGTCTGTCTGTATGTCTGTTATTTAGTCGTTCACCTTGTCTCTCTGTATGTCTTTATTTTTTCCCGTTGTCTCTCTCTCTTATTCTCTCACCTTGTCTCTCTCACTCTTTTAAGTCTTTCACCTTGTCTCTCTCACTCTTTTTTTACTCTTTCACCTTATCTCTCTCACTCTCATTATTCTTTCATCTTGTCTCTCTCTTTCGTCGCTTTCATTTTCCTCCGCCTCCCATAAGCTTCAGTAGCACTCCGACTCAAACCTCCACCGTTTCTTACCTGACCCATATACGTTACAGTCGCTCCCTCTCTCTTCTGCTTTCCAGATTTACACTACCACAAGAGTGCATTACTTAGCAGCTCTTCTTATCTTCTCTTCCAAATGGTTCCACTATGGCATAATGTTTTAATCCGCTGTAATCCCATCCCATTGTCCACTGACATGAAATGGAACGATTATATTGAATAGCTAAGCTAAGTCTGCCGCTAGAAAAGTCGTTTTCAACATACCATTCTAGACAATTCCTCGTGCCAGAATCAATCTTGAATGTCTATTAAGTCGACCATTTATCCGTGCATTGAATATTGCTGTAACATCTGGTTTGGTGCTTCTGCTATTTATTCAGAGTTTACTGACAAAAATTTAAAGAAGAATCTGCAATGTTATCGGCCCCAAAAAGGCATCTCGGCTGCAGTCATTTTCTCCCGTGGCATTCTATAAGTTTTCATGGCGACTGTTCTGATGAGCTTTTCTCTTTGGTAATTCATCTTCACTAATTTCAGTGTAGTACTAAATTGGCATCTAAGTCGCATAATTTTACTGTGCCTGTGTAAAGGTGATATTTTGATAAGGTCAAACTGGCTGATCTCAAAACCGACCTAAAGTTTGTCTTTTTTTTTTAATGGGGCAAAGAATGGCTTGTCAATTTTAACACCTCTAAAACGAAACTTCTCTCCATTAATCATCTGAGAAAGCTCGCCCTACCTTTCATCAACATGGCTGATGCTATCCCCCAGGAAAGTGACTAGCTGCGACTTCTCGGGCTAACGTTCTCAGCTGACGTGAAGTAGAAAGACTATATTGAATCCATGGCTAGTTCAGCTCCATGTTCGGCTCATTGTGTCGTGCGAGACAATTTTTCTCTCCAGAATCTATCTTACATATCTATATGTCTACCATTCGTCCATGCTTAGAATATTGCTGCCATATATGGTACTATGCTCCAGGGGATTCTTAATAAAATCCAAAGAAGCAATATTATTGGGCCTGACTTGGCGTCTTGGCTTCAGTTACTTTCTCCCGTGGCTTTCTATAAATTTTCATGGCGACTGTTCTGATGAGCTTTTCTCGTTGGTAATTCATCTTCACTAATTTCAGTGTAGTACTAAATTGACAGCCTAGTCGCATAATTTCTAGTTGTGGCCATAACACTTATGTCAATAGTTTTTCCTATACTTCTCACTTGAGTAATTCTCTTCCGGTTTCATGCTTTCCTACCAAACAAGGACCTTCAAAAATTTCAACAGAATACCTATCGTCAATATCTGTCTCTTTAAATGATATTCTTTTATAGTGTTCTTTGTTTCTATTTTTTTTTCATTCTCGATCATCCCTTATATGTCAGTAGCTTTTAATTTTAATGATTTGACTATA
This sequence comes from Acanthosepion lycidas, assembly GCA_963932145.1. Taxonomy (NCBI): domain Eukaryota; kingdom Metazoa; phylum Mollusca; class Cephalopoda; order Sepiida; family Sepiidae; genus Acanthosepion; species Acanthosepion lycidas. Next base: position 119,906,888 of record OZ010578.1, on the reverse strand, counting down.
GTAATGTGCTAAAATATATATATGTTGTAACATACCTACGGACGATAATGGGTATGAGCCCATTCACAGTAGTGAATAGTGTATGTTGGTCTGCAGTTGGAGATTCGTCTCCATCTGTGCTGGTCAAACTCTCTGCCTCCGGGTAGAGAGGATCCCCAGACGAGGCAATGTCGAAGGGCAGAGTCTCCTCTCGGGAAACAGCTACCCGACCCCGTTTTATCCGGGGTTTACGGGGAATTTTTGGCTGAGCCTACGGGTTCGGATACCCCACATTAAATTCGGTCTTGTGCCACATCTGACCATGTGGGGCAGTTGGTAGATATCCTGCAGTTGGAGATTCATTGTGGAATTCACTTGACTCACTTCTTACAGTTGACTACTTCTTCTACACCCCGCTGGCGAATCTTATATGTGTTGGTCTTGTCCTAAATATTATTGTTCATTGCCAACCTTCGTGTGATTATTCTATTCAGTAACCTTCCCTAGGTTGCAACAATAATTTTGCTATGGAAAAAGTATTAACATTAGTAAGAAAGATGCTCTTTTCCGATCAGGAATGAAAGTATGCATTATTGATAGGACCTTATATATATTCTTTTGGGGAGGAAAATGCATGATAAAGTGGTAAAAATTTTCTTGTGACGCGTTTCGCCCTTTAGGAATTCATCGAAATAATTTTTTTATGAAAAAGTCCTAAAGGACGAAATTCGTCACAAAAAACCTTCTTCCACTTTATCATAAATTTCCGCACCCCTACCAATATTGTTCTTGATATATAGAATATATATCGTTATCTCTTATATTCTTTTATTTCGAACGAACTCAAACAGCATTGAATAGTTTTTTCCATTCTTCTCCATCTCCCATGAACGTCATTAATAACCCACACCTCAAACTCTTAACTGATGTCCACATATAATTTATTCGGTTAGATTTTCTTCCGTTTTCCGTGTTTAGACTTCCACAAGAGTGCTTTACTTAGCAGCTCGTCTTCCCTTCTCCAAATGCACACAATGATTTGTAGGCTTGTAATCCGTAGTGATTCTGTCACATTTTGCAGTTTATCGTATAGCTCCTTTTTTATTTTATGTTTTTTCCATAATACGCATATTCTAGCCTTAAGCATCCACGTATGTGTTTCAGATTCTACTTTGTAGAAGTCCAGCTTTCAGCACCGTGGAGCATCATGCTTTCCCCTGTGGCTCGAAAGAAACTCATTTTTAGATGATTTTGAATATTCAATTTCCATAAACTTTTCCAGATTCTGTAGTGCCCCCACCCCAAGTACTCCTTCTTTACAGAGATCATAGGAAGGCGATGTGGAGTGGTCGCAGGCATCAGGTCTGCAAAGAAGTCTGTTTTCAGCGTCCGTGTCATGGGGGGATGGGATTGTCACATTTGGCGAGTCATCGACATGCCTCGAGGTTGGCTCTCCTATGCCGAGCGTTGACAGAAGACACGATCTTAGAGAGGAGTGTTAGGTACGCCTTCCCTAGTCTTACCATTTCCTCCCGTTTCTAGGGTTGAGCTCCATCGTAGACCTCGGAATCAGCCAAGTTTCCACGGAGAGTGTCTAGCGGCCATACTCGGCCTACTGAACTTTCACGGCTTAGGAGTCTATTGTATCTGGAATTAGTGGAGAGGGTAAAAAAAACAAAAAAACTTGCCCACATCTGAACATATCTTTAAGACTATAATTAATACCGTTTTTATATCAACATATATATTTATTTTGAAATGTATATTTTTATATTAATATTGGATCTCTATCTATAAAAGGCAGGATGTGTGTGTGTGTGTGTGTGTGTGTGTGTGTGTGTGTGTGTGTAACGAATGCACGGCCGCAATTTTCGACGGATTTGCACCAAAATTTACATGCACATGCTCCAAGTTAGCGGGAAAGCAAAGACTGACTTTGCATTTCCCAACTTCCATCAATAGTGGAAATAATCGACATTTTTCATGCTTCTATGGCAGTTTTCATGTAGTTTGCGGCAATTTTCTACTGGCCAGAGTGAGAGCCTATAGCTGGCTGCCATGAATAGACAGGAAGATTCTATTGGCCAGCGTGAGAGCCAACAGCTAACTGACACGAATGTTAAATAGCACGCTAGCATGCAAAAAAAATCGATAGCTGCATTCGTCACAAGTGGGAAAAATTTAAATCTGCATGGCACTTTACTCCATTTGGCTCATTCCGCAGAACTGGGTTGGTTGTGAAAAAGTATTTGTCGTTAACATTCTTTTTTCATCTGGTTTTTCCTGTTACGTGTCCCTTTTTAAAGCTGATCGTTTTGTGTTCATTTTGATTAGTTCTTTTTTCGTAACAGATTTAATGTTTAGTATAGAGCTTAGAAAAATTCGCAGTGTGAGATAGGCAAAAAGTAAGGCATGTAGCAACATCAGCACGGCAAAGGTCACTCTTTTAAAGGCAAGGAAGGGCAAAAATATTTTAAGTCAAGTGATAGCGATTGCTGTATGATTCGTACAATGTTTGAATCAAGCACGGGCAACGCCGGGTCGTGCTGCTAGTTTTTTTATAAACCTACAATTAATTTCGAATTTTTATAAACCGATAATTAATGCTAGAATTTCTTATAAATTATAATTACTACTGAATATTATTTTAAAAACCTATAATACTGGATATTTATTTAAATTTTTGTATTTGATACCAGAATTCACTGTGGGTATTAAAAACTTTGTCTGTGTAATTGGCTGTCGGATGAGATGGAATTAGAGAAATTTAAAACCTCGTGTCAGATTCAGATGAATCCAGCTCGATAGATAAACGGCATAAAATGTCAAATAAACACAAGAGATTCTATTTTTTAGGATCTGTTCAGCTCTTCCTTGAAGCTGTTCAACGACAAGAGATTAATTAAAAACGATGAATAACGCGTCGGCTTATATCAAACACTTGAAGCGTTCCAAGCGAAGTGATCCTTGAATTCAAAGACTGGTAACACAAAATCTCGCGAGACTTTAGGGAAAGATAAATGTGATTTAGAAAATCTCGTTCCTCCGGCAGAAATCACAGAGTCGATGATTTCGTACACATTAGTGAATTATTGAACTGAGAGCGAGACAGAACACAACTGAAAATCAATATAAAAATGGCGACAAAATAAAATAAAACTCCAGCCAGTAAAATCACAACAGAAAGCAAAAAGAGAACAATGAAACGAACTTAGAGGAAAAATTTATCGATGTTTTAAGATGGCGGTATGGAAAAAAGATGGTATATATATATATATATATATATATATATATATATATATATATATATATACAGTGTAACCCGGATAAAAGAGACCCGGATATAAGAGAGATTTTCTCTGGTCCCAAATTAGAGCCATACTTACCTAAACAAAATAGACCAAACCCGGATATAAGAGGAACCCGGATATAAGAGACTTCCTATCCGTTCCCGACAACTCTCTTATATCCGGGTTACACTGTATATATATATATATATATATATATATATATATATATATATATATATATATATATATATATATATTAGGTTGGTGCAAAAATAATGACGTTTTCTTACATAGTAACATATGTGAGAAAACGTCATTATTTTTGCACCAACCTAATATATATATATATATATATATATATATATATATATATATATATATATATATATATATGTATATATATATAACTTTCCTCCCTCCTCTTTAGCTTTTTTGTTTTGAGGATTTCTAAAAGAGCGTCTGTATTTCCTTTATTTACTGATTTTTAATTGAATTTATTCTCTCCCTTCAGAGCTATTTACTTATTAAATATTTTTTCTTATTCTTTCACTTTTAAAAGTTTGTATGTAACTAATTTTTTTTATTCGTTTTTTTTTTTCTTCGTTCTGTCTAAAGATTTCTTAATATTCTATCCTTTATTTCTTTCCTTGGCATTTTCTTTTATCAATCTTACTTTCTTTAAATCTATAACTAAGTCTTCTGATAGGAAATTTGGTTCTCTGCCTAGTACACTTTTGTAAGTCTACCATTCGTCCATGCTTTGAATATTGCTGTCACATCTGGTCTGGTGCTTCTGCTATCTAGAAAATTCTTGCAATGTCATTGTTCCTGACTAGATATATCGGCTTCAGTTGTTTTTTCTATTATTCTAACGTAGTTTCCCTGTGTCTTTTCTATAAATACTTTTATTGATGTTATTCTAATGAACGTAGTACTAGATTGGTAATTAGGTTTCATCATTTTACTGTTGAAATTTCTAGATGTAACCATAAGTTTCATGATAATATTTCTTCATTTCCATTTCTCGCTTCTCTTCTGTGTCCTTTTCTGTTAATCACCCCCTCTCTTTTCTCAATAACGTAACCCTCTTTTTATCGCCTTGCAGGGGTGAAATGATTTTAAAAAACGTGTGAGGGTGATCATTTATCTTTTTAGGTTACGTTTCTCTTTCTTCATTTTTAAAATTTGCTCTCTTCCTTACTTATTTTCTCCATTTACTTTTTCTTCTCTCTCTCTTTCGTCTTTTTGTTTCTTTTTACTTCCCTCTCTTCTCTCTTTTGTCCCTTTCAACTCGTCTCTCTTCCTCTTCCATGTCCCTTTCACTTTGTCTCTCTCTCTCTCTCTCTTTCGTTCATTTAACCGTTGTCCCTCTATCTCACTTTCTCCCCTTTTACTTTGTCCCTCCTTTTCACTTTTCCTCCTTTTCACTTTGTCCCTTTCTCCCACTTTCCTCCCTTTCACTTTGTCTCTTACTCTCTTTTTTTGTCCCATTCACCTTTTCTTTCACTTTTTCGTCCCTTTCACCCTTACCTCTCTTTTATCTTTTCCTTCTTCCTTTTTACAATCATTTCTTTCTCTGTTTCTTTCTCCTTCAGTGCTTCATTCTTTCTATCCATATCCTCTTGCTATTTTATTTCTTGTTTGGACTTTGGTTAGAGTTCGGATCGAACTCTGTTCCTCCAGATTAATCAATCCAAATAAAGCATGCATCCTAAAGCAGAACATTTTCCATCTATATATAGAAGTATTATCCATCAATGCTGCACTTGTGGTCGCGAAGACGATATAAAGGCTGTGTATTGGTTTTCTATTAATTCCTCACATCAAGCACAGATGGCGCTAACAGCTGTTGCCTATTTATTAATGTTTAATCAGTTCAAATATGTCTTTATTTCATATTTTGTAAAGTGATTTTCATGTTCTCGTAGCATAAGTGGATGTTTAAAAGTTCTCGGCTGGACCAAAAATGGAAACGAAAATAAACTCAGATATTTGATCATTTTGTCACATAGGGTCGGGAACGTTTCAGCGTCCCAAATTATAATGTGGAACTCGCAATGGGTTGATAAGACGTAGAAAACGAATCTATCACGCAAACAACCAATTATAATGTGTATAATCCATCGGCAACATATCTCTTTCTGTATGTTTTCGATTGATAATCTATTTCCAATAGAAAATCCACAAGTAATGGATGGAAAAATTATTTTCTAAATAATTCCTGTCATCATAAATAAATGTCTTCAAATGTATTATTATTATTATTATTATTATTATTATTATTATTATTATTATGAGAGTGAATAAAAGAGCTTTTCAAATTTGTTTTCTTGGAAATAAAAGGGAAAATCCAGGAGACGATGCTTTCACTATACTCTATAGGCTTAAAGGAGCAGAGAATATTTTACGTTGACGAATAAAATATGCCACTACGATTTGAACCCATAATTAATGTACGATTATTAGTACAATTTGGTATTCCACACGGAGGGCCATATTTTCTAGTTTTCTGTCAGCTTCAGGAATTCTTCTCTTTCTGATTGTTGTGTGCTTTTTGTTTCCAGTTTCCAAGTTGCTCGTTTCTCCCATTCTTCGCCCATGGCATTCTCATCATCCTTCTGTATAACCATATCTCTGATGCTTGTCTCTTTCTGATTGTAAGTATAAGTGTCCTTTTTGTTTCCATTTTCCTTAAAACTTGTTCGTTTCTCACATGCTCTGTCCCTAGCAGTCTCATCATTCTTCTGTATAATCACATCTCTTTTGCCTCAAGTGTTGTTATACATAGAAGAATAAAATCAGTTTTTTAGCAGCCTGTCTTTCAGATGGACGACTCTAAAATAAAATAAAAAACCGCGGAGAAACCACTTAACTGTCCAAAGTCCTGACAGATATTAAACGTAAAAGGAATCTTTGGAGAGCCATGATCACCCGCATTCTGAAAGGACATGGAATTTTGAAAAAATCCAATTTCGTCAAAAAATGTGTTCTTCTTTGATCCCGAGATTTACTTGAAGAGATAGTGAGTCAAGTTGTGACACAAGGTCGGCTTTTAACGTGAGGACCCGAGTGGAAACACTCGGGACGCTGGTCTAAGTTGGTCTTAGCTGATCAAAGCTTGTTTAAGATGGTCAAAGAGTGTTTAAGGTGGTTTTAGCTACGTAACGGTGGTGGGAAAGCAAGGGAGGAGAGAAGGCTCCCAGCACGGAACAGATACTTATATATATATATATATATATATATACACACACACACACACACACACACATATATATGTATATATATATATATATATATAAAATAAAATATAGTTTTAAGGTGTGGTATATTTATAGGTTAAAGTGCTCAATTTCCAGAGATAGAGCGTATGTAAATATAATAGTGGACATTGAAGTCAACACCCACCGGTGACAGTGCTTGAACACCATCGTCAGGCCATAGACATTCACACACACACACACACATATATATATATATTATTTTAATTAAAACAATTATGGTACAAGGCCAACAGGGAAATAGGGAAAGGCTGGTAGAAATTTTCTATTCTAGACCTAGCTAATCTGAATCACGACCTATTCATTCATTACAATTTGCACATTCACCACAAAAACTCATTCCTCACCAATCAATGCTACATATAGAAAAATACCACATATTCACAGAGGACCTAAAAAACCCATGACACAAAATTTCAATATGTACGAATAGTTCAAGTGTCTCTAATCCATTTTTTTTTAATATATAAAAATCTATTCTCATGAAATGAAAGTGTTGGAGATGAACCTAGAAAACGAAACTAAAGTATTAAAAAAGCGTTCAAACGTAACAGGTGTTAGTAGGACCCGACCAACCCACAAAAATAATAAGAGTGGCCGCTTTATTCTGCCTTTAGACAGAATCAAGAAGCACAATCACTAAGAGAGGGGGAATGATAAAAAAGGCCAAGTGGAAAAAACAAAGATTGACCCCGACGAGATAAAAAAAAAAAAAAAAAAAAAAAGGGGGACAAAAACAAAATGGGAATATTGGGAATCTCAACATAGATTATAACAAAAGAGAGAGCCGGAAACAGGCCAGAAACAATATTTATTCACATTAACAGTATCTAAATTGGCCTCGCTGGAGGGGGTCACAGGGAAGCGAGCCGTTGCGCTAAAGGGAATTTAAAGAAGAGAACCAAGGCTTTTATCCACCTTACGATGAGATCTGTCGATAACAAACACTTTCAGTTCTGATCTTCATCTTGAGCTGATGACGAAAGAATCCGACCAGAACCTGATGAGAATACCGTTCGTATCGCAACATTCACTTCATCCGCGACGTCCACACCATACTCCTTGCCACGGCAAGCAACGTGCGAAACACCACCTGTTTCGCCTCCAAAGAATAGGGACGACACATTATCGCACACCTACGCGAGATCAATGAGCACGAGCTGCTTGGGATCGATACGAGTCATCAACACGCCCATATTGTCCCAGAACGGGTGCATGTGTGGACAATGGTAGAAGGCGTGCAAAGTCGTTTCGTCTAAACCAAGGTCACACCGGTGACAGTCTAGCAAATTCACCCAGCCGCCTCTAAAGGCTACGTCATTGAGAGACAGCACGTTCCGAATCAATGGTCAGGTAAGCGAAAACTCTGGGTTGCTGAGGTAATCCACCACTGGCGCTCAAGACCAGAAAAAGCGCAACCGACCACCGAGCCGACCACGGAGAGGATCCTTCGCGACCCTCTCCACTAATTCCAGATACAATAGTTTCCTCGGCAGTGAAAGTTCAGTGGATCGTGGAATGGCCCGCAAGGCCGCTCGACACTCTCCGATTAAACACGGATGATTCCGAGGTTTACGACGGAGCTCAGCCCTAGAAACGGGAGGAGAAATGGTAAGGCGTCCATAACACTCCCCTCTGTCAACGCTCGGCATAGGAAAGCCAACAACGAGGCGTGTCGATCACTCAACAAGTATGGCAATCCCATCCCCCACCCCTGACACGAACGCTGGAAACTTCTTTTTAGAATTGATGCTTACAACCATCCGACAAAAGGGCGAGGAGCAAGCTCTTGATCGCTTTCCTACGATCTCTACAAAGAAGGATTACAGCCAACTGGTAAATGAGAGAAAAAACGTACGTGGCACGCGCCTCATCCCTACCGTTCAAGGACAACCGCCTTCGGAGCTAAATTCGGACTGCCACTCCGACCTCTGGATATATATATAATTTATAAGTTAATTTCTTAGATATAATTTTAAACATTTTGAACAACACATTTAAACCTTATCCCAAAGACAATGAAACTCCAATCTATATTAACGTTAACGCCAACCACCCCAATCAAATAATTAGACAAATTCCTACCACTGTAAATACTAGAATCAATAAATTATTTTCTAATAATATAATTTTCGATGAAAATATCAAATTTTATAATGATGCCCTCAAAAAAGTTGCTTTAAGCAAAAATTGTTTTACCTGGAATCTTTAAAAGATAGTAAAATAAATAAAACTCGACATAGAAAAAGAAAATTCATATGGTTTAACCCTCCTTTCTGCAAACACAATTCACCATGATTTTTTCTCATTCATTCATATCTGCCCAATGCATATCCAAATGTAAACAAATGACGTCATACATACTGTCGGAGGACTCATATTTTCTATGAAAATTTCTCGGACATTCAGGCCGGTAAATGTTGTTAATACTGTTTATTATAAACAGAGCATTTACTTAAATACTTGTATCTATAAAAAAGAACGTTAAACATAAAAAAATGTCTTTAATAAATAAATTGTCGGACTTTGTCCATTTCGTAATATATGACGTCATTTGTTTACATTCGATACACCAATGAGCAGTTATGAATGTACGAGATTCATGGAAGATTGAAGTTTATAAGCAGTAAATTCGACCCTGTCTACCGACCGATCCTTGGTGGCCGATCAGTTAGACACGTCAGCGTAAATGATGGTCCCGTATAGGATGCAGGTTCGAATCCTGTCAAAGGACGAATATTTTCTATGAAAATTTCTCGGACACTCAGGCGGGTAAACGTTATTTAATACTGTTTATTATAAACAGAGCATATTTGTATCTTAAAAAGAATGTATAAACATAAAAATGTCTTAAGTATATAATCATACATATATATATACGCTTTTGTATATGTTGTGTGGGTATTTTTATTTATTTTTATTTTTTTATATATTTTTTATTTATTTTTATTCTGGTGACACCGATGTGATTATTATCTCCTGATAACAAGAAACCCACAAGGCTATATATGTGCAGGATCTAACCCAAAGCCTGTGAAGAACATCTCTTCCTACCCTATCAAGCGTAGCAGACCCCAACAAGGCTAGTGGTGTGGATGAGATACCAGCCATTGTCTTGAAGAACTGCGCACCTGAACTGGCGCACGGCTCTCTCTAAACTATATAGCTACTGCCTCAAGGAATCTTGTTTTCCTGACTGCTGGAAGCCTCTTCGATTGTTCTTGTCTTCAAGAACTCTGGCGACCCCTCTGACCCTTCTAATTACCGTCCTATCAGTCTACAATCTCTCTTCGGCAAAGTCTTCGAAGCTCTAATCTATACCGAAGTGGTTAACCACCTTACATCCCATGATCTGCTCTCAGACAAGCAATATGGCTTCCGCTTTGCCCGATCTACAGCTGATGTGCTTACGGCCATCACTGAAACTGTCTACCGAGCTCTTCAAAATAATGGGGAAGCTCATGCCGTGGCCCTAGACATCTCCAAAGCGTTTTATAGGATTTGGCATGCGGGCCTTCTTCGCAAGCTCCAGTGTTATGGAATTACGGCTAGATTGTTTGACCTAATACAATTATTACTGTCAAACCGAGAATTGAAAGTCGTTCTCAACGAATTATGATCCAGTTCCTATCCCACGAACGCAGGTGTTCCTCAAGGCTCCATCCTAGGCCCCACTCTATTCCTTATCTACATAAATGACATTCCTGACGCCATAAATTCCCAAGTTGGCATCTACGCGGATGACACCACAATTTCCTCCTGCCTCAAAAACAAATCTAGTGTCGCTGACAAAACTAACCTGTCCGTTCATCTCGAAAAGGACCTCCAATCGGTTTTGAACTGGAGCAGGAATTGGCTGGTCAACTTTAATGCTTCAAAAACAAAACTGCTTTCTATTAATCACCACAGAGATCCTTCCCTGCCCTCCATTAGAATGTCTGACGCTCAACTTCTCGAGAGCACCTCCCTGCGGCTGTTCGGTCTCACGTTGACTGCTGACATGAGATGGAACAAATACATTAAGTCAATTGCTTCGTTCACCGCGAGGAAAGTTGGCTCCCTGTGCCCCACCAGGAAATTTTTCTCCCCAGAATCGATCCTTCAAATCTACAAATCAACCATTCGCCCTTGCATGGAGTATTGCTGCCATATATGGTCTGTTTGCCTCGGGGTCCTTGATAAGCTCCAGAGGCGGATATGCAATATAATTGGCCCTGTTCTGGCATCTCTTCTACAGTCGCTCTCTCTGCCTTTTTTACAAATACTTTCATGGCAATTGCTCCGAGGAGCTGCATTCGCTGGTTCCCAGACTTCATGAATTCAAGCGCCCTACGAGGCTGGCATCCCGCTCTCACCCTTTCAGTGTCGAAACTACTAAATGTAGCCGTCTCTTCTACTCCAATAGCTTCATGTCTCGCACCTCTCGCCTGTGGAACTCCCTTCCCTATTCCAATTTCCCTGAGAGCTATAATCTCCAACTATTCAAATGTAATGTCAATCGACATCTCCAGTTGCCTTGATGTATCCACTATCATTCTCCCCATCCTTTCCTCTATCACTCCTATCTGATCTTGCTCCAAATCTTCTGTAACCCCTTGCATGCTAGTGGCTTCCCGCCTTGCTTGGGGTGAAACGCTTAAAAAAAATAGACACTATAAATTTATAGCAAAAACAATTTACGCAGCTACAAATTTTGTGATTAGATCCCATGAAAAAGCAAAATCACAAATTTCAATCACTACAACATATCTAGAGAACACATGATGTTCTCAAACTCGGCAAATAGATTTTTTGCAACACATGGAACCCGAAAAGAATCGCTTATCTCCTTTCAATTATTGCTACTGTTACTGGTCTGTCAGTAGGTAAACAACACGCACCTCATCCCTGCTGTCTCTTTGCTTGACCCTGCAGTATACGTTGACATCTTGAGTCAATATACAGAATTCTCAGTTATTTGATTCTAGCAAACAACTATCAGTACTATTACGCTCGACTTGATTTTAACAGCCAGACATGTCAAAAAAACTTCGTTTTCGACAAAACGAAAATACAGCGCTTCTAAACTTATTGCGGGCGATTGATGCGTTTTACAACTTGTCGCGGGCGTTAGAAACGTCCGTGTTTGAAATTGGGGATAATATGTGTCTCCTGAAATATCCACAACAAAAAATGGCGGACTCGGTATGTGATTGCACGTGAAGAAAGGCAAAGAAACAACAAGAACTTATATATATGTACAAACAAATGATGATGAATTAACAACAAAAGGGTTACAAGTGAGAAAGACAATGATGGGTGTAACACAAGAATGTGAAAAACCGTCTGGGTTCCAAGTGAGTGAATGTACGTACGTACATGGCCTGGTGGCTAAAAGCGTTTGGTCGAATCCAGTGACTTGACCCAAAGATGTGAGTCCAATACCTGGCTACGGCAGTGGTGAACAAAGATTTGGGGAGGTGAGTTAAAGGAAGATAACTGTGACCTCCGGAAGAGGCATATCACGTGGAACTAGAACAATCTACCCCGGTGGACAAAATAAAGGCTTCTGTTCGAAATTCCAATCACCCGAAGAAGGCCGAAGAGCTTACAACGGTCAAAAAACGTCGTGAAGATGAGATTAAAAATGAGGACAACAGTCTGGACAATGTAAATAATGTAAATAATTACAATATCTCATCTCAGAAACATAGATTATTTATATTACATTCTTTAAAACAAGCATTATATATGAAATCATTAGGACATTGGCGGTGTTCAAAAGTATTTTCAAAATAATCCCGTTCATAATATTGAGGAATTTTAATGGTAATAGTAGCCGCTTCCTTACAAGGAAACATCTAGTATTCATCGACCGAGTAGTCAGTTGTGCATTCATTTGAAATTTATAAAATATTTCTCTTAAAACAATTTTTCAAGAAAATACGTTTGTAATGTCCAATATCTGTTATCACTTTTTCCTGTATTGATGGTGGTTTCCTTCCTAACCTTTTGTTTCAAGTAGTATGGAATGTCAACATCTTGATTATGTTATTATTTTCTCTTCTCAAGCCCAGTAGCTGTTATCACTCTTTCCAGTATTGATCGGAGTTTCTTTACTAACCTTTTTCGTAGTGTGAAATGTTAACTTCTTAACTATCTCATTGTTTTCTATTTGAATTACATGTGCTATCCATTTTGGTTGTTGTTAGTCCTCGAGTGATGTAGTCTCTGCTATCTGGTACGTACAGCTCTCTGTTTATGATTCTGTAGCGCCAGTCCACAATACTCAAAGAAGGCTTTGCCAAGACCCTCAGTCTTCACTTGCTCAAAGTCTTTTTAAACATTGATCTTAGGAAGTGACTGTAGACATCTAAGAGTTTACAATATTATCCAACGTCTTTGGTGTCATGCATGACATCCATTTTGATGACCTTTCAAGTGGTTTACACACCTACCTCTCGACAAGAGCTCGCGCAAACACCTGTGTTTGTGTGTGTGTATGTGTGTTGCATATTTGTAGGCCTTTCTATCTTTTTTTTAAATCCGAGCTCTGTAAATCAAGGTAAAAATGAACACTGAAAATATTTTTATTGTTAGTTTGGTTTGGTTTATGGCATATCAACCTCAATGGGTCATTTTATGCGGACAACTTTTTTTCTAGTAATATTTTTGTTTTGTCAAAAATCTAATTCTGTTAATATTTTTTTTTCTCGAAAATAGCTGGTAATATTATTTTTCAAAAACCTATTGCTAGTAATAGTTTTCTTCAAAAACATATTGCTGGTAACACTTTTTTTATTCTTCAAAAATTTATTTCAGGTAATAATTTTTTTTACAAAGTATTTCTGGTATTAAAACCTATTTTTACACTTTTATAATGCCTTTTACCTCAGTTTCTGGGTTTACTATTTGTCCATGGCTGAGACTCTAACAGGCGCTACCACCCCGGGTCAGGGTGGACCTGGGAACACCAGCAATTAAGAGAAGGTTCTACGCTCCTCAAAGCCTCCTGATCAGAGACCTTGCTGTTGGACGTAGTTTATCGTCTTACCCTATTCGCATTTTTATTGTTAAATTGACTTATTCATTTACTTTTTACGGTTTATCAACCTTTTGCAAGTTATTTGAAGCTGGGATTTTTTTTTTTTTAGTTAATAATGATTTACTGATACAAGTCTTACTAATTAGCCCATACCGAAGAGGAGAAGACGTAGATTCATAAATTTGACAAGGAAATTTGCACGTAAGTGAATATAATTAACCCAACTGGAATTGGAACTCGGCTCTCCGATTTCCAATTTCGAGCCATTATGCATTACACTACTCACACACCCAAGCCTACAGCGCATGGTATTCCGAAGCGGTCACCCACCTAGGTACTGACCAAGCTCGATGTTGCTTAACTTCGGTGATCAACGTGATATGGTCGGAAGCTCTTTATCTTTTAGAGAAATCCATCTTTAAAAACGTGTAGGGAAAACGTTATGGAAAGGTTAATTTTGCTCTGCTAAAAATAAGTTCATTGGAATCTGATAAGTTTATTCAAATCAAATACAACATATCGCAAAAAAATAAACACATCCCATTCTTTATCATTTGCCCTGTCCCTTCTGAACGTTGACGACCACAGCTCTCCACAATTTCCCGTACTTTGTTGCTCTTAAGTTTCTTTTCGCTATGACTTATAAACCTTGCTCCGCCATCGATTTACTCAAGCTCTCTAAGTAGGTTACGCATTGTTTTCCTCTGTCCCCCTTGCTTTCAATTTGTCCTGTGAGTATCATATTTTCCAAGCCGTCATTCCTCATTATGTCCCCAAAAAATATCAACTGACTCGTTCTAATTTTAAGTGTCCTTTTTGTTTCCATTGTCTCTAAAACTTCGCAGTTGCTCACATGTTCGGTCGATGGTATTCTCAGCATCCTTCTGTAGAACTACATTTCTGTTTCTTCAAGTCTGTTCTTCATGTATGAGATGTTCCAGCATTCACTTAGGACTGATATTACGTTACAGTTCAGTACTCTTTTCTTTGTATTCAACGAAATTTTTCTGTCTCTTAATACTCTGCTTAGCTTTTGGAAGGCATCTTTCACTATCCCAATGCGCCTTCGGATTTCACTGTCACATTTTCCTTCCTGTGTTAAAGCACTCCCCAGATATTTAAATTGTTGTACTTGCTTGATACAAAAACTAGATCTCGCAAATTGCCAGGTTTGTATATATTACTGTAAATAAGACTATATGTACCACAGGCAATACCCAATATGCCATGAAACGCGCATGTACCTTGTGCGGCAGGAGAACGTGTTGAAACAGTGAATACATTTTTAAAATTCGTCCTGACCGCTTTGTTTTATCATTTATTTTATGCCGCCAGCAAGAACCAAAACAGCCGGCTTTAAAGGTTTGTTTTAAAAACATTTTTTAAAAATATTTTGTTGATTAACGTTCAGGTTGACATTTTTTCGATTTAATGTTTACGTTTAAACTTGTCACATCAATCATTACGCCATCTTTGAAAGGCGACTGACGCACAATTTGAAATATTTTAATACTCTATAAATAAAAGCCCATTTGAAGTCAGGTTTTCACCAGGTGAACATAATTTAACGAAAAAATTAATTCCATGCTTTCGCTTTCTAGCTTTTTACTTAATATACGATACACATTAAATTTATTTAACGGTAAAGAGTTTTCTAACAATCATACCAGTTTAATATTAAAATCAAACCTTCCTAAAATTAAGACATGCGCAACACAAACTTCTTACTTGACGTATAAAGTTAAATTGAGTAACTATCCTTATTTTCAGAAGAAAATGTAACTTTGATAACTATAAAGTGTTATTATTTACATTCATTGCACTCGGACTAATAACCCCACTTTCATTGTTATTACCACAGCGTTTCAGTCGTTGACGGCCTTCTTCAGGTATCTGTCGATCTGAATACTCTTTAGCGAATTTCGAACGAATCACTTTATTCCATCTAAGGTAGTAAATTGTTCTCGTTCTACAGCATATATATTTAGGGATATCTCGTATTGTTCTCTCTCTATCTTATTACCAGCAATAAAAATTTTGTCGGTATTAAAACATAACAAACCAAACCAAACAAAGCACTGTTTTGATATATATATATATATATATATATATATATGTACTCGGGTAGATAATTTCTAAATGAAGAGGTCTTTCAGTGCTTTATCGATAATACATACTGTAATGTGTTAATGTAAAACACGTATGCTTGCAAACACATAAACAAATCCCGCCTACATAACCACGCCCTCAAAACCATCTCCTCGCGCTTCTGGGTCGATATTTTAATAGATGAATATTAGCAACCCACTCCGGGGCTGCATTTCTTTTCTAGACACTGACACTCTTTTCTATTTAAAAAATGCGACGTTTTCTTCTATTGTTTGTCGATACAAAATCCTTTCGCTGTGATATTTTCATGTGCTGACGCAAAGTCGTCACAATGTCGCTGATAAGACGGCAAGGCAGAAACACAAAAGAACTTTAAAGTGGTTCGCAATAAGAAAATGGTAATCTTTTAATGAAAAATAATGCCAAAATGCCATTCCCTTGGAATAATGACAAAGTTTAAGTGACATACTTGAATCTGAAGATGCTAATGACTTAAACAATTGGAATTATAGATCGGGGAACACGTCAATCAATCTGGATAGGTAGTTAAGTAGGTAAGTAAATCCTAAATAATACACGTTTATATACGTCTGTGTGTGTCTTTTGCTTTTTTTTTATTGCTCTTTACCAGATACAAGGCCTAAGAGTCACTCAAGGTAGAGGTTTACTAAATGAGGATGTTATAAAGCCGTACAAGAAGATAGTAATAGGTAAATATTATTAGGTTTATATGAGCGCAGGCCCGAGTGGTTAGAATGTTCGCATTCTGACCATGAGACCCGGGTTCGAATCTCGCCATGGTCAATTTCTCAGGAAGGAGACTTTTTAATGTTATCACACCGGAGGGATTGATCCCAGCGTGAAGCACCTTTGGAAAGTGCCTGAAAACCATAACAAGCCTTGTGAATGAAACTGGGTGGACGGAACCCTTTGGTGGGGCGTCGATAGCAGTGTAAGCACGAAGTCATAAGTCATCGTGGCCGAGGGGTTGAGCGTGATGGCTTTGTTCAAATTATTGATCACTCTAGATAACACGTTCTTTTCTAGAAGCTGTAACTAAGGTCGACTCAGCATAGTTGAAGTATGAAACACAGGTGGACTCTGTGGGTGTTGAATAAACGCTAATGTGCCTGAGCAAATGTCTACAATTTTTTCGAATGTTATATAATTATTCTTATAACTTTATCAAAATAAGTTTATTGAACTTTATATTTCGGAATTATATAATTTACCTTTATATCCTTATTTTTCCTTGATAAAATGATCTTTGAAGCTTTAAAATAAAAACTTTTTCTTAACATCGTTCTGATCTTTATGCTTGCTATTATATATCTATATTATTTAATGAAACTTGCATTAATGAATATATATATATATATATATATATATATATATATATATATGTGTGTGTGTATGTATGTATATATATATTCATTAATGCAAGTTTCATTAAATAATATAGACAAGTTTTGTCGATTTATTTTAAGTAAGTTCTTTTCATATTGTCTGATAAGCTTAATCACATTATTGTTGAAAGACGAAAGGAAAACACTATATTGATACATGTTTAAATCCAATCTAAGCTTTCGGCTTACACAAGCCATTATCAAAGATAACAATTTCAAAAATCAAACAACAACGGACGAAACAACAATGATAGTCCGCCCTTGCTGCATGAAAATGTCAAGTAACGACAAACGAGACGCGGATTCTTCACCCTCCCCGTTAGAGATTTGCAGAAAACCAACATAGTTTACAAATTCAAGTGCCCTTTGGGAGATTGTATCTGCAATGGATTAAATAATATTTATGTTGCTCACACCACAAACTCACTTTCACGGCGCTTGACTCTACATTTAAATGATGACTCTAACATTTTTAGACATTTAAAACAATATGCCTGCCCGGAAAATCCTTATTGACAACACAACTATACTTAAACATGAAAACAATAAACAAAAATTAAAAATTCTTGAAGCTTTATACATAAAACAGTTGAAACCTAACCTCAACAAAATAAACTATGAAATCTCCACAAATATACTTAAATGCCTATAATTTATAACAGAAGCCATTGGTTTATGCCAACGACATCCCATACTTAATACTTCTCGTTTTTCACTCTCGCGTGGTCATGTGTGACGTCATGAGCTGTTACGCGATTTTCGCTTCCGCATCTCGTATATACGTGTTTGTCGTTACTTGGAAATTTTCATGCAGCAAGGGCGGACTATCATTGTTGTTTCGTCCGTGTGTTGTTTGATTTATTGAAATTGTCATCTTTGATAATGGCTTGTGTAAACCGAAAGCTTAGATTGGATTTAAACATGTATCAATATGTGGTTTTCCTTTCATCTTTCAACGATAATGTGATTAAGCTTATCAGACAATATGAAAGGAACTTACTTAAGATAGACAAAACTTATCTATATTATTTAATGAAACATGCATTAATGAAAAATTGCTGCCTATATATATATATATATATATATATATATATATATATATATGAGAGCGGGGAAGCATATCTTCATTCAAACATTTTCAATGAATAATATAGACGTATTATGTCTATTTTTATAATAATAATTCTTAGTTCTCTAATTAGCTTCTTGATGTTAAGGTAATGAATTCCAATTTAATATCAAAAAGCTAATTAGAGAAGCAGATAGTATTATTATAAAAATAGACATATTTGTTTGTTTGTTTGTTTGTTTGAGTTTTATGGCATATCAACTACTGTGGGTTATTTAATGCCAAATCCAGTTTATATGAATTTTAAATGCCTATTTTCTATGGAATAAAAAATATATAGCTGGCAACATTATTGTTTCAAAAAAAAAAACAAAAAAAAAACGCATAGCTGGCAACACTATTCCTTTACAAAAAAACGCATAGCTGGCAACACTACTTCTTTACAAAAAAAACGTATAGCTGGCAACATTACTTTTTTACAAAAAAACTTTGAGCTGGCAACATTGTTGTTTCAAAAACTTTGAGCTGGCAACATTGTTGTTTCAAAAACTTTGAGCTGGCAACATTATTGTTTCAAAAACTTTGAGCTGGCAACATTGTTATTTCAAAAACTTTGAGCTGGCAACATTGTTGTTTCAAAAACTTTGAGCTGGCAACATTATTGTTTCAAAAACTTTGAGCTGGCAACATTGTTATTTCAAAAACTTTGAGCTGGCAACATTGTTGTTTCAAAAACTTTGAGCTGGCAACATTATTGTTTCAAAAACTTTGAGCTGGCAACATTGTTATTTCAAAAACTTTGAGCTGGCAACATTATTGTTTCAAAAACTTTGAGCTGGCAACATTATTATTTCAAAAACTTTGAGCTGGCAACATTGTTATTTCAAAAACTTTGAGCTGGCAACATTGTTGTTTCAAAAACTTTGAGCTGGCAACATTATTGTTTCAAAAACTTTGAGCTGGCAACATTGTTATTTCAAAAACTTTGAGCTGGCAACATTGTTGTTTCAAAAACTTTGAGCTGGCAACATTATTGTTTCAAAAACTTTGAGCTGGCAACATTGTTATTTCAAAAACTTTGAGCTGGCAACATTGTTGTTTCAAAAACTTTGAGCTGGCAACATTATTGTTTCAAAAACTTTGAGCTGGCAACATTGTTATTTCAAAAACTTTGAGCTGGCAACATTGTTGTTTCAAAAACTTTGAGCTGGCAACATTATTTTTCTGAAAACATTATCTGAGATCTTGCTGTTGGATGCAGTTTATCGCCGTACCCAGGACGCGGATGTAGTTTACCGTCATACCCAGGACGTAAAAATAGACATAGTATGTCTATATTATTCAATGTAACGTGATTGAATAAATTGCTCATATATATATATATATATATATATATATATATATATATATATATATATATATATTCGGATCTAACCATGGTCGATTTATCAGGAAGGAGACTTCCTGATGTTATCAGTCTTTGGAAAGTGCCTGAAAACCATACCATGTGAGTGAAATTGGGTAGAACCCTTGGAAGCGTCGGTAGCTGTGACTGAGGGTGTGAGTGTGCTTGCATTGTTCAGATTGTTGATCACGCTAGGTAACACGTTCTCTCCCAGAAATTGTAACTAAGGTCTGCTTAGCATGGTTGCAGTATAAACCACAGTTGGCTCTGTGGGTGTTGAACAAACACAAATATGTCTTAGCGAGCGTCTGCTAGCCACCCTAATAGACGGGTATCTTAGAGTACAAGTGGCCCGCTATTATATATATATATATATATATATATGTGTGGGGGGGGGGTGTAGAAGTCATAACATAATTTACCTATTAGAATGCGCACTATGCCAGAATTTAGAAAATCTAAATATCCCTTTCACTACAGAATAATTATCGGAATCGGATTAAGTTGGCTACCAATGAAAGATTATTACCTGTAGAAGAACATTTCAGCCTAGAAAAACATGATTTTAAAAACCATGCCAAATTCACTTTAATCGAAAAAATAGAAATAGACAGAAAAAATGAGCACAGAAAACTTTTAGAAGAGCATAAAGACAAATGCATTTTGCGCCTCAAAACACTTCGTCCAGACGGGTTTTACCACAAATTTAACATAAATAGAATTAATATATGACAAGCCTTACCCACATTTCTCACCCACACAAGGCAGACATGCCTACAGAGGTGTTGAGATCTCACACATATACACACACTCATACGAATATATAGACTTACACACATCATACACGCTCCCAAAGAATTAAAAGATAACATATACTTAACACACACTCCCCCTCCCAGCAACCAATAAAGCTGTCAAAATGACCAAAAAGGGAATTCTGTGACTCATGAATCTTCCCAGCCGCTTTTTTTTTTTTTAAATAACTTGAAAAAGCCGTTTGACCAACGCAAGGAACGACCAAAATTAACGATAAAAAACAAATGAAAACTACAGATAAAGTTCACTTTCTTCATAAACAGTCATTCACTCCTGTTAAATTACTGCTACTAACAAGCAGAATTTTTTCCCCTAATTTTTTTTTTCTCCTGATGATGGTTATGCTGGCAGAAGCTAGTCGAGGAACCTAATTGAAATAATAAAACAAAAAATATATTAATATGCAACCCAGTGTGCCTGAAAATTTTAATTTATTAATATTTTTATTATTCAAAACATATATATATATATATATATATATATATATATATATATATATATATATATATATATATATATATATATATATATATATATATATATATATAAATAAAATTAAATTTTCACTTGCCCAATATCCGAGTTTGGTGGAGTTTACACTCAGTCTCCAGTATATTTGAAAAATACTTAAAAATCATCATATTAAATTATGACGTGAATTTATAAAATACGTAACTGTGTGAAATAAACTAATTTGAAAGTATTCTGTTATATTATTTATATAGTCGAAAGTTTTAAAATACGCCGTTTTACTGCGATTACTGTCCATATATTTTGGTTGGGGGTACGTGTAATTGTTTTTCTAAGTAAATTGTTAGTTTAATGAAAGATTCTAACTGTAGTTTCTAAAATAGATTTGAATTTCTAGGTATTTGTTAAATATTTTAGTTATCGTTTATTTTTAGTTTATCTTAATATTTAAGATAATGGTTGCCTTGATGTAAGAATAATTACAATTTATATTATTGAAGTCAGCTCGCTAAGCAAATAAATGGATTAAGACTGTGCATGTGTCGAGGTGATAAAAATATTTTCAGCGCTATCTAAAATCGCCCATAAAAAATTATTAAAACACGGGACAGGAAAAATGTGTTTGTCTATATTTCTGAGATGAGGTATTGCAAATATTTACGCTATTTACATTATTCGGACTATTGTCCTTACCTTTATTGCCACACTAGCGGAATTACCCGAGTTTTGCTGCGTGACCTCCATCTACTGGCTTTCTCCTTCTATATTTTGGATAGGAGCCATTCCCTTGTTTAAATTTAAATTTGATTTATAACAAAAAGAAAAAAAAATCAGTGGAATTGTGCAAAAACTGCTTGATCTGACTCCTTTGATATGTATTTGATGCAATACTTGATTGAATGAATTGATAAGCAGATTTCAACTTTGATATGACAGTTGAATTGTCGTAACATATATGTACTGTAAGGCACTACCCACTGATTGGTGATTTCTTGCTGAACTTGAGGTCCATATTGTCTCATTTTGATCTTGCCGATGTAACCTCAATCTTCTGGCTTTCTCCTTCTATATTTTGTGTCGGAATCATTCCCTTGTTTAAATTTAATTTAAATCAGAAGGAAACATTTTTTCAGTGTGGGGAGTGCCACCCGGGGATCCCCTTTGATCAAAATGAAATATACTTCTCCAAGTACCCTGGATAATGTACTTTCAGAATATATATAGTTATAGAGGTTTATCTCCCAAACCATAGAAGTTCGATAACAAACAGACAGACAGAGGCTACAACTTTATATATAGAGATTCACTACGTTTCAGCAGTTCTACGCTCTGGTCTTCTTCAGGTGATATACTTATGAATTTCGAATCGAAACCTTTATTTCGACCACCGGGGTAGATTGTTCTAGTTCCACATAAGCATGTACTGTCCTCTTTCATTAAATATAAAATCTTGATCTGTTTCTATACATTCTATGAATTGAGGTTATTTCAACAAGAACTGCCAAAATTATTTGTCTGCGAAATGATGTCAAATTTTGGGGGACACCCTGTATATATATATATATATGTGGACTTTGAGTTCAACACCCAGCAGCGACAGTCTGTTTCATATTTAAACATAATCGTCATGTTATGTCTCTGAATATTGCGTTTAAGCATGAAACAGGTCGGATGTTGACTTAAATGCCGACTTTTATATTTTCATACGCTCTATCCCTGATATTGAGCGCTTTAACCAATAAATATAGCATACCTTAAAAACATATTTTTAATCACACACACACACACATATATATATATATATATATATATATGTATATATATATATATATATATATATATACATACACACTCTTGCCTACTTGGATAATGTCTCTCTAATAAAAAAAAATCAAACAAGACGTACACTGGTTACACAACTACTACATTAGCGTGCATATTAACTTGACATGTTTACGACAATAAAAACACAATAGAAAATCCGATAGTGTATAACATACTCTGTAAACTTATTGCAAATAGTAGAAGCATTAAAAACAACACAAGATGAATAAACTTTTGTCCAATTTAGAAATTAACATTTAAATATATTTAATATAAAACAAAAAAAAAAAGAACATAACACAAAGTAACACGTGAAGACGCGATAAAAAACAACACGACGTGGGATGACGTGTAATTGTTTTTATTGATTGACTGATTAGTTTTTTACGGCTTATCAGCTCTTTGCAGGTTATTTAAAGCTAGAAAATATTTTAGGTTGTAATTTTTTTAGATAATAATGGTTTCGTCATACAAGTCCCACTAATTAACCCATAACTGGGGATAGAATAGGTGGATTATAAGGGGCAGGAAGATGTGGTGGGCCATGATCGCTTACGTTCTGAAGAGACAGACACATGAAAGAAGAAGACGAGGGAGCTGCTGAAAAGATCGATTCAACGCTTTCGAAAAAAAAAATCTTTAGTCAGATTTTGTGATATGGCTCGAATTTGAAACTTTTCAGCACCTCCTTGTTTATATAAGTCGCTTGGTTTGACGAGGTAAGTCGCCGTTTTCTTCGCTATACACATTCATGGTAAGGGTATTTGTGCGTAAGTGAATATAACGAACCCGATTAGAATTGGAACTCTGCTCTCCGATTAACAATTCCGAGGCGTTATCCAATCCATCACACCACCAGCACATCTAACCTTATAGCTCCCGGCACTCCCAAGCAGTTACCCATCTACGTACCGACCAGGCTCGGCGTTTCTTAACTTCGGTGATCGTACGTGAACATGTATTTCAAGGTGATGTGGTCGTAAGACGACGGGTAATTGGAAAAAAATATCAAAATTACGTAGCACAACATAAAAAGTATCTGATAATTGCTTATCAGATGCAAAGGACTTAAACATTGGATAATTCATATTTTAATTTTCTCCTGAAACCATAAAAATGAGATGTGATATAGAAAAAAAAATCCTTAGGAAATACTATTTGTTGGTATTTAACTAATTGCATATTATACATACGCGCCAGGAGGGGGGGGGGTTACATTTTACATTTTTACAAAGGTAAAAAGTGAGACTGAGTTCTGAAGGCGTATTGGGATGGCCAATGGCACATTCCAAATTAATCTCAATTAAGAGATAGAATAATATAGTTAGAAACAAAGAAAAGAGTACTGAGCTGTGACGTGATATCTATCTTCCTCTTTGGCAGCGAATGCTGGACAATCTCCTCCAGGGTGAAGAAGAGACTTGAAACAACAGAAATGTAGGTCTACAGAAGGATGCTGAGGATACCATGACCGAACATGTGAGCAACGACGAGGTTTTGGAGAAAATGTAAATAAAAAGGAAACTTATAATTAACATCAGGAAGAAGCAGTTGAAATTTTTGGGATACCAATGAGGAAGGAGGGCTTGGAAAATCTAATACTCACAGGACAGACTGAGGAAAAGAGGAACAGAGGAAAACAGGACATAAAATACTTAATAGGTTTGAGTAAATGAATGGCGGAAGAGTGTTTGGGAGAAATCACAAAAGACAAAATTTATTAAAAGTTATAAGGGGCAGGAAGATGTGGTGGGCCATGATCGCTTACGTTCTGAAGGGACAGGCACATGAAAGAAGAAGACGAGGGAGCTGCTGAAAAGATCGATTCAACGCTTCCGAAAAAAAAAATATTTGGTCAGATTTTGTGATATGGCTCGAATTTGAAACTTTTCAGCACCTCCTTGTTTATATAAGTAGATTAATAAAAATCATAGCGATGAGAAGATACTTTAATATCAAGAAAAAAAAAATAAACAAACGAAATGTGAAGCGTAATTTCCCGAACACCTATCTATTGACGAGAGACTCGATCGAATGATATTGGCTCGGTCACCGGACACCATTATGAGTTCAGTTCGTTGAGTCAGGAGGTGAAACCAGCAGATGTCAATAATACATTACTTGGCGCCTTTGAAACAGAAGCAGTGAATGATCTTTGCTCGGACTTGTCACCAGAAACTGAGCATTACGATTTATGACGTCATGAGCTGATCTTGGTTGTGTGTTAATTATAATGAATAATATCGTTATTTTCAACTTGTGCGCTGTCGCCACGTTCCTATCCTTTCTATCGTGCTTTGGAATGTTACTGCCATATATGGTCCAGTGCTCCTTGATAAAATACAAAGAGGAACCAGCAATATTATTGGTCCTGATATAATGGCGAAGCTTCTGTCATTTTTCCATCGCCGTAAGGATGCCACTCTGTGACTTTTCTATAAACACATTGTAAGCGTTCTGAAAGCAAAGGAAGTATTTGTCGCAGATTACTTCCACAACACAAAGAAAAATCACTGTAAGTCCAGACTCGAATATCGGGGACAGAAAGAAATGCAGAAAACTCGATTCGCCGGTACTATTTCAAATCACAATGCGTGTAACCAGTCAGAAAAATAACTCGCTCTCTAACAAACGCCGAAGCCAAAAATGCCCGAATTTTGCGCTCCCGAATCGAGAACACCAACTGCTTTTATCGGCAGAACCTATTTTTTTCATTCGTCGACAGCTGGGATAGGATGTTCCGTAATTTGCATATCAAAATACTTTTATAGCGACTCCTGCGACTGACTTGTTTTTTCTTTAATTCAATTATTCCATTTTCAGCATGTTATGCGGAATACGTGCCCTTCTGTTTGGTAAGTAATTTTCTTTTTCGCCACTTTTTCCATCGTAGAATACACGCGACACGCTGTCGCTTGGTTTGACGAGGTAAGTCGCCGTTTTCTTCGCTATACACATTCGTGGTAATTGTTCTGATGAACCTTCCGCTATGGTACCTAGACTTTATGAATTTGAGCGCAGTACTAGATTGGCGACTTCTCTGCTAACAGTCACTTTTCTCACATTTCTCGCTCGTAGAACGCCCTTCCGTGCCTTCCAGCCAACTTGCAAAAATTTAAATGCAATGTCAATCGCTATCTACTGTTCTCCTGATTACTCTTCTCTTCCCGCTCATTATTAATATTTCTGTTCCTAATTCTTCCACACCCTGTAACCCCTGGTGTCTTAGTGGCTTTATTGCCTTGCATAGGGTGATACCGATTAAAAAATCTCTTTCACTGTCTTCCTTTTCTATCCAATGGTTCTTTTCTTTCCTTCTTGCCGTTTTATCGCTCATGTATTCAAAGATTCATTAAAAATGACCAGGACTTGTGGAAGTTCTCCTGTGTATCTTTAAAGTTTAGCAACATCGCATAGCTATTCGACTAACATCGCAGACTAGTATAAGGAGTGCTCTAGATATTTAAGAACACACCTTTAGCAGTGTAGTTGGATTCCAGTTTTCGTATGAACAAAACTGGGACAAGCCCGGTATACGATCAACAAAGAAACGGAAAGCGAGATATCCCATGGGCAGGAAAGCTCCGAATACGGCTGTCTCGATCTATCGCCTTGATGAGAAAGACGAGAATTCTCTTGACTCTGATAAATAGGATTCTTTATTCATGGATTCAACTCGCACTGTCTCAAGATAGGCAAGTGACACCTGGGAGATTTTCGCTGATACTTCTGGCCTTTCTTCCAACAACATCACAGGTCAGATCTTCCCCTCGGTCAGCGAGAACGCCGTCTCCCTCCGACTCTAGATCTTGTCTTACTCTAACCGTGACTCTACCTGTAATCTAGACGATAATCTAACTATATAAGACCATGACCGGAATTATCTACATTTCCGGTCGAGTGTTAGTTGAACCCGAATTTTTTAATTTATTTATTTACTCATTCCTTTCTTCCTACTTGTGGACTGTTGGTGGTTGCTTTGAAACTCTCACATATCGCCATTTTTATTTTATTCTTTTTTAATTTTGAGCTTGCGCATTCGTTGTTTTTTTTTTTTTTTTTTTTTTTCTACTACACAGTAGGGTAGAGTAAGTTGGGTACCATCTGTGAGAAAAAAAGCAATTCACTCCGCCAAAAAATTGGAAGCGGCAGGCTGTACTGCTTCTCATTCGCGCCCGAAACTCCAATACGAACATTTCAGAGTGTTTGGATGTCTATCTGAGGACAGTGCAGTGGATTCAGAAAGAGTTGGATGACTCTAATGGTGATTACGTGGGTGTTTGGAGTGATCACTAGTAATGGTGACGCTATGCCTTCATTCATCTTCCCGCAGAGCCTCAGACTCAAAACAGAGGCCTACATCAAGTGCCTTGAGGAGGTATTGCTGTTCTAGGTCAAGAGGATGGCTGCAGGAAGACCCTATATCTGGCAACAGGACTTTGCATCATGCCACAAAAGAAAAACCCAGTCATGGCTGTCAGAGAATTTATGCGACCACATCACCCCTTACATCTAGCCACCTAACTCCCCAGACTGAAAGCACCTTAATTATTATGTGTGGGGTGCAGTTGAGCGAGAGACCGCCCCCCCCCCCACAAAAAAAATCACTGTAACACCAAAGATAAACTGAAGGCAAGGATTATGGCAGCATTCACCAACTTAAACAAGGAGACTGTCCATAAGATTTGCAGGAGATTCCGAAGTCGTTTGGAGGCCATAGTTGAAACCAATGGCAATGTTATTGAATAAGTATACTCTTTTAAATTTCAAGATATTTTTGTGCAATTTTGGTAAATATATCTGTTAAAATGAGATTTCAGTGTTATTTTCATTTTTCCTAAATTTAGACGACAATTTATCCATCGCACTCTATATATCTGTTAAAATGAGATGTCAGTGTTTTCAATTTTTTTTTTTTTTTTTTTGCTAAATTTAGACGACAATTTATCCATCGCACCTTGTATATGAGTTGAAATGAGGTCAGTGTTTTCAATTTTTTTCTAACTTTAGGCGACAATTTATCCATCGAACCTTGTATATCTTTTAAAATGAGGTCAGTGTTATTTTCATTTCTTATTTTTTCTGCTAAATTTAGACGACAATTTATCCATCGCACCGAGTCAAACGGAGACCAATTGTAACACAAAGGTTACGCACCATGTGCCAAATTTTAACAGTATCTTTCACTTTGAGACGCATTGAAACTATTACAATGGCAGCTTCCAATGTGTCAAAGGAAATAAAAGGCACCCTGTGCTGTTGGCACTAGTCACCAACCTCAACCGTTCGTAGCCTGCTTCTTGAAAGTGACCTATTCTGTCGGGGAGTATAACATGTGACAAAGAAACATTTTAAGCGAGCGGATGTCGTAATGACAGTAGAGTTCGTCAAATAGGCCGGAAAATTTCATCAACCACAACCTCATTGTCTAGCAGCTGAAAGAGCCTTCTATCAAACATGTGGAGGTCAAGTATAAATCATACGGGATGTGGAGAGTAGATTTCAGGTTGCGTTCACAAAGTGGCTTCATGTTTTGAAAGTCCACTGGGTATCCAGTTCACCCCCAAACTCAAGTCTAACTCACATACAATTTATTGCTAAAAAAGCTGGAAAAATTATTGGCTTATTCTAAGATTACAAGAATTGCCTAACCCCTTCACTGGTGCTTTATCTTAACAAAATTCAGTTTAGACCCAAAACGCTGTCTTGCTACCATATATGATCTGAAGCAGCACAATCTTTATTTCCAGCGTTGATAGAGCTCAAAATTGTTTACCCGTTTCGTGTGGGATGACTTATTCTCCACTCTACAACCTCTTTCCCCAGGGACGATAATTTATCGCTATTTCCATGACAAATGTTCAGATTATCTCCAATCTTTACTTTCACTAGTTCACACCTTTACAGCTAGGATACGCCATGCTATTTTCATGGAGTAGAATCACCATCATTTCCCCCGTATTCCAAATCTACGAAGACATTTTCACTCAACTCTTTTCCTCAATAACTGCCACTTCGTTGAAGAGACTTCCACTTTGATGCTTCCCTTGTCACTACACTCTTAATCAATTGAAGTCAATGTTATCTATCTTCATCATGATCAGCCATATATGGTTGCAAAGTTACCCCAAAATGTGCAGCTTTGTAATGTACCTCAGATCTTATCAATAAGACTTAATTATTCTTGTCATCCAGTCAACGGAGAGAGACATCAAAATCCGCAAAGGCAAGGTCTGGGGTGTCCTAGCTGGTCTGAGCACTATCTAGAAATCATTCTTCTCTGACAATCTTAAGAGGGACTTTTTAAGGTCACGGTAGATTCTGTCTTGCCCTACAGCTCAACAACATGATCACTGACGAAACACAAAGAAATATCACTTGACGGAATATATACATATTGCATTGGACATCAGCTGGAAGAAACACCCAACAAAAAACTTCCTGAATGGACACCTTCCTCTTATCTCAGTTTCGCTAAGAGAGGTGAAGGCTTCGGCTAGCTGGTCAATCCTGGAGAAGTAAGTCAGGACTTGTGAGTGACGCCCTCCTATAGAACCCATTGCGTGGCAAAAGATCAGTTGGAAGACCTCATCACACCTACATTGATCAACTTGTAGATGACTCTAGATGCCATCTGGAGGACCTGCGGACATCGATGTCTGACAGAGATGGTTGGAAGAAACGAGTCAGGAGAATCCGAGAAGTATTCTAGACATGATGATGATGATGATGATGATGATGATGATGATGTTGTTGTTGTTGTTGTTGTTGTTGTTGTTGTTGTTGTTGTTGTTGCTGTTGCTGCTGATGATGATGATGATAATGTTGATGATTCTTGTCATTGTGCTCTCACGATTGCAAGGAATACCTTAAACACAATTATTGGTTCTCTTTCCTTCCATTGAATTGGTTTGTTTTGTTTTACGGTATATCAACCTCAGTGGGTTATATAATACCGAAAATTTTTATTGCTGGTAATATTTTTTTTCAAAAATGTATTGCTGGTAATAATTTTGTTCTTTAAAAATTTATTGCTAGTAATATTTTTTTTTTGCAAAGTAATACTGGTATTAAGACCTATTTTTATACTTTCATAGTGTTTTGAACCCAATTTGGGGTTAACTATTTACCCATAGCTGGGAGCCTAATAGGTGCTACTACTCCGGGTTAAGGTGGATATGGGAACACCAGCAATTAAGAGGTGGTTCCACGCTTGGCAAAATCAGAGGCCTTGATGTCGGGCGTAGTTTATCGTCTCACCCAGGACGCGGATGTAATTTATCGTCATACCCAGGACGGCCTTCCATTAGAGGCTTCATTTTGGTTAGGTATTTGCATAGAGTGTGAACTCTATTAAATATTGTCATATTCTCAGAGTCCTCCTCGCCACACTTTTGATATACATAATAGTGACTGTAGACAGTTTTTACGTGACTTCTAAATTCTATGACTGCCTTATTGTACTTTTCTGATTTTCGTTGTAGTTACAAATCAAAATTGTGGATAAATTGTCCAAAATTCATGTTTTTTTTTGTCTTCGTTCGCGATCAAGAACAGAATATTGTCAATATGGTATACAAGATGTTGTTGTTGTTTTGCTATTTAGAAA
Organism: Acanthosepion lycidas; assembly: GCA_963932145.1. NCBI lineage: Eukaryota > Metazoa > Mollusca > Cephalopoda > Sepiida > Sepiidae > Acanthosepion > Acanthosepion lycidas. The sequence goes on along the minus strand of OZ010578.1, from coordinate 119,876,608 downwards.
CGCTACAATTCAAATTTAAATTCAATTATACGTGTTTAATAGAAATGATCTGCAGAACGCTTCCATGGCGTTTGAATGTAACGGAAACGAATATATTTTGTATGCATATTAAACATTTTACAACCTTTAAAAACATGACAACTTTTATTAGAGAGGGTTAGGGTAGGATTATATAGCACTCTGGATGGAAAGTCTTTGTAGAAGACTAAAGTGTTTAGTCACACTCAAAAATGAACACAAATTACTCTTTCACATTAATTTAAATTCAGTTTCAAATCGTTATCTTCTGTTTTCTTAATTCCTGTTCTTTTATTATACTGTCTCCTTAATAATGTTTACATTTCTATCATATTCTCTTACACTCTGTAACCCCCTTGCATCTGAGTGGTTTTATTACTTTGCTTGGTTTGGTTTATTGTTTAACGGTATATCAACCTCAATGGGTTATTTAATGCCGAAAAATCTTTAGGATAGATTCGTATGAATAGAGTATGTATTCTTTGGTTTAGACTGGTTTGGTTTATTTTATTTTACGGCATATCAACCTCAATGGGTTATTTAATGCTGACAAAAATTTTTATTGCTGGTAAAATTTGTTTTGTCAAAAATCTGTTTCTGGTAATATTTTTCCTTCAAAATTGTATTGCTGGTAATAATTTTTTTCAAAAAAGTATTGCTGGTAATAGTTAACTATTTGCCCATAGCTGGGACCCTAACAGGTGCTACCACCCCGAGTCAGGGTGGACCTGGGAACACCAGCAATTAAAAGGTGGTCCCATGCTCCTCAAAACCTCCTGATCGGAGGTCTTGCTGCTGGACGTAGTTTAACGTCTTACCTAGGACGCGGATGCAATTTAACGTTTTAACCAGGACGATTACTTTGCTTGGGGTGAAATGATTGAAAAAAATAAGTTGTTTAGTGAAGCCGGTTCATGTAGAATGCAGGAGAATGGTATCGTTTTTTTTTTCCGGTGGGATGGAGAGAAGACACGTTTGGTGGCAGAAACATTTGTATCGGTCGGTCCTCTGACAAGCACTGTCATCAAGATAAAGTTGAAAAAAATTGAGGCCATATGTGTTATTCTTCAATTACAATTTCAGCGAACCGCATTCATGTTGAACTCTAATATCTGAGACAAACAGACCAATGTCAAAAACAGTCCTGGGTAAGACGATAAACTGCATCCAACAGCAAGGCATCTGATCAGGAGGTTTTGGGGAGCGTTGAATAACCTCTTAATTGCTGGTGTTCCCAGGTCCACCTTGTCCGGGATGGTAGTACCTGTTAGGGTCCCAGATATGGGCAAATAGTTACCCCACAAAAGGGTTCAAAACACTATGAAAGTATAAAGATAGGTTTTTAATACCAGCAATACATTTTTGGAAAAAAATATTACCAGCAAAATATTTTTGAAAAAAAATATTACCAGCAAAATATTTTTGCAAAAAAAAACAAAACATTACCCAGCAATACATTTTTGGAAAAATATTACCAAAAATAAAAATATTTATCATCATCTTTATCGCCATATTTATTACAACGTTTCGGCTGTTGTACGCTCCGGCTTTCTTCAGGTGGTTGGAATGTCGAACTGAACACTTTATTTCGCTCACTGGGGTAGACTGTTCTAGTTACACGTGCCATGTTTAATGGATGTCAGTTATCTCCTGTTAATTCCCCTCTCCAAGTTCTCCACTGCCTTAACCGAGTATTGAACTCACACTCTTTGGGTCTTGTCACTGGATCTAACGCCTGTATCCACTGTGCCATGTGTCCTTGAGGCCGAAACGTTGTAATAAATATGACAAAGATGAGGACAATAGTCCGAATAATGTAAATAGTGTACATAATACCTCATCTCAGAAATATAGACAGATAATAAAAATCTTGTCGGCATTAAATAACTCATTGAGGTTGATATGCCGTAAAACAAACCAAGCCAAACCAATCTAAAAAATCTACGATACCCACGAAAATATACGTATCTAATACCTATTACTTTTCTATCATTTACCTATATTTATTTTGGTAGTTAGATACTATTGAACATCCGCCGTCAACTTGATTCCCCTTACAATATGGATTTTCTCTAACCCCATGGTGATTCGTGCAAAAAGGTTTCTCAAAAACATGACTCGGCAAAGGCATATGAAAAAGATTTTAATGTCATTTTCCTTGAGGACGTACCTTTTAAGCTTCAAAATTCGTTTTTGGAGAAAAATCCTACCCGCCTCATTTTTATCCCAGCCACTCCTTCTATTAGGAATTCAAATAAAATGCTTTGTCCTAGAATGTACCCAGTCTAACTTAAGAGAAGGGAGGAGGAAATTCTCTCAATAATATCGTTTTTGACTTATAGAATGTCTACTCATTTTAAAACAGAGAACCGATTCTCATGTATACACCAAACGCACACACACACGCGCACACACCCGCGCACACACACACACATATTACACTTTTTACTTCAGACATTATTTAATGGATACTCGTATTTATATAGACGACCCCATTTTTATTTTTACTTCAAACAGTGTGCATTACAGCTATCGGCCTACGTAGTCGGAAATCCTAATAAAGAAAATGCACTCTTCAGCAGGGATCGAACATGCGCCCCTTTTTGGAGGCGAAGCTATCGTGTTTTATCACTCGGTTATGACGAGTGTCAGTTCAACAGGGACTTATTTTCCCTTTTATAATGAAAGCGTATATACTCTCTAAGCTATTTCTCTCGAAAGCTCTGTGCTCAGGTATATATATATATATATATATATATATATATATATATATATATATATATATATATACTTTAAAAGTCAGGAGGTCAGCTGAATTTGATACCTTAGCTTCAACCATACGGTATCCTCAGGCAATTTTTATCAAATGACCACTGAACAGTTTTTTTTATTTTTTTTTATTTTTTTAAACTAAAAAAAAACACTACATTATTATATCAAAAAATAAATAAAAAAACTCACGACGCTGGGTGTAATAGAAAGGGAGGAGGAGGATGTGAAGAAGGAAGAAAAAGAAGAAAAGCAATGATATATATATCATTTATACAAAGCATTAATTAGCAATGTTATTATCATTGCTAATTAATGATATTATGATATAAAATATAGGCTGCACATTTTAATATATATATATATATATATATATATATATATATATATATATATTATAAATTAATTGATTTAAAATATGGTTTTTCCGCTACACAGTTCTAACCATGTTTCAAAAATGGAAGGTCCGAATTTAATTTTGTAATTAAATTAAAGACATTAGTTCCATTTCATCCTCAAGCGAATTTTGGAGTAACTTTTAAAATTACTGGGTTTTAAAGACACAACTAAAATCATAATTCACGTTTCCAATGTTACAGATAAATTCACTTCCACTAAACAGGGGTGGTTGCGTATTCTTTATGTCTGTATTTTGATGTATCCGTTATTAGCTACGTTTTGGTAGGGGGTAGGGATGTATTCTTCAATGAAATCTGACATCCGTTAAATGCATGTCGTCTGGATTTTTAAAAAAATTTATTAACGGCAAAAATTCTTACGGCATTTTTTCTATTTGTATATGTAAAGATTTTTTTGGGGGGGGTGTTCAGGTTAGAATACGTTTTATTTAACTACAATTTGAAAAATATTTTCATTTTTAATTTTTAATATATTATATTTCTTTTAAGAACAAGTAAATGTATTAGAATCCCTTACAGTATGTAGAGTTATTTTCACATCAACTATAAGTATGTATATTATTAGGTAATATTTTTTTTAAAGTAAAGTTTATGACAATGACGCAAAAAATAGCAGAAAAACCATATTTTAAATCAATTAATTTATAATATTAATGCTCTGTAAATTTACACTGAGCACTATTTTGTAAAAATAAAAATATCTATAAGAACACCGGATTATATATCTTACTGTTCTTTCTTTCTTTTTATATATATATATATATATATATATATATATATATATATATATATATATATATATATTCAAAGGATAAAGTAATCCGTAATAGTAAAATAAAAACAACAGGATTTCCCCAGCCATGTGACAACAAAAGGAGCTTATGCTGTAACCACATTTGACACACCAATTCGTTCACTAGCTCATTCGCTAAATCTACTTTTAAAATCTACTACAACTCTAACTGTTGAAGTCATAACATAATTTACCTATTAGAATGCACACTATGCCAGAAAGTACCGAATTAGTAATTATCGTAATAGCATCAAGTCGGCTCCCCACAAAAGATTATTATTTGTAGAACAACATTTCTTCCTAGAAAAACATGATTTTAAAAGCCATGTCAAATTCACTATAATTGAAAAAATAGAAACAGACAGAAAAGATAACATTAGAAAAATTCTAGAGGAACATGTAGACAAATGGATTTTGCGACTCAAAATACTTCGTCCATACGGGCTTAACCATAAATTTAACATCGGATTAATATATTAACATAGAATTAATATATAACCCCATAAATCAAGCCCTACCCCCATTTTTCACCTATAGAAGACAGGCATGATTGCGGAGGTGAGGTTTCACACATATATACACACCCATACTAATATATACACTTACACACATCATACACACTCCCGAAGAACTAAATGATAGCATACACTTAACGCAAACACATCCCCTTCCCAGGAACCAATAAAACTGTACAAATGACCAAGGGTATTCTGAGTCGCATGAATCTTCCCAGCCTCTGTCTTAAAAACAACTGGAAAAACTGAAAAATAGCCATGTGTGCTCCAAGTTAACAGAAGAGTAATTTATTAATTATTTTTATATATAAAAAAAGGAACTTTATTTAAAATCTATATATTTTTTATTTTATTTTATTTTTTGATGACGTTGGCTAATCGTTAACAGCTGGCCACTATATCTTTTGATCCAGGCTTACAAATCAAGCATAAAGAATTGTCCATTGATTAATTTGGCATTTTCATTCAAGAAGAATCTCGTTCAATAACTAGTAAAGCATTGAATATTTTATTGTGATTTTCCATATCATACCTCTAAGAATTAAGATTTTCTACACTTAAAGTTTGAAAATTCTTTATCCCAAATTCTTAGGACCGGAAGTGCTTCGGTTTTCAGATTTTTTTCGCAGTTTGGAATACAGGCTATTTAATTTGTATATTGCATCTATAAAATGGCGCAGTTTGGGAATGGAACCCAAATATGAACTCGATATCCCTTTACATTTCACAACACAGCTTGTACATTTATCCTGAAGGTAGTTTTTTATATATAATATTTACTCGAAAGGTAGTTTTATATAAATAATATACACCCTTGTGAAAATTAATTGAAGCAAAATGAATAATTCCGATATTATTTACTTTTTTTCCTATTTTTCCAATGAAACATAACCCAGTGCAGATGTTAGTACTTCGTATGTCCATTCCACGAAATCGTTCCTTGAAGATTGACAACAGATTCTCGATTGGATTTAAATCAGGAGAGTTTCCGAGCCAGTCGATAGTACTTTGATTTGCGCACTGGTAAGGCTTGACAGTATGTTCATGCAGCGTTACAATTTTCGTACACTTCCTTGGAGCAAAGTCCATCGCAGACAATGGCTGTAGAACAACTAATCAACAGTCGAGACAATAGTGTCTGGGCGTGATAAAGATCTGATGCAATCACGGATGACGCAATATTTTTCAACAAATAAATTTCATCATATAGCAGGAAAATAGATTCATATTACTGCATACCACTCCAAAGAGCGTGATAAAAATCACCCAGGACAGACGGGGTCACTTACAACAGCTGCATATCATCTAGGAACCTTCCCAGTGTATTTGAAATTTTCTATTTGCGACATGTCATGTCATGTCAGGACTAGAAAAACTTTTCGAATTTTGGAATTTTGGAAAAAGGATACTCAACCTGTATGAATATTAAATGCAAAAATACATCAAATATTAAATGCATTGATAAGGAAATGAGTATATTTTTATTGCACATTATACTTAATATTAAAAAAAATTACCAAAGCACAGATCTCACACAAGCATACTCAAATATATAAAGTAATGACTTAAAAATACTTATTTCAGGAGACGAGTTTATTTTTTTCCAATTTTATGACTAATTTTTCTTTATTAAAATTTAAAGTGCACCCTTACAGTAAAAAAAAAAGGTTAGGTTGGTTTGGTTTGGTTTACAGCATATCAACCTCAATAGGTTATTTAATGCCGACAAGATTTTTATTGCTGGTAATATCTATCTATCTATCTATCTATGCCAGTCTATTTATATCTATCTATCTATCTATCTATCTATCTATCTATCTATCTATCTATCTATGCCAGTCTATATCTATCTATCTATCTATCTTAGTGTATATTGGTTTGTTTTGTTTTGTTTTACGGCATATCAACCTCAATGGGTTATTGCTGATAATATATATTTTTTCAAAAATGTATTGCTGGTAATAATTTTTTATAAAGTATTTCTGCTATTAAAGCCTATTTTACACTTTCATAGTGTTTTGACTCCAGTTTTTGGGGTCAGCTATTTACGCATAGCTTGGACCCTAACACGTGCTACCACCCCGGCTCAGAGCGGACCTGGGAACACCAGCAATTACGAGGTGGTTCCACGCTCCTCAAACCCTCCTGATCAGAGGCCTTGCTGTTGGACGTATTAGGTTTGTGCAAAAATAATGACGTAATAATGTCGTTTTTTGACGTTAAAAAATACGTCAAAAAACGATATTATTACGTCATTATTTTTGCACCAACCTAATAGTTTATCGTCTTACCCAAGACGTGGATGTAGTTTATCGTCTTACCCAAGACGTGGATGTAGTTTATCGTCTTACCCAGGACGAAACAAAAAAAGGTTGAGAAACACTGCTGGCGATAGTAACTCATTTACCTCAGTTTACATACTCTAGCCACGAGGCGAATTCTTTTAGCGCTGAACAAAGTTGTTTCTATGGCATTTAGATGTTCATTCATATGCACGTTCTTACATCGTGTTGCCGGTAAGTTGATCTTGACTCTTTGTGGCAGCTTACTCTTCTTTCTTCATTCGAGATGTCAATTTCCGTGCGTTCGGCGCTCAATTCCGACCTTGAATCATTTTTCATGTGGTGTGGTGGGCTATGTCGTCATATTCTCCACGATTTTGAATTCAACGTTTTTCTTTTCCTAGACCAAGGGTAGTCGTCCTGGGTATGACGATAAACTACATCCGGCAGCAATGCCTCTGATCAGAAGCTTTTGAGGAGCATGGAACCACCTCTTAATTGCTGGTGTTCCCAGGTTCACCTTGACCCGGGGCGGTAGCACTTGTTTGTGTCCTAGCCATGGTTAAATAATTAACCCCCAAACTGGAGTCAAGATACTATGAAAGTAAGAACATAGATTTGTATAGTAAAAATACCAGCAATACATTTTTTTTAAATTATTACCAGCAATATGTTTTTGGAAAAGGAAAAATTACCAGCAATACATTTTTGAAAAAGAATATTATCAGCGATACATTGGACTCTCGATAAAAACGATCTTTACAAAAATACGTCAATGAAACCTGCTCTACAAACTGATTTCTTATAAAGAATAAATATTTTATTCATACGAACCAATTCTAAAAATGCCGGTATTAAATAACCCATTGAGGTGTTGATATATCGTAAAACAAAATAAACCAAACCAAATCAAGGCTAGTGAGTACAATTTTCTTGGGAAGATGATTTCCTGCCATTCTCAAGGGCTATACTGCAAGGGAACACAAACTTAGTCGACCAGAACTTGGCTCTCTCATTACATTTTTCGTGTTAGTCCACCACACATACGAATTCTCCATAATTTCTTTTTTTAGATTTTGAAGAATGGGGTAGTGAAGGCGACTTGAATGTCACAACTAAATCCTTGAGAAATCCTTGAGAACACCCTCAGTCGGAGACCCTGAGGAGATTTGGTTCTACAACCTGAAGGTATCTCTAATTGGGCCTCCACTGCAAAGTCATGTGCTGCTTTTACCAAAACTTGTCACCATATCGCGTACATTTGGCTGTGATGCATGCGCATGTTATATGCAGAATGGATACCATTATGGTACATTGGATTTCGTATATTTGTATCCCTGCGTCACTTTGTTGGTGTGCTGCTCCCTACGACAAATAATATTCATAACAATAACTAATGCATTGTAGGAGGCCATGGGGATACACAGGTGAGAAAGGTTTGTGTCTCTAATCTGTGGGTCAGAGCTGAGATATCATTATCCTCACCCGCCCAAAAGATCTAAGAGCCGGAGAGGATATCAAATAATAATAAGGTTATTCACGCAATTGCATTATTGACATTCTTTTTAATCATTTCAGTCCAAGCAAGGAATTAAAGCCACTAGGATGCAAAGGGTTACTGGGTGTTAGAGAATATGAGAAAAACTACTATTAAGGAGAGAGGACAATAAAAGAAAAAGAATTAAGAAGACAACTAATAAATATTGACTTTGCATTTTGTTGAGGATTCCGAGATGAAATTCGGTCTCCAATGAATGACAAATGCTGTAAATGTATTTACACAATAATACAATTGGTAATACGGTTAGTAAATCCAGAAACGCGGTTAGTAGGATTAATAATATATATACAGTCTGGTAAAATCAGTCTTCCTTAGAGTCTACGTGCTCGCAGTTGTGACTTCTACAAGCGATTACCTCACACTATTACTCTACTCCCAACTCAATCACAATGACTGTCTCTCTACTCTGACTGACTTTGGGTATTTAACAGCATCAGTCCAAGTACACACTGGTCGAGTCCACTTGTATGAAAAACGGGTGGACCCCATAACACATTTAAACTTTTGAAGATCAAATTTGACTGGGAAGCAAGAAGCAGGAAGAGAGTTCCACAAGCGAGAAGTGCGACAGAAGAAACTGTTAACATAGAACTTACGGTTACATCTAACCATTTCAACTGTAAAATGGCGTGAACTTGCCATTGATCTAGTACTGCGATTAAATTCATAAAGTCTGGGTACCATAGCGGAAAGTTTTTCAGAACAATTACCATGAAAATATTTATAGAAAAGGCACATAGAAGCTAGGTTACGGCGGTGGGAAAGAGACTGAAGCCGAGATGTCAGGTCAGAACCAATAACATCACAGATTCTTTTTTGGATGTTATGAAATATAAATCAGCCAGAACAATGAGGACGGCTTTGAAAGATTTAGACTTGTCATTCGATTTTCAACGAAGCCTAGCCGATATTAATCATGTAAAAGTTAATATCTATTGAGACCTTGAATCGGTAGCATGTGCTCAGCGGTATGCAACTTGGATGACACAAAATCTGAGAATGTGTCACTAACACTGGAAGTGCAATAATAACAGTAATAATATTATTAATAATAGAGAACATTGCTGTCAACACGTAGAGTAGGGCTGGAGACGACAAAAAAGAACAACGGTGTCTGTTTTGGGCTTTGAAGCAAAGCAATTTTTTCATTGACTTTGCGTTCTCAAGCGATAGTAATTTTAGCCTCATGTGGATAAAAGATAAGAGAATGCTATAGATTGGAATGAAAAGATATCTAAAATAGATGCACACAAATTATTCAAAATATATTGTATTTCTGTAATAAAATATATTTTAGTCATTTTGCAACCAGTGTCGGATTAATCTATAGGTTTAGCAGGCTTTTGAGCTTCAAAATCTTGGGGGCCACCGACCAAAATACATAATATTCACACATGCTGTCATAACATATTGTAGAATCTAAACGACCCTTCAGTAAATGTCCTTATATTCCATTTCAGACGCTGGCATTGATTTCTTTATACATTTTTTTTTAATTCTAACATTCATGCATTTTTTTCACTCAGTCAGTTATGTGCCATGCGTGATACAATGAAGAGGCAGATTTTTTTTCCGCATTTCCTGATTTTTTTTTTTCTTCGGTAGACCAGTTGCCATCCAAGGCTATAAAACCCAGTCTGTCCTGCTATTTACCAATAGCTAGGAGGAGAAGAAGAGATTCATTTCTCAAGGGTATTAGCACGTAAGTGAATGTAATGGAATCGACTGGAATTCGAACTCGGCTCGTCCGATTCCTTAATCCGAGCCGCTATCCATTACCCCACTTTGTCAATCGCATACTGTATTTATCAATAGCACCTTATGTCCTTCAAAGGAAGAATTGTCAACTATGGAGTTCTATACACCCATCATCATCATTCTCGACTTTAATTTAACACTATTCCATTTTCCTCTCCTCGTGAGAATGTGAGATTTCGAATAGCCTAGGGCCTATCTCCATCTAAATCCGGCCCTGTTTGCAACATATTGATTAATAAAAATTAATTCAGAATGAAAACATGAGGTCATTTCTTTTCATTTTCCCCCAAGCAAGGCAAAAAAAGCCACTAAGACACAAGGGATTAATGAGTTAATGAGAAAAAGAAAAACGTTATTAAAGAGAGAGAATAGCAGGAATTAAGAAGATAGAGTATAACTATTGGCATTCTATTTAAATGTTTGAAGATCAAGGGTTGACAGGAAAGCAAGTGTCCGAAAGAAAGTTCCTCAAGTATGGAGTGCGTGAGACGAAATTGTTAACATAGAACTTATGGTTACATCTAGCAATTTCAACTGTAAAATGATGAGACCTAGCCGCCAATCTAGTACTGCGCATAAGTTCGAAAAGTCAAAGTATCAGTACAGTTACCAGTTGATATTTATCAAAGAGGAACAGGTAAGCTACGGTATGACGGTGAGAAAATGAATGAAGCAGAAATATCAGGTCAGGACTAATAACATTCTGTTGTAGCTGACCATGTTCCTTAGTTTATGGCTACGATACACACATCATCTGATGACCGATTCCAGCAGTACAACGCACTGTCACAAAAATCTCTGAGCTGTGTTCGAATTTCTAAGCTGAAGATTAGCTTTTTATTTTTTATCGTTTCATTCCAAGCAAGGCAATAAAGCCACTAAGACACAAGGGTGAGTGAGAAAGAATAAGAGAATAGAACAATATTAAGGAGAGAGGACAATAAAAGAACAGGAATTAAAAAGACAGAAGATAACGATTGACATTGCATTTAAATTGATTGGGAATCAAGAAGCCAGAAAAGAGTTTCACATGCGAGAAGTGCAAGAGAAGTTAACATAGAAATCATGGAATCTAACCTTGAACTAATACCCTTTCGAAAGGCATGAACCCATCTATTTCCTCTCTAGCTATAGATTAAATAGGAGGGCAGAACTGACTCTCTAGATTTGTTTAGCAACCAATCTAGAAAAAGGAGAAATGTGAATTTCAGAAAAATCTGATACATTTCTGAGTCTACCATTCGTCCGTGCTTCGAATATTGCTGCCACAGCTGGTCTGTGGCTTTTGATATGTACCTAGAGATTCTTGATAAAATCCAGCATCTGCAACGTTATCGGTCCTGACCTGACACCTCGGCTTAGGTCACTTTTCAACCGCCGTAACGTAACTTTCCTGTTTTTTTTTTTTTTGTTTTTGTTTTTTTTCTATAAATATTTTTATCCCAATTGTTCTGATGGACTGCTGCTTTTTGCTAACTTGACTTCACAAATTTAATCGCAATACTAGATTGGGAGCTAGGTCTTATAATTTCACTACTGAAATTGCTAGTTGCAACCGCAAGTTCTATGCTAATAGTTTTTTCTCTCGCCTGCGGATCTCTTTTCCATCTTCCCGCTTTCCTGTCAACGACAATCTTAAAAAATTGAAATTCAATACTGTTTTTTTCTTTTCTCCCCCCTACTCTCCCCCCCCTAATCTTCAAAAATTGAAATTAAATATCAATAATGTTTTTTTCTTTTCTCCCCCACTACTCTGCTGAGAAAGAAAAGAAACTGTTAGCATAGAAATTATGGAATCTAACCTTGAACCTTGGGAAAGGCATGAATCCATCTATTCCCTATTTGGATAAAGTCTAGAAGGAGAAATGTAAATGTCAGAAAAATATTTCTGACACATTTATTAGTCTACTGTGCATCGAATATTGCTGCCACAAATGGCCTGTTGCTTCCGGTATATCTCTAGATGTTCTTGATCAAATCCAAAAAGGAATTTGTAATGTTATCATTCCTGACCTGGCATCTCAGCTTTCCCACCGATATGAACAAAGGAGGCTTTTTCATTTAAATAAGTTCAAAAGGAATAGAAGGACGACAGTCAGTTAGTAGCTGATGTCTTTGCATCTGTAGCAGGCGATTTTGCGAACAGCAGAGAACCGGGTTCCTTTGAAGTTGCCAAAATACCAATCAGTCCTTTTGACGCTAGTGAATTTTCCATTGATTTTTTTGTGGGGCTGGTAGCTCATTTTTATTTGTTTTCATATTAAAAAGCAGGCCTCAGATTTAGGGATTTTGAAAACTGACTAGAACTATTCATTCGTTCATCGAATATTGCTGCCACATATGGCCTATTGCTTTTGGTATATCTCTAAAGATTCTTGATCAAATCCAAAAAGGAATTTGTAATGTTATCGATCGTGACGTGGCATCTTAGCTTCAGTCACTTTCCAACCGGTGATTAAAACAAAGGAGGCTTTTTCATTTAAATAAGTTCAAAAGGAAGAGAACAACAACAATCAGTCAGTAGCTGATGTCTTTGCATCTAGCAGGCGTTTTTGTAAATAGCAGATAGCCGGGTTCCTTTGAAGTTGCCAAAATACCAATCAGTCCTTTTGACGCGAATGAATTTTCCCATTTATTTTTTTAAATTATTTATATTCGAACTAAGCGTTGTTATAATAATAAGTAATTGTTCGAATGGAAATAATGTAAATTAGAATAACTTCTCATTTCAGAAATTCACACAGAAATTGTCGAATCGGTAGGGATCCAATTTTATACTATGGACACCCCCGTAAAAAGGAAAGAGGTGGTTTTACCTCTATCTCAAGTGTGTGGTAGACCAGCGGATGTATTTTTTAAAGTTCGGTTTTTTGAGTGCCATCCACTTTAACCGAAATGAAATGGGAAGTAAAGGTGCGGATGAGAGATTTTCCGGGATCTAGTGACAACAAAACCAGAAATAGGTCTATATCCGGTACCGATCTATATTAAGAGTTATGCTTGGGATCAGGAAGACTTCTGGTCCGTTCTGGAGTCGGATGTGTCCGTAGAGCGGTTCTGAAGCCTCCATTTCGTATTGCTAGCCACCACGTCGGCATGAGTTGATGGGCGAGGAGTTGGTAAGAGGGAGAGCTGACATAGGAGAAATTGTCCCACGTATCACTTACCTACCACCCGGATGACCAGGTGATGCCCAAAATAAAACACCTTCATATGATATAGGAAACATGGTTCACGTTCCTTTTTCTCGATGTGACGTTTGTCTTTCATCTTGTGAACATGCAAAAGGCCCTTTCCCAGTTTTTGGTGAACACCGATGAGATCGAGAATCGGAATGCAACGTGAGCTAATCATTGGTCGGTCGGTGGAAAGCTATACTGGAATAAGGCAATAAAGTCACTAAGACACGTGGGTTACTGGGCGTGACAGAGCTAGAAAAAGGAGCAAGGAGAAAAGAAGAGTAACCATGTAGGTATTTATGGAAAAGGCATGGGGAAGCAATTTTACGGCGGGGGGGTGAAAGTAACTGATATAATGGAATATGCATACACCTGCGTTCCCCCTCACTGGAATATGATTGGCTGGTGTCCGTCATAAATACAGACGGACGTGTAGGTACGACAGAGTTTAAGTCCATGACGACGCCTATTGGACTACGCCATTGGCTGTCCTATTGGTCTACACTTATTACCTGCGACTACGACGAGTACTGGTCGATTACTGCTTTCGTGTACTACTTGGTTACCAAAACGACTTAGCTACTTCGATCAAATATATCCCTTTCCGGAACATATCAGTAACTAAAGCTGCAACGCCATGTCAAGGCTAATAATATTGCTGATTCAACTTTTTTTAATCAGCTTTGCGATATAGCAATGTAGGCAAATAATAATAACAAAAAATGAGGATATTCGTCCGACTTAAATAATGTAAATAATAACTTACGCTAGTGATGTTTACAGAAACCTATAATTAATATTGAAGTTTTATATTTTATGATTAATACCAGATTCCGCGTAGATTACCAAATACGATATCTTCAAAACCTTCATAAGTGGATTTGATAACCACAGATGGCGGTAACTGAAAACTCTGTACTTGTAAATATTCGGTATTTGACAAACGAAAATACATTTACATGATCGCTAATATACAAGATGTATCAAAAATGCTTTTACAAACTTTGGGGGCGGGTTACTCGCACAAAATCAGGGACAAGGGTCCATATAAACATATGTCCACAAATCATTCTTTCTTGAGTTATTAAGTTTAAAGAAAGTTTACGGTAGTTGGCACTGTGTTGCCATGTAGACTAGGTTACATTTGTCATTCGTGTATATTTGTGGCTAGTCTGTCTTCAACGTGTCATGCGGACCTGAGAAACCATTCGACACCGTTTGGGTGTATTTGAAAGCGTCCGCCAGTCAATGATCGAATGGGAGCATGCGTGTGTAGAAACAAGCGGGGAGAGGCATTTTGAACATTTTTTATGAGTTGGTGTGTTGAGGTACAACGATGGAAACTGTATTTGTTATGCTATATATCATCAATATTTACATTATTCGGACTATTGTCCTCATCTTTGTCGCCATATTTATCACAACGTTTCGGCCGTTGTATGCTCCGGCCATCTTCAGGTGGTTGGAATGTCGAACTGAACCCTTTATTTTGCTCACTGGGGTAGACTGTTCTAGTTCCACGTGCCATGCTTAATGGATATCAGTTATCACCTGTTAATTTCCCTCTCCAAGTTCTCCACTGCCTTAACCGGGTATATATATATATATATATATATATATATATATATATATATATATATATATATATACTACAGGCTAAAAGTTTGTGCCGCCCAGCATTTCTAAAACAAAAACACCTTAAAATGAGATATTTTTGTATTTTGATCTTTTCAAATTTATTACCACAAATACTTTTTTTGTAAAAAATTATTACCAGCAATACATTTTTGAAAAAAATATTGCCAGCAATACATTTAAAAAAACATTACCAGCAATAAACATTTTGTCGGCATTAAATAACCCATTGAGGTTGATATGCCGTAAACCAAACCAAACCGCTGATCTATGTTGATTTCCGCTGTTTACGGATTAAAAATATTTTTAAAAATGTAAAAAAATAACGACAACCACAGTTTTCCCTGATCTTGATTAATGGACAATTTTTATAACGTTAGATCCTAAACATTTTAGACAAAGTGTTTATATTTCTTGCCATTTTGACAAGAAACACCAGATCTGTCTAGAACTGGACCTTCACAGCTCAGAGTCGCTATGCTATGAGCACATAGTCGAATCCGCCTTTCTTCCGTATTGCATTTATAAGGAGGAAATTCCACTCATTTTTTTTCCTTACAGCTGCTACTTTGGGGAACAAACTACGGAAAACTACAATCTTAACCTCTTCAAGTCAATCTTTCTTCCTTATTCTCATAACATTCACTTGAGTGGCTCTTGAGCCTTATATTGGGGGAACTTTAATATTAAAGAACATATCAAGCCATTTTGAATATCTTGAGGAGCGATTGTTCGATCTTGATGTAACTCGCTAGCAAATTAGAGACTGCTTACTGCGCATGTATGAACTGAAACTCTTCTGTGGGGTTACTCGGTCAGCAAAGTGACACGAATCAGAAGAAGACAACTAATAGCGATCCGTAAAGTGGACTTTGATGGCATTTTAAAAGTGAAGTGGTCTACGATTTGTGGGATATCCTGAAAAGATTACTTGGAAAGAGACTTTAGACGACATTGCCTGTGTGTGTGTGTGTGTGTGTGTGTGTGTGTGTGTGTGTGTTAGAGAGAGAGAGAAAGAAATGAGAAAACCAGAGAGAGAGAGATACTAAAAAAATAAATAAATAATATAGCTGGATACTTTCCGGACACATTTTTATTATTCCGAAAATCAACAATAAACTGATCTTTCTGGACACGGTCCTTGTGTGTAATGACAGTACTTAGTTACTGTGATCGTGTTGGACCTGCCAGTCTCTTTGCCGCCAATGTCTTTGCTGTTTGCAACTCAAGAGTACTCAGCCAAAAATAACGGCAACTTAAAGCTTTGTCCGAGAATTCGCCAATGCAATATAATGGCGACGAGGAGTCTACAATCTAAGCAGCATTCAAAACGCTAGCATTTCTTGAGCTCAAACATTGCCCCCCCCCTCACACACACACACATACACATACACACATGTCAACCGCTGGCACGAAACATGCAGTCATGACAATCACGACGGCCCGTCTAATATATGCAAGCTGATTTAACCGTTTGGAACTGCCTGAAGTAAAGAACTATTTTTTTCTTCGAGAGAGATTTCATCATCACATTGGCTGATTCTGTATTTACTTTTTTTTTTAATTCTGCTGTTAATAAAAATATTTTCCCTGCCTTGGAATCAAAATGGAGTCTAACATATTTTCACTTGGCGGTAATATTTATGTCGACGCCTGGTAAATGTGCTTTAGACAATATCCTGGCATTTACAAATGGTGGTATCGACGGTGAGAGAAAAAAATCTGTATATACCTATGAGAAAGTTCTATATTTTTTGCACGTTCTGGGTCTTTCTTGTTTAGAAGGGAATTGAAAAGACATTCAAGGCAATTTCTAGACATCGGATAATAAGTGAAGACCATTCAAAGATAGCAGTGAAGGCAGTGATTGTTCTGGAGCAGCTAATGTGCTATTTCAGGAATATTTTTAAAATTCTGGTTTCTCTTACAGTGTATCGGAGTGTGATTGGACACAATTCATAGATAGCATTGTAGGCAACGAAAACAATGACTGTCCTGTAGCAGTTGCCCAGATATATCTCCATTAGAGAGAGAGAGAAAGAGAGAGAAAGAGAGGTAGAGAGAGCCTCTTGATTTTGTCGGAAGACAGAATACAGCGGCAACTTTTATTTTTGAGGGGTGCACGTCCAACAGGAAGGCTTCTGATCAGGAGGTTTTGAGGAGCGTGGAGCCACCTCTTAATTGCTGGTGTTCCTAGGTCCACCCTGACCCGGGGTGATAGCAACTGTTAGGGTCCCAGCTATGGGAAAATAGTTAACCCCCAAACTCGAGTCAAACCACAGTGAAAGATTAAAAATAGGTTTTAATACCAGAAACACTTTGTAAATAATTATTGCCAACAATGGATTTTTGAACAGATTATTACCAGTAAAAAATTACCAGTTATACATTTTTGAAAAAAGTATTACCAGAAATAGCTTTTTTTGAAGGAAAAAATATTACCAGCAATAAAAATTAATAACCCCTTGAGGTTAATATGCCGTAAAACGAACTAAGCCAAACTAATATATACTGAGATAGATAGATAGATAGATAGATAGATAGATAGATAGATAGATATGAAAAGACGATAGATAGATAGATAGATAGATAGATAGATAGATAGATAGATAGATAGATAGATAAAAATATTACCAGCAATAAAAATGTTGTCGGCATTAAATAACTCATTGAGGTTGATATGCCGTAAAACAAACCAAACCAAAACCAAATCATGTATTTCTTGGCCTAAATTTGACGCTTTAAAATATTTTCGTTACTGAGAGGAGTTTGCATAGGAGATGTCTTAACAGATCCCAATTTGCGAAGTATTTTACGCCTCTTGTCCTTCTTGATTCCATCAATTCTAACCTGTTCAAGGATCTGAGCACTGGTCAAAAGTGCTTGTTTCGCTATAACTCGTTTTAGTTTTCGTTCCCCTCGATGCAAAATGTTCTTAAACTCTTTTCTTTTGTTTCCAGTTCTCAAGTTATATTTTCAGCAGTCAGTCTCATCAATTGATGATCTC
>OZ010578.1:119696172-119856172 GCA_963932145.1 Acanthosepion lycidas | reverse complement strand
ATTAAACATGATTTTGTCCCTAAAAAGTCCACCTTTACACCAAGCGATGCTGCATCATCAAATATAACATGTCTTTGCAAGTATGCACGCATGTGAAGAGATCGAATGATTGCATATGGTAATTTGTCTCTCATCACGCAACGTTCTCTGACTTGCCGGCATGAACAGAGACGAAGGCTTAACTACGTAGTGTTTGACACGCATGCGCAAACACGCGTGCGCTCCATGGAAAACGACAGCCATTTTGGCGAGGTTTTCTTTTGAGATTAATGTTTTCAGGCTATAATATGTTAGAATAGAGGGGAAAATGTCGAGCTAGCAAGGGTAAGGAGCCAGAATCAACTTATGTTAAGGTAATCGAGAAATATGAGAAGCTGATAATCGTAGGCATAAATCTATATATACATGCAAATGCAGTGATGTAATAATACGGACATATATAGTTAAAAGAGCAAACATTTCATGGATTGGTGTTGTGTCCAACTTAATTACGTCTTTCCCACTGACGCCAGTAAGGACTCGGGTAATAGCAAAGTTCTCAAGTGCTAAATTCCAAGATAAACTGGACCTTTCCATCTTCAGGCATGAAACTTTTTTCCAAACCTTAAGAAGTCATTGTTTTTTTTTAATACTAATTTATATTTGCATTATTAACACGCGGACTTTTACTCGCTCCGTTTCCCGACTCACGAGAAATGGAGCGAGCAATGACGAAGCAGTCCTAAATAAGAGCAAAATTTAGTATCCCTGCACATGGACGGAGGAACGATAACAATAGACCCTCGTAGATTAAATAAAGAGTTAAGTTCCCTGATTGTTATCCAAAAGACAAAATCGCCTGATGGAGGCCGGAGGACACAACGGTTGAAACGTTGTGATAGCAACAACAAAGATGATGACAATAGTCTTCGAGTAAATAGTAACTCTTCGTCCTAGAAATGTAGACAAATACTTATTAATAACAGGTAATCTCATTTTTCTGCTTTAATCTAAACCCGAAATAAATAATCCTCTATTCTATTCCCGTTCGAAATAAATGATCCTTTATTTTATTCCAGTTCGGAAATAAATAACTCTTGTTCCATTTCATTTCAGGAATAAATAATCCTTTATTCTAATTCAGGCAAGAAATAAATGATCCCGATAAGATACTTGGAAAGAAAGAAATATCTTGATTTTCTTCATTCTCCAATTCTACTTAATGCATTAACATTTCTATGATATGCTAAAGTCATATATATATATATATATATATATATATATATGTATATGTGTGTGTGTGTGTGTGTATAAATAAAGATATATATATATATATATATATATATATATATATATATATATATATAATTATTTATATATTATATGCGCGGTACTTAGAAAGCGCTCAATATTAGAAATAGAGCTAACATATTTGGTTGGATTGATGTGAGTTTGTGACCCTGAGTTTCCTGCTTTTGCGATCGTCAGACAAAAGCGTGACGATCGCAAAAGCGTGAAACCCAGGGTCACAAACTCACATTAATCCAGCCAAATATGTTAGCTCTATTTCTGATATTGAGCGCTTTCTAATAAGTACCGCGCATATAATATATAAATAATTATATATATATATATATATATATATATATATATATATATATATATATATATATATATATATATATATTACTTGCCACGTCCCCAATAATACAGTAAAGCTCTGTAGATATGTTTTATATTACTATTTAGGACACATATTTTTACTTTGGCTTAACCGCAAATAGCTACCGCATCCACCTACGGCGTCTGCTACGACTCCATTGACCATCCTTATCAACAGGTTATTACATGCTCTAGAACAGAATAGAATATTCTGTTCTAGAGCATTCTTATCCCAACTATAAATACCTATATTATCAGCATAGCCCTCGCTCATCATCAGTACATTAGCCTCGGGGAGGGAAAAGCGGGATCGTTGTCTTCTGTTGGTGGATTCGTTTGGGATGTTGTATGGAACGTTTAAATGGTCAATGTCCATCTCTTCACATCTGTGCTTATAGATGGCATAGAACATAGATTAGGAATTAATTAAATAGACTGGGGCTCTTATTTCCTCCTTTCGTACTTCTGATGAAATTTGAAATGTTTCTGAGATCATCGCCAGATATGTGCGATTCTGTAGATTGAGATCACCAGTAGCCAGTACCTAGATGGGTAACTGCTTGGGAATACCAAGAGCTGTAAGCTTGGATGTGCGGATGGTGTCTGGGAATTGTTAATCGGAGAAACTAGTTCTAGTTGGGTTCGTTAAACTCAAAGGTATTAAAATAATTTTTTCGAATCCTGTTTAAATGTTTTTTGTTGTTTTTTTTTTCAGATTTTGTGCAAATGTTATAATTTGTGTCAACCCTTAAAATGGCCACCCCACAAGAAACGTCGTTTTGAATGCGGCAATTTGCGAAGTGTAATAATATATGAAAACTTAAAATTATATATATATATATATATATATATATATATATATGTGCAATATTTATGGCATAAAATGCTCAATATCAGAGATAGAGCGAATGTAAATATAAATATAAAATGTATGTATATATATATATATATATGTATGTATATATATATATATATATATATATATATATATATATATATATGTGTGTGTGTGTGTGTGTCTGTGTGTGTGTGTGTGTGTGTATGTATGTATTGGCATATCTTTTCAGGACGTAGACAATCATGACACTCTAGAGATTCCTTTTGCTTTGTTATCTCTGTATTATCTCGAAAAATAGCTTCCTGTTGTTTTCTGTACGGCTTTCAATTCAGTCATTTTTCTCCTATACTGGTTGCCAACAAAGGTTAGAGAAACTAGATTACCTGCTATTTAACTGGCGGCAGAAGATACGGATTCAAGGTGAATGTAACAGACGAAACTAGAATCTGAACCTGGCTCATTGCTTTCATTTTCCGCGTTTATTAGGTTTACGTTACCTGAGCATTCTTTGAGGATCATAGTATTTTTAAAAATTAAAAAAAATTAAATGTCCTCAAAACTATAAATTTATTTTCCGAAACATATGAATGGAAGATATAAACAGAAAATATGGCACAGTTTTGGTAACATATTGCGTCATAAAACATAAAATTTTAATTAAGTTTTCAAAATATGGCGTCGATTTTCCAGTGGAAAAATCCGCGACATACCTAGGTAGATGGCTATTACCTACGGGGAATTGTTTGCTGGAAAAAATAAGTATAACCCGAGGAAATTAGTAACGATTTTCTTTTATTGTGGTAGACGGAATGTTTATTTAAAAATGAATAGATTCTTGCTAATGCGAGCTAAAGATAAAAAAGGATTCATTTAAAAAAAAATTTAAGTATATCGAATGAAGTAGTATAAATGTTTAACATTCATCAGGAGCGCTGCTTACCAAAATGGACGACGGTAGATAGGATTTCAAATACAATTGAAACTAAACTTACCACATCGTCATTTGTTTGCGTCAAGAAAGTAGGTCAACACGACGTGAAAATGATATTGTTATGCATTAATGGAGAACGCCATGGTTTTAACATACCTTAATGAATGACCCAAATGTAATATATCTTCTTTTATTTCATTTCTTTCCTACTATCTTTTTGTCGAGTCTTTCGTTAAATATTTGTTTCTATTTTTATTTTATTCTTTCTTCCTTTTATTCCCGCTATTTTACTTTCCTTTTGCATTTTCTTTCTTTTGTTTTGCTTTTTTCTTTCTTATATTCTTTCATTTTGCTTTCTCTCTTTCTTTCATTTGGATTTCTTTCTTTCATCTTTTTTCTTTCTTTCTTTTCTTCATTAAGTTTTTTTGTTTGTTTCATTTTGCTTTCTCTCTTTCTTTCATTTGGATTTCTTTCTTTCATCTTTTTTCTTTCTTTCTTTTCTTCATTAAGTTTTTTTGTTTGTTTCATTTTGCTTTCTCTCTTTCTTTCATTTGGATTTCTTTCTTTCATCTTTTTTCTTTCTTTCTTTTCTTCATTAAGTTTTTTTGTTTGTTTCATTTTGCTTTCTCTCTTTCTTTCATTTGGATTTCTTTCTTTCATCTTTTTTCTTTCTTTCTTTTCTTCATTAAGTTTTTTTGTTTGTTTCATTTTGCTTTCTCTCTTTCTTTCATTTGGATTTCTTTCTTTCATCTTTTTTCTTTCTTTCTTTTCTTCATTAAGTTTTTTTGTTTGTTTCATTTTGCTTTCTCTCTTTCTTTCATTTGGATTTCTTTCTTTCATCTTTTTTCTTTCTTTCTTTTCTTCATTAAGTTTTTTTGTTTGTTTCATTTTGCTTTCTCTCTTTCTTTCATTTGGATTTCTTTCTTTCATCTTTTTTCTTTCTTTCTTTTCTTCATTAAGTTTTTTTGTTTGTTTCATTTTGCTTTCTCTCTTTCTTTCATTTGGATTTCTTTCTTTCATCTTTTTTCTTTCTTTCTTTTCTTCATTAAGTTTTTTTGTTTGTTTCATTTTGCTTTCTCTCTTTCTTTCATTTGGATTTCTTTCTTTCATCTTTTTTCTTTCTTTTCTTCATTAAGTTTTTTTGTTTGTTTCATTTTGCTTTCTCTCTTTCTTTCATTTGGATTTCTTTCTTTCATTTTTGTTCCATTTCTACTTTCTTTCCTTTCTTCCGATCTCGTCTTTTATTCTTTTTTTTTTTTTATTCAATCTCATTTTCCTTTGTTCATTTTCATTCTTTCTTTAATTCTTTCCTTTCGTCCACTTTTTCATTATATCTTTAATATTATCTTAATACCTTACCATTAATTAAATGATTATAGTAACATAAAAGTATTACAAAAATATTATTAGGTTGGTGTAAAAATAATGACGTAATAATGTCGTTTTTTGACGTATTTTTAAGGTCAAAAAAAGGCATTATTACGTCATTATTTTTGTACCAACCTAATAATACCAATAACTTAGTATTATTACTTGGACTTCTTTCTTCTTCTTTTCGTCTTCGGTCAACTGAATTCTGTTACCTGCTATTTAATATAACATTGTAAAAAGATTTGTAGCTTTTTCCTTATGCAAATCAGTTCTTCTATCAGTATCTGTCTATATTTCTGAGATGAGTTATTATGTACACTATTTACATTATTCGGACTATTGTCCTCATCTTTGTCGCCATATTTATTACAACGTTTCGGCCTTTCAGTATCTGTCTATATTTATGAGATGAGGTATTACGTGCACTATTTACATTATTCGGACTATTGTCCTCATCTTTGTCACCATATTCATTACAACGTTTCGTACCCTTCAGTATCAGTTTCTGAGATGAGGTATAATGTACACTATTTACATTATTCCGACTATTGTCCTCATCTTTGTCGCCATATTTATTACAACGTTTCGGCCTTTCAGCATCTGTCTATATTTCTGAAATGAGGTATTATGTACACTAGTTACATTATTCCGACAATTGTCCTCATCTTTGTCGCCATAATGTTGAACTGAACCCTTTATTTCGCTAACTGGGGTAGACTGTTCTAATTCCACGTGCCATGTTTTAATGGATGTCAGTTATCAGTTATCTCCTGTTAATTCCCCTCTCCAAGTTCTCCACTGCCTTAACCGGATATTGAACTCGCAACTCTTTGGGTCCTGTTACTGCATCTAACTAACGCCTTCATCCACTATGCCCAGGAGCCAAAGTGTGAGTTCAATACCTGGTTAAGGCAGTGGAGAACTTAGAGAGGGGAATTAACAGGAGATAACTGAGAACTGATATCTATTAAAAACATGGTACGTAGATCTAGAACAGTCTATCCGAGTGAGAGATATAAAGGGTTCAATTCGGCATTCCAACTACCTCAAGAAGGCCAGAGCGTACAACGGCCGAAACGTTGTAATAAATATGGCGACAAAGATGAGGACAATAGTCCGAATAATGTAAATAATGTACAGTTCTTCTATGTTGTCATATGTCATTAACCTAGGCTTGGTTATCAGCGACTAAACCGAATCCCCCACCAGGCTTTCTATGGTGAGGAAGGTGTTTAGTCAGACCACAGGATTAAAAGCAAGACATGTCAAAGAGGGAATTAATCTTGGATTTCCTGAAGAAAGACTTGCTGCCATAATGAGGGTCTCGAACACTAAACATATAGTCAGATTAAACAAACGTAAAGAAAGCATATTCTAAAAAAAATAAAATGTATTTATTTATCCCCAGCCAGAGGACTCATTTTCTTTACTAAGATTTCTCGAATGCGCAGGCCAGTAGACGTAATACCCACTGTTTAATAAATAAAAATGGTGCGTCTATTTCAAATACGAAGTATCATTATAATAACGTTTGAATAAAAATGTCGGATTAAAAATAAATCCCTATGTTTCTGAGATGAGCTATTATGTACACTATTTATATTATTCGGACTATTGTCCTCATCTTTGTTGCTATACTTATCACAACGTTTCGGCCGTTGTACGCTCCGGCCTTCTTCAGGTGGTTGGAATGTCGAACTGAACCCTTTATTTCGCTCGCTGGGGTAGACTGTTCTACGTGCCATGTTTAATGGATGTCAGTTATCAGTTATCTCCTGTTAATTTCCCTTTCCAAGTTCTTCACTGCCTTTATCCACTGGATCTAACCAATGCCTTTATCCATTGTGCCACATGGCACAGTAGATAAAGGCGTTGGTTAGATCCAGTGACAGGACCCAAAGAGTTGTGAGTTCAATACCTGGTTACGGCATTATGGTTTACTCGCACTTCACTCATTTGAAATTCATTTGGAATTTGTTGACTTTCTTCATTACTGAATAAAGTTTCTTTCCTGTTCTTTGAAAAAGATCATCATCCAGTTTTCTGCAGTTTCCAGGTATCTTTGAAGACCGATTGTTGTTTTCTTTGACAATTCTAGTTGAATTAATCCTTTGTCTTTTTTGAATCTGGGCGCATACAAACGATCAACAATGGTCTGAAGATATTATTATTATTATTATTTGCGTGTTATGTTTCCTGCTTTGTATCTTGTAGAACTAGGTCCAAATTATGGTCCTTAGGCCCTATAGGAGAATTGTTATTTAATCGATAGCATTTTTCTTAGTATATCGGATGTTCCTAGTAGAGCGATTTTCTAGGCAACTTGTATGTTGATGTTACCTCGGACACTGTTAGTAAAATTGTCCATTCCTTTTTCTCACGAGGCTCAGGGTTTCGATTACTATTGATATACTCTCATTCTTCATTCCCCACATGCTGTTAATCTCGATCTCCAAATCCTTGTATTTCGACAATTTGGATATTTTTTATAGAGATGTTGCTCTCAGATGGCACTGCTATGTCAATAAGCATTCACTTCCTGAATTTCTTGTCTTTTATGATGATATCAGGTCTGTTGGCTTTTAATTCCCTGTCAGTTTGAATTGGCATGTCCCAGAGGATAGTTACATCGTTATTTTGGGTAACTGTGTCTGGTTTGTGCTCATACCATATTTCAGTGGTTTCGATTTTGTGCTACTTGCATATCTTCCAGTGCGCATATTTTGCTAGCTTGTTATAGTTTTGAGATATCTTCATTTTCTGCCAGTTCCGGACATCCTGAGATAATATGGTTGACAGTTTCATCATATTTTCCGCAGATCCTACATTTCGGGTTAGTTCCATTATTATTATTATTATTATTATTATTATTATTATTATTATTATTATTAACAGCTTCTGTGCAAGCTCCACATCAAAGCAAGTCACATGACAAGCTACTGTTGCTTTGATTCAAATGTTTTGACTATCCATTCTGTCTCCTTCGTCATATAACCTAAATTATTCTGAAATAATGTCTTGATATATACGTTAACAAGAATTTTCTAAGGTCGGGTTGACCTTAACAGGTCAACCCGACCTTGGAGAATCCTTCACCAAAAAGTGTTTAGGTTCTGTCACAAATTTGTTAAAAAGAAAGAAGCATATATAATGAATGAATGTCCAAAAGCTAATAAAAATAAAATTTTATCGTGAAAATCTTTGTTTCCTTATTAAAAGGAAAGATTAAACTATTTTTTATGCACAAATTATTTTTTTTATTATTCTTTTTAGAATTCCGAAAATTTGAGTCAAATAAAAAATATTTTTTCCTTCGTCAAAACGCAAGATTAAATTTGTACGGGAAATTTGAGCGTTTTTCTTTTGCGGTGAAATACTTATTGAATTGGAAATTCTTTCAAAATCAAATAATTTTATAATAAACTTTGAGTACTTATTCAGAAATTAATTAAATTATTTTTAATTTTCAATTAGAATAATTTATAAAATTTAACATTTTTAAAATTCTGCATTAATTTATAGCGGTCAACTGAGATTGTTATTAAATAAAAAAAAAACTGTATTTTCCCACCATAAATGTAAAAACTTGCTACAACGCAACGCTCCCAGTATTTTAAAAAGAATTTTGATTTTTTTTTCTGTGTATAAACGTGTCGATTTTTGTAAATACGGATGTCCATAAACGACATTATCAGAAAGTGATTAGTGAAGTATTATGTTGGTGCAAAAATAATGTCGTTTTCTCACATATGTTACTATGTGAGAAAGCGACATTATTTTGCACCAACCTAATATTTAAAATAAATTTAAAATCTTCTAACTTTTTTTTTCAGCAAGGTTTTCATAAGTCAGGCGTTAAAGACAAAGTACCTAAAATTCAATAAAACATTAAATTGTTTAATGTGTATTCTTATTTATTTATTTATTTTTAGATTACTGAGGTAATTACAAAACTATGCATAAAAAAGAAAGCGTTCATTTAAAAAATTTCTGTCTTCCTTACTTAATTTTCCCAAACGTAAGGTTTTCAGTAAATCACTCAACACGTCTTAAAAACACCCATCTGTGTCTTAAAAATTCTTTTCTACTATATTTTAAGCTAAAAGTAATATTTCTTTCAAATCATATGAATTAAACTTTAAATCAACTAATTTTCCTCGATATTTCAGAAAAGTGTATTTGTTTTTTAAAAATGTTTTGAAAAAAGAATTGTTTTGTGTTTACAGATCTTTCAATATGGAGAAATTTATGTATTTTACTAATAAAAAGGAAAAATTCCAATCAATTTAAATTCGGTTTGAAATGCACCAAAGTATATTGCTTACTGGAAATATTAAATTTCATCTATTATTTTGGAATTAAAACTAAAATTAAATCTTCAAGAATTAATTTTCCTTTTTTTTTCAAAATGCATTTTAAACTAAGATGTAGCATTTTTAGATTCCTATTTCAAAACGAAACTTTGCAAACCACTCTTGACACATTTGATCAGTTGCATTACCTTTTTCCATAAAAATATACAAATCTTTACTTTTGCATAAATCCTCCTTTTTCTTTAAATAAAACTCATGATGTGCCGAAAATATTGCTTCTAATCTTTCTTTTTCAGTCAATAAATAAAACAATCAATAAAAAAGTGGTGTCGGACAGATGTCACATTAAAAAAAGCGATATTTAGAATGAAGTTAATTCAATATAAACGCTTTTAATCCCATTTAATGTCCAAAACAGAACAAACTTTTTTATGTCAGCCAAATATATTAAGCATTTGCACAGACCTATGCGAAATTGACCCCCGTGACCAAACTTCATAATGTTAGAAAATATTCAGCTATTGTATACATATATGTGTATATAACGATGCATAATTTTGTATAATTTTATATATCAACAAGCAGCATTTAGAAAAATATGACAAACTGGAATTTCATCAGATGAAACGTGTGATGAAAAGCAAAACTTTTCCAGTTGGACATATTTTTCTAAGCACTCTCTCTCTCACACACACATACACACATGCTCTGACACACACATACATACATGCATATACCGTTAAATATAACAGACAATGAATGTCTATCATGAGCCGTACTAATGTTCGCATATTTGCTTTAATTTCGGGTGAAAATAAAAACAAAATCTGTCCAATATTTGTCCAATATTTGGATAATCTTTATTAAGTTGGTCTTTGATCTAAGCTTTCGGCTCACATGAACCATTCTTCAGAGTGGTTATACGGACATTTTAACAAAGATATTCCCTCTCGAAGATACTATTTTGTTATGTTGACATTGAAGATTTGCTATGCGACGATAACGGTCACGGAATAGCGACACAGGTCGTAAGTTCATGAAGCGGTTCTATGACGTCATGCCACGTGAGAGGCCGAAATATTAAAAACAGAACCATATGTGTAGATGCAATGTAAGGTATTGTGACTAGTTTGAAATGCATTTTTTTTTTTTGAGTGTAGGTTGTTTTGTTTTAATGTAGATGGCCTCCAATATATATTAGGTTGGTTCAAAAATAATGTCGTTTTTTGACGTTAAATACGTCAAAATACGACATTATTTTTGCACCAACCTAATATATATATATATATATATATATATATATATATATATATATATATATTATACACTTATGCACAAAACCACACGAATATACAGACTTACACACATCATACTCACTCACTCCCTAATGAGCCAAATGATAACACATACCCACAACAATACACACGCTTACACATATACTCACTCACTCCCTAAGAACCAAATAACACACACACACACACACACACACACACATACACTTAACAGAGACACATCCCCTCTCCAGGACCAATAAAACTGTCAAACTGACGACGGGAATTCAGAGAAGCATACATCCATCCAGCTTTTATCTCAAATAACAACTTAAAAGAGACTGTTTGACCAACACAAGGAATGTTAAAAGATTCATGTTAAAAAGATAAAAAAATAAAAAAACAAATGAAAACTACAGACAAAAGTTCATTTTCTACAGCAAGACATATATTTCTGTAGTTTACTGCTACCAGCAAGCAGAAATATTTCTTCTCCCGATGATGGCCATTTTGGCCGAAACTAGTCGAGGAATCTAAATGAAATAATAATAAAAAAAAAAAAACAAAAACGAAAGAATATTAATCTACAACCCAGTGTGTCTGAAGATTTTAATTTTTTAATATTTTTTTTATTGTTCAATATATATATATATATATATATATATATATATATATATATATATTCATATGTATACTGAACTCTCCCGTCGCTTTTTCCGACGTATGAGGGTCAAGTAACTCAGTTCGTAGGAACTGACAGCCAGACACCAGCGCATATGATTTCATTATAGTGGTGAAGGGTTTGTGTAGAACCAACCACACTTTTTGAAGAGCCGAATATAGAGATCTAGTGCATAACGTGTCACAAGGTCCCCATATATATATATATATATATATTATGAAATGGACAAAGTCCGACAATTATTTTAAGACATTTTTTTATGTTTATAAGTTCTTTTTATAGATACAAATATTTAAGTAAATGCTCTGTTCATAATAAACAGCATTAACGACATTTACATGGAGAATTGTAGTTTTAAAACAGTAAAATCGCTCCTCTGTGGCTAAATCGGTAAAGCACGTCAGGCTACATGACGGTTCCGTACAGGATACAGGTTCGATTCCTGTCGGAGGACGCATATTTTCTATGAAAATTTCTCGGACATTCAGGCCGGTAGATGTCGTTAATACTGTTTATTATAAACAGAGCATTTACTTAAATATTTGTATCTATAAAAAGAACATATAAACATAAAAAAATGTCTTAATACATACATACATACATACATACATATATATATATATATATATATATATATATATATATATATATATATATATATATATATATATATATATATATCCCCAGCTCTCTATATATGTGTGTATATATATAGTTAGATATATTATAAATTAACTGATTTAAAATATGGTTTCTTCGCTACACAAGAATTACCATGTTTCAAAAACCAAAGCTAAAAATTTCAAATTTAATTATATGATTAAATTAACAGCATTAGTTCTGTATCATCTACAAGCGAATGTTGGAATTTTTAAATTTACTGAGTTTTAAACGCACATACAATTCATAATTTTTTGTTTCCAAGGATACAGAGAAATCCAATCATTTAGACAGGGGCGGTAGCATGTTCATTTTTATTAACTATTATTGTATCAATTATGAGTTACATTTGAAAAAGAGCTTAAGTCTAGGTAGGTTAGGGGTACATTTTTCAACGAATTTTGGCATCCGTTCAACGCATGTCGTCTGTTTGTTTTTTGTTTTGTTTTTTTACAGCGAGAAAAGGTTTTTCGGTATTTTTTTCCGTTAAACTCGTACTTGTATAGATAAAGATTCTTTCTAAAAGGGGCGTTTTGGATCCGAATACGTTATATTGAACTATAATTTTAAAATATTATTTTTACTTTTAATTACTAATAGACTATATTTCTTTTTAAAACAAGTAAATATAATAGAATTACTTAAATTATTTAAAATTATTTTTTCATATCAAATATAAGTATGTACATTACCAGTTTCCATTTTTATTTTTTTTATTTATTTATTTTATTATATTTAAATATTATTTGAGGAAAATTTTTGACAATGTCGGCAAAGAAAAGCTATTTCATTTCTTTGATTCAGTAAATTTTTATTTTTTATAAACTTAGTAGTATATAGTTTCTCATGTATGCACAAAGGGTATGAGTCATTTAATGACCTACATGTTCTAGCTTTTCTCATTAATTTCCGTTTTACTGTAGGTAAATATATATATATATATATATATATATATATATATATATATATATATATATATATATATATAATAAAAATATTCTTTCATACCTTTTTTTCACTGCTACTAAAAGGTAAGTGTCATTTTAAGAGATAAAAATGTATTGTTTTCTATGAATGTATCTAATAACATATTTACGTAGGAAGTGGGTGAAAATACTTCCATTAAATGACCAGACAGCAGAATTTTTTTCCCATTCCGTCTTGGTCAGGCCAAGAAGTGTTCAGTACCCACTTGTATATATTCAATAAATCAATGAATATTTACTGGACTTTATCTCGTTGAACAGTTCCAAAGTTTTGCGTCAAACTGTTTTTTTCAGTGACAGGTTTTCGATAAACCTATTGTATTGTGAACAAATATTAATTTTATACTCATAAAAACAAACGCTAATCATAACTTTCAAATTTCAAACTTGATATATGTACCATGCTACAGTTTGCTAAAAACGTAACACACACAAACGCATACACACTCACACACACACACATATATATATATATGTATGTATGTGTGCGTGTGTGTGCGTGAGCGCGCACCCGTGTGTGTGTGTACTAGATAACAGATAAAAATTATTCAACACTGATCAGTTGAATAATAACGATAAGTTCGGATTGAGGAATCGGAGAGCCGATTTCGAATTCCAGTCGAGTTCATCACATTCATCTCCCAGTCTAGGAGAATGAAAACTATTAATCCAAACCAGACAGGAGAGGTATGGATCCGTCAGGCTCTCTTGTCCAAGACACTCTACTGCTACAGTGGCTTCAGTAGATGAGGTGCCCTTACAGCCCTAAGCGAGTAGGGGATTCGTTATCATGATCAGGGAACTGAAAGTGATTAAATGACAAAACAATATGACACATAGCAGGAAGAAAGGATGGAGCAAAAGGTTGGTTGGTTGTGTTCAATGTGTAGCAAATGCAGAATGAAGAGATGCGATTCTGAAGTTTTCTTGTAAGAGACGGCAGCGACTAGCACGGTCATGGTCGTCATAGAAGTCAAACCTGCATTGTCTGCTTCTCCTGATGATGATGATGATATGTGAGTGGAAAAACCTGATGCAATCAGAATATGCAAGGAAGAAATGTCCAGCTAAAAATGTATAAATCGTTAGGTAAAAGGTGAAGTGACGGTTCACTTCGAAAGTATAAATCTGAACTTTCTTGATTTATCTTGGAATTTCTGGTATATCTTTGAATTCTTATAGATATTTAAATATTTGGAAAACTTCAGATATAAGTAAAGAAAATATATACTACATATTAGTATATATTTTACTTTATTATACGTGGTGTATTAAAAACAAACTTTGGGGGCGGGTCCTGACGCCAAAACAAGGTAAAATGTGATGTTGGATGACTCGGCTTCCTTCGGCCTAGGAACGCAGTCTGATACAGGCGGACAGCCTCGAGTCAATTACCATTCGCATAAGGCCAAATCACGTCGAAACACCGGTTCCTGTACGATCATTGAAGTCGAGTATCTAGTACTCGAGTACCTAGATGGGTGACCTCTTGGAAATACCCAGTGTTGTAAGCTTCGATGTGCGGGTAGTGTATAGGGCTTACGGCCACATCATCTAGAACCACCAGTTCCTAAAGTTAACAACGTCAAGCATGGCCAGTGTCTAGATTGGTGACCGCTTCGCAATACCAGGTGCTGAAAGCTTGAATGTACTTACGGCCACACCACGTTCAAGCACCGGTTCCCGTACGATTACTGAAGTTGAGCAATGTCGAGCCTAGCCAGTCCCTAGATGGATGACTGCTTGGAAATAACAGGTGTTGGGAGATTCGATGTGTGGCTGGTGTAAAGTGCTTACGGTCACATCACTTTGAAACACCGGTTCCGTACGGTTAACAAAGTTAAGCAACGTCGAGCCTGGTTAGTACCTAGATAGATGACCTCTTGGGAATACTAGCTGCTAATCGGAGAGGCAATTTCCAATTCTCATTAGCATCGTTATATTCACTTACTCGCAAATACACTTGAGAAAAGTATGAATCCCCCTCTTCTCCCCCAGCTAGGAGTTAATTAGCAGTTCTTGTATCACTAATATATTATTATCTTTAAAAAAAAATTCATACAATCTAAAATTTTTTCATGGTTTTAAATAACCTGGAAAAGGTTAATAGTTGATTTTGTAGTTGGCCTCTTGGGCTTTTTTTTTTCTGACAACCATACAGTCTTCTTACAATTGATAGTTAGTCCCTCCTTCTCTCTTTCCTATACTACATTCTTTCGGGGTTCCTGTTTTTTAAAAGGCAAGGTTTGCAAAAATTGATGGGTGGAATTTATTACTTTATTTAACAAGTAGATATGATGGTATTTCCTTGTCACCCCACAGTGACAAGATATGGACCCAAGTTTGGATACATGTAGGCCAGCAGAACGCGTGCACCCGGGCTGCGGCCAAAAATTGCCCTGCCCCCTCAACCGTTGGTTGGGCTGGTAACGATATTACTATTTATCTCAGTTTTTAGTGCAATGAGGGGGTACTGCCACGGCAGCGGTTGAACTCTCTGCCTTCGGGCGGGGAGGAACCCGAACGAGCCTACGCCGAAGGGCGCAGTCTCTTTCGGGGAGGTAAACCGACCATGAACCCGTTTATACGGGTTCAAAGGGCATATTTTTGGCCGAGCCCACTTGATATAGTGTTGCTGACAAACACGTGTGCAGAGGCATAAAACAAAAGAAAAAAAGAAAAACAGTTACTGACAGATTAGATGCTGTAGGAAATGAGAAAAATAATTATTCCATAGTCGAAGTAAAAATCTACCTGTCTCTACTTGTTTGCGATTCCCGTGGCGAAATTCACGCACTCTCAATACAGATCGTCACGCGATCCACACAGACAAGCAAGCAGATGCTCAATGCAAACATTCAAAATCACACACACAATGGTCATATATAAAAAGATTGAAGTTTTAATGTACACTTCTTAGGTTCTCTTAAACATCCTTAAACGAATAAACTTTTGAGAAAAAGCATTTTCATTCTATTTTTTTGTTTTGTTATATCACTATTAGAAACGCTTAGCTTCAAGTTCAAAAAAGATCGCTTTTGATTGTACTATGCTATGCTGTCTATCTATCTATATTAATCTCTCATTATCTATCTATCTATCTATCTATCTATCTATCTATCTCAGTCTCTCATTATCTATCTTGGTCTCTCATTGTCCATCTATCTCGATCGATCTGTCTCTCAATATCTATTTATCTCTCTCTATATATCTATCTATCTATCTATCTATCTATATATATATATATATATATATATATATATATATATATTTGATAGTTAGAGTATATCTACGTGTAACTAATGCATTTGATAGATTGTTGTGCATAAGTTACCTTTTGTGTTCATTGATATGTTTTGTTTTTTTTTAATTTTCTGCAAGTTTCCCCAAAGTATTGTGAGAAACAGTTCTGGAAATTTATTTTATGTAATGAATGAATATCTATGAGCATTCCTACACTTAAAAAATTGAAAAAAAAACAATACCATTTTTGCTTTTGTATATAAATAATTATTACAAAATAAAATCTTCACATTTACCTTGATAATGTCCCTCAAAGAATGAAATGCGCCGGCTAAGATAAGCTTTCCTTTTGTCATTATTTATATTTATATATATATATATATATATATATATATATATATATATATATATATATATATATATATATATATATATATATATATATATATATATATATATATATATATATATATATATATATATATATATATATTAAAAAACATAAATACAATGTCAATTGTTATGTTCTGTCTTGATTACTTTTCTTTTATTGATTTCGATCCTTAAAATTTTTTCTCTTTTTTCTTATTCTTTTACATTTAGTAACCCCTTGTTTCTTAGTGGTCTTACAACCTTCCCTGCGTTGAAATGATTTATATATATATATATATATATTACCATATATATATTTTCATATATTGTCATCCATAAACATACTGTTTTACAGCTCATCAGTGTGGCTAGACATCCGATTGCCTCAAGCCGCGATCGAAACCCAACTGATTTGGTAGTCGGAGATTTTACCCCTAAGCCATTGGCGCACGGCAGGAATGAAGTTGAATTTAGAATTTAGACGTATTTATTTTAGACAAACACGTCAGTGACCGAAGAACTCGATTCGTCTTAACGAAGAGTCTTGCATCAGCAGCAGTAATAGTCACTATTTACAAATTCACTTTACTCCCCGAAGCTCAAACGAATTTTTTTTTCATGTATATATATTGCCATTCACAGACAGACTGTTTCGTTGTTTCACAGCTATTGTGATTCATTGTGAATCCTCGTCGCCACTTTTGTGATGTTGAATGGTTTGTCACTTTTGCTATGTCAAGCGAAAACTCTTTATCACTTTCAAAAATGCCCGTTATATTCGAGACTTTGTAGACGCCGTTATGAGTAGTAAAGAGTTTCAATAATATCTGCACTAGTAATACTTGTTCAAGTAAAAATTGCCAAATAGTATAAAGATCAGCAGAGAATTGTAATCCGTATAGTAGTATAGTAGAGAGAGAGTAAACGTATAGCAATAGTGGATAGACAAGAAGAGTGAAGAGCGGACGTATAGTCATCACGCTACTTTCTATTCATTCACTTCCTTTATGATCACATGATCTACTTAGTAATAGAATCACCCGAGTTGCTCACTGGCGAACGAGTTTCAAACCAC
This sequence comes from Acanthosepion lycidas, assembly GCA_963932145.1. Lineage (NCBI taxonomy): Eukaryota > Metazoa > Mollusca > Cephalopoda > Sepiida > Sepiidae > Acanthosepion > Acanthosepion lycidas. Next base: position 119,838,789 of record OZ010578.1, on the reverse strand, counting down.
AGTGTCGGCAGCGACACTTATTCTTATACAACAATATATATATATATACAGACAAACTGTTTCCTGGTATCACAGCCGGGATTGACATCCGACCGATTTGGCATCAGTCAGAGATTACACCTCCAAGCTATCGTCGCAGAGAGTAAGCCAAATTTTAACGTCTTTACTATACGAAAGACGACAGTGGCTTGAAGCGCTCGATTCTAGTTGAAGTGCCTTGCATTAGCAGTAGCAGCCATTGTTTATAAAATCACCTCTTCCTCTTCGAGAGCTCAATCGAATTATTTCGAGAGCATAAATAGTCATCCACAGACAAACTGTTTCGCTATATCACAGCTCATCAGTGTAGCTAGACATCCGACTGCTTCAAGCCGAGATCGAAACCCGACCGATATATATATATATATATATATATATATATATATATATATATATATATATATATATATATATATTATGAACGCAATTTTTTGTCTGTATATATATATGGCATGGGATCCCAGTTTTATTTTTTCATTTCAATGAAATTAATACCAACCTGCCTATATTGAGAAGTCATACTAGGCCATTTAGTATTAATTTCACTGTTGAAAAAAAACATGTCAATTCAAATACGTATATTTACTAAATTAATATTTATAGAAATAAGGAATAATCTCGAATTTTCATTTTCCCAAATACTTTCAATCTCAGCTGAGACCATCCCCAGGGGGTTAAAATATCCGTGGATGTGTATACAGCAAATCCATGAATTCAAAATATTTTTTCACTGTTCGTTTACAGCGTTCCAATTCGAAATTCGAAAAAAAAAAAAAATTAGCTATGCAAGGGGCGTAACTTGCGTAATTTTTTATTTTAATATTAAAAAAAAATGAAAAAGAATTTAGTTATATTTTCAGCAAAATCCATATTGAAAAGATATGATAAAAAGTTGAAAAGAAGGGCGGGATTTAATAAAACATGTTAGGATGAATTCTTGTTACTTAAATATGATTGTATATATTCCATGTTTATTAGATTACTTTCAAGATCAGATAATATTATTTTGCGGGGATATTAATAAAGCATTATCGATAAATCGGAAATACGTTGTTTAGATAAAGCATTTTTGGAAAGGGACACTTTCTAGGAAGTCTAACAATGTGTGTGTGTGTGTATTCGTAATTATGTATGCGTATTATTAGTAAAATTAGAGTAACTTGTATAAATCGCTTCACTGTAAATAATCGAGGAGATTAAGAGTAAAGAGATTCTTTCTACAGATTAAGTCATCAATCAAACTTTCTACTAATCTTTCAAAAACAACAAAGGAGATTAAAAAAAAGTGAACGAAAAAGAAATAAAAACAAGAAATAAAAAAGACATAAAATGCTTAAAGGAAGAAAGGAAGAGAGAAATCATTTTTTATGTAGAGATTAAAAAAAATAAAAAAAACTTTAAAAAAAAAAAGGAAAAAAGAAGATAAATATATATATATTTTAAATTTTTTACATTTTGTATAAAGAATGAATAAAATAAAATGTTGTGAGTGTCTAAACGTAGAGCAGTAGTTTCCAAAATTGTCTTCCAAATCATTACTTTTATATAATTAGATCGATTTTGCAGCCTCGTGAACTGTTAGATCGCCCACTACTCTTGACGGATCTGAATCTTTATTTAAATTTAATTTTTTTCTAACTTATTGACTGTTATTCCACATCCCGCGGTTTATTTTATTTTCTACTTTTTTACAGTCTGTTTATTCCAAATTATTTCCATCTTTTTTTTCCGAAAAAAAAGTGTGATAAATTATATAACATACACGTTTATTCCAACCCACCCTTCTATTCTGGGCGTAAAAGTACACGGAGGTTATAAAAAATACAAGATAATTACAATATGACAGAAAAATGAATTCTATTTTAACCCTAACCCTAACCCTGGCATCAGATTAACTATTTGTTATTCAGATGCCTTTACTATAAAGCATAATTTTGGAAATTGACAATTTCACCGAAATATGTTGGTAACTCTCTAAGTTTTCAATTGAAATAAAAAAAAAAGACGAACTTTAAGAAAAATGGTCAGAATATATGGAAAAAAAAGAAGGCGACATTTTAAACTGTCGACTTCTTTTACGCTCCGAATGCGTCTTCCCAAGAACCACTACACTGAAGAGCAGACTCCGGCGTGGATGCTTCCCAGAACTATACAATCTTAACGTCTTCAAATCTAGGATCAGTCGCTATCTACTCACTATAACCTCGTAATCTTCACTTCTTACCTTTCCTCTAACGTTCATATCAACCCCCTACAAACATTCAGTAATCCTCTACATTGAGTGGCTCTTGGGTTTTTATTGAGTGAATTTTAGTACAAGAAAAAGAAAAACAAGCATTTGGTGGTGGTTCAGACTGAGTAGTGGATTTCAAATCGCCTCTCAACCATCGTCCCGACCAAAACTTAATGAATCAATGCCACGACAATGAATTTCCGAAAACGTCAGAAAAGAAATTGTAAGTGATGAGGACTTTTAAGAAAAGAAAATTGCGCATGTTCTTTTGTCTTTTTTGTTACAAAATCAAAATATGAAATGTAGGTAAAATTAAAATATGAAAAGTTTGCAAAATTAAAATATGAAATGTATTCAAAATTTAAATATGAAAAGTATGCAAAATTAAAATATGAAATGTATGCAAAATTTAAATATGAAAAGTACGCAAAATTAAAATATGGAATGTATGCAAAATGCAAATATTAAAAGTATTCAAAAAATCACGGGTTTTAATAGTTGATCGAATATTTAGCGTTACAGTCGGTTGAATATTGACCGTCAAGTACTTACGAAAGAGAATTAGAACACAGAGAGAGGTGGGTTCATGCCTTTTTCAAAGGCCTTAGCCATCAGTGTGACGGTCTTTGTCGAATAATTCCGATTATAGAAGACATATTTTTCAAAAATCTCATCGGAAGTAAAAAAAAAAAAAAAAAAAATAGAAATATATATTTATAAAATCTTTAAAAAATTTTTACAAATGTAAATGGTGATAATATTAACTGTTTCCTTATAAGGAAACATTCAGCATTCATTGACCGAACAGCCAGTGCTGCTATCGTTTGAAATTTATAAAATCTATTAAAACAGCTTTTTCTGGAAAGGTTTCACAACTCCATTGTTATCGCTCTTTCTATTATTGATGAAAGTTTCCTTATAAACCTTTTATTCGAAATAGCGTGGAATTTCAGCATTTTGTTTATATCATTACTTTCTGTTTGAGTTACACATGCTATCCTTTTTAGATGTTGCCACTGTTGGAAGTCTTCATTTTGTGTGGGTTTTATTATTTGGTAAAGTTCTTGCGCATGTGCTTTTGTGTTTTTTGTTACAAAATATGAAAAGTATGCAAAATTAAAATATGAAATATATGATTCTGTATGGGATGTAATGAAGACAAAATGAAAACAACTCTTTTGTCCTATGAAATTCTCGATGAGAGATTTACTACTTAAACGCTGACTATTGTCCTCATCTTTGATATTGTCTTGAAAAACGTTTCGGCTGTCCTGTCCTCAGGTCTTCAAGTGACTGTTGAACCAGGTAAGCTTCGTGGAATTCCGAACTTAATACTTTATTCAATTTTCGTTCAGCTTTTCAAGTCCAGGGGTATCTCGACTAGTTTAGTACTGCTCGGTTATTGCTCGACCCGTTTCTACTGAGTCCAAGTACACATTGCCCGGTCAATACCTCCAGCTACTTTTTTATAAATATAAAAATGCCTCCAACTTCTTCTTTTCTTTAATATAAAAATACCTCCAACTACTCTTTTTCTTAAATTGGACGACGTACTAATTTGACGAGAGGGAATGACAGAGAGAAAGAAAGAAAAAGAAAGAGATAGAAAGAAAGAGATAGAAAGAAAGAGATAGAAAGAAAGAGATAGAAAGAAAGAAAGAGAGAGAAAAAAATTGATTATAATGACGAAGTAGTAATCTGACGCTTAATCGTCCTCTGCCGAAAAATTCCTATGCCGAATAAGCGACACCGAATCAGCGACGCGAAGCCGGAAATGTTCTATACCCGTTAACGATAGGTGAGTTTTCTCTCTTTGTAGCACAGTTGTAAAGGAGCGTCCTAGAAGTAGCAGAAAAATCCTTTGATCTGCTTTTCGTAGTATAGGCAACTTGTTGTTTATCAAAGCCACTAAAACCTTTGTACTTACATATAACCATGGAATTCATAAAAATAAAGTACACGGGACCAGCTTACTTGCTTATATAGTCTAAATCCGATCTGCGCAGTTGTTACGAGCCAATAGCGGTTATTCTTGCCACGTGTCACTGGGCGAAGTCTTTTGGCGTATCACTGTATAATAATCATTAAAACTTGATGAACTTGTTTAATGAATATTAACTGTGATATGACGGATTACAGAGTAAAGTATGAAATATTTATAAAAATACAAGACGAACCTATTCATTCAAAAAGGCAAGTAATTTCGCTTCATGACGTGACATATTGAAAAGGAAACTGATTTTTTCTTTGTAAACAAAAAGTTATCTCCCTTAGGTTTTTAATGATCATATTCTGGTGAATTTTAAAAAAAATTTTCTAATTTTAAAAGACTCGTTAAATTGATTAATTTTAGAAAAAAGGTATTAAAAAGAATTGTGGTTTGATCGGTTGCTATTACAAACATTTTGAATAGTAAAAGAAATGTAAGATGCAGACGATATTTGCTAAAATGACTGCAGGCAGTTGAATAGGATTTCGTCAAGCAAAGTAGATGTATTATTGCGCCTCTGTGTGTTTGGATTAAATACTTTTTTTCTTGTTAGATTAGAAGTTAAAAAAATAGAAATTATTTATTAGCACTTATAATGAGAAAAAAATTAACTCAAGAATTTCTACTTTTTGTCGTATGCTAGTATTTTAGTGCTGTTAATCAGGCTTCTTGTTTATTTGACTTAAAGAAGTTCTGAAAAGAAAGAACATCGTTTGCATCTAATTGTTTTATGTTATTTCTGGTAAACCAATTAAAATCCAGCGCCTTAAAAACATATAAAACACTAAGAATTTTTTATAAAGAAAAAAACATACTGATCTAAAAAAGATTGCTAGGATTTTCCCATGCGCGCGCGCTCGTGTGTGTGTATGTGTATATGTGTGTGTGTGTGCGTATGTGTGTGTGCGTATGTGTGTGTGTGTGTTTGTGCTCGACAGTGTGAGTGGAATGAACAAAAGATCCAAAGCTTGAAAATAACTGTTCAACAACTTTTATTTCTGATTGAAAAACAGACTGAAAAATAGTAGTATTTTGTGGGGTAAATAAGTTCTTGAGTATAGTAGTTGTTTTTGTTGAGAGAGATTTCTCCGCTAGTTCCCACGGGAGGACGAGAAATCTTAGTGAGAAACTGCTAGGACAGGCCTCGTCTTCTGCAGCAAGAATTGCGTGTATCCCTTCGACCTGAGCTTGAGAGTCGAAACCGCTGAAAATAGAAAAGTGAGAAAGAGCAGGCTTTGGATATTGATGCCGCTGAAATGAAAGATGGAAAAAAAGACAACTATGAGATAGAGGCTGCTGAAAGGGAAGGTCGAAAACAGGGTGAATAGGGTTCGATCAAGACTTTTATGATCTCCAGTTTTACCCTGCTGATTATTTCCGCTGCTGCAGCCAATAAGGGAGATAGTTTTTATACGATTAACGGAATATTTCTGTCAGGGAATTTTGGCGGGAGGCGTTTTACCGCCAGGGATCTCTCATAGGACTAAAATCAACAACGATCCCTCATAACACTTGCATATTTATTTACTTCAGTACATAAATATCTACTCGCACATCTACCTTTTCCAAAATTTATATACACATATAGGTTTAAATAAATGAAAGAAGGGAAACTTTTCTTTATCAATGTGTTTCGTTCCCTGAGCTACTTTATCATGGTAAATGTAGGAATTTTGTTTTGTAACTTGTATTTATATACAGAGAAATAAAGTGAGTGGAAAATATCGTTAAGTTTTCGAATTTCAAATTTGGGAGAGCTCTGAAATATTCATAAAGCTGGCCGCGTAAAGTAAGACAAAGTGATATAATTTATTACCTAATAAATAATGCGTAAGTATTGATATTGTGGAATATTTATTTTTAATGTAATTAAAACTTTTTTTTAAATTAAAAGAAAGCGGTTAACACAAGACCTTTAAAAATAAAAATAAAAATCTAAAATAAATAGATTAATGCATAAATAAACAAAATAAAATAATAATAATAATAATAATAATAATAATAATAATAATAATAACAAATAATTACATTAAAATAAATGAATAAATATTAAACAACATCAACATTTACACACTTTCGTTTATTAGGCAATAAATTACATCACTTAGAAGTTTCCACAGTTTATCTTAGCACAGGTAGCTTTAAGAATATTTTATATTTTTATTTATTTATTTATTGTTTATTTGATTGTTGAATGTTTTTTTTACATATAAGTTTATATTTGATTTGATTATTGAATGTTTATTTACACTATTTATTATATTATTTATTGGAATTGTTGGTAAAATATCGGCTTACTACCAAATGATTCAAATTTTATAAAATGGTAAATAATAAGGATTTCCTTATAGGTGTTTCATATATTTTAATAAATTAGTAAATGTTTATAAATTTATGAATAAAAAATTGTTTTCACGCTTATCTCTTTATAAACTGATAAATGATAAATATTGCACTGAATTTGTTTTAATTGTATTCGTTTTTAGAATATTGTAAATATAAAATTCTTATTGTAAATAATCTAGTAAATAAATACTATTTAATATTTTTGTTGAAAACTCTCCGGAACAAAAACATGTAAAAATTAATTTTTATATGTTTAGGTTTTATTATAATTCTAATCATCGCTATTTAAAATAATAAATATTGCCGAAAACTTATGGTAATTAAAAAAGTGGTATCATGGGGAAAAATCGTCCGACACCACGTCTTATTGCAGGCAGGCTTCAACCATATTTGCCGATATTACATTTTCTCCGTTTATTTGAAAAGTTGGTTGAAATTGCTCAATGTCTGATATAGAAAAAATTCATACTTTTGTTGGAGTTTTATCAAATATATATGGACGATCTTAATAGTACCTGTCATAGGTTCTGTAATTTACCCAAATATTAAAGAAAGGCTACAGAGAAGTCGGAAGAACGTAAATGAAAGTGTTTATTTCATACAAAGAAAACATACTACCAAAGTTTAGAAATAGGTTGCATACCTTCTCTCAGACACCGAAGAAGCAAGTCTGGCGGATGTTATAAAAGTCTGTCTTTACCCACAATTGTATCACATCATTTCGTAAAAGACTGTGCTTTTTCCAAAGTGGCGGAGAAGCATTCTCTCTTCACGGCATTTACCTCAAACCCTTCTCTGTACCGACTGGTGCCTCATTCAGGAAAACCGGCTGTATCATAGAGATAATCTGAAAGGTATCTTCATAGCCAGTAGATTCAAAATCGTACCTCGAATGGTGTCAACAGCTGCCGTGTACATTTAAAACAAGAATTCGACAGCTGAGCTTAGAATGAGAGGAAGTTATAAAAACACCCCACCTGATCCACGTTCGGATAATGACACACAGTCACGCCTGCATTAACTGACGAAATCCAAAAGTAGATAGACAATAATTTTATCCCTCGTGATTTTATTAATCTGTACAACGGTGACATTACATATATTAACGAGTGAATGTACACAAAATACATTCTCTAATATGCCTGGTCACTTTACTAATAATTATGTATTCTCATCGGGTTTTATGCTAAATAAAAGATAAGAATTTTGAATACTGAATTTCTAGGCAGTCAGCTGTTATCGATTTGAAAGATTTATGCTGTTTTACCTCCTAAACACACTCTCATTTCACATCTGATTTTGTAGTGATTCATTTTTTGATACACAATTCAACAACCTATCATCAATGTTATTTTGACTGATATTTCTTTCATTTACATTTTAGTTGCTTTTCATTACAACTACATACAGTGGGGGGGGGGGAAACAAATATTCGTACACATGCAAATGTTTAATTCATTGTATTTCGGACTAATGAATGAACATACTTTTCATATAATTAACTTTACACAGATTCATATTAACTAAATATACAAAGAAAACAGAAAAGAATTTTGATTTAATAGAAATAAATCCCATTTATCCATTTAATGTGGGTGAAAAAAGTATTCGTACAATGCAAATTTCAGATTTAAATTTTTTTTAAATTGCTTTAATACTGCAGATTATTCAAGTTGAATATTCTAGAATGTTCCAGTAATGTTATCATCAGTTATTTTTACCTAAAAAAATACAAACAAAACATTCTGTAATTGATATTTGTTAAGATTATCATCATGGCAAGATGTAAAGAATTGACAAATTGGCAAAAAGAACTGCTTGTTAAGCTCTGGAAAGAAGGTAAAAGTTACAGGAAAATCTCGGACAGCCTGAATATTCCATTTACTACCATTAGTTCATTCATTGCAAGGTATAAAAAAACTCAAAACTGTTGAAAATCAAACAAGAACAGGTGCTCCACGAAAGATTTCTTCACGATCTTCGAAAAAATTAATGTATCAAATTAAACAAAATCCAATGGTTACTCGTCAAGAGTTACAGGATGATTTGCTTTCATCAGGACAACGGACAATAAGCAATGGAATTCATAGAAACAATCTAAAGTCACGTTCTCCTCGGAAAACTTCACTGCTATTGAAAAGACAGAGATGTCAGGTTGATATTCGTTCGTGAACATAAGGATGCGGAAAAATCGTATTGGGAAAAGAGTTTTATGAACAGACGAAACTAAAATTCAGTTGTTTGGACGTAATTCTAGAAATCATGTATGGAGGAAATATGGCGATGTTTTCAAACAAAAGAATACAGTTCAAACAGTGAAATTTGGTGATGGCAGCATCATGGTTTGGTGATATTTTTTTCTACGAAAAGGTACTGGCAACATATTATCAATAAATAGTGGAATGAATGCCCCAACATATCAATTAATATTAATTTTTCCATGCCATCTTTATAATTATTTTTATGACTAAATTAAGAACTAGGAAAACATTTATAAATTTGACAGGTTTCGCTATATTTTAACTTTGTCAGAAAATAGATTTGACATGTTTCGATATATTATAGTTTCCCTCATAACGCTATATTAACGAAATATTTCCTAGGAATTTTTGAAATTTCTGATGGAGCTACAATAAAAGTAAGGAAACATGTCAAATTTAAAAAGCTTTTCCTATTTGTTCCTTATTTAATAATTTTGCTGGATTTAATTCACATTCTCAGTTACTCTTGTGCGCACTATCCGTGGCAGTAATAATATCCAGTTTCTTTTATATCCCCGTTTTTTATTTGAAAAGGGGGTCTATTGAACGGTTTTATTTGGGGGGGCATTGAAGCGGGGAGGGACATTGAAGCGTTTTTTTTTTGGGGGGGGGTCTATTGAAGCGTGTCTTTTTGCGGGAGAGTCCATTGGAGCGTTTTTTTGGGGGGTCTATTGAAGCGTCTTTTTTTTGGGGGGGGGGTCCATTGAAGCGTTTTAACCTGTTAACGCTCACTGTTCCGAATGAGGACTATGTACATGGCTAAGAATTTTTTTTTGGGGGGGGGGAGTATGTAAAATTGATTTTTTACATATCTCTCACGTACATTCATTTGTTTACATTTGATACGCCATGAGCAGATATGAATGTACGTGAGAGATTCATGGAAGATTGAAGTTTATAAGCAGTAAATTCGACCTGAACGATCCTTTGTGGCTGAGCGGTAAGGCACGTCAGGCTATATGACGGTTTCTTATAGGATACAGGTTCGAATCCTGTCGAAAGACGAATATTTTCTATGAAAATTTCTCGGACATTCAGGACGGTAAATGTTATTTAATACTGTTTATTATAAACAGAGTATACTTGTATCTATAAAAAGAATGTTAAACATAAAAATGTCATAAACAATTGTCGGACTTTGTCCATTTGATAATATATATATATATATATATATATATTCATACATACATATATATATATATATATATATATATGAATGACAAGAGAAAAAACTATACTTAGCCGACGCGTTTCGTTCTCTGAGTGACTTTATCAAGGCAATGTAGGATTTATTATGCCGCACGTGATTATAGACAAAGACGAGGGTTTCATTGGCTTATCAAGGCTTGTAACTTTGAGAACGTTCATGACTGTTCATCAGGTGGTTGAAAGGTCAGTCAAAACATATGGAAGGCACAAAGTGTCATAATTTAAAGTCTGGCAAAAAAGTAAAGTGACTAATATTCAATAACTATTTTTAAAAAAACGTATCTATGAAAATTATTTTTTAAAAAACGTATCTATGAAACACAAAAGGGACCCTCGTAAATAACAATTTAACAAATGCATTAGTCATACACAAAAATAATTTCGATCACATCTTGGATCTAAAAAAATGCCACATTTACCAAAAGAGAAAGTACTTTACTCAGAAGGAAAAACATCGAGAGTGCTGCCAGCGAATATTATCAAATAAGTCACATATCAAATGTCTGGCTATGTCTCGATGTGCGCTAGGCGCGTGGCTATGTCTCTATATGTGTCAAACGTGTGACTTTACTTATGCGTGTGCTTGTTTGCCTGTGTGTGCGTAAGTGTGTACACGTTTGTGTCTGATTGCGCATGCGTGTGTTTGTATAAATAGTTTAGCCATATTAGGAAAAGATATATATTTACTTATTTCATTTTCTAATCAGAGCGTGACTGTCTTACTTGGGTAAAACCGCATTTGAGTCATGTCACTGCAATGACACAACCGGACAACGAAGAGGAACAAATCAAGGAAGAATCCTTTCTGATAAACTTCGTATAGTTGACCTACTGAAATCCCCAAAGAGGGCTGAATTCACTTTTACAAAAGCCTAACTGCTCACCGTTAAATATGTACGTCTATAGGTCAGTGTGTACATTGTTGGATATAATGAGTCTGTTTTGTGGTTGAGATAGTTGAGCATATCACGACAGAAAGCATGTAAAGCAGGAAAGTTCTCCTGTTTTGGCGTAACACAATCTTCTTATATCTTTTGGACCTGTAACCGTATAAACTTAGCTCGGTATACGTACGTATGTACCTACATAAGAACAGATCGAAAAACGCTTAATTTTTGTTTATTCAAAAGTGGTGTGTTTGTACTATACCTATTGGCCTTATACCAGACACGGTCAAACACAGAAATACATAAATGCTCAGCATTGTTTACATGGTAGGTATATTGTCATGGTTGTGCGCTAGGCAGGTGCAAGAGTCTTGTGCTCTTTCCTCAGAATCTCCGATACAACCACTCCCTATCTATAATACGGTCCCTCACTCTACTGCATATCAATTGTCATAAAGTAGTCTTCCTATAAAATACAAATATTATATTGCAACCTAATTATGCACAATAGTGGATCATATGCAATATAGGTGAACAATTCAACTAGAAAAATAGAAAATAAATACAATGTATCTAAATAAAATTTGAGACATGTCATGATAGATCATTCCATCTTAAATAAATCAACAATGTTTTGCAGCAATTTTTTTTTGCTAAAAAGTTGAAGAATTTTAACACATTTAACATTATGGATAACAAAATAGTGAATTTTATGTAGCGTTTTTTCAAGATTTAGCATGAATAAAACAAATACACGGATTTGGACCAAAAAAAAAACGACCCCAGAATGTCGTCAAAATCTGAAAATTTTTCATCCTTTTAATATTCAATTGTGCTTAGTTTAATTTGTAATATATATAAGTAATATAATTAAAGTTTATTTTGGTCCTGGGTATGACGTTAAACTGCATCCAACAGCAAGGCCTCTGATCAGGAGGTTTTGAGGAGCGTGGAACCACCTCTTAATTGCTGGTGTTCCCAGGTCCACCTTGATCAGGGGTGGTAGCACCTGTTACGGTCCCAGCTATGAGCAAATAGTGAACTCCCAGTCTAGCCCGCGTCCTGGGTATGACGATAACCTACATCCGAGTCCATGGGTATGACGGTAAACTACATCCGAGTCCATGGGCATGACGATAAACTGCATCCGCGTCCATGGTTATGGCGGTAAACTGCATCCACATCCTGGGTATGGCGATAAACTACATCCACATATTGGGTATGGCGATAAACTACGTCCAACAGAAAGGCCGTTTTTGAAAAATTAAGGTTGTCGGCTATACGTTTTTGCAAAAGTAGTATTACCAGCTATACGTTTTTGAAGGAATAATATTGCCAGTAGTGTGTTTTTGAAAAATGATATTACCAGCTATACATTTTCGAAAAAATTATATTACCAGGCATACGTTTTTGGAAAAATAATATTACCATCTATGCGTTTTTGGAAAATAATATTCCCAGCTATACGTTTAAAAAAAGAAAAATATTACGAGCTATATGTCTTTTAACAAAATCTTATTCAATGGAATTGTAACTGGGGTCAAAACACTGTGAAAGGATGATGTTTTATAAAAAAAAAAAAAAAAAAAAAGTAATGTTCCCAGCTACACGTTTTTGAAAAAAAAAATGTTGCCAGCTATACGTTTTTTTTTTTGTTTTTTTTTAAAAAAAAAAAACAATAATGTTGCCAGCTATACGTTTTTGAAAAAAAATAATGTTGCCAGCTATACCAAAATCATTTTCGGCATAAAATGACCACTAAGGTTGGAATGCCGTTAAACAAAACAAACAAACAAACTTTACTTTGTAACGTAGGTAGAAAAAAAAGCAAATATTGATAAGTTAGCAAGGGTCACAAAGCACTGCCAGGGGCCCCCAATCAGGCTTGAACCTCACCAATCGGGTTTTCGGTGGTAATACTTACCGGCTATGGTTGTGTGCATATTTATACATATTTATATCGACACGATTTATACTTCGCTTGCATAAATACGATTTTATCTTGTTTTTGACAACAAGTTATTTTCTACTTGGCGCTGCACAATTTTCAAATCATTATTCCCGTTTTCAGTTGTTATTTTTATTCGCCACGAATGACTCAAACCCAAATGAAATTTCCACCTTGGTGCCTCGATCGTATGAATTTAAACGTACTACTAGATTGGCAATTAGGTCTCACCGTTTTATCACTGAACTGGCTAGATGCAACCGTATGTTATATTCTAATAGTCTCTTTTCTCGACTTTGGAACTCCCTTCTGATTTTTTGCTTCCCCGCCAACTACAATATTCAAAAATTTAAATGCGACGCCAGTTGTCATTTTCTCTCTTATTGAAAACTGTTCTTTTATTGTCCTTTCTCCTCGCTAAAGTCTTCTCATTTTCTTTCACTCCCATTGCGCCCTAATGGCGTTATCGCCTTGCTTAGGGTGAAATGATTTTTTTTTTAATGACAAATGATTTTAAAAAAAACAAAACAAATGAAAACAACTAGACAGTTTCCAATTTGGATTTTGACGTTAAACAATTTTCCCTTCTATTTCTCAGCCATGAATTGTAAGCTTGATTCTCACCGGGTGCTCCACACAAAATTCGGCATAAAATAATCCAACATGGGTTGATATACCATAAAATCGACCAACTTAACCATTACTTCTGAAAAGTGAGTTCGACTTAAACAAATTCAAAACTAAGCGTAAAATCAGTCAAAAGTAATCTATTTTTTATTCAATTAGCTTTTTTCCTGACTAAAGTGTGCTTTGAAAATTTACGTCTAACTCTCAATCAGCGTTTTTCAACCGGTGCGCCCAAGTGCACTAATTCACCCTGAAAATTAGCTAGGTGCGCCCGAAGTTAGCAGAAGTGTAATTTATGTATTATTTTTATAGTTAAGAAATCTTTATTTTATAAAAGTTAGGCACACACCATGCACATTGCTTCCATGTCTAAGTCAAGTCTTTGTCATTTGATTGTCTTAAATTGGATGTTAAATTCTTCAATCATTAAGCAGTGGATAAGCCTTCCCATCTTGATTACTTCAAGGGATTTAAATCAGTCTGTTGTGAGAGTATGTGTGTTGGTGTTAGAGTTGGAAAACACGGGTCTCCTGAAATGTTTATCCCACAACAAAAATGGCGGACTCAGTATGCGATTCCGGGTAATAAAATACAAAGAAACAACTAAAACCAATATATATATATATATATATACAAACAAACGATAATGTATTATTAACAAGACCAAAAAGTTAAAATGTAAAATGTGCGTAGAAGTCCAAGAGAACATGAAGTAAAATGAACTCGTGTACGTATGTGCGTGTGCGCACGCGCGTTTTTGTGTGCGTTTCCCAATTGATAAACGCGTTTTCACGATAGCCTACCTCCTAGCGTGTCTAAGGAAAATAGGAAAAAAGAGCTGACACACATGCGAGTTTGGGCCACATCTTACCGTCCCTTGGTGAAATAGGAAGAGAATTATAGAAAATATTACAGTGTATTTATAGGTTCAGAAAGTGTCCCCTAGTGGCGTTGTTTTTGTTAGCAAAGTAAGTGGGGTAACTCCACAAGTCATCATCGGTGTATGTTTAAAAAAAAAAAAAGAAGTAGATTCATCATAATTATTTTTATAGTGACGTTTACCCTGTACAAGTCCTGGGAGCTACTCGAGGTAGAGGGTTACAGAGTAAGAGGAACAGTTTATGCAAAAGATAACGATTAATCCTAGATTTGAATAGATTAAGATTGTGATCAGGAGAACATCCTCTTGGACGTCGGTTCCACAAAGCAGCGGTTCGGAGGAAGAAGCTACTCGAGTGGGACTCACTAATGGAATACAAAGGGAGTGAGGGTGGTTTGCTACAATGTGCGTAGCATGGTGGGTCCTAGCAGTGAAGGTTAGAACTGGTGGAACTAAGGAAAGTAGTTCGTCTGAGCACTTTTCATGGAAATAGTGATAGAGAAGTTTGCGTCGTTTCGTTTGTGAGAAGTGGGTTGCAGAATGGAATGCTAAACCAAAATTTCATATTTTCAAATTTCATGACTAATTTTTCCTTATTAAAATTTAAAGAGCGCCCTCGAGTTTTACTTATTCTACAAATGCGTCCTGAATTTAAAACAGAAAAAAATCATGGTTGAGAAACACTGCTCTAAATCTATGTGAACATTCCATACGGCAGAATCATACTAAATATCAGTTTGTGAACACCTTGCGATGGGGCTCGGGTACACAAGCTAATCTTACATACTATTACTACTATACAGTTCAAGGTTCACTGAATGCCCCCGCTAAATTCAACTCAATAAATTTTTTTTTTTTGGGGGGGGGGTTAAAGGATCCTCAGTTGTGAGTTCGATTTTTACTGTTTCCACTACGTTCATAACCTTGTGTAGAACTAAAATAAACTAATTGTACGAAAATATATTCGAATGCATTCTCACGATCAGACATAAAAAATGAATATATAAAGTTACGCCATGAACTCGCTACAGGTGAAATAAACAGTCGACTTACCTGACAAACCATTTCATCATGTATATACGGATAAAGTATCACCAAATGATTTTAGATAGATAGATAGATAGATAGATAGATAGATAGCAGGCTACAAAATAGATGGAAAGAGATATGAAGAAACCAGGATATATAGATATGAATAGACTGAGATAGATACAAAGATGGATGAAGAGAAACGTATGAACAGACCAAGATACATAGATTGATATGAATATATTGAATTCAAGCTAGCTAGGTAGATAATGAGCATAGATAGATAGATAGATAGATAGATAGATAGATAGATAAGGAATGTAATTAGATAGATAGATAGATAGATAGATAGATAGATAGATAGATAGATAGATAAGGAATGTAATTAGATAGATAGATAGATAGATAGATAGATAGATAAGGAATGTAATTAGATAGATAGATAGATAGATAGATAGATAGATAGATAGATAGATAAGGAATGTAATTAGATAGATAGATAGATAAGGAATGTAATTAGATAGATAGATAGATAAGGAATGTAATTAGATAGATAGATAGATAAGGAATGTAATTAGATAGATAGATAGATAGATAGATAGATAGATAGATAGATAGATAGATAAGGAATGTAATTAGATAGATAGATAGATAAGGAATGTAATTAGATAGATAGATAGATAGATAGATAGATAGATAGATAGATAGATAGATAAGGAATGTAATTAGATAGATAGATAGATAAGGAATGTAATTAGATAGATAGATAGATAGATAGATAGATAGATAGATAGATAGATAGATAGATAGAAATAGGTAATCTTTGTTATTTATTCGACATTAAAACCGCTATAACTTCGATCCACGTCAATAGAATTACTCCCCAACCTCAGCTCGTAACTGTGAACGTACTAAATAAAGAAAAGCCGCGCGACGACTCTGTTGGAGAGGCGCGGTGTACAGAGTGAGAGTAAAAAGAACGAGAGAGAGAAAAAAGGAGAGTCAACCTAACGAGGAGGAGGAGTGAACAACTATGTGAAAGGAGGAAGTGTCTTGTCCTCTGAGCTGTTGTCGACTTTGCAAGCGCTTACCTTAGATGGGAGGCTTTCACAGCAGGCGAGGTACACACGTACACACATACGCTATGGATCGCCCTGGACAATAAATTATATACACACACAATCACAACTGGACATATTTATAATTTTTTTTGTGGAGGAATCTCTTTTTTAGGTAAGGAAGTTTTTCATACAATGAGATACATGTTTTTTTTTGTGTGTTCTTTTATGTGGAGTGTTATCTGTTCACGAAGTTGAAAAACAGTCTATTGTTGTGATGCGCTCAGCTGTATACACGTGTGTCGATGATTATGTAGTCCATATATCCGGGTTAATATTAACGAAAGATTTTTTCATAGGTTACTGTTTTGTACTTGGCGGAAATACGAGACATATTTCTTGTGAAAAATTCCCCTAAATTATAAGAGTATATTTTAAAAAATAGCATTCATTTATAGCCTCCATACCAGACAAAGATATGCTATCAGTGGTATTGTTTGCTTTTTTTTTTCTCTAAAGAGGTTTCACATAATCGGATTTTTTGATAGACAATTCCACTTGAATGCGAGTGTTTGACAGCGAAAACAAATTATCATCAGAGGTTAATATGACGGATAAAATCGAACTAAACAAACAAAAAAAAAACATCTTTTTTTTCTATTTTAATCTATTTATTTTTAGACTGTTAATTTTGTAATACAAATTTTCACAAAAACTCTGGCCTCGTATTTGAGGAAAAAAGATATTTGGTATATAGTTTTATTTCTATAAAAGTTTGAACAATTTGTTGTCAAATTTAAAAGTAAAACTCATGGCTTCGATAGACCGAAATTTCCCCAAACATGGTATTCGATTATTATTATTATTATTATTATTATTATTATTATTATTATTATTATTATTATTATTATAGTAGTACACATAAAAAATGACAGGATTTTAAATGTATGGATCAGTCATTCTAACTAGTATCTTTGCATCCTGACTACGATCAAAATGTCAATCCACGGTCCTCTGTCCAGAATCAGTGTAGTATCTGTGTGCTCTATGAAAACGATTATGCACACGAAATAGATAGATAGATAGATAGATAGATAGATAGATAGATAGATAGATAGATAGATAGATAGATAGATTGGCATTGTATTTTCTATTTGGCTAATAATAATAATAATAATAATAATAATTGAAATTATGTGTGGCTAAGATTCGTATATTTAAATAAAGGTGAATGTAAGAATATTACTTTCAAAGGAATGATTACTTCGCAGTTTGACATCTGATAATCTACCAGCAAAATTAAAGCGGATGACTAATTGCCAAACAGATAACAAAGCGCCTTAGATAGATAGATAGATAGATAGATAGATAGATAGATAGATAGATAGATAGATAGATAGATAGATATCGATATGAACGGAATGGGATAGATAGATGAGAATAGACATAGTTATGAATAGAGATATATAGCTAGGTAGAGACAGATAGATAGATAGATAGATAGATAGATAGATAGATAGATAGATAGATAGATAGATAGATATCGATATGAACGGAATGGGATAGATAGATGAGAATAGACATAGTTATGAATAGATATATAGCTAGGTAGAGACAGACAAACAGACAGATAGATAGATAGATAGATAGATAGATAGATAGATAGATAGATATCGATATGAACAGAATGTGATAGATAGATGTGAACAGACATAGATAGTTATGAATAGAGATATATAGATAGGTAGATATGCATAGATGGATAGATACATACATACATATGAATACAACGTGATAGCTATCAATTTAACGAGATAGATAGATAGATAGATAGATAGATAGATAGATAGATAGATAGATAGATATAAATATACCTAAATAGCTTTGTAGATAGATAGATAGATAGATAGATAGATAGATAGATAGATAGATAGATAGATAGATAAGAATATACTTAGATAAACAGAGATAGATATGAACATTCTGATATAGATAGGTTGATTGTTTATCTCTATTTGTCTGTGATAGTCAAGTAAAGAGACATAGATAGATATGAATAGACTTACTGATTGTGAATCAGGTAAATAAGGTAATCGATGACAACCTGTTGGTGTAATAAACATAAAAGCACCTTTTAGTGACGAAACAGTTAAATAGAAAAATAAAATGCTACAAAGACCAAATTCATAATTTATTCTATTTGGCTTCGTACAAAACAAAACGCTTCTTGAAATTATCTATCTATCTATCTATCTATCTATCTATCTATCTATCTATCTATCTATCTATTCTCAGTCCTTTCCTATCTATCTATCTATCTATCTATCTATTCTCAGTCCTTTCCTATCTATCTATCTATCTATCTATCTATCTATCTATTCTCAGTCCTTTCCTATCTATCTATCTATCTATCTATCTATCTATCTATCTATCTATCTATCTGTCTGTTTGTCTGTCTCCACCTAGCTATATATCTCTATTCATAACTATGTCTATTCTCATCTATCTATCCCATTCCGTTCATATCGAAATCTATCTATCTATCTATCTATCTATCTATCTATCTATCTATCTATGTCTGTTCGTTATGTACCTGTGTATGTATCTAACTGTCTGTTTGTTTATTATCTATCCATAGATGTGTGTGCGTGCATGTATCTATGTATGTATGTATCTATCTATCTATACCACTATGTTCATATCTATCTATCTATCTATCTATCTATCTATCTATCTATCTATCTATCTATGTATGCATCTCAGTCTGTTCATTGTCTATCTTGGTCTTTCATTATGTATGTATGTATGTACGTATGTATGTATGTATGTATGTATGTATGTATCCTGATGAACTTTTTACTATGATTTATATCTACATATTTATATCTGTTTTGATCGGGGGGGGGGACATTGTACCCATCAGATGTCCGCAATTGTTTTTTGCTTAACATCCCTATTAACCTTCGTGGACGGGAATTTCCAGTTTTATACGACGTGTGTGCAGATATTTATTGTGAAAAAAACCGGTTTTCAGCTTTATTCATTATCTACTACACACACACACACATATATATGTATATATATATATATATATATATGACAAATAGAGGCTAAGTAAATAATAAACTAAGGAAAGTAATTCTTAGTAAGGCAGATACGCTCTGAGAAGAAACGTTAAGACTAATAATGTTTTTATTGATTGAATTTAATATATTAAAGCTGGGAAGATGGAGAGATATAGCAAACACTAGTCATAGTTTACATCGAAACGTTAAAGATACAGAGACGCTCATTTGGTGTCCGTTGTATTCTAGATGTTTAACTTAGCTCATCTCATTCAGCTTTTTCATTACTAGGTTTTACTTGTTATAGACACACACACACAAAAGCATATATATATATATATATATATATATATATATATATATATATATATATATATATATATATATATATATATATATATATATATATATATCGGGAAACAGTATTTAGGAAAATATGACAAACTGTGAAAAATATTTTCTCAAAAATATGCTTTCAACAATTTTGAAATTACCTGCGTCTCTCGTTTCGGGCGCATGTCTAGACGTGGCAACTTCAACAAAAGCCCACTCCGATGAAATCCTAACGGATGAAACGCGTCACAAAAAAAAAAAAAACTTTCCAGCTTGTCATATTTTTCTAAATATATATACATATGGGAAATGTTGGATTAATGTGAGTTTGTGACTTTGAGTTTCACGCCCTTTGCGAAATTTCAAAATTAATCAGTTTGTCTGACGATCGCAAAGAGCATTAAACCCATGGTCACAAACTCACATCCATCCAACTATATATATATATATATATATATATATATATATATATATATATATATATATATATATATATATATATATAGATATGTTTTACTAAAGACGACTGACTGCGATTAAGCTTTTTATTTCATTTTTCCTGAATTTGTACAAATGGGTAAAAACTGCCTATGAGTTCTGAGTTCTATCTGAATACCTTCAGCTATTCTTTTGCCTATTATTAAGAATGTATTTTTTAACTGAATATGTATATATATTTTCGGAAATTTTCTTTTCTTTCAGAAAATAAAACCTGCTGCAGCAGTATTTTCACTATTGCCCGAGTTAATAACGAATAAGAAAAAAGAAGCAAATCAGATTCAATTACAAAGAAAAAATATTTATTTCTAACCAGCTAAATAAGGGTTCTTGCAAAAATGCGTCCCTTTTTGCTGAGAATAAGATAACCTATTCTCTGAGTAACACAATGTAAAAAAGCATATCAGAAAACAAACTTAAAAATTACAATGCACAAAAAAAAAACAACAAAAAGAAAAAGAACTGTCCCCCCCCCCGTCTGTGTCAATGATAACAATAAAAAATAAGGGGGAAGAACCTTAGCTCTACAGTAGACTTTCAGTCCTTTCAAGGTTCAAAAGTTTTAATCTTTTTTTCTTTTCTCTATTGTGTAGACAAGGTTCTCTTCTTGGTGACCAAACTCCCTTCTTTCTTCACTTATTTTCCTCCCGTCCACCGGGATATTGCGTTTCTTTTACGGCCGTAGAAGGTGAAAATTTACTTAAACACTTTTTGAAAACGCACCTGTTTGCTCCTTCTTCTTCTTCTTCTCAAACGGCTTTAGCTCCAAACTTCACTTACGGATTATTTTTCAACTTTCTTTACTGGGGCTTCTTCGAGAGGACTTCTCAAAACTTTCTCTGACGGGACAACTTGCCTTCAGCAACTTGTTACCCATGCATTCTTTACTTATAGGCAAACGCTGCCTGCCTTTTCAGCAGGGAGAGAGAAACGAACCTCCGGGTTCTAAGCGTTCTCGTTTCCAACTGGTGCTAAAGTTTTGTCCCAGTTCTCCCTTCCGCTTCAAAGTGGGGCGGTTCACCTTTAAACCGTTCAATCACAGTCCATTAAAAAAATATCAGCAGGTTCTTAGGTATATATGTATGTATGTATGTATGTATATGTATATATGCTCTATCTCTGATATTGAGCACTTTATCCCATAATATACCACACCTTAAAACTATATATATATATATATATATATATATATATATATATATATATATATATATATATATATATGTGAAAATATTGTAGAAAATAGGAAAGAAACTGGTTTGGTAAATAATCCAAAGTTCCTTAGTATTTTTGTGATTATTTTTAAAAAATTGTGCTCGATACGAAAGTAGAGCATAAAAAAAATTTCGCTTGAAGATGGAACAGAGCCTACTTTAACTCAAGTTAATTCAAATATTATTTTGAAGTTTTCGGCTCTTGTTTTGAAACATGAGACCTCTTATGTAGCGAGTTGGAATCATATTTTTAAATAAATAATTATATATATATATATATATATATATATATATATATATATATATATGCGCGTGTGCGCGTGTGTGTGTGTGTATGTATCTATAGTGATGGGAATGTTTGTTTTTTATTTTCAAAACATGTTCAGCAGATTACGCCCATATTCATAGTTGATAATATTGGGTGTTGGCGTTTTCGTTTTTCCTTATTTTATAATATATATACATATATATATATATATATATATATATATATATATGTGTGTGTGCGTGTGTGTGTGTGTGTGTAGGACCATACGTTCACATACAATGCCTTAATTTTCACTTTTGTGTACACTTTTGTGAAATATTTTTCAGAAATAAACAAAGGTTTGGATTGTTAAGCAAAATTCCAAGCGTAATTACAATACAATTTTCTCAAATTTTGACATTCCTTTATATACATTGTAGATATTTTTAAAATACTTCAAAAGGTAAATATATTTGCTAATGATTGCTTGCTATGCAAACTTTTAACCCCAGCTGTATACGGGGTCTGTCCGGAAAGTATCCATCTATTTTAATAGTAACATAAATGTTGCCCCTTTAGAGCAATGACCTCATCATCATCTTCCATGTATTTGCCTTGGTAACGCACAATGTTATGCCATTGTCTCATCTATTCTGCGAAATCATCTTCAAACTGCTATTTAGAGGTTACCGCCTGAGGATTATTCTCGATCTCCTTCATCTCGCCCCCGAGCATAAATCTCCTTCCCTCCAATGGTAATTTCAACTTTGGGAAAAATGTAAGAGTGATACGATATTTTGCAAATAAATGAAAAGAAAACCAGATATGATGTGATAGTTAAGATATTCTAAAAAGAAAAAAGAAAGCAATCCCTGGGTCTTCTTATTTTTATACTGTCAGTCGGTGATCTCCGTTGATTTCACTTCGTATGTGTTCAACCTTTTCGACTTCTTGAATGCCGCCCACAACGTGGATCGCTTTCAATCGATGTACTGAAGCTTGGCTCTTCCTTATTTCATTTCATTTCGATATCCTTTAAGCACGAATGTTTACAACTGAATTCTAAGAGAGGCCAAAGTAAGTTTTTTTTACTTGGTATCACCTCAGAAAGTCAAAAGTCATAACAGTCACGAGATCTAACCTTAATGGTGACATTATAGCCAACAAGTGCAGAATCAGACCTCAAAAGTCGCCGGAGGATGCACCAATATAAACAAAAAACAAACAAAAAGAAACAAAAAAAAAACAAAAAACGATGCACTTTCGTTGTGAATGCGTCATTCTCACAATACTCAAGGTCAATTAATTGCGTCTCATTGCCGACTAACTAACCCCATGCAGCATTCACCAATTCTAGTCACCCACATTTCCTCCGTATTCCATGTATATGCTTTTATTATAATCTCTTATGATAAAAATATAATAATAATACACACAACACACACACATATATATACGTGTTAGTTTCTTATATATATATATAAATATAAAAGTGAACATTGAAGTCAACACTTAGAGGCGACAGTCTGTTTTATGCTAGACACAATCGTCAGGAAGAATATATATATATATATATATATATATATATATATATATATATATATATATGATAAAATATACTTTTAAGGAAGTTCTCAATATCAGGGTATGCAAATATAAAAATG
The DNA here is from genome assembly GCA_963932145.1 of Acanthosepion lycidas. Lineage (NCBI taxonomy): Eukaryota > Metazoa > Mollusca > Cephalopoda > Sepiida > Sepiidae > Acanthosepion > Acanthosepion lycidas. Next base: position 119,815,261 of record OZ010578.1, on the reverse strand, counting down.
GACAATCAGGTCAACACTGGGAGGCTATATATATATATATATATATATATATATATGTATATATGTGTGTGTGTGTGTGTGTGTGTGCGTGTGTGCATGCGTTAGTTTTTCGCTGACGATAAATAATATTCAGTACAGATAAGAAATTACAAAATCCATAAATATTTTATTTCTCTAAAATTACATTGCAAATCTGAATGTAAAAAGATCAAAACCAATATAGGTGACTAAGTGTGTGTTTCGACGTTATATTACACACATGCACGCATACACACACATAGACATATATAACACACACACATAGTGGCTGATCACCAAAAGAAATCGTTGGATCATACAATAATTGTGAACTATTTTTGTATTTGTTTCGAAGCAGAGTCAGATAATTATTTTAAAATATAAATAAATCAAACATTAATTCTAGTAATCCTTATTGGTCAATTTTTAATCGAAATGGTGTATTTGTGTTCATAGATAGAAATATCGATTTATTGAGAGGAAACAAAATAAGCAGGAAGGAAAAGAAATAAGCAGAAGAAAAGAAATGAAGCAAGAACCGTTTTTTTTTTTCTTCTCTTGCTTTTGTCTCCTTTTTTGTTATTTTACTACAAACTATTTCTTTCTATTTTTAATCACGTGTGTTGCGACAATTTGCAGGACAACCAAACGGAAACCGATGAATTGCATAGAATTTACCATTACCAAAACGCCAAAACAATTATCAGTCGTTGTCAGCCAACGGCAAAATCGTTATTTCTCACCCCTCCATATATACGAGACGATTTTTTCAATTAATTTTGATTAGCCGGATCGGCAGACACCTGAGAAAGGCTGGAAGGTGTGCAACGACTAAAAAGTTATGGTCATAACAAAAAAGATAGAGATATTAGACAGAATGTGGATAAAAGCTGCTAAATATTTTTAGAAATTCAGACTAATTTTCTAATCTACACTGGTGAGAGATGTTTTGTACGAACAAACATAACTGAAATAAATGTTTGTTCTTGTTAACTTCTATATCTGTCCTCTCAATATTTCCCGCCTTGGTTAAGTCGACAAATTTGAATCTGCCTTGGACGTCTTGGTAAAAAATACTAAAATGTATGAAAATCGTGGAAAGCAGACGAAAAAAAAAAATTTTTTTTTAATAATTTTCCTTTTATTCTCTCTTCTTCATTTTATGACACCAGAATAAAGACTTAATAAAATTGTTTTATCATTTTTTTTAATTAATAATTTTATCCCAAGCAAGGGAATAAAACTAGTATGACCAAAGGGTTACTAAGTGATCTGGCCTGCTAGGGGGGGGGCAGAAAGAAAGACACGGAAAGAAGAAGGTGAGTTGAACAAGTGTATTGAAATAACATAACATATACACAAAATAAGAGAGTTATTAGTCAGCAGATAGAAGTGTCCGCCCGAAACTGTCAGGTTACACTGCGTCCCGACTGCCAATATTTAACAGTCACCCCACGAGGAATGTATGTGGCACAAGGCCGAGTTTAACGTGGGTTCTCCGAACCCTTAGGCTCGGACAAAAATATCCCCACAGAACCCGCACAAACGGGTTTGGGTCTGTCTACCTCCCCGGATGAAACTCTGCCCTTCGGTATAGCCTCGTCCAGGTTCCTCTCTGCCAAAGCAGAGAGTTCGACAGTAATCGCACACAGTCAGAGACTGCGTCCCGATTGCCAATATTTAACAGTCCCGCCACGAGGAATGTATGTGGCACAAGGCCGAGTTTAACGTGGGTTTCTCCGAGCCCGTAGGCCCGGCCAAAAATATTCCCTTTGAACCCGAATAAACGGGTCCAGGGGCTGTTTACATTCCCGGACGAAACTTTGCTCTTCGGCAAAGCTTCGTCATGGTTCCTCTCTGCGAAAGCAGAGAGTTCAACAGAAGTCGCACACAGTCAGAGACTGCGTCCCGACTTCCTGCTTAGGAAGTCTCGCAGGTTAGTATTTATGAAGGAGGAAGAGTTCATTCTAATGTAGATAGGTCACCATAGCACTAAGTGTGAGAGAATATGAGTAAAAGAAAACATTATTAAGGAGAGATAACAATAAAAGAACAGGAATAAAGAAGACTGAAGATAACGATTGACATTGTGTTTAAATTATTGAAGATCAAAATTGACTGGAAAAGCAAGAAGTCGGAAGAGAGTTCCACAGCAGAGAAGTGCGACAGAAGGAACTGTTAGCATAGAACTTACAAAATCCAATCATTATTACTATCTGATGATGTTTTTTTAAGCGTAGATTAGATGCGGCACAAGGCCCAAAATATGGGATAGATCGAACTCATCCTTCAGTCGTAATTGATCTAGCGAGATAAGCTTATTAACCATTACATCACGTCGATTTTCTCTGTTTTATTATTTGATGATAGTACTTGTGTTACGGTATCTGTACATAGCGTAGAGATAACCAAAACTCTTTTAGTTGGTATTCAAGTAACCTTGTGGATTTCCTTGGACTTGCTTTAACTTCTCTTACCTACACTGATGTCATCGACAAAAGACTACATCTTGAAGACACTTTGCAGACAGTGAGTGTGGACTAAATCGAGAGCAGCAAAAACTATACCTGGAAAGAATAATAACAGCGACTAGACTTGAGAAACCTATTTTTGTTATGGAGTGGTTTCACAGTGAAGGCTTGTATTTGTACTAAGTCGGTCCTAAAATAGGTTCGACGTACAAAACATTAGGAACTTGATATAATAGGTAATGACGCAGAGAAATCTAGTTGTGGTCGCTGATACTTTAGTATCCGACTAACGGTCGTCCGGCATCGACTGACTGACAGAACAACTGAGCGACCCCCTCCTACTACTCCTACTTATTATAGGTGGGAGAGTCTATTAACTATAGAATAGGTGTGTTACACTATAACAATTTTCTTGAAAGATTGTTTTAAAAAGATTTTATAAATTTCAACTAGACACTGGTTGCTTAGTCAATAAATGTCAAATATTTCCTTATAAGGAAACGGCTAATATTACCGCTGCCATTAACAGTTTATCAGCCATTATTGTTCATTTTTCCTGTACTATAGTCATTCATATCACATATCAACCTCTCACCATTGTTATTTATTGTGTTTGCGTAACCTTGAGACAAATTTCTTTTCATCAAAACAACGGAAATATTTACACACATCTTACATCAGGGGTCGGTAACCTTTTGGAGAGAGCGGTCCAGAAAGCTATGCATTGTCTTGGAGGAGGGCCATGATATCAACTGTACTATAATAAACAGTTTCGGCCTCAGATCGCTCCGTTCAGAAGGAGGTTTAAACAAAGTTCCTTATTTTACTGCAAAAATAACAGGATAACAGCTAACACAATCAACAAAAATGCAAATTCCTTTACTACAAATGAATTTATTAATGAGGCATTTGTTGTTCCCATGCAGATGTACTTCCAAATAATGATACCATAATTTTCACATTATTCAATAGGTCTTTATATTTTCCGCTTGGGAAAACACATTTCTTGTAGAAGTCAGCAGATGATTCGGAATTAAACTTTGATTTAAAAATTCGTCAAAATTCGCATTGTAAGTTGATTAACTCCAACTGATATTTTTCTGCCATTTGCTCCACAAATTAATTAAATAATTAATGTCCAGATGTTAAGTTGGCAGGCCAGAGAAAAATCCTTCGCTGGGCAGAACAAAAGTACTTGGCGGGCCGGACAAAAATCCTTCGCAGGCAGGACAAAAATCCTTCGCAGGCAAGACAAAAATCCTTCGCGGGCCGGATGTCGCTCGGGGTCCGGGGGTTGCTGATCCCTGCCTTACATCAATGATTAAAAAGGGCTTTCAGCGAATGAAGCATGTAGGTTTTACCTAGGACCATCTTCGAACCTTGTGACTGGCGCTACACAATCACAAAGAAACTGTACCAGATTACAGAAACCGCAGCACTTTCAATTGTACTCTGTCGTAAGCTATCTGCTTTTTAACTTCTTTTCAAATTCAGTTTTAGTTTAGCTGTGATCAGAACTGCAATCTGCACTTGTATATATTCTCCTGGAGAAATGTTTTTTCTTATCTAGTGCTTAAGCAAATGAAATCAGGACATTCAATAGTAGTAACAACTAGAATGGCTAGCACATGTAACTCGAAGAGAAAATAAAGACATAATAAAAATGTTGACATTCCACATTTCTTTGAACAAAAGATGAGGAAATAATCCCCATATATACTGGAAAGAGCGGGGTCATCTCGAGGCGGTGTAATGGCTAGCAAGATTGTCTCGCTAGAACAATTACGACTGAGTAGTGAGTTCGATCCTCAGTGGGTACCCCATACTTTCGGCCTTGTGCTACATCTAAGCTATGCTTGGAAAATCAGTATACTGGAAAGAATGATAATGGCTAATGGACCTGAGAAACCTATTTTCCTGCTCAGTCAATGAAGGCCGAATGTTTCCTTATAGGGAGACGGCTAATATTATCATAGGTGATTTCCCAGGTTGGTTATTCAAGATAACGAGTCTTATTAAAACGAAAGATGTGCTGCAATATATCTGATTGCAGACATGAAGGTTTCTTGGCTTTCTACAATGCAATACACGCGCTCAATGGGAAAAATGCCACAGGTGTGCTGTTTTATGTTTAATGTACAGTTCACAAGCCATTGCATATATGTTCAAGCCAATTTAAAAATAATAGCTTAACACGGGATTAACTTCGGTAAGATATTCACTAGAACATCTAAGGAATTACAAATGGAACATATATATTCCACAAAATAATTCGAAGATAAATTAATCTTCTTATAGTAAACAATATTTTCTTCTATTGTTTTCTCTTGAATGAATACAGTTACCGAACTGCAACTAAATTTGAACGCCAAACCTTCTCCTTCAGGACATTGGTGATCATTGCTTTCCATAATGTTCTGTCCTTTGTAGCTCTTAAGAAATTTTGTTCTCTTTGACATCTCTACCAAACCCTACTCCTCCATCCATTCACTTAAGCTTGTCAGGTAGGTCATGCGTTACTTCCCTCTGTCTCTCTTACTCCCAATCTGTCCTGTGAGTATAAAATTTTCCAAACCCTCTTTCCTCATTGTGCCCCCAGAAATTTTAACTATCTCTTCCTGATATTAAGTATAAATGTCCTTTTTTTGCTGCCATTGTCAATAGAACTTCGTCGTTGCTCACATGTTCGGTTCATGGTATTCTCAGCATCCTTCTGTTGAACCAAATTTCTTCTTCTTTATCTGTGAGGGGATTGTCTAGTATTTACTGCTATATAAGAGGACTGATACCACAAACATGATAGCCCCGAAATTACATCTTCAGCACATTGCTATATTAAAGATATTTATTTTACCCAAGTGTAAAATTTTGCTACGCCAATTTTCAAGCGGATGTGTCGGTGTCTTCAAAACTTAATTTAACTAATATTCAGAGACCCATGTGTAAACATTGCAGACGATTTTCCTTAATGGCCAGTCAACTGAAGACAATGGGTTCAATGCGGGATGAAAACTCGTTTGTAACATTCAATGCTTCCAAAACCAAGCAATGATGTGTGTGTGTATGTGTTTTTTTTTCTTTCCTTCTATCTCTTTTCAAAATGGCATCTCTCTTACTCTCCTTTATCGACCTCCTCTCTTTTTATTCTCTTCCTTTCTCTTCTTCATTATTCCTTCTCCTTTCTCGGCCGTTCCTTTTTCTTTTTCGTTTCTATGTGTTTTCTTTTTATCCTTTCTTTCTTTCTTTTTTTTTTTTTTACTCTGGCGTCTCTGTCCATTATTTCTTTCACTCCCCCACCAACTATTTTTATTTTTGATTCTCTCTTTTTTTTAAATATTTTTTGGGGTCGGTGTACGGCCATATCACATTGAAACACCAGTTCCCGTACGATCACCGAAGTTAAGCAACGTCGATTCCGATCAGTACCTTGATGAGTGACCACTTAGAAATACCAGGTGCTATAAGCTTGGATGTGCAGGTGGTGCAATGGCTCGGAATTGAAAATCGGAGAGCCAAGTTCCAGTTCCAGTTGAGTTCGTTATATTCACTTATACGCAAATACGCCTGGGAAAGGCACGAATCCATCTCTTCTCCCTCCCCCAACTTTGGTTTAATTAGTAAGACACTCATCACTAAGTCATTATTATCTAAATATAATTCTTACAATCTAAAGATATTTTCTATCTTTAAATATCCTGAAACGGGTTGATAAACCGTAAAAACGAATCAATCGATAGAATCTACTTTTGTCGATCGTTACTTTCTTTTTTTTTCTTTTCTTTGTCTTTGCTTCTTTTTTTTATTATTCTTCAGTCTCTCTTTTTTTTCATTGCCCTTTTCATTTTCTTTTTCTATCTTTCTTTTTTATTTTGTCTTTCTTTCTTCTTTTCCTCTTAACTGTTTCTCTCTTTCTCTTCTTCGTTTTTTTTTCTGCCTCTCTTTTTCTCTTCAGTCACTCGACCGCTTCCTCTATTTTAGCTTGCGATACCGATACTATTTTTGTAGCTCTCAATCTGTAACTAAATATACGTTTGGACATTTTGTGCCCTCCAAAAGCATCTAGAAACGCAGACTGAGTTAATGCCCTGTACTCACGTATCCATTACAAAACGTAATTTGGAAGACTTTCTTTTGTTGAATTAGATCGTGTGTGCATTGAAGACAATTGACATAATCTCATGTGGAAAGGTTTCGTTGTAGACGTACGTAATTAAAAAGACTATTACAGAATCTTTAAACTGCATTTTGACGTGTAAAATCAAATAACCGAATGCCCATCGTATAAACACGTGAATGATTAAAAGATTTCGGACATTTTTCCGACAAGGACGCTGTTGTTAAATGAGACGAAATGGACAAGAAAAAAAAAAGAAAGCCTGACATTAAAAAGTCAAATTTTTTTTTGGCAGATGAGGGGAGAAAAGCAAGCAAGAGATAGTTGTAAATTTTAACTTGTTGATCAAAATGTGAAAATACTCGCTGAAGATTAAACTCACGACACCAGCAGCATTCTGTAAGAATAGATTGCTTCTTTTTATGTACCAAGTCCTTTCAGATCGGTCACGCTCTCTATAGCCGAGCAGTAAAGCATGCCGGGCCAAATGGCGGTTTCCCCTACAAAGGGGGACGCACCTTCGAACATTGCCGGTGAACACATTCTTCTTCTTAAGATTTTTCGAATGCGCAGGCCGATAGCCGTAATATACATGGTTTAAAATAAGAAGATAAAAACTGAGCATATTATATAATAATTGCAAATTGTATCAAATTATTATGTAAGTTTTAGCGATATTTACATTAAACATAAATCCGTTAATTTGGGGGGGACTTCGTCAAAACGCGTTATCTTTCTGTACTCAAGTTCAGAATACCATCTTCTTCTTACATCTAAAGAAGCAATTGGAGACGTGCAATCCACGGAAAAAAAACATCCTTCGAGAACACCGTATAGACAAATAGAAGAGATGAAAAGGGCCCAATGAAAAGCCACAGCTCTCCATCCTCTGAAACCTACTACCGTACGATGAGGTGGCTGCGGACGTCTTTTCAAATCCAATTGCAGAAGGAAATATCGATGAGCATCCCAATACTCGACAACGAGTACCACTACAATAACACTTGAAATAATATATATATATATATATATATATATATATATATATATACTAGCAGTAGAGCCCGGCGTTGCCCGTGGATGTAACAGTAAGAGATAGATCAAGTATCGACCATTATAAAGACTGAAAAATAGAATTGACAAAGATTATTGTTTAAGGTTGACGGACACGCATGTCTTAATTAGTTTTATTTTTATTTTTTTTACGAATTGGTCAAACCCAAACCCAAACAAAAACATTGTTTTCAATCATTATCAGTCTAACGATTGAATAGAATTTTATTATAAACAATTGTCTTGTAAATGGAATTTTTAAAGCATTCTGAATGTAAAAATAAAGAAAAAAGTCTGCAAGACAATAAGAAACACTACCTGCCAAAAAAAGTGAAGTTTTGATGAAATCGGTTGAAAAATGTAGGAAATCCGATCCCATATATCAACACACACACACACAACCAACCTGGGTTTTATAATAAAACTCGATATTAATAAGTATAACTCGATATGAGTTGTCCCCCTTTCATTAATGCCTCTTAATCGTGTTTCAAATTGATTTCGTGCAAAAACAATTGAGTTTTTCTGATTTTTGGCGCTGTCGGAACCACCGTAAGGTAATTTTACGTAGTCCTGTGAAGTTTTGTTGAAATCGGTTGAAAAATGTAGGAAATTCGATTCAATATATAAACGTACACACACACACAATCTGCGTTTTATAATAAGTAAGATATATATATATATATATATGATATATATATTTATATATATATATATATATATATATATATATATATATATGATAAATATATAGATAGATAGATAGATAGATAGATAGATAGATAGATATATGATCGACGCGGGCTGATGATCCGCGCCTATCAGGGACCTTTTTACGACGTATGAGCGTCAGGCAACTCAGTTCCTAGGAACCGACAGCCAGACAACAATATGACTTGATTATAGTGGTGAAGGTTCTGTGCAGAACCAACCACACTTTTTGAAGAGCCGAATACAGAGACCTAATGCTCCATGTGCCACAAGGTCCCCAAACGAACCTCCGCAGGTTTTGAACTCAGAGTTGCTCTTCAAGACCAATTGACATCCAAAGCTATAGAACCCAGTCTGTCCTGCTAGTTACCCATAGCTGGGGGAAAAAGAAGAGGATTCATACATTTCCCAAGGGTATTAGCACGTAAGTGAATGTTAGGCATTCGACTGGAATATATATATATATATATATATATGTTACCTTAAAGGCAACACACAAGGTACTGCGATTAAGCTTTTTATTCAATTTTTCTTGTGTTCCAACAAGTGTTGTTTTCTTTTCTGGACACAGTGTGTGTAGAAACTGTCCAAATGTTCTGTAATTCCGAGCGCTTTCGTCTATACTTTTAGCCATTATCAGGGATGAGTTTATTTTTACTTTTTAAGTGGGTGTATAGGTTGTGTGTGTCTGTATCTAGAGTTAAAGGGAAATTTTAACTCAACAATGCAAAACAGACACTAGTTAACAACGGTTTTCCTAACCACCTCATCGACCTCCAGATTAGACTATTTCTTTCCAAAATAAATAATAACGATAGTGGACTCACAAACAAAAATAACATTAATATTTTCTACAAAAGCCAAATTCACCTCAACTATAAACAAGATGAATCTTCATTTAGGAAAATGTCATAAAGAAATGTACTACCCCAGTTGATATGAACAAAAAATTATCTAGTACAAAAAATGTAAAACAGGTAACCTTATCCTGAAAAATGACAACACACCTGCAAAATCAAAACTACATAGAATGAACATTATTTACGAGTTCAAATGCCCCTTGAAGAACTCATAAATAATTAAAATCCAGAGGCGAATATGCAATGTAATTGGCCCTGATCTGGCATCTCGTCTGCAGTCGCTCTCTCACAGACATGCCGTCGCCTCCCTCTGTCTTTTTTACAGATACTTTCATGGTAACTGCTCCGATGAGCTGCTTTCGCTGGTTCCCAGACTTCATGAATTTAAGCATTCTACTAGGCTGGCATATCGCTCTCACCCTTTCACTGTCGAAACTGTTAAATGTAGCCGTCTCTTTATACTCCAATAGCTTCATGTCTCGCACTTCTCGCCTGTGGAACTCCCTCCCCTTTTCCTGTTTCCCTGATAGCTATAATCTCCAACTATTCAAATGTAATGTCAATCGACATCTCCAGATACCCTGATCTATTCCATATCCTCCTCTTCATCCTTTCCTCTATCACTCCTCTTTGCTCTAGCTCCAACTGTCTGTAACCCCTTGCGTGCTAGTGGCTTCCCGCCTTGCTTGGGGTGAAACGCTTAAAAAAATGGCATCGGTCACACTATTACATGCCTATCCAGACGCATTGAATTACACCTATCCGACCACACCTCTGTTAGAACACATTTAAACACCCACACAAACCTACCAGACCCCATCCGAAATATACTAGTAGAAAATACAAATATAATAACCTCATCTAAAGAATGTAAAGAAAGGTTAAAATAATGGCATATGAATAATAAAAAAGAAAACGCCGACACCCAATAATATTAACTACGAACACGGTCACAATGTGCTGATTGTGCTCGGAAAATAAAACATCCCTATAACTCCAGATACATTTTTTCAAGCATTTCACCCCAAGCAAGGCGGGAGTGCCACTAGCACGTAAGGGGTTACCGATAGTGGGAGCAAGTGTATGGTGGATTGTTTTGAGGAAAGAATATAGAAAAGGACGGGGATCGGGATCAAGGTATCAGAAGATATCGCTTGACATTACATTTGAATATTTGAAGATTATAGCTATTAGGGAATCAAGTCAGAGGAAGGGAGGTCGACTTTTGGGAAATGCGAAAGAAGCTGTTGGAGAAGACGAGTTAGGACCGAAATGCCAGCGTAGTAGCACGCTTAAATTCATGCAATTAGGGTACCAGTGAAAGTAGCTCGTCATAGCAGTTGCCATGAAAATATTTGTAGAAGAGGCACACTACAGCAAGTCTGTGAGAAAGTTACCGCAGACGAGATGCCAGATCAGGACCTATCACATTCACAATCCATGCATCCAGTTAAAAAGTAAAAATAAAATCATCCTTGATAATGGCTAAAAGTGTAGCCGAGAGCGCTCGGGATTACAGAAAATTTGGACAGTTTCTACCTATATTTCTGAGATGCGTTATTATGTACACTATTTACATTATTCGGACTATTGTCCTCATCTTTGTCGCCATATTTATTAGAACGTTTCGGCCTTTCAGTATCTGTCTATATTTCTGAGATGAGGTATTATGTACATTATTTACATTATTCGGACAATTGCCCACATCTTTGTCGCCGTATTTATTACAACGTTTCGGCCGTTGTACGCTCGGACATTCTTCAGGTGGTTCGACATTCCAACCACCTGAAGAAGGCCGGAATGTACAACGGCCGAAACGTTGTAATAAATATCGCGATTTAGACAGTTTCTACACACTTTGTGTCAAGAAAAGAAAACACGTGTTCGAACACAAGAAAAATTGAATAAAAAGCTTAATCGCAGTACATTGTCTGTAGTCTTTAATGAAACATGTATAACTGAGGGACTGTTGCATATATATATATATATATATATATATATATATATATATATATATATATATATATATATATATATATATAAAACTTAACAAGTGATAGAGGATTGTAGGAATTAGAATAATCAATATATTAATTCATCGAGTCTAAAAGAATCCTGAATGCACTAGACGGCCGTTTTGTCCTATTTTTGGGACTCATTAGCAGTGCGCATTCACTACCGAGAGTCGAACCCGGACAATTACAATACAACGCATGAGTCATATCAACTGTACCAACCGGCCTCGGCCACGTGGGAGAAACTGAATAGACTAGATATAGAGTCACTACTCACAAATTCCGTGGCGATATTCTTCCAAGTATTCATAGCCCAACCTGTTGTGCACCAAAAGCAACGTACTTCCATTCCCCTTAGCCGCATTAACTGGGTCAAACAAGGATATACAAGTGACATAATTTTGAGGAGTTAGAATAATCAATATAGTAATTCATATAAATTACTATATCGTATATATATATATATATATATATATATATATATATATATATATGTGTGTGTGTGTGTGTGTGTGTGTGTGTGTGTGTGTGTGTGTGTGAATAACCTTGACCACAGGTGAAGATGACGCATGAATGATATGTAAATACCATTAACCGAACTTGTGAGGAACGAAGAAGTTTTAAATAAAATGAGAATGTAAAGGAGACTTATACTTGCTATCAGAAAAAAGACAGTTGAATTATCTGGGATACACAATGAGGAAGGAACCCTTTGAGAATTTAATACTCACAACGCGTATTCAATGCAAGAGAGAAAACCGCGAATAACTTATCTAGCGAGCTTATGCAAATGGATAGCAGGACAGCACCTGGATATACAATTTGCTTTTCATTTATCTCACTTTTTTCTTTATTTATTTTTAAGAGTAAGTTAATTAAACCCTTCCTTAAATATCTGTAACCGAGAAATACATAAACAGATGGAGAAGGTAATTGAATTGTTCATGAATTTTCGAAAGAAATTTACAATAAAAATGCATTTTCAATCTCGACTCGTTACAAATCAAAAATGGATCACTGGGAAACAGGTATTTTATTGAATGATATCTGACGCTTGATTACAGGTAATTTGGATGTGTCGAATACGAATTTCAATTTGGTTTAGTTATATCAGGTCCTGATTCTTGGCAAAAGCCTATGTGTTATTTTCCAGATTTTTTAAATAAAGACTAAAAAATTAAGTCATGTGTTAAAATTATGAATAAAATTATGAATCCAAGCAGTTCACTCTACATTAAAATTATATTATAACGGTAGAAATAACTTAAAATAAACAAATCTGAATCTTTCATTGGGACAAGAATCTTTTTTACGAAGTCAGTTATTTTGCTCGTTGATGTGAAAGTGAAAAATTTCCACATATAAAACGAAAGGAATCAGGGTTGTTTTTGTATTTGAATTTTCTAATGCTTGATGACAATGCTTGATTGTTCTGCCAAGTTATAAAGGTAAGTTATAAAGCCCTTCAGTCATATAAATTTATGAAAATCTTAAATATAAACAAAAATTGGTTTAAATAGGAACTTATGGAATAGTTACTACAATCTATGAAATTAAACTATTAGGTTGGTGCAAAAATAATGACGTAATAATGTCGTTTTTTGACGTTAGAAAATACGTCAAAAAACGACATTATTACGTCATTATTTTTTAAATCAACAGTAAATCACGGTGACAAAATTACTCACTAAATCATATGCCAATTCCAAATTATCTTAAAGCCTGAACTTAATTAACTGACAGACTGACTGATTGAATTGTCTGATTAACTCCGGAAACAAGTCGCTTTTATATATTTTAGTTGTCCCTCTAAAATATTCTACAGTTCCGCTCGAGAAAATTCTAGAATTCTATATTTTTAGCTTAATTTACTAATATTAAAATGGGTTAAAAATGCCAAAATTAAAAATATTTTTAGGGTGTTACATACAAAAGTAGACTGCATAACAATATCTGTTGACAGTTTCATCTTTAAGGAGATTGTCCAGCATTAACTTCCATATAGGCGGACTGATATTTACAGGAGTTCATTACTATTTTCTTTGTTTCTAATGAAATGTTCCTGTTTCTTAATACATTGCTTAGCTTTTGGAAGGCATTTTTTGCGATCACAATGCGCCTTCGGATTTCAGTGTCGCACGTTTGTTCCTCTGTTAGATCCCTTCCAAGATATTTAAATTGTTGCACTTACTTGATTTTGGTATCTCCGATTTGTAATTTGCACGCTGGCTGCTTCCTTTTGCTGACGTTTTGTTTTGTTTGTTTTTTTACTTTCTGAAGGCGAGAAGTAATTGGACTTTATTTCGTCCAGCGGGGTAGATTGTTCTAGTTCCACGTGCCATGCCTCTTCGAATGTCTCAGTTATTTCCCTTTAACTTAACGCGCCGTCGCCTCCCTCTGACTTTTTAAAAAATACTTTCACGGAAACTGCTCCGGTGAGCTGCTTTCGCTGGTTCCCAGACTTCATGAATTAAGCGTTCAACTTGGCTGTCGAAACTGTTAAATGTAGCCGTCTCTTCTACTCCAATAGCTTCATGTCTCGCACCTCTCGCCTGTGGAACTCCCTCTCCTTTTCTTGATTCCCTAATAGCTATAATCTCCAACTATTCAAATGTAACGTCAATCGACGTCTCCAAATGCCCTGATCTATCCCCTAACCGTCTCTTCATCCTTTCCTCTATCACTCCTCTTTGCTCTTGCTCCAAATCTTCTGTAATCCCTTGCGTGCTAGTGGCTTCCCGCCTTGCTTGGGGTGAAACGCTTAAAAAGAAAAAAAACTCTCCAACTTTTGGTTCACCACTGCTGTGGTCTGGTATTGAACTTACAACTCTTATCCACAGTGGATAAAGACGTTGGTCCGATTCAGTGACTAAACCCAAAGAGTTGTGAGTTCAATACGAGCTCACATTTAAATTCATAAAGTCTACGTACTAAAAAAGAAGAAAGCACCTCATAATATTTACTATGAACAGGGAAACAACATTACGACGGTGGGAAAGTGACTGAAGACGAGATGCCAGGTCAGGACCAATAACATTGCAGATTCTTCTTTCTATTTTATGAAGAATCTCTAAATAAAAATCAGAATCAACAGACCAGATTTGGCAGCAATATTCAATGAATATTGACTTAGAAATGTGTCAGATTATGACGAGAAAATCTGTCTAGTAGGACACAGTGAACCAAATTTCTTAGCAGCAGACGAAGCAATTAATTCAATATAATCTTTACAATTCATGTCAGCGGAAAACCTTAGTCCTAGAAGGTGCAATGATAAACTCTCCTGGAGGTTAGCATCAGCCATACTGATGGAAGGTAAAAGGATTCTCTCAGACGATTAAAAGAGAGAAGTTTCGTTTTGGAGCCGTTAATATTGGCACCCTATTCCTTGCTCCAGTTAAATTCTTGCTCCACTTAGTTCAATGGTACCCCACATATTTTTGTCGGAATCGCTTATAGTAGAAAGGTGTACATATCACGACAGATATTTGACACAGACTTTTAGTAGGGATCAATTATGATTCGTCCGAAGAAGAGACGCGGCACAAATGAAACGAGCCGTGGGTTAACTTGAAGTCTTCGCAGCACAAACCGCTGACATGTTGGCATATTGTAGACATTTTTTAAGCAATTTTCTCCAAGAAAGGCGGGAGTGTCACTAGCACGCAAGGGGTTACACAGAGTGAGAGCAAGAGTAAAGAGAGGGGTGTTTGGAGAAAGGATAAAGAGAAGGACGGCGATCAGGGTCAAGGCATCAGAAGATGCCGATTGACATTACATTTGAATATATGAAGATTATAGCTATCAGGGGAGCAAGTAAGAGGAAGGGAGTTCCACTGTCGGGAAGTGCGAGATAAGAAGCTGTTGGAGTAGAAGAGACGGCTTCATTTAACCGTTTTGACCGTGAAAGGGTGGAACCAAATGTCCAACCTAGTAGCAAGCTGAAATTCATGCAGTTGGGTACCAGTGAAAATAGCTCGTCATAGCAGTTGCCATGAAAATATTTGTAGAAAAGACAGAGAGAATCCACAGCACGTCTGTGTGAATGTGACATGTAGTTTTGTTTCTACGCATACACAATCCCACATTAAACTAACCTCGCGTCGTATTGACCGCCGTGAGAGTGACAAATAATTAAAACGCAGCAAATAACTCACTTTTTTTTTTTTTATTTGCAATTAATTTTTATTGACTTTTTGGGACGTCGCTTAACGCTAACGACAAGGCAGCACGTGACATTTCAAGTCAGGACTGACATTAAGCCAGCTGGCAACCTTGTCCAAGATAGGACCTCGCTCGGTTAATCTAATCTCGTATTGGAGGGGCGCACGTAGTGTTGTGGTTAGTGACTTTGAAAAAGATTCGGCGAACCGAGTTCGCATTCTGATCACTTTCCCGCTAATATGTTTAGAAAAGGCAGGAATACATCTCTTCTCGGTTTAAGAGTCTAAGAGGATGAAAAAGTTGAATTCAAAATCAGTCTGAAGAAGAAGCTCATTCAGGCTACCTTGCCCTAGACATACTATGGCTGTTATGTCTGCAGTACATATGGTACCCCTTAAAATTGATTTCATATTTATTTCTTTGTAAATTGGTAAATGATAAATATTGCATTAGTTTAATTAAATTAGTTTTTAGAATGTTGTAAATATGAAATTATTCTTGTAAATAAACAATCTAAGAAATAGAGTTTAATATTTTTGTTGTAAATTCTCAAGAACAAAGAAAATATATAAATTCACTTTCATATGTTTAAGATTTATTACAATTCTAATCATCGCTTTTTTTTATATTGCTGAGGAGCGAAGGTATTAGGTTGGTGCAAAAATAATGACGTAATAATGACGTAATAATGACGTAATAATGACGTTTTTTGACATTATTACGTCATTATTTTTGCACCAACCTAATAGTTAAAATAATAGCGGTGTTAATAGAAAAACCGTTCTTTTGATACTTCGTTTTTTTTTAATTTTTGTTTGTTTATTTTATTTTATTTATTTATTTTTATTTTATTTTATTTTATTTTTTTTTTTTGCTGACCTGAAGGTCCAAGTTTGAAAGCCTCGATGTGACAAGTCTATTTAAAAAGATGATGAGTTTTTAGGTTAATGTTTCGGTTTTGTATCATTGAATATTTTGCGGTGTCGTGTAAAGCTATTCCTAGCCTTTTCTATGTTCAATTTCCTTATCTCCAATACTAAATTTATCGCCTCTATCCCCATCTCCTGTGCTAATATGGTTCATCAATAAATAAATTTTCTTGTATTTGGTTTTGTTATTTCGTTTGCTGAACGCGCTCGTCTGCTCACATCGGTGAAGAACTTCATGTCAGACTTTAGTGTCGTATCGAGACACTTCAAATCTCAATTCGTCGAACCGCACGAATACTGACTGATTGTTCGAATTTGAAACAAAATGGCTCTTTGACGTCACCGGAGTTTGCTATGGCAACGCAAAATTAGCATCGAGATTTTCTGAGATTAGGACACTGCACAACACTCTCCACCCTCATATTTTTTTCCAATCAATAAAATATCTATGCTGGACAGAAATATTTGTAAAAGAGGATTCGGAAAAGTTCTCGGGCCGACCAAGAACACATTCAAAGAGAAAATTCTGTTTAGGCATTGGACCATATATTCCCGTAAGTGAGTTGGGCTGAGAACTTTTCAGCAGCCTCTTGTCAGTTTAAAAGAACAATCATTAAACAAGGGACCAATTAATTTTTTCTGATTTCGTGTTATTGTTTTTGCTTTTTTAGTTATATTTTCTATTAATGCAAGTAGAGTTTTTACATGAGTTAAAAGCTAATATTTTCATGGGACAAAAACGTGTCGAAAATTTTATATAAGTATGCAAATTTCTCTTCAAACAACTATATTTTATCAAATTGCTTTCATCAGTAAACAGATTTATATAACTGACATTCAACAACTTAGTCGACAGTTTTCTTTTTATGTGTGTTCGTGTGTGTGTAGGTATGTGTCTGTGTCTTGTTTTTTAGTAATTTTCTTATTAATGCTAGTAGAGTTTTTTTTTTTTTAAATAAGCTAATATTTTCAGGGGACAAAAACTTGTCGAAAATTTTACAAGTATGCAATTTTCTCTTCAAACAACTATATTTTCTCAAACTGCTTTCATCTGTAAACAGATTTATATAATTGACATTCAACTTAGTCGACAGTTTTCTTTTCATGAGTTTCTGTGTGTAAAGATATGTGTGTGTGTGTGGGTTTTTACAGTAACGCTCACCCTTTAAAAGGCCCGAGGGCCGCTCGAGGTAGAGGGTTATGTTAAGGAGAAGAAGATAACGGTTAACTCTAGACTTGAACAGCTTAAGATTGTAATGATCGGGAAAACATCCTCTTGGGAGTCTGTTCCACGGGGCAGTGGTTCGCAGAAAGAAGCTGTTTGGGTGGAACTTACTTTTCACCAATGGAATATGAAGGGAATGTGGGTGGTTTGCTACTATGTAAGTGGCATGGCAGGTCCTTACCGTGAAGGTTAGACCTGGTGGAACCAAGGAATGTTGTTCGTTCGAGCAACTTCCATGGCACTATCGATAGATCAGTAAGAGACCCGCCATATTACGTCTGTGCGAGAAAGAGGTTGGAGGATGAAAAATAATTCTTCTCCAATGCCTTTGAACTATATCAAGACTAGAAAGAGAGGTCTAGACAGCTTCTGCTCAAATATGGCAACAGTATTCCATTTTAGGTTTGATCTGGTTCTTATAAAGTTAGAGGATAGTATCAGGAATCAGGTACTTACTGAAGCGGTACAGGCATCTTTAGCGATGGATCGTATATAGGAATTCCACTTGAGGTTGAGGCCCAAAATCTTCTCAAGGCACGGAGCCTCCTCGAGGGTAAATCCATTCATCATGACTGGCGGTAGCTCAGCGTCTGATCGGCGGTGATGAAATGTGTCCAGTTCAGCTTTAGAGGCATTTAATGTGTTAAGAGTTTGTCTTAGGCTATAACCTCTTTCATGTACGATCTTCAAATAAGATATTCTTCTGACTTGACGCCGCCAGACACACTTCAGTTAAATAACTTCTCAAATGCCAGAGGGTTTTAGTATTATTTCTAGGAAACTTCGGAATAAACAAACAGAATCAAACGTATAAACAAATTGTATATCTTTATTTATAATGACTTCGATTGGAGCGAGTCCTTTTTAATTCAGGGTGGCGAACGCTTGTTCGGCTGGGCAATTAAGAGTTTACGAGTCACACCTCAGTAGTAGTCGGGGGTGTGATTGTTTTTTAAATTGTTGTGGCATCAATCTACGGCGTATTCTCGGCCCTCAGAAGTTCGGAAAAATGTCTAAAGCAGATGACCGCTTAGTTTCTTCATGCGAAACGCTTGGCCGGTTTCTCTGACTGTCCCTTCTCTAATGTTAACCTGTCGGTTGTCATTTTATATACGCTTAAAAAGGGCTTCAGACTACTTAGTGCGAAACCTGGTTTCAGCTAACATCAAAAGTTTCTGATTTTTTTCTTATTGGCGAAAATCCTTTTATTGTTTTTATTTTTTCATTTTTTTTTTAGCGGAAGTTATGCGTGGAGCCTCTCTTATTTTGGTAGATTTCTATTCAAAATATCTAGAACCTGGATTAGCAAACTTCCGCCGTTTTAAGCCGTTGTTTAGCCATTTCTTCTTGTTCCTCTTTATGTTTTATTTGAGTGTTGCCTTCCCATTAGTTGAGAGAGAACGATAGAAAGAGAGAGGGAAAGTAAAAGAAATACTCGGTTTTAAAGAAAAGCAAATGCATTATTTTAATCTAAATAATGTTTAATTTTTTCTTTTTTTTTTCATATTTTATTTTATTTTTCTTACATTTGGGTTCACCACAATGTAACGTTTCTTGTCTGATTAGTATTACCAAATGGTTGAAAACATTATCAAAGAATTCACCGACTCAAAGTCGGAATCTTTTAGCTGAATGGTGTTGAAAGGTCGTAGAAAACAAAAGGAATGACTGAATAACGATGCTATGAATAAAATATTTTGTTAAATAAATAGGTTTCTGTTTTCCAAATTATGAGATCATTTCGGAATAATGACGAAATTATATATAATTATTATTAAATTATATTATATTATTACATAAAAATAAATAACAGTAAGAAAATTATAAAAGGCATATATATATATATATATATATATATATATATATATGTATGTATGTATGTATGTGTGTGTGTGCGTGTGTTGGACCATTGTATTCAACGTATGAGGGTCAAGGTGCTCAGTTCCTAGGAATCAACAGCCAACCAGCACATGATTTGATTCTTTGTGCGGAACAAAACACACTTTTTGATAAGGCCGAATGCGTAGACCTGCCACAAGGTCCACAAATTACCATCCGCAGGTTTTGAATTCTCTTAGACCAGTTGCCATCCAAGACTATAGAACTGTCCTACCCCATAGCCGCGGAGGGAGAAGAGGATTAATAGGATTAAGTGAACGTAACGGATTCGATTAAAATTCGAAGTCAGCTCACCGATTCGTCAATCCAAGCCGCTATCCACCGTGTCATATATATATATATATATATATATATATATATATATATATATATATATATATATATATATATAAGCACCTTATTTTAGGATATTACAACAAAAACATGTCAAAAACGCTACACAGCAATTGCAGTTGTGTATCGTTTTGACATTTTTTCGATGTAATATTCTAAAATAAGTAATATTACTCTACTTTGTATTGAGCCCTCATTTAAATGAAATGTTACAAACGTTCGAATTGTACTCTATTCGTTCACATCTTACCTGGATATATATATATAGAGAGAGAGATAGATAGATAGATAGATAGATAGATAATATTAGTGGTAAATATACACATACATATGCAAAATATATAAATATATATACATACATGCATACACATACATATATATTTTTTTGAATAAAAACATTCCAAGAGGATAGAATCCAGGTAGAACTCAATGTCCAGGACAGAGTAAGGATATGATTTTAAAAAGGCTTAAACATTAATATTCCATGGTCATAAGTTATTCCATTGGAATCGTAAATACGATCCAATTCATCAGACCTACAAATTAAAAAAGAAACAGAAAAAACAACTTCGGAAATAAAAAATAGAATTTAGAGAGGTCTGATGAAATGGATCGTATTTACGACTCCAATGGAATAAATTATGACCCTGGAATATTAGTGTTTAAGCCTTTTTATTATATATATATATATATATATATATATATATATATATATATATATATATATATATATATAACAGATGTAACCATAAATTCTATGCTAACAGCTTCTTTTCTCGAACTTCTCGCTTGTGGAACTCCCTTCCGCCCTCATGCTTTCCTGACAACTTTAATCTTCAAAAATTAAAGTGCAATGTCAATCCCTTTCTATTTTCCTCCTGATTACTCTACTTTTGTTCTCGCTCCTTAGTAATGTTTCAGTTTTCTCATTCTTTCACACCCAGTAACCCCTTGTGTCTTAGTGGCTATACTGCCTTGCCTGGGGTGATTAAAAAAGAAAAAGAAAATGTTAACTGGTTTTAAATTTCCATGTTTTTAACCAAACTAGCTTGGTAAGAATTTCAAGTTTTAAATTTATGCTTACCGTTTGTTCTGAGCAGTATAAATATGATAACTGATAATTTATCAAATATGACGAGCGATTTGATGCCAAGCTCAGTATATTAGTCAATGAGATAAGTCTTTTCTTTATTTTTATATGCTATGTCCTTTCAGGACGTAGGCGATCATGGCTCTCTACCTCTCTCTCTATCCCTTGCAGCTCTCAACAAGTTCCTTCCCTCTGCTTCCTCCTCGAGACGACGTTCTGTCATCCACTTGCTTAAGACCGCCAGGTGTGTCACGCGTTGTTTTCCCTTGTCTCTCTTTCCCTCTATTCGATCCGTGAGTATCAGATTCTACAGGCCCTCCTTCCTCATTATGCCCCACAAATTTCAGCTGCCTCTTCCTGGTGTTAAGTATAAGCCTCTTCCTTGTTTGCATCCTCCCTAAGACCTCATTGTTGCTCACACACTCGGTCAATGATATCCTTAACATCCTTCTGTACTATCACTTATTCGTCGCCTCGAGTCTCTTTGAGGAAATCGTCCAATATTCCCTGCCGTAAAGAAGGACAGATGTCACGTAACAGCTCAGTATTCTTTTCTTTGTTACCAAAGAACTCCTCATGTCTCGCAATACACTGCCTAGATTTTGGAATGTGTCCTTGGCCATTCTCTGTCAATACGTTTCTCAGATATTTAAACTTCTGCATCTGCTTGATTCTAATGTCCCCGATCTGCAAATCGCATTTCGGGCTCATCCTTTTATTGATTACCATGCATTCTATCTTCTGGTAGTTTATGCTTAGTCCCTTCTTCTCACTCTCCGTCGCTACCTTCTATAGGAGATTTTGTCATTTATTTTCCGTGTTTGCTATCAGTAGTGTGCATCTGCATATCTTATGTTGTTAAGATTGTGGCCGCCAGTGCTAAATCCCGGTAGGTTTTCCAATTCTCTCAGAATTGCCTCATTGTATAGGTTGAACAGGTCAGGTGAGAAGGTGCATCTTTGCCTTATGCTCCTTTCTATTTTTGTGTATTCGCTGAACTTGTTCGCTATGCACATGCATGCTGTTTGCTGCCAGTATAGGCTCTTGATTATTCTGATATCTTTCCGGAATATATCAAGGTTGCTTAGCAGATCGTTGTGGCGTATTTTGTCGAAAGAAGATAAGTCTATTGAACACATTGATTTATTGAACACACACACACACATATATATATATATATATATATATATATATATATATATATATATATATATATATATATATATATATATATAGTAATAGTAATAGTAATACTCGTCGGTTGGTAAAAACCTCGGATAGCAGAACTTGTAAGTCTATCAAAACAAATTGGTACCCGAGGAAAAAATTGGAAAAAAAAAAAAAAGAACTAGAAAAATCCAAACAGGGCGAAATAAATCGTTCAGTGCCATATGTTTTTAGTACTCATTGTTTACATTAAGATATGTTTCGTGAGCAGAAATGATAGATCGATAAAGAATCGTTGAAGTTTTATCAACAGTAATTCGGGCTGTGCTGACCAGACGCTTCTTTTTAGGTGAATGGTTAACAGCAAATCAAATCAAATGATGGTTCTCATTAGGGTTACAGGTTCGATTCCTGTCCGAGAGGCATACTTTTCTACGAAATTTCTCGAATATTCAGACCGGTAAAAGTAATTAATACTGTTAAATTAAAAAACAGAACATTTACTTTACTTTAATTGTGTAAATAAAAATAACGTATAAACAGAAAACATCAAAATAATTGTCGGACTTAAACCATTTCATTATATATATATATATATATATATATATATATATATATATATATATATATATATATATATATATATATATATATATATATATATATATTTGGTTGGATTGATGTGAGTTTGTGACCCTGGGTTTCACGAAATTTTCATAGAAAATATTCGTCCTTTGACAGGATTCGAACCTGCATCCTATACGGAACCGTCGTTTAGATAGATAGGATGCAGGTTCGAATCCTGTCAAAGGATGAATATTTTCTATGAAAATTTCTCGGGCATTCAGGCCGGTAAATGTTATTTAATACTGTTTATTATAAACAAAGCATTTACTTAAATACTTGTATCTATAAAAAGAATGTGAAACATAAAAATGTCTTTGATAAATTGTCGGACTTTGTCCATTTCTTAATGCATATATATATATATATATATGTGTGTGTGTGTGTGTGTGTGTGTGTGTTTGTGTGTGTGTGTGTGTAATTGGAAATTGATGCCATCACCGCCAGTCTGTTTCATTCTTGAAAGCAATCTTCAGGCCACGTCTGTACAATAGGATTCTGAAAAGAAATGGCCTGACGGTTATTTTCAGGCAGGAAACAAACGGTCGCCACTCTGTGTTGATGACATTCACCAATTTTATACGCTCTATCCCTAATATTGAGCACTTCTATCTACAAATATCAGTCAATCAATGAAATGCCATACGTGATACACGTATAGGCAATCATGTCTCTTTCGATTCATGACTGTTTAGGCAAAAGAATTTCTTGCAGTAGGTTGCCATTTCTTTCTGCGATAGAATGGTTCCCAACCAAGACTATAAGACGCAACTTGTTCTACCATTCAATACATAGCTGGTGGGTGAGATAGATTCATTAAACGTTTCAAACTCCAGTGATTTATTGGACTACGTGTTTTGTTAGGCGTTCACGATCTGTGTTATCTATCTATCTATCTATCTATCTATGTCGGTCTGTTTCTATCTATCTGTCTATCTCATTCTGTTCATATGAATCTACCTATCAATCTATTTCAGTCTGTTCATATCTCTCTATATATCTAAGTCATAATCTACCTCATTCTGTCGCCTCTGAGTGTTGACTTCTATGTTCATCTTTATATTTACATACGCTCTATCTCTGATATTTAGCACTTTATCCCATAATTATAGCATACCTTAAAACTATATTTCTTCATTTCTTCATATATATATATATGTGGGTGTGTGTGTGTGTGTGTGTGCATTTGCAATTTGTATAAGTACGACGATGTTTATATGAATGTTTAGGGTTCCGCAATAATAAAATGATAGCTTCTCAAATCTTTTAGCTGAGATCAGTTGTGTTTCGCCTTCAAGCAGGACACACCACAAATGAAGCTCCTTGCCAGTGGTAAAGTAACTAAAGTCAAGACGCCAGGTCAGGATCAATAATATTGCTGATTCATCTTCGGATTTTATTAAGAATCCTCAACTATATAGCAGGAGAACCTGACCATATGTGGCAGCTATTTTCTCAGCATGGACGATTGGTAGACTCATAGATATGTATGACAGACTCTAGAAAAAAAATTCTCTCGCACGACACAATGAACCAACTTTCTTAGCAGCTGACTTAGCGATGGATTCAATATAATCTTTCCACATTGTGTAATTGGAGAATGTTAACCCGAGCACGAGTCACTCTCGTGGAGATCAGCATCTGCCATGGTGATGGAGGACAGAATGAGGATTCTTAGATGATTGATAGAGAATATATATCTGTGTCACCATTGCAAAACATTTATAGTGATATTTAGCTCCCCACCCCCACGAGGGTTACATGTGGCACAAGACCGGGTTTAACGTGGGATCTCCGAGCCCGTCGACTCGGCCAAAAATATTCCTTACTTGAACCCGCATAAACGGGTTCAGGGGCTGTCAACCTCGTCCGGGTTCCTCTCTGCCCGAAGGCAGAGAGTTAGACTGTTTGCCAAGTTAGCCAAGTTAAAAACATTTATAGTGGATGTTGCACTCTCTGTTAAATTGATGTTGGTCGAGTTATTTTCATATCTAAACAATTGCTGAATTCAGTTTTATTTCACGATAGAAAGGCTCTACATAAAAGAATTAGTTTCATTATTTTAAGCATTTATAAGACATTTTTAAGCATTACAGATATCTATCTCACACACACAATCTGTTTATCTCTCTATATATCTGCTCATCTCTCTCTATATATCACATATCATACCTATATGAGATAACGATATATATCCAGAACAACATCGGCACCTCGACGTGGTGTAATGTTTAGGAAGCTTGTCTTGCTAGATCAATTACTGACTCACTGGGTACCTCATACTTTCGGCCTTGTGCCACATCTAAGCCGGGCTTAGAAAATCGCTATATCCAGAACAACATTGGAGAAAAAAATATGTCAAAGTGGAAAAAGTTTTCGTGCGACACGTTTCGGCCTTTCAGATTTCATCAGACTAAATTTGTTTGCGTTGGTGCAGCTGCATATGTGCACTAACGAGGGAAAAAAATTATTAGGTTGGTGCAAAAATAATGACGTTATTTGACGATTTTTTTGATTATCGTTCACCCATTTATCCAACTTTTTTGACTTCCCTATTTGCTTTAAATGGCGAACGACTGTTGAGTGGTCGACCTCGAGTTCAACAACAACTTCTCGTGTGGTTTTGCGAGGATCGGCTTCAATTAAGGCTTTCAAATGTTCGTTATCAACCGCAGTCGGCCGGCCGCGACTGTCTTCATCTTCGAGGCTCTCGTCACCATTGCGAAATTTCTTGAACCACCGTTGTGCCACGCATTCGTTAGTGGTTCCTGGGCCAAACGCATCACGAGCTGTCTCGGCAGCTTTTCCGCCTAGTTTGAATTGGAACAAGAAAATCGTGCGGATTTGAATTTTGTCCATGCTGTCGAAAAGCCTGCAAAAAATGAATGAAGAGATTGAGAACGGTAACGAATAACACGATTCGATAGAGCGAAAAACGCGCTTCAAAATGATATATAACATGGCTATATATATCAATGAATTAATTCAGAAATCATATATAAAAGTAACATATGTGAAAAAACGATATTATTTTTGCACCAACCTAATAATTTAAAATCGCCAGCATCCTCCGTTCGTACGCATGCGTAGTCGCGTCAACACAAACAAATTTAGACCAATAAAGTCCAAAAGGACGAAACGCGTTGTACGTCATTTTTTTTCCATTTTGTCATGCTTTTTTGTCCCCTCATATCTATATCTATGCATATCGGTGCAGATAAAGTAATTAATACATAATAAAGCTATGTTTATGTACAATATATCTACTATTGAGGTTTCTGCCTTGTTGAAAGCCGTCATCGAAGCTTTCGTAGCAGCATGGAAATACAAAGTAAAATGGCAACTTTCTATTTAATTCACTCCTGTCTTTTCAGCCGCTGTAGCAATTTTCTTCTTTAGGTAAAGGTGTTTTTAAAAATACACCACAAGTCCCCGCAACCATAGCCCCGAGTTGTAACTACAGAACAAAGCAATAATGCCCACTGACTAATGTCATATACCAAGTTACAGTAAGATCAAAAGGAAACCAAGAAAAAATATATATGCATACCATAGTGCCACTAGAAACAGAGAACCTACTTATAAAAAATATACCTTTTTTCTGGTGACGAATTATCGATAATCAGTACATCACCTTTACAGAACAATATAAACACTTGGTTTAAAGATTACTTATACAAAATAGTTAACAACAAATATATGCAAATAGTACAACCCTAACAAAATATATATGGAATCTCAAAATCACAATCATCTTTACAGAACAAGATATATACTTGGTCTAAAGATTACTTGAAGCGAGAAATTTATATCCACCATCCAATATTGATTCCTTTGTACACGTTGTCTATTTCTGGGGTGTTTTTTTCATATATATATATATGAGGAGCAGATATTAGTGTGCTATAAATTTTCATATCTCGCAATAAAAGCGAAAATTTTTACTTCTTTTAAAAATGAGTAAATAAATTAAGGAGGTCATTTCCCTACTGAGTATTGATAATCAGCTAGTTTTTTTTTTTATTGACTGTAAATTCGTTTATGTCTATGATTACACTATAGCGTTACAGCGATAAGGATCAGGGTCGTGGATAATACGATTTCTAATTCAAGAATGATTAATCGACATTCACACAAAAGAGTGAATCTTAATCACTCCTCCCTCCCTCTCTCTCTCTCTCTCTCTCTCTCTCTCTGTGTTTCTTTCTTTCTTCATCATCTTTTGTTTCTTTTCTTTTCCTTTCGCTTTTGAGGAACATCAATGAAAACTAGTTGATTGGGCCTACGGAGAAATTTCAAAAATGTATTATTCTGGATTGATATATACCTACATGACATTTCAGATAAATAATAACTATAGAGTCTTTTTTTACGATATTTCTCTATTTACAGTGATCCTTACATAAAGTATTTATTTAGAAATCCTTAGAATATTTAAATAAAGGAATCATTTTTTGTATTCTTTTTTATTTTCCTTCTAAATTTATTTTCCTTCCAAAATTATTTTCCTTCTGTGTGTGAGAATGACAATCATCGAGAAATCAAATTATTTGTCGTTCATCGACTTCAGAATCAGTCGTTTAATAATAAGGACATTGTTTTATATATTTTTAATTTTTTTTTAATTATTTCACCACAGCAAAGCAATAAAGCCACTAAGACGCAAAAGGTTACTGAGTGTTAGGGAATATGAGAAAAACTACTATTAAGGAGAGAGGACAATAAAAGTAAAATAATTAAAACAGAAGATAACGATTGACATTGCATTTAAATTTTGGGGGATCAAAGTTAACTGGGCAGCAAGAAGACGGAAGGGAGTTTCCGCAAGTAAGAAGTGCGATAGAAGAAACTGTTAGCATAGAACTTACGGTTACATCTAGTCATTTCAACTGTAAAATTAAGAGACCTCGCCGCCAATCTAGTAATGCGCTTAAATTCATAAAGTCTAGGTACCATAGGGGAAAGTTCATCCTAGCAATTACCATGAAAGTATTTACAGAAAAGGCACAGAGAAGCTACCTTATGATGGTGGGAATGTGACTGAAGCCGAGATGCCAGGTCAGAACCAATAACATTGCAGATTCTTCTTTGATTTTATAGAAAAGGCACAGGGTGTCAGATGAGGGAAAGGTGGTGACCATGCCAACGGTCCTCCGCGACCTATCCAACGATTTGGGAAACTTTGATTGAGACATGCACGAACAGTACGGGCAAATTGAGACGGTCCACCATCCTGTTGGAAATACCCTGCTCGTCTGATTTGAAGGGGTATGAAAAACTCTTGCAGCATTTCTAAGTAAGCATTTGCAGTCACCGTTGGAGTTGTAAAGAAATATGGGCCAATTACACTCTGTGACTTCTGCTTATAGGGCAATGATAAAGGATCGTGTGTATAGCAAAAAAAGTTACAGACATCGAAGACCTCAAGGATAGAATAAAAGGTCTAATATCAAACATTCCCCGTGAAATGTGTGTCAAAGCAGTTAATTGTACTGTTGATCGCTGGTTTTTGCGCATCAGCCGTGCTGGTGGACAGGTGTAGACTGTTCAGTAAACTCTGAATAAATGATATCTCTCATACTAGTGTTAACATAATTTTGACTCGTCCTGTATATTCACCATTATTTGCGATGAGCTTTTTTTCTATTTCAACACTTTTTGAATATTAGGTTGGTGCAAAAATAATGACGTAATAATGTCGTTTTTGACGTATTTTTTAACGTCAAAAAACGACATTATTACGTCATTATTTTTGCACCAACCTAATAAAATTCCGCAGGTTCTGATGTGAATGTTTTTCAATGAACTCTTGGATATGATTTTTTTTTTTAAATTTACTTACAGTACAGAAAGTTTTTTCCCATCTAATAGTCTTGTAACGATCGAAAATGTCATAATCTTTTGGTGCAAGGGTCAGGTGTGAATATGGCGGGATTCGGTAGAACAGACCAGCCGCGTTCTAAAATGTTTTCCCATCTTATTTCTGCTTTATGTGGCCTTCCGTTTCATTGAGGAGAACAGGATTTTTTTACCATTGACGAACGCAGGCCGCTTTTTGTCGAAATTTTTATGGCCACGTTGCAGCTGTTGGATGTATAAGTGTGTATTTAGTGCTTCATTGCATTTTACGATCTATAAATAAATAATAACCGACGATCTCATCACACACAACTTTAGCTTTCTTTCTTGGAATTCAGTTTTTAGTATTGGTTGCAGGAATGTATTCTTGTCAATTCACTGCCTTTTGCGCATGTCAGTATTTTTCTTAAATGGTTAATAGTTAGGATTATACAATCGCCATTACAATTGGTTCCCGAAAACGGTTGTTTGGTTGATTTGGTTTAGTACCATATCAACATCTCTATGGGTTATTTAATGCCGAAATCTAAATATTTTGAACACAGCTTTATGGCTTCAATTAAATATATTTTAAGCGCAATTGTATACATTCAACTACAGATAAAATGTATTGTTGGTCATTTTGCTATAAAATTGGTTTGTTGGTAATTCTACTATAAAATGTATTGCTGGTCATTTTCATTAAAATTGTATTGTCGCTAATTATTACTATAAATCGGCATTGCTGGTAATTTCTAGTATAAATAGGTATTTTTGGTAACTTTTACTATAAATAGGTATTGTTAGTAATTTTATTTCTGTAAATAGATATTGTTGGTCATTTTTACTGTAAATAGGTATTGTTGGCAATTCCTACTATAAATAGGTATGGTTGGTAATTTCTGGTATAAATAGATTTTTTTGGTAATTTTTACTATAAATACATATTGTTGGTAATTTCTAGTATAAATAGGTATTGTTGGTAATTTCTACTATAAATAGGTATTGTTGGTAATTTCTACTATAAATAGGTATTGTTGGTAATTTCTACTATAAATAGGCATTTTTGGTAATTTCTACTATAAATAGGTATTTTTGGTAATTTCGACTATAAATAGGCATTGTTGGTAATTTCTACTATAAATAGGTAATTTTGGTAATTTCGACTATAAATAGGTATTGTTGGTAATTTCTAGTATAAATAGGTATTGTTGGTAATTTCTGGTATAAATAGATATTTTTGGTAATTTCTACTATAAATAGGTATTGTTGGTAATTTCTACTATAAATAGGTATTGTTGGTAATTTCTACTATAAATAGGCATTTTTGGTAATTTCTACTATAAATAGGCATTGTTGGTAATTTCTACTATAAATAGGTATTGTTGGTAATTTCTACTATAAATAGGTATTGTTGGTAATTTCTACTATAAATAGGTATTGTTGGTGATTTCTACTATAAATAGGCATTTTTGGTAATTTCTACTATAAATAGGCATTTTTGGTAATTTCGACTATAAATAGGCATTGTTGATAATTTCTACTATAAATAGGTATTGTTGGTAATTTCTAGTATAAATAGGTATTGTTGGTAATTTCGGGTATAAATAGATATTTTTGGTAATTTTTACTATAAATAGTTATTGTTGGTAATTTTTACTATAAATACATATTGTTGGTAATTTCTAGTATAAATAGGTATTGTTGGTAATTTCTAGTATAAATAGGTATTGTTGGTAATTTCTACTATAAATAGATATTGTTGGTAATTTCTACTATAAATAGGCATTTTTGGTAATTCTACTATAAATAGGCATTGTTGGTAATTTCTACTATAAATAGGCATTTTTGGTAATTTCAACTATAAATAGGTATTGTTGGTAATTTCTGGTATAAATAGATATTTTTGATAATTTTTACTATAAATACATATTGTTAGTAATTTTTACTATAAATAGGTATTGTTGGTAATTTCTAGTATAAATAGGTATTGTTGGTAATTTCTACTATAAATAGGTATTTTTGGTAATTTTTACTATAAATAGGTATTGTTGGTAATTTCTACTATAAATTGGTATTGTTGGTAATTTCTACTATAAATAGGCATTTTTGGTAATTTCTACTATAAATAGGTATTGTTGGTAATTTCTAGTATAAATAGGTATTGTTGGTAATTTCTGGTATAAATAGATATTTTTTGTAATTTTTACTATAAATAGGTATTGTTGGTAATTTCTACTATAAATTGGTATTGTTGGTAATTTCTACTATAAATAGGCATTTTTGGTAATTTCTACTATAAATAGGTATTGTTGGTAATTTCTACTATAAATAGGCATTTTTGGTAATTTCTACTATAAATAGGCATTGTTGGTAATTTCTACTATAAATAGGTATTGTTGGTAATTTCTACCATAAATAGGTATTGTTGGTAATTTCTACTATAAATAGGCATTTTTGGTAATTTCTACTATAAATAGGCATTGTTGGTAATTTCTACTATAAATAGGCATTGTTGATAATTTGTACTATAAATAGGTATTTTTGGTAATTTCGACTATAAATAGGTATTGTTGGTAATTTCTAGTGTAAATAGGTATTGTTTGTAATTTCGGGTATAAATAGTTATTGTTGGTAATTTTTACTATAAATAGGTATTGTTGGTAATTTCTAGTATAAATAGGTATTGTTGGTAATTTCTACTATAAATAGATATTGTTGGTAATTTCTACTATAAATAGGCATTTTTGGTAATTCTACTATAAATAGGCATTGTTGGTAATTTCTACTATAAATAGGCATTTTTGGTAATTTCAACTATAAATAGGTATTGTTGGTAATTTCTGGTATAAATAGATATTTTTGATAATTTTTACTATAAATACATATTGTTAGTATTTTTTACTATAAATAGGTATTGTTGGTAATTTCTAGTATAAATAGGTATTGTTGGTAATTTCTACTATAAATTGGCATTGTTGGTAATTTCTACTATAAATAGGCATTTTTGGTAATTTCTACTATAAATAGGCATTGTTGGTAATTTCTACTATAAATATGGATTGTTAGTAATTTTTACTATAAATAAGTATTGTTGGTAATTTCTAGTATAAATAGGTATTGCTAGTAATTTTTAGTGTAAATAGGTATTGTTGGTAATTTCTACTATAAATAGGTATTGTTGGTAATTTCTACTATAAATAGGGATTGTTGGTAATTTCTACTATAAGCAGGCATTGTTGGTAATTTCTACTATAAATAGGGATTGTTGGTATTTTTTATATATGCAGTAATAAAATAAGCACATCCCATCTCCCCTCTGGCTTGTAACCATCGACCACAATAAAATAAACGTTTTTCCGCGATAAGGCAGAATGAATCAAATACAACTTCAGAATCTTCTAGCTTCTAATTGTTACTACATCACAATATAAAATTCGTTGCTGGTATTTGTTACTATAAAAATGTATTTTTATACTTTCATAGCGTTTATTTGTGGTTCACTATTTGCCCATAGCTGGAACTCTAACAGGTGCTACGACCCCGGGTCAGGATGGACCTGGTAACAGCAGCAATTAAAAACTGATTCCACGCTCCTCAAAACCTCCAGTCTCCCGATCAGAGGTCTTGCTGCCTGATGTAGTTTATCGTCATACCCAGGATTATCTCCAAAATGGAAATCACTTATGACTCAATCTAATATATTTGGTTTTGAATCAATGACACCTAAATTAAAAGTGAAATCAAATATAGGATCTTTAGCTTATTCCGTTTCCGTGACCCCAAAAGTAAATGAACAACAATTGATACTAATAATTTGTCCTTATTTTTGTCAAAGTTTGTTCACTGTGTAGTGCGAGACAACTGTTCTCTCCAGAATCTATTATACATATATATAAGTCTACTATTCGTCCGTGGTTAGAATACTGCTACCACATATGGTCCGGTGCCCCTGCTATTTATCTTGAACTCCTTGATAAAATCCAAAGAGGAATCAGTAATATTATTGGTCCTCATCTGGCGGCTTGGCTTCAGTCACTTTCCTACCGCGGTAAAGTTGTCTTCCTTTGCCTTTTCTATAAATACTTTTATAGTAATTGCTCTTCGCAATTTTATATTACCTAGACTTTTTTAAATTTAAGCGCAGTAGTAGACTGGCTTCGAGATCTCATCAACTTACAATCGAGTTGGCTATATGTAGCCGTAAATTCTATGCTAACAGCCGGGGAAGCTGGGGAGAGATTCATACCTTTGCTAAGGCTATTTGTGCGTAAGTGAATATAAGCAACTCGAATGGGATTCGAAATCGGCTCTCCGAATTCTCATTCCGAGCCGATATCCATTACACCACAACTGATTCTCCGTCCATCACACGCTGTCTACGTGTCACTTTGCTTGTGCATATATAATGCATATGCTTATATCTGTGTTGTGTATAATTGACTTGCATATCCTTGTGTCATTTAATGTATACACACACATACACACAAGCAATTTGATTAAGTTCTAGATAATATATTCTCCTCCCGCTCAGTCCGAACAACACCTTCCCTGTGCTGAGCAATAAAATCCTAAAATTGGAGGTAAAATAAGAAAGACAAGAAAAGTCTATCAACACCTTCATCTCCATCGAACTGCCTCTTTACTCACATGTCTGCGTGGAAATCAAATAAATTTAAAACTAAGGATAGGAGGAAATAGATTCACCTATCGCCCGGTTCACACCCCTTACCCGTGTTTCGAAGTAAAGTGGCGTAGAGGCTTGGGGCGCGGTGGAGTAATGGATAGCTGATCGAGAGCCGAGTTCGAATTCCAGTCGAGTTCATTACATTCACTTCACGGACTAATACCCTTGTGAAAGGTATGAATCCATTTCTTTCCACCAGCTATGGATAAATAACAGGACAGATTGTGCCCTTCATTGGCAACCGTGAAGGAAAACTCTGAATTCAAACCAGCTTTGGAAACTCACCTGGCACCTCGACGTTGTGCAATGGTTAGGATGAAATGTCTGTAATTTTGAAGCCATTTTTATGATGTCAGGTTCTGGATACTAACAAATAGATATGAATTGACTGATATTGTTATAGCGATTTAAGCACAGCTGAGACGTGGCACAAGGCTAAAAATATAGAGCACCCAGTGAGGATTTATTTTTAGCCTTGTGCCACGTCTCAGCTGTGCTTAAATCGCTATAACAATATCAGTCAATTCATATCTATTTGTTAGTATCCAGAACCTGACAATATAAAGATAGTCACAAAATAAATGTTCTGTTTATTACTCAAGACGATGAAGTGAATTTAGGTTAAACTTTTAACAAAAATAATAGCCACATGCCAATTCAGATAATAAAAAAGACAGAATTGGAATGCAACAACAAAAGACAAATACGACTAATTTATCGGAGAAAGACCATTAACTTTTTAAACTCTGAAATTTAGTTAATTATAAGGTTTTATTGAACTTTTCGATAATTCTTCGGTAACAAATAAAATTGTTTTTAAAAGTAATTTTTTTAATTTTGTAGAAATATTTTTAGGTCTGTCACTGAATTAAAAAAAATTCATAGATGCACATAATCTGAAGTGAAATGGACATCTGTGTCGTGGGGCTAAATTCACTTTCTGCCTAGCAACAAAATCTGAGTAATTGGAAAAGAATAAAAACCGAAATGTTTGACATTTTATGATTCCTTCTGTATTTTAAACGGAACTTGGACAATGGTGATTTTCTAAGCATAGCTTAGATGAGGCACAAGGCAGAAATCATGGGGCACCCAGTGAGGATCGAACTCAATATTCAGTTCTGATTGATCTAGTGAGACAAGTTTACTAACCATTACACAACGTCGAAATGGTAATTTTCTGATTGTAGCTTAGATGTAGCACAAGGCCAAAAACTGGGGCACCTAGTGAGGATCGAACTCAATATTCAGTTGTAAATGATCTAGTGAGACAAGGTAGCTAACCATTACATTCCATCGAAGAGCTCAATGGCAGCTTGCATGTGGCACAAGGCCAGAAGAATGGAGCACCTAGTGAGGATCGAACTCAATATTCAGTTGTAATTGGTCTAGTGAGACAAGCTTGCTAACCATTGCACCACGTCGAAATGCTCAATGGTGATTTTCTAATCGTAGCTTAAATGTGGCATAAAGCAGAAATCATGGGGCACCCAGTAAGGATCGAACTCAATATTCAGTTGTAATTGATCTAGTGAGACAAGCTTGCTAACCATTGTACCACGTCGAAGTGTCCAAAATGATGATTGTCTAGGCATAGCTAAGATGTGGCGCAAGGTCGAAAATGTAGGGCACCCAGTGAGGTACGAACATACTACTCAATCATAACTGATCTGGCAAGACAAGCTTGCTAAGCATTACACCAGGTCGAAGTGCACGACTATCTCTGGATAATGAGAAAAGAATATAAACTGAAATGTCTGTAATTTTGAAGCCATTTTTATGATGCCCTCTGTAAACTGAATATATTTTCTGATAAATGGAAGACAAACAATTTAGATTTGGAATTTGTTCATCTTGACGTCAGCTAACCGACGATAAGCGATCAACAGCTTCACGTCCGTTCAACTCTGCTTATTAAATGAAACAGCAGTTGGAAACGGTTTATACGATATGATATTCCGCTTATTATTATATCCAGTCTGAGCAGTTTATGTAACTTTAATGACGTCAATTTTGTTATATTCTCTTTTTTATATCCATGTCTTGTTTTTATTTTCCTTTGGACACTGCCATGAGCTGTTTTTTAGCAAAACAACCACGTCTCTAGGCAATTTCCATTGTTTTGGGTTTGTTTGTTTTTTTAAAACTTTGGTCCGCTTATATCAACAAAAATCATTGACGCTCAACAGAGTTGGATAACTAGGTTATAACACTTTTTACAGAATCGGCTTAATTGCAACGCTATCACACTTTAAGTAAAATTTTATTTCGAATTTCATAGCTGTCGTGAGGTATTCTACAATCAAAATGGGATCATTTCCAATTTAGGTTTGACTTGAAAACCTTAAAAGAATGCCGTCTGGAAAAAAAAATAGATAACAGACGATAAAGATACACTATTAATATATTGAGGTTTAGAAAATTGAAGTATTTCTGTGAGTATAAAATGTTTCTTTAAAAAATAGAATATTTCAATGATTGTAAGATTGAGATTTAATGGAACATGAACTAAGAAGAATCAATGACTGCCAAATAACCATATTCGCCAGACATTGAGGTATTGTTTTCTCTTCGTTCGATAATCATATACAAGAAAAATGGCCTTAAATACAGAAAGTATTATAATGGAGTTTAGTGATTTTTAGTCTTTTTTTTTCAAAATCCAACAGTTTTAGTAAATAATGGAGGGCTAAGTATGTACTTTGTGGAGAAAGATCAACCATATTGATTGAAAATATTTCATTGATTAAATATTGATTTCTCGTCCCTTTTTGCAGTAAGTAGCATGTTCTCGCGTTTCACGTATTATCCAGTCAAAAGTATTCGTATACCCGAATCAATAAAAACCTCCATATTGTTCTATGAAAGTCTAATAATATGCAAGACACGAGAATACAATTTAATCTAGGCTGGTATATTAACAGCGGAGTATTTTAATCGGTGAGCAAGTAGACCTGAGAAAGATAACTCAAAAGCAGTTTTTCAAATAAAACTTAGCTGATATAACAGTCCAGGATGCGAATTACGAATTAGAGACACCAAAATCAATCAGAAGTTTAAGTGTTTTAACAGAGGACGGAAAATACGACATCGAAATCCTAATACGCATTGCAATATCAACAGTGCCTTCCAAAAGTTAAGCAAACTATTAAGAAACATGAAAGTTTCGTTAGAGACAAAGAAAAGAGCACTGACCTAATATATTATATCGATACTCCTAAATGGTAGTGGATCCTGCAAAAAGTAGGATTTTGAGGAGCGTGACCCACCTCTTAATTGCTGGTGTTTCCAGGTTCACCCTGCGCCGGGGTGTTAGCACTTGTTAGGATCCCAGCTATTGGCAAATAGTTAACTATTACCAGCAATACTTTTTTGAAAAAAATTATTACCAGTATTACAATTTTGAAGGAAAAATATTAACAGAAACAGATTTTTGACAAAACAAAATATTACCAGCAATAAAAAATGTTGTCGGCATTAAATAACCCATTGAAGTTGATATGCCGCAAAACAAAATAAACCAAACCAATCTAAACCAAAGAATACATTTTCTATTCATACGAATCTATCCTAAAAATGTCGGCATTAAATAACCCATTGAGGCTGATATGCCGTAAAACAAAATAAAGCAAACCAATCTACACCAAAGAATACATATTCTATTCATACGAATTTATCCTAAAAATGTTTTCGGTATAAAATAACCCATTGAGGTTGATATACCGTAAAGCAAAATATACCAAACCAAACCAAACCTAATTTCTACACCCGTGACCTGATTTATTTGTCTTTCATTGTCCACTTAAGCACGGATTTTGGTTCGGTCTAGAGGAATGACGGCTTATGTCCTGAAAGTGCATGGTATATAGAAGAGAAAAAAATATTTCATATGAATGTCTTGAAGTGATTAAATTTATTGTTTACGTGTCATGTTTGCCATGAGTAGGCCAATTTCTAAGCTAATCTACTAAGCGCAAATATAATACACGAACACATACACGCACTCACACACACACATGCGCACACATGTGTGTGTGTGTGTGCGCGCACGTGCGTATTTAATAGGCATATCTTCATTCAAACATATTTCATTGAATAACAACAACATATTGTGTCTATTTTCATACTGATCCTTTCTAGTTCTCTAATCAGTTAAGCTGAAATTCATCAAGGAAAGCACCGTATTTTTTTTCTAACCCAAGTACTTTCGATCTTTTCCAAGATCATCTTCAGGGGTAAATTACAAGACAAACTTATTGTAACTGCGATAAAATCTGCTTTTTGTTGGGATGGCGATTTTTTTTTTTTTTTTTTTACTCAAGAACTTTCGACATTTTCTAAGATCATCTTCAGGGGTAAATTACAAAGACAAACATATTGTAACTGTGATAAAATCTACATTCCGTTGTGATAGGGATTTAAAAAAAAACACACGTGCGAACTCGCTCTGTTATAGTTATTTTTAAAAAAATTAATTTATCCGTTTTTATCCGTTTTTGAAAAATAATCGTTTCAAAATAAGGGAGCTGACCGGAAATTAATGGAAATGCAAAACAGCATCAAATGTTTGTTATATGTACTTCAATATATTGCTGATACACTCGGAGTAAATTGCGTTTTTGTGTTGGTTGGTAGATTATTTGTATATACATATATATATATATATATATATATATATATATATATATATATATATATGTGTGTGTGTGTGTGTGTTTGTGCGTGTGTAAAATGTGTGTGCGTGTAAAATGTGTGTGCATTTACACAGCAAATTCTCTTTTAGGCATGTCTGATTAAATAAATTACAAACATTATGTCTGCTTATTTTTATCATAATCCTTTCATATTCACGAATATTTTGCATGTATTACAATTGAATATATCATTCAATTGTAATATATGGAAAATATTCATGAATATGAAAGGCTTATGATAAAAATAAGCCAGCATAAGGCTTGTAATTTATTCAATCAGACATACATATATGTGTGTGTGTGTGTGTGTAGGCTTAATATAAATATTTTTTTCACTTAGCTGATTGATGTCATCTTCAACATTCCAAATCTAGAGTTTCGTAGACAGACGCTCAAGCAATCGCTCCGTCAACTCATCAGGGGATATCAAAATCGAATTTTAAAATAAACGGAGGCGATTTTGCAACGTAATCATCATATCAAAGTTTTCGGAGGATGGAATTATGATGCCGCTTACCGGAAATTTCATTGTTTACATTATCTATTTTTCCCTCCGAAAACACAAAGAATGATTTTTATTTGCTTGAACTACTCTTGGAAGGATAATGACCCTTCTCAAATTCATACAGAATATCTTTACCTGAAAAGTTTTTTACTTGTCGGTCTAAATTGACCTTTTAAAATAATGAAAATAATAACATTTAAACTTAAGATCAAGATGATAGGCGAAACTGATTTATGCGCTAGCATATCGAACATTCACCTTGAATTAGTGAGTAGGATATTTCGAGGTGACATTAAATATAAAATTTCTGTTGTACGCCTTTTAATGAATGGTTCGTGAACTTTTGGGACCTTCAAAGTAAATCCATCAAATTAATATCAGTATCTAATCAGAAACTAAATCTTTCAGAAATGCTGCGGAGTAAACGTTGATACTGCTTGAAGGAAACCTGATAACATTTTATATATACATATATAAACACTCCTTCTGTCAAATTTCTCGTTGCTTTCATTAATGGAACTGAGATACTTTTCCTGCGGCTGTTAATAAACTGAATCCAAGCGACAACGCAAAATTACATTCACACTCATAAACAAAAACAAATTCTAATTAAAAACTTGTCCTTGCATTTAAATGTTTTTGGAGATTATTTTGAGTCGTTCGTTTTCTTTTTAAATAATTTTCTTCTATTTTTTCCTTACAATTTTTAACCATTTGCTGTGTTCCAATATAACTGTCCGCCATCTATCCCATAATGCCTGTCAGTTTGGAACACGATCTTTATCCGGTTTTAAAAAAGAAGCATCAAACTGTGCCTTCTTGGCCTCACGTTTTCCACTGACATGAAGTGGAGCGACTTCATCGAATCAATAGCTGCATCTACTGAAAGGAAATGTGACTCACTGTGTCATGCCAGAAGATTTTTCTCGTCTGAATCTATCTTGCACATTTACAAATCTACCATTCGTCCGTGCACTGAATACTGTTGCTATATCTGGGCTGGTGCTCCTGCTGTACATCTCGAGATTCTTGACAAAATCCAAAGAAGGATCTGTAATGTAATCAATCCTGACCAGGCATCTCAACTTCAATTACTTTCTCACCGACGTGACGTAACTTCACTCTGTCTTTTCTACAAATATTTCCATGGCAACTGCACTGATGAGCTTTTTCTCTGGTTCCCCGACTACATGAATTTAAGCGGTTTACTAGATTGGCATCTAGGTCCCACCCGTTTACTGTTGAAATATATAAAACCGCCACTTTTACTCTAACAGTTTATTTTCTCGCACTTTCCGCCTGTGAATCTCCCTTCCGTTTACTTGCTTCCCGCA
Organism: Acanthosepion lycidas; assembly: GCA_963932145.1. Lineage (NCBI taxonomy): Eukaryota > Metazoa > Mollusca > Cephalopoda > Sepiida > Sepiidae > Acanthosepion > Acanthosepion lycidas. Next base: position 119,775,530 of record OZ010578.1, on the reverse strand, counting down.
TAACTACAATCTTCAAAATTTAAATGTAACGTCAATCACATATCTTCTGTCTTCTTGAATCTTCATTTTGTTCTTTCTTCAATCCTCACTAAATCGTCTATCCGGGTTCGAATTTCGAAATCGAGATATTCACTCTTTCACAAAGAGACTAAAAGTTGTAAAGGCCCCTCAAATATCAGTTAAATAGTAAGGACTCTCTTAACCGTGTTCTCAACTAGTACTGGAGGTTGTCTTAGTGGGTATTGAAGAGATACAAATGGGCCTGAGAACATGCTTGGAAGACGAGAAATCAGTTTTTATTTTTATTTTTTTATTTTTTACAGTTTGCCTTCAAGTCGAAACAGTTCTGATCATTATTATTATTATTATGCTGTTAAATCCTTAAGGAACATAATTTTTTAAGTGAGTAGATTGTTAGTTTGCTACTGCACAACTCCCAACCTGGAGGCTCAGGCTTTGAATTCAGAGTTGACCTTCTCCTTGACCAGTTGCCACCCAAGAATATAGAACCCGGTCTGTCTTGCTATTTAACCATAGATTGGGGGGGAAAGAGGATTCATACCTTTCCCAAGGGTATTAGCACGTAAGTGAATGTAATGGATTCGACTGGAATTCGAACTCGGCCCTCCGATTCCTCAATCCGAGCCATTACTCCACGGTGCCTCCTCTGATGATGGTGATAATATAAATAAAAATGAAAAAAAATGTTTTATTTTAAAAAAAATTAATCAAGAGGATAGTATTCAAAAATAAATGTAATGTAATTCGCAAAATCAAACCTGTCGTAGGAGAATAGATGCAAGTGTCTAGAAAAGTAAGAAAGATTCAAGTAGTGTTGACTAAACTGTATATAAGTCACAAGTATCTCACCCATTCATACTTGCTGAAGGAATGAAGATTAACCACCATGTACAAAATGCCAAGACGCATTCACGCTGAAAAACATTTTAACTTAATATATTCATTTAGCCTCTGTAAGACATAAATGCTACAAGTTAAACGACTTGAGAAAACTATTTCAAAATACTGAAACCTTCAACATAATTAACCTTGGAGAAATAGCTTTATACCAAAACATATAAACTTTTAATAATTCATAAAATTACGTAATGCGGACAATCTAATTAAATAAACGGTAAATTCTGTCTGTCTGTCCGTGTGTCTGAAACCTCTCTAACCACAGGCTTTTCATCTAGTGCTTGAATATCCAGCATTGAGATTTGTGCCCAGATGAGGAAGGGATAGTTAAAAAATTCAACCAACATGTACAACATGCCAAGACGCATTCACGCTGAAAAACATTTTAACTGAATGTATGCACTTAGCCAATATAAGACACAAATGCTACAAGGAAACCAACATAAGAAAACTATCTTAAAATGCTAAAACCGTCAACATAATGTACTAGCTTAAAGAAGTAGGCCTATACCAACACATATAATCCCTATAACAGATTATGTACAAACTATATATCTCTATAAAATATGGTTACCCTGAAAGTCTAAAATTATATACGAAATATCTATAGTTGAACGCATAAAATTGAGTTCAAAATACATTTAGTTCAATCCATAAATTTATGATTCAAATATTTAGACTTCAACATTAAATATGTCATAGAGGTTGATGTGCCATTAAACAAAATCAACCAACCAACTGAAGGAAAACTTCGAGAATGTTTATCTGATGCGTTTATATAATCTATGAATTGTCTTTGAAAATAGCCCTAAATACTCACCATCCAGCTTTCCAATTGTACAAAAAAAAGGAAGAAAAGTTGAAGTAATTTTCGTTCAGCTGCAAATAAGACACGCATACCTGATTCATTCATACTTGCTGAAGAATGAAAAGCAACCCAACCGTTAACATAATGCCCTACATTAAATAAATAGGTTTATACCAAAACATATAACATCTGTAATATAGACAATCTACAAACGATATATTTTAAAAAATATGTTTACCTTGAAAGTATAAAACTATGTAAAAAATATCTGTAGTTGAAGCTATAAAATTGCGTTCAATATATTTAGATTTCGGCATTAAATAACCCATCGAGGTGTTGATATGCCGCTAAACAAAATAAACCGAATCAAGCCAAAAATTGAATTTATAAGTTTAAAATATTAAAATGTGGACGAATATTTTTTATTTTATGTTTCAATATTATATCCTCTTTTACTCCAAGAAATGAATAAGAAAATTTCTGTGACCATTGCATATGTTGCTACTTTATTATAAATGCCATTTTTAGTGCGAACATGTATTTGAGTTGACACCTCTGTCTAAATATCAACCGGCCTTTATTTCACTGTTTAAGAAAATGAAAATAACAAAACATAGATATCAACTTAAACACGTGTACCTATTAAAAATAATGTTTATCGTAATAAAGTGTCTGGTTAAAAATATCCATTGATAAATGATACGTTTCTACCAAAATTACAACAAACAGTCTTGACTTTACGGTTATGTGCTTGTAATTAACACAAATATTATGATTAAAAGCAGAAATTCCTGGCAGTTATTTGATAAAGTTATTCAGAAAGCTACTTGTCTAATCCTTAAAATGTCACTAAATATTGACTGGAATTGGTCAAATATTAAGGAGAAAAAAAACATTTTGTGGGTTATTCACCCCCACCCTACGTTACTATTCAAGTATTAATGTCTTTTCTTCCACGATTAGTTTTCCTTTTCATGCATCTTCGACCTTCCTCTGATAATATCTCGTTATTATTAGATTTTATGGCTTTCAAATGGTAATATTAGCCGTTTCCTTATAAGGAAACATTTGGCATTCATTGACCGAGCAGCAAGTACTGCTTTCGGCTGAAATTTCTAAAATCTTTCTCTTGAAAAAGTCTTTCGGGGAAAATACGTTTCTCAATTCCAGTAACTGTTATCGCTCTTTCCAGTATTAATAGGAGTTTCCTTCCTAACCCTTTGTTTGAAGTGGTGTGGAATGTCAACATCTTGATTATATCATTTTTTTTTCTTTTCGCATCACATGTGCTATCCATTTTAGTTGTTACTGCTGTTGGTAGTCATCAAGTGATCTGGCTTCTGTCATTTGGTATTGTTCTTTGTGATTGTTTAGTGCCAATTCACAATGTCCAAAGAAGAGTGGTCTTTGTCAAGGCCCTCAGGCTTCACTCGCTCAAAGCCATTTTTTTAATCACTGATCTTAGAAAGAGGTTGTATAAAGCTGACAGTTTAGGTATTTCTGAACGGGTTAAGTGCCATGAATGACAGCCATACGAAAGTCACGATATGTCGAGGCTATTTAAAAACATGACTCGGGTTTGCGGTTGAATGTATATACATATATCTAAACGCTATGAACTTTTGTTCCGACCCCATATATATTTTTAATATATATATGTATTGGCGTGGGATAATCTCATTTATCCACCTGTTTTCCATTATTGAGTAGCACGCCTTATATGGTGGTATTATGCTCACCATGAAAACAACAATTATTTTCCACTTACCTCGGTATACGCTGCAAAATATAGGGCGAGCCACATAATGGCTACCTAATTTAGAATTGAGTTCCCTACCCTTTTCAACCGCCTGATAATTGTGCGACCGCCCACAAATAAACCGAGCGTCCACATGAAACTGCAAGTCGATAAAAACAGTGAAATATTAGTATTTATATAGCCTACTTTTGATTATCGTTTCATTAACTGTTTCATTTAAGAAAAGGAATATATAAATCACACAGCAACACATACATACATATTTTTGTAGGCCTCCGTCGGCAGAGGTCTCATGTATTTTCTGTCTCTGGTCTGTTGGAGCTGTCACTTTTGCTTCCTGCGGGCCCGCTTTTCCGTGGCGACTTGTGTTAGTTTCTCCTCTCCTTACTTGAGGTGTTTGGCCAGGGTTCCTCTCCATTCGGATCGTATGGATGCCAGACCCTCCCAGGACTCTGTGTTGATATCCACAGCTTTCATGTCGCGTCTCACGACATCGCGGTACCGCAGCTGTGGCCGCGCGGCGGGTCTCTTTCCAGAGACCAGCTTTCCATACAAGAGGTTCTTTGGGAATGCGACCGTCTGGCATGCGATGGACGTAGCCCAATCAACTGAGTTTTCACTGTCTGTGCAATGTGAACATGCTAGGAAAACTTGCTCGAGAAAAGACCTCAGTGTTGGGCACCTTATCTTGCCACGCTATTTCCAGGATGCGTGGTATCTATCTATCTATCTATCTATCTATATATATATATATATATATATATATATATATATATATATATATATATATATATATATATAAATTATGTATATTTAGGCAGCATATCTACATTCAAGCCTATTTCATTGAATAACATAGATATATTATGTCTATTTATTTTTATAATAATCGTTTCAAGTTCTCTAGTTAGTTTCTTGTTCTTAAGGTGGAATTCATCAAGGAAGGTGACGTAGTTTTTGTTAACCCAAGTACTTTTGCTCTCTAACGAGATCATCCGCAGGGATGAAGTGCGATGACAAACGTAAAAATAATAAACAAAAATTTAAAATTCTCGAGGCCGTCTATATCAAAAGCAAGCAACCAACACTGAACAAAATCTATTACTAGTGTAGTAAGAATGTTTTAAAATGTATTTGACCAGCATCTAATACCATTTGCATTTTTATCATCTCTGGTTATCTCCCTTATATTGTGGACGATTGAAAAAAAAAAAGACAAAAAAAAAGCACCATAGTTACAAAGGGTATTTTAAAATAATTTTAACTGAATGCGTTCACGCATGTTTGCAAAAATCACCATGACAACAAACACAGTTACATTAATGTTATTTTCGCAATACACCACTGAGGATGATATTGGAGGAGATCGAAAGTACTCGGGTTAACAAAAACTACGGTATCATCCTTGATGAATTTCAACTTAACACCAAGGAGTTAATTATAACAACGCAAGACAAAAATTTAACGGCAGTACCTTGTAAGTCGTTTAAATGAAACTTGTATATATATTGAGACACGTTTCCTACTTGCTCTTTATTTCATTTTATCATCTTGTTGGATTCCTATCCATATCTGATCTATATTTGATCTTCAACTCATATACATATATATAAATATCCTTCTGCGTCTCACTATCTTTTACACACTTTAACGTCCAGCATTTTTTCACGCATATTTGAATATTATCTGTTACTTCATTACACGTGACACGTATCTAACCAATAAGAAATAGCCAAACATAACATATCATTAATCTGCGTCTCTTTGCTTTTTATCATTTTTTATCATTTCTATCTTGATCTCTGATGAAGTCTTAATAAATTGAAACATGTTAGATTAAGATCTATTTCCTACTTGTTCTTTATCTTAATATATATATATATATATATATATATATATGAAGAAATATACTCTTAAGGTGTGCTATATTTATGGGATATAATATATGGAAAGAGATAGATAGATATAGAGGTGGGTAAATCTACTAGATATTACCAACCGTATATGCGCGAATCTGTGTATAATTTAGCGTTCCTCCCATGAGACCCAGTATATTACTTTTTTTTAAAATCATAAGTAATCTTTCGTGCCTGATGAGTTGGTAGAACAACGAAACTTAAGTTGCACTCCAAACGTACGTATATGTATATTTATTACGATAGACAGATAGATTTTTGATAAAATCCCAGCTAGATTAAAACGCCGGCCGCTAAGGTAAACGGTCGTGTTTTCTATCACTCCTTGAAGGAAATAATGAATTTAACCATAAAGGAAAGTGATTGTTATTATTTGTATTATATTATTTATGTATATAGTGTAACGGGATATTTCGAATTATATATATATATATATATATATATAATGCATTTAATATTCTCATCATTATTTACTCACCGTAGTAGTTCACATGAACTGCATACATGTAACGTGAAGTGTTATTTATTACTTGTTCATTCATTTTATTATAATATTTAAATACATTATATCAACTAAGCTATATGTAAATTTAACATTAGTGAATGGTAACTCATTTACTTTCTTATAATTTAACGTTTGTTTTAAAAACGATGCGTGCGTAAGTCTAACAACCAATCTAATGCTTTCTAAGCTTTGATATAACATTTTTTATTGTTTTTAACTAGGTTTATTAGATTTTTATATAATTAAACAATAATAATAATAATAATAATAATAATTGGAGCCCTAGGACTGGTTGTAAAAGATTGCAGTAGACTAATTGAAGGGATTCCTGGAAGTCCATGCCTCAAGGAGATACAAAAAATTGTTCTGACAAGTACAGCCCACACTTTACGAAGGCCTTTATCTATGTAATTTTTTTTTTTTTTTTTTGTCAGTGGAAAGTGTCATGATGCCATTTCTAACCTTAGGTTCCTGGGCGGGACCCGGAAAGAAATTTGTAAACGCCAGAATTCAAAGAAAATAAAAAATAATAGTAATAAAACTTATATTGATATATAATAATTTTTGTGATTTTTTTTCTTGCTCCGGGAAACCTTTGAAAAGTTAAAAGTTAGGATTTTTTATATATTTATAAGTTTTTCATTCTTTATATATATATATATATATATATATATATATATATATATATATATATATATATATATATATATATATATTATGTCTATTTTATATAAGATTATTTAATATATTCTTATTCATGTATTATATTTATCCATGAAAATACATTTTTAAAGATGCCGTGGCATACATTAATTTTTTCTTTTTAAATAGGTGTTATTTAACGAGTTTCATTCATACCAATATTTAATTTATCACCAAAAGATTTTTTATTATTATGCATATTTAGTATATTGTATTGACTAAACTACTTATTAATTAACATGAGTTAATTATTTATAGTTTAACGTAACAAATTTTTATACGACAACGTATTTTCAAATTTCTAAGGAAAGCCTATTGAGACGTTATTTCGTTTTGTTTATTTTTGTCTATTGATTCAGTATAGTCAGTTTCGTCTTCCATTATTTATCTTTCAAACATTTTGTTTACAACAATAATTTAAAAATATATAAAAATAATTAAGAATATATTTCATGATAATTTTATTATTTAGTTTCTATTATTAGGTTGGTGCAAAAATAAATAAAAAAATACGTTAAAAAATACGTCAAAAAAACGACATTATTACGTCATTATTTTTGCACCAACCTAATACTTATCATTAAACTTGTCGGGTTACCACCTCCTAATTTTCGAAAACGCGACTAGGGGACGCTTTCCGGTCTATAAATACTCGACGATATCTTTTCTCGCCCTCTTTTTTTCTTTTTTTTTTTTTTTTTTCACTTCTTCCGCTTACTCGTCAACATGTAAATTTCTCGCGGAAGAACGCGTACCCTTTTTGTGATACGCATGAACAATACACATACACACGTACGTACGCACCTTTCACTTCATTTTTTTCTGGGACTTTCTACTACACCAAATTACACATACACAAACAATCCACTAGATTAAATGTTTCCTTCATTCATGTTCAATGTTCCGTAACACGCAACAGCATTCTATTTATTGTGAATACATTATCATTTGTTTGTACATATATATTGGTTCTCGTCGATTTTTTTTAATTTCTTTATGTGGACTCACATCCAAAATCTGCCATGTTTGTTGTGGGCACTTCAGGAGACACACGTGTGTATCTCTCAACATATACACCGGCCTGCAAAACAAACGAAATTATAATAAAAAATAATTAATAATAATAATAAGTGGTAAATTTGATGACAAACTGCTTATTCCGACTTCATATCTAATATATACACATATGTTTGTATATGTTTCTCTGTGTGTACAGGTTGCGAAGGTTAAATTTTCACCATTTTATATTTTTTTTATTTCGCGCATGCGCGTTGTTTTTTTTCATTTTGTCAACAAGTAAAAAGAATTTAATATTTAGTAAGTATTTTAACAGAGGACGGAAAATGCGACACTGTAATCCGGTGGCGCATTGGGGTAGCGAAAGATCCCTTCCAAGACCTAAGCAAAGTATTAAGAAATAGGAAAAAATTGTTAGAAACAAAGAAAAGAATACCAAACTGTTATGTAATATCGATCCTCCTATTTGGCTGTGAATGCTGGACAATCTCATTACAGATGAAGACTTGACGTAACAGAAATGTGGTTCTACAGAAGGATGCTGAGAATACCATGGATTGAATATGTGAGCAATAATGAAGCTTTAGAGAAAATGAAAATCACTTATACTTAGAATCCGTAAGTTGAAATTTCTAGGACACATAATGAGGAAAGAGAGTTTAGAAAATTTGACACTCAAAAGGACAACAGGAACAGAGGAAAGTGGTGCATAACCTGCCTAACGAGCTTGTGAAAATGGACGACAGAGCAGGGATTAGGAGAGATAGCGAAAAGACAAAAATTACTAAGAGCTTTAAAGGATAGGAAATCGTGGAGATCCATGGTCGCCAATGTCCTGAAGGGACACGGCATATAGAAGAAGCAGCGAGCGGATAAAGCTTCTTAACTCTACACGATTATGGATCGAGCTCTCAGAGAAAATTCGACACTGTTCGGATAAAGTTAAATTTAATTGATTCAATCAAAAATAAAAGTCATTCACCATCAGGAATTAAATGAACCGCGAGATTTGCATGATACTCTGCGAGATTTGGACTTCTCGAAAAGATTGCTTTACATTTTGAAAGTCCCCCTGGATTAAGAAACCATAAATCAGTCACGTAATCTATCTTGCATTTATATTTTAAATTTTATTTTTATTTTTCAGTCTCTCATTAATTTCTAATTATTTTAATCCTTTTTCTTAATTTTTTTTTTTTTTTTTCTGTCTTTCCTTCTTACAATCGGTGATCTCTTAACAGCATGGAAAATTTTTACAAGTGATTAAATTACTTTTGTTTTTTAATGGAAGTTTCTTTTTCTCCACATTTTTCATTTTCTTCTTCATCTTTTTTTTTTTTCCTTGAAATATAATGAAGAAGCAACTGTATTCCAATATGGCCGTTGTACACAATTTCACATCATTTGCAAACTAAGATATTGTTTTCAAGTTTCGGGAAAAAAATCCAGTGTATAAAATTTATAATGCATCTCACTATCTTCGAATGAATATTTAATCTCATCATCCATTTTCTTGAGACGACAGGGATTTGGCTCTACAGAAAGAAGCTGAGAATGTCATTGATTGAACCTGCAAGCAAAGAGGAAAGACAATTATACTTAAAATCAGAAAGAGATAGTTGAAGTTTTGGAAAATATGAGAAATAAGGACTTGGCGCTCACAGGACTTATTGAAGGTGAGAAGGGTAGAGGGAAACAGTGAATCCTATCTAACGACCATGTGTACATGGATGGCAGAAAAACAAAGGGGATATTCAAGCGATAAATATTGCTTAGCGCTAAAAGGGACAGGAAATTATGAGGAATCACAATGTCCACGTTCTGGGCGCACCAAACATAAGATATAATCTCAAGAACCTTTTTGAACTGCATATCTTATATATATATATATATATATATATATATATATATATATATATATATAATATTATTTAATAATTTGTAGGGATAATTCCAAAAAGAGGATATAGATCCAAAGAGAACTCAATGTAAGAACAGAGCAAATATAATAATGATGAAAGCAGAGACTTTAGAAATCCATGGTAATAATTTATTTCACGGAAATAAATCCATGGTAAATTTATTTCTTAACAATATTCTTCCCTTCCATTCCCTATCTTATTTTCCCTCTCCAACCTTTCTCGCTTTCCCCTCTCTCTCTCTCTCTCTCTCTCTCTCTCTCTCTATATATATATATATATATATATATATATATATATATATATATATATATTTTTCTCCCTTTTCTCTGTCTCACTTTTCCTTCCCCTATATTAAAAACTTATTTTAAAATCTATATCTTTATCTCATATTTGAACAATTTTTTCGCATGTGTTTGGGTAAATTTAGAATACATCTAGTGTTGTAAAATTGTTTGGTCTGAAGAGACGTGGTCTGTCTGATCCCGTGAAATAAATTATTTCCATGGATTTCTAAAGTCTCCGCTTTCATCATTATTATACATACATACATATATATATACATACATACATACATACATATATATATATATGATAATATATATATATATAGATAGATAGATAGATATATAGATAGATATATAAAATTTATTTATAAAATTAAATTTAAAATCCATAGCTCCATTCCATTCTAAAGCGATTTTGGGAATTACCTATTAAGAAGATTGTCTGTGCTTATAAATGAAGTAAACTTCTTAATAGATTATTCCAAAAGTCGCTTCAGAATGGAACGGAGCTATGGATTTTAAATTTAATTTTATAATCTAACATTTTAGTTTCTGTTTTGAAACACGGTAATTCCTATGTAGCGATGGAACCATATTTTTAAAATAGAAAATAATTATAATATTATGCTCTACTGTTTTTGTATCAAACACTGTTTTCTAAAAAATAAAAATAATTAATAAGAACACAGGATTGTAAATCTTGCTGTTTTTCTTATTATTTTAATATATATATATATATATGTGTGTGTGTGTGTGTGTGTGTGTGTGTGTGCCCATCGTTTGGTTCACAGTCCTCCACATCTTTAGAACAGGTGTAGAAGTTTATACTTTTTTTCTGTTTGGGATTGGGTTCTGTTTAAAGTCTTTTCATTATCTTTCACTCGCAGGAGGCCTTTGCGTCTTAGTGGCATTATCGCCATGCTTGGAATGAATTAGCTTAAAAAAATATCATTTGCTGAGAGCAGTTTTTGCATTAACTCAGCAAATCTTGCATCCATCATTGGTCTTGCCTTCATGTCGTTTTTATAGCACTGATTTACGTGTTTTGAAAACATGTTTATGATTTAACAAATGTCATCTTACAAAGTGAGACTGAAATGCTAAAAGCGGTGAAAAGAAATTTTTTTTACAAAATTAATTACTTAAATTATATTTTACACAAACAAGATAGAACCTTTTTGACATTTTCCCGTATTTACAAAAAAAAAGTTTTTTCATAGCCAGCAATAACTATCATCAAGAAATATATTTTAATGATGATGGCGTCCCATCCGGGCATTATTACACATTTCCACACCCTACGCCTCAAGGTCACATATTTACATCCAACGCATTAAAATTCGCATTATGGCATTGAAATTGAACGTTTGGAAACTATTGTTTTCAATCAAGAAAACCAACATCAATAAAGATGTTTTCCATTTAACATATTGATCTGCAGAGGTCAATCTGACTTTATAATAGCCAGGGCGAGCCTGTCAGTACCTAGTTCCCGTATGATCACCGAAGTTAAGCAACGTCGAGCCTGGTCAGTACCTAGATGGGTAACCGCTTGGGAATACCAGGTGCTGTAAACTTGGATGTGCGGGTGGTGTAATGAATAATGGCTCGGAATTGTTAATCAGAGTTTTGAGTTTCCATACGATCACCGAAGTTAAGCAAAGTCGAGCCTGGTCAATAACTAGATGGGTAACCGCTTGGGAATACCAGGTGCTGAAAGCTTGGATGTGCGGTTGGTGTAATGGATAATGTTTTGGAATTGTTATTCAGAGAGCCGAGTTTCACGTCTAGTTGGGTTTGTTATATTCATTTATGTGTAAATACCCTTGGGAAAGCTATGAATCCATTTCCTCGCCCCCAGCTATGGGTTAATTAGTAAGACTTGTATCTTTTGTGTTGTCAGCGAACATTCGTTGCCACTTTTGTGATGTCAACGAATACTTTTTGCCACTTTCGTAATGCTCGTTGTAGTAGAAACTTTGTAATCCCAGATACAACAATAGTGAAGCCAAACCAACAAACCAAACCAATAGATAGATAGATAGATAGATAGATAGATAGATAGATAGATAGATAGATAGATAGATAGATAGATAGATAGATAAAAAATATTACCAACAATAAAAATCTTGTCGACATTAAATAATCCATTGAGGTTGATAAGCCGTAAAATAAAACAAAACTAAACCTAGAAATCCTACTAGGATTTATTATTGGTATGTAAAAACTTAACAACATAAGATACGTGGATGAAACTGGGTTGATGAAAAATACAGAAAGAAAACTACAGCAACTCCTTGACAAAGTAGTAAAGGGAAAGCAAAAAGAAAGGACTACTCTCAATTGTAAGAGGAGATAATGTATGTTTGTCAATAAGAGAAACATCCGAAGATACGAGCTGCAAATTGGAAATGTCAAAATCAAGGATGTACAGAAGTTTAAATACCCGGGAAGAGCATTAACAGAGAACACGGAAAATGTGACACCGAAATCCGAAGATGCATTGGAATAGTTAAAGATGATTTGTAAAAGTTTTTAAAAAATATATAATAAAATAAAAACAGGGAAAATTCGTTAAAAAAATAGAAAAGAGTGCTAGGCTGAGAATGTAATATGAATACTCCTATATCGCAATAAATGCTGGACAATTTCCTCACAGTTGAAATGAGACTTAAAGCAAGAGATGTGGATCTACAGTAGGCTGCTGGTAATGCCACGAAGAGAGCATTTTAGGGAAAATAAAAACAAAAATTACACATAGACTCATTAAGAAGCTGTTTGGGGGGACACATAATGAGAAAAGTAGGCTTGGAGAATTTACACTCACGAGACATACTGAAGGCAAAAGAAACAGGAGTAAAACGCAAGTGACCCACCTAAAAAGCATATGTAAAAGGATAGGATAACATATAATGAGAAGACATAAAAAATTAGTAAGAGCTACAAAGGATAAGAAGTTGTAGAGAGCCATGATCGTCCAAGTTCTGAAAGGACAGATACATAAACGAAAAATAATGTAGAGTAACATTATAAGATATCTTTGTTATTATTAGGTTTGTGCAAAAATAATGACGTAATAATGTCGTTTTTTGACGTTAAAAAATACGTAAAAAACGACATTATTGCGTCATTATTTTTGCACCAACCTAATACAATAATATACAGTAACAGTATAAAAAGCATTTATTGTTGCAGTAATATTCAGTAAAATTATGTTTTCATCACAGTAATATAGAGTTATATTATAAAATACCTTTATTATTACAGTAATATACAGTGACTATAAAATTCCTTATTATTACAGGAATATGCAGTAACAGTATAAACTTTCTTATTATTACAGTAATATGCAGTGAAATTATAAAAACCTTTATTATTACAATAATATGCAGTAACATTATAAAAATCTTTATTATTACAATAATATGCAGTAATATTATAAAAATCTTTATTATTACAGTAACATTATGCAGTAACATTATAAAATGCCTGTATTATTAATGTGATGTACATTAACATAAAATTCTTTTATTACGTATTTATGAATGTTTAATCTTATAAATAAATCCCTGGAGTCTATCCTGTTGGTAAGTAGATTTATTGCTGTGTCATCAAGTCGACATTTCCGAGTTCGTATCGATAATTAAATGGACGATATGATGAAAAATGCAATAAACCAATGCGGTCACCTATCAACTCGTTACTAATAGCCTATAAAATGTTCTAAATATCTTCATATAATAAAACTCGAAAAAAACGGCCACTTCAGCTCAATAGAAAGCGAGAAAACTATTAAACTAATTTCGATGGGTATTAATTGATTTTTTTGTTGCTCCAGATCTCAATGAAATGAATAATTAACTTATCTTTATTGTTTTGAGGAAATTAAAAAAGATTTGTTATTGTTGCTAGAGGCTTCGTATAAAAAGTAAACAGTACGCGCATAATTAACAGTGTGTTACTTCGTTACGTAGCACAAAAAAAAAATATATTCCGAGGAAGGCCACTAATGATTTTCAATGTATTAGACGCATTTCTGTCGTTCAGAAAGTGTCACAAATCTACTTATTTATTTAATAAAGTGTGGTAAATGATTGATATCACGTGTTTAATACTACACGGCCAGGATTTTTTTTATTTCCGTTAATAGAGGAACACTTTATTCAGAAGTGTCTTATAGACCTAAAAAACAACAAAAAAAAAAAAACAAAAAAAAAACAAATATGCATTTTTTTTACATTTATATAAAAGACTGTAGGGAACCCAAGTTTAATATTTAGGGACGCGTTTCTCAACCATTTTTACTTTAGGGCGCACTTGTAAAATAACTAAAACTCTGGAGCGCACTTTAAATTTTAATAAGAGAACATTAGTCATGAAATTCAAAAATAATAAAGAAGTCTCCCGGAATAAACATTTATTTTAAAAATATTACATTATATATGTAAGTCTGCGTGTGTGAAAACCCCACTTGAGGTGCTTTGGTAAAGATGAAATTTACTTTTAATGGTTGGCATTCCCAAAGAAGATTAACGATATAGTTCTTTAAAGGTATTCATAAAGAATCTGAATTTTTTTCCAGAGAACCCGATAATGACTGATTTAAATCCCTTGATGAAGGGTAAAAGATGAAGGATTATCCACTCTTTCTTAAAGATCAAGGAATTTAGTATCCAGTTTAAGATATCAACCGACGAAGATTTGACTTAGAAATAGAAGCCATGTGATTGGTGTGTCTAACGTTTTAAAAATAAAGATTTAACTGTTAACTTGTTACACACCTGGTTACCTTTTTTTCAGGGTGGACTAGTGGGCCCAGGTTCACCGGTTGTGAAACGCTGATTTAGCGCAAGGAAAAATATTTTGTTAACCTTGAGACCACGAATAGAATTTGAAACATCTTTTTAGTTTCCACCAATACGAAGACCGAATAAGAAAACGAAGTTACATATTAAGTAAATAGCAACGGTAAATCTTTATGGATTAATAACCAAATAAATACATTACACAAATAGAAATCTACATATAAAATTATGTCACTTCTGTTAGTCCGTCCGTCTATTACACGCTCTAAAATAATCATACATTGACCGATCGAAACCAAATTTTGGGGAGAAGTGCAAACAGGTAATCGGATACAAAATACAGTTGGTTTTACTAGTGTGCGTAGCTTAGTACAATAAATTTTCATTTTTGGCGGGAAAAATTAAAAGTTTTATAATTTAACACACAAAATACTCCCACTATTTAAAAAAAAAACAATTTAATGATTAAAATAACAAATATTTATTTAATAAAAATGTAATATTTTTTACTGTATATCTTTTGTTTAAGATTTTATATATACAAGAATCCAGTTTCCACTTCGCCTTGCGTTTGCGAGAACTATAAACAAATCACAAGGCCAAATGCTTCAAAAAATTAGAATTTACCTCCAGAAAGAAATATTTACGCATCACCAGTTGTATGCTGCATGCTCAAGAGTAAGAAATCCTAAAAATATTCTTCGCTGTTAAAAAGCAAAAAAAAAAAACAAAAAAATTTTCTTAAAAAATATTGTTTTCAATGAATTCCTTTAAAATTAAATTAAATTAAAGAAATTATTAAACCACAAAGTAGGGGTTTTTGCCAAAGTATTTTTCCAAACAAATCGGCTTATTCAAATTTCATCGATTGACTTGCGAAATTGAACGAAACGTAGAATTTGTAAACTTCGATAAAAATGTTAGCGATAAGTTCAACAATACTAAATACTGTGAGGATTTTTGTCAGCGTGTTGCAAAAACAATTCTAGATTAAAAAATTGTATAAAAATGGTTCTTGAGAAATATTGTTTTGTGCTCTCAGTTTTAAATTTAGTTTTAGATAAAAACGTCTGTATATGCGTTCAGTCACATAGATTTATAAGGAAGTGAAGGAAGACAATCAATTGGCAGTTGTTGTCTTTGTGCCTGTAGTAAGCGATTTTGTGAGTAGCTGTCAAATTCCTTTGAAGTCGTCACAATACCAATCAGTCCTTTTGACGCGAGCGAATTTTTCTTCTTATTTTTTTCGTAATGGTGGCTCATTTTTTTTTTTTTTTTTTCGGGTTAACTAGAAGCTCTCAAAGAAAACTGGCTAGAATCAGTCGTTCGTGCATGGAATATTGCTGGGATCAGGGGTCCTGAAAATTAAGCTTCCTTAGTTTCAGAGTAGATCCGCTATGAACGACACGTAAATGTTTTCTCACATCAAGAAATTAACAAGATGGATATATACGTTTTAACTATTTTACCTGTGGGGAAATCTCTCGGAAATTTGTCTGAATTATTTTTTACGGGTACGAATTTTATTATTGGAATAAAAACGGACATATTTTTCATAAATGTAGGAGAAGAAATGAAGTGTGAGTAAAAAGAAAAACAAATGATATATACTAGCAGCCATACCCAGCTGGTCGATAAGAAAAAGCGTTCAATTAGAATGGAGCTAAAACAGCATCATGTTTAGATGTAACAGAGTCTATCTTCTTCAATTACTTTCATTAACAAACATTTTGAATTAATGCAGTTACTGATAAAACAGAAGTAATCTGTATTTATTCAATCGAAGTTAGCCGAGGACATGAAGGGGTAAAACAGGCAACATGAAGACCCACTTCAGACCACAATTATTTTGGAGGTTTTGAAATTCAATTTGTCAGTGTGCTACCAGGGATATAAAAGAGGATACATTTATAAAGCAGTTGTTAAGTTTGATGAAAATTGGTTGAAAGATCAAAGAAAAAAAAAAAGAAAACAGTAAAAATAGACATTTTTCGCTATTTACGCGGGTTTTCAATATATGGTGAAGTTAATTATCAAGTTAAATGACTGTTAAACAACTACAATTGAGTGAAGTTTGTATTAGATTGCTTGAAAATTGAGGGAGATTTTAGTTTAAAATCTGTGTTGAAATAGCCTGACGTGCCTTTAAAGGAAGAAATAAGAATGTATAAACATAAAAAATGTCTTAAAATAATTGTCGGACTTTGTCCAAATGTGTGACGTCATTTGTTTACATTGTGATACGCCATGAGCAGATATGAATGTACGTGAGAGAATCATGGAAGATTGAAGTTTAAAGGCAGTAAATTCGACCTGGCTAGCCAAACGCTCCTCTGTGGCCAAATCGGTTAAAGGCACGTCAGGCTATATGACGGTTCCGTATAGGGTACAGGTTCGATTCCTATCGGAGGACGAATATTTTCTATGGCAATTTCTCGGCCGGTAAATGTTGTTTAATGCTGTTTATTATAAATATAGCATTTACTTAAATATTTGTATCTATAACAAGAATGTATAAACATAAAAAAATTATATATATATATATAAATAATTGTCGTAAAGAGATATATTTTAAAAATTGCCGGTTAGCGTAGCCTCACTCTTCAAGGATTCAGAAAGGTGTGCCCAACTATTACAATAGAAAGAAAGAGAGAATCTGAAAGACAATCCCAATTTTGATCGATGTACACAACTTTCTTATTCCTTGACAGAACTCTTTTGAGTCGGGGACAATAACTGGATAGCTTTTATCTTTTTATATTCAATTTTTTTAGATTTAATATAAATTATATTTTTCTTTCTTTCTTTTCGTTTTTTAAGACATTTTTTTTTCAAAAATGTTCGTTTTGGCTGCAATAATGAAATTTTCTACTTAATAGAGCAATCAAATTTTGTGAGAAAATATTAAAAAGTTGATTAAGAGTTGTTATTTGCTAACCATGACCGAGTTTTTGTACAATAAACTCTCTTCTTCTTCTTCTTCTTCTTCTTCTATGTGTCGTGTCTGCCCAGGACGTTGACGATGATAGCGCTCCACAATTTCCTGTCGTTTGTAGCTAATAATAAATTTTGTCTTTTTGTTATCACTCCTAAACCCTGTTCTGTCATTCATTCGCTCAAGATCAACAGCTATGTCATGTGTTACTTTCTTCTGGCCCTCTTACCTTTAATCTGTCTTGTGAGTATCAAATTTTCTAATCCCCCTTTCCTCATCATGTGCCCTAGAAATCTCAGCTGCCTCTTCCTGTTTCTAAGTATAAGGACTCGCTTTGTTTCCATTTTCTATAAAAATTTGTGGTTGCTCACATGTTCGGTCCATAGTATTCTCCGCATCCTTCTGTAGAACCACATATCTGTGGCCTCAAGTCTATTTTGTATCTGCGAGGAGATTGTCCAGCACTCCCTGCCATATAAGAGGGTAGATATTACGGACAATTCAGTACTCTTCTTTGTTTTTTCGTGTATCTTAATACTTAGCTTAGCTTTTGGAAGGCATCTTTCGCTATCCCAGTCCGCCTTCAGATTTCAGTGTCGCTTTTTCCGTCCTCTGTTAAAACGCTTCCTGGATATTTAAATTGTTGTACTTGTTTGCTTTTGGTATCTCCAATTTGTAATTTGAATGTTGGCATTCTGTCTTCTTGCAATTGATGCTTAGTCCTTTCTTCTCGCTTTCCTTCATTACTTTCTGTATGTGCTTTTTTAGGTTCCTTTCTATGTCTGCTATCAATACAGTGTCATCTGCATATGTTATTTTGTTTAGATGGTAGCCACCAACAATGAATCTCAGTAGGAATTCTAATTTTCTTAGAATCGCTCCACCATATAGGCTAAATAATTCCGGAGAGAAGATACATCCTTGTCTTCCACCACTTTCTATTTTTGTATATGACTGAATTCAATCTTTTTTTTTTAAAAAAAATGTCCGTTTTGACGGCAATAATAAAATGCTGTACGTCTTGTACCAGACTTTGATTAGATCCAATGACTAGACCCAAACAATTGCTAGTTCAATACCAGGCCACAGCAGTGGTGAACTAAAACTGGGAGAGTTGAGTTAAAGGGAAATAACTGAGACATCCGGAAGGGGTATGGCTCGTGGAACTAGAACAATCTACCTCCAGTGGACGAAATAAAGAGTTCGGTTCAAAATTACAATCACTTGAAGAAGGCCGGAGCATACAACGGCCGAAATGTTATGAATATGGCAATGAAGATGAAGATAACAGTCCGAATAGTGTAAATAATATAAGTTATCATAATGCCTCATCTCAGAGATATAAACAGATATTGAAGGCCGGAGCTTACAACGGCCGAAGTGTTGTGAATATGGCAATGAAGATGAGGATAACAGTCCGAATAGTGTAAATAATGGAAGTTATCATAATGCCTCATCTCAGAGATATAGACAGATATTGAAGGCCGGGGCGTACAACGGCCGAAACGTTGTGATTCTGGCAATAAAGACGAGGATAGAAGTCCGAATAATTTTAATAATGCAAGTAATCATAATACCTCATCTCAGAGATTTAGAGAGATATTGAAGGCCGGAGCGTACAACGGCCGAAACGTTGTGAATCTGGCAATGAAGATGAAGATGAGGATAACAGTCCGAATAATGTAAATAATGTAAGTAATTATAATGCCTCATCTCAGATAGACAGTGACTGAATTTTTGTCCAGTGGCCACAAGTTTCAAGCATCCAGTGACAATCGATCTCTGTACTAATGAATTGCAGGTTCAGTTTTCTGATCCGCCTCACCAAAATAACGCCCCCAAAATTGATTGTCATTTGCCTGAAATAATTTCCGTTGTTATTTTAAATGTCAATGGGAATATCTTGAAAACTGACATTATACACTTGTCATTGACATTTATTCTATATAATAAAAAAAAAACATAAAAAGCATAAAAATAATGATGCAATTATTTTTCATAAAAAGATAGATCAAACAAAAGATAAAAGAATGTACGTAACAGATAATATTTCTACTTACCTTATTCTTTTCTCGCTTTTCAAACTACTCCATATTTGTATAGCAGGTAAAAATGTGAATAGGCAACAAGATTTTAAGTGTAAGGGAGAGAAAAATGAAGATACAGGTAAAGGATGAGAGAAGGGCAGAAGCATGATTTAATGGATAATATTAGTTGTCAACATCCTTGGTATCTCCACAGATCTAACTAACAGAGGACATAAAGATTGGACGGGATAAGGGAGAGAATGGGAAGATACCGGCAAAGAATGAGAGAAGGGCAGAAGCATGATTTAATGTATAATATTAGTTGTCAACAACACCACAGATCTAGCCAACAGAGGACACAAAGATTGGAAGGGATAAGGGAGGGAATGAGAAGATACAGGCAAAGGATGAAAGCAGAGCGGAAACAAGATTTAATAGATAATATTAATGATCAACCTCCTTGGAATTTACACGAATTCAGCTACTTACCATATTTATTATTTACTCCTAAATCTATGATGAGTTATGGGAATTTTTTTTTAAAATGCAAGATATACGTAACTCAGGTATATTGCTTAACTAAGGATCCCAACCGTCTCTCAAGATGGCGATTTGCCTCGTACTGAAGAATGTGCACCATATTAACTGATGCGAGACACGATTTTGCCCCGCATTTTAAGGATCGTAAATTTTGCCTTTTGCTATTTATTTATATATTCTTCTTCTTCTTCTTCTTCTTCTTCTTCTTCTTCTTCTTCTTCTTACCTCCGATTTCTCCTTCTTCTTCGTATTCTTCTTCTTCCTCTTTTCTTGTCCTCCTCGCCTTTTATTTCTTCTTCTTCTTCTTCTCACTTCCGATTTCTCTTTCTTCTTCTTCTTCTTCTTCTTCTTCTTCTTCTTCTTCTTCTTCTTCTTCTCACTTCCGATTTCTTCTTCTTCTTCTTGTGTTGTATCTCTTCAGGACTTGAGCACTCACGGCTCTTCACAATTTCCTGCCCTTTGTAGCCCTTAATAAATTTTGCTTTTCGTTATTTCTCACAAAACCGTTTTCGTAATCCATTTACTCAAGCGCATTAAGTATGTTATGCGTTATCTTCCTCTGTCCATCTTTCCCTCAATCTGTCTTGTGAGTATCAGATTTTCCAAGCTCTCTTTCCTCATTATGTGCCCCAGAAATTTCAACTGTCTCTTCCTGATGCTAAGTATAAGTTTTCTTTTTGTTTTCATTTTCTCTAAAACTCTATCGTTGCTCACATTCACTGTCATAGCGGAGGACTGATACCACGTAACAGTTCAGTGCTCTTTTCTTTGTTTCTAAAACTTTTTCCTGTCTCTTAATACTCTGCTTAGCTTTTGGAATGCCTCTTTGGCTATCCCAATGCACCTTCGGATTTCAGTGTCGCACTTCCGTCTTCTGCTAGAACATTTCCCAGATATTAATTTGTTGTGTTTGGTTGAATTTGGTATTTCTGATCTCTTTAATAAACACGAAGAGATGGAATACGTACGAAATCTTGCCTGTCTACTCTCTCTCTCTCTCTCTCTCTCTCTCTATCTATCTATCTATCTCTCTATCTCTTCCTCCTCTTCTATTCCCTCCTCTTTTGCTATCTTTTTGTCTTTTTTTTCCTTTCTCTCTATCTCTCCCCCCTCTCTCTCTTTTCTCTCTCTTTCATCGTTCATATCGCTCAAAAATTCAAAATTGATTTAATTCATTTCTGTAAGTCTTTGGACTTTTGGTTAGGAACCTGTCCTTGAGAGAGACCGCAAAACCGATAATTGGGAGCCTCTTCAAAGGGGGTCCGTAGCGCTAACCTCTAACCACTCCCTGCTCCCTTCCACATTTTCATTTTAGGGAATTGGAAACCCTAGTTAATCAAGTCGTTCTTATACTCAACACATGAGCTTATGTTCAACTAAATCAGTGGTTCTCAACCGGACTCCATGTGGATCCTGTGGGCCCATGTAACGTGGGTCTACACAAAAAATAGCAAATTGGGAGTCCACGGTAATATTTTAGTGGTTCATAAAGCAATTTCACTTCGGAACGGTTGTTACAACCGAGAATTGGACATTCTACAGTTATTTACGCCATATTAAAATACTAAAAATAGAAAAACAACTCTAAATCTAGCAGAAAGCAAGATCAAGTGATAGATGTTATCGTACCTTTTGCTATACCGGATGTTTTGATTGTAAAAGTTAAATAAAAACTGAGAAAGATATATACAAGAAGGATTATATATATATAAAGAAAAATTATATAAAGATTTATTACGTAAATTAATGTAATATATTAGTAACAAATAATAATATTAATTTTAAATATTAATAAAATAAATTATTATTAAATTAATATAATTAATTAATATAAAATGTTTAAAAAATAAATTATTAATAATGAAATTAAATTAATATATAAATTATAAGGATTATATAAAAAGAAGTTATATACATCTATTATTTCTATTATACAATATATATAAAGGGTGTTCCAATAACTTGGACTGATTTTAAATGTGAATTAAGTTTAAAATCGGTCCAAGTTATTGGAACAGTCTTTATATATATATATATATATATATATATATATATATATATATATATATATGTGTGTGTGTGTGTGTGTGTGTGTGTGTGTGTGTGTGTGTGTGTAAACTAGTAGCGACCAATT
Organism: Acanthosepion lycidas; assembly: GCA_963932145.1. NCBI lineage: Eukaryota > Metazoa > Mollusca > Cephalopoda > Sepiida > Sepiidae > Acanthosepion > Acanthosepion lycidas. The sequence goes on along the minus strand of OZ010578.1, from coordinate 119,753,258 downwards.
TCAGGAATGATTTGGAACCATCAATAGGTAACCACAATGATGCGTTTCTAGCATCATGGTACCATAAATTAGAAGACTTCTCCAGGGAACTCATGCAGGATACCATGCAGTTCTGCCGGGAAAGCATAACAGCAACAACAGCAGAAATTAACCTGCTCGATGAGAAAATAAAAAGACAAAAGGACATGGAAGAATATACCAACATAAAGAATGTTATAAAAGTTCGCACAGACCAAACAGTGAGGGAACCTAAAAAAACAAAAACTGAAAAATAAAGAAAATTAAAATGGAATATTTCCTCCAGACAGAGGAACAAAAGAGAAATGAAGCCAAACTCTGAAAAAAGTGAACGGCCATACCCCAAAAGAAAACAACAAAACACCGCAACTACACTGACCACCACACAACAAATGCAAACACAAAACAGACCAAATAAATACACCAACAGACAAACACCAGCACCATAACCAACAATAACAACACCGCCACCACCAACGATGGCTAGAACCTCAAAACAAACACACACACAAAAAACAAACCACTAACTTACGCGGACATCCTTAGGGTGCCGTACAAACATACACAAACCAAATCACAGCAGCCCTTCTACAGAACGCATAACCCCATTAGACATCCCAGACCACCTAGATTAGCCCCTAGTAGACAATCAACAGCAAACACACTCAACCTTAAAAAAAACGGAATAAGCCCCCAACCAAGACACCTGGATGGGGGTATAGCATCCCTAATAGGAGATATGATGCAACCTTTCGAGCTTTTACAAAAGAACTTCGCCATGCTTGCAAATTCATACGGGCGAGTTATAAATTTAAGTAACAATAAATTTTCACTCAATACATTCAGGGTATTAAATAAAGGACTAAGCTTTTGCCCTAGTCCCCCAAGGTTTGATTAAGACACCTTGTCAAAAGACCTTAAATCCTTCTTCAGAAGAATACGGTTAAAAGCCCACTACGGGGACAATGATCACACACATTCCATACTTGATACATTAAAAGAGAAGAATACTACCTACATCCCACAAAACACAGACTTTAATATACAGACATTTGAAATAGCCGTAGCAAATGACATAAAGAAAACAATAGCAGGTAAGCTGCCACATGACAATATTACTGAAGGGGAACGTATAGTCCTCGACACGCTGACACATAGAGATGACCTAATCATAACACAGGCTGACAAAGGGGGTGCGACAGTGATCTGGGGAATTGAAGAATACATTAAAGAGGCCAACAAACAGCTAGCCGACAAAGAAACCTATAAAAGCTTACCTACAGACCCTCTTCCCGAATACCAAAAAGAATTAACTAGCTCATTAAACATAATGCTTCGCAACAATCTAATCGACAAGGAAACATGCACAGCACTTACACCCACAAACATTACACCTGCTCGTTTCTATCTCCTTCCTAAAATACACAAAAGCAACAACCTAGGAAGGCCGGTTATTTCATCGTTCAACTGCCACACGACAAAAATTTCCAAATACATTGACCATTACATACAACCGCTAGCAAAGGAAGTAAAATCCTACATCAGAGACACAACAGATCTACTGAACAAAATTAATCACATACAAACAGTTCCAGAGAATGCTATTCTAGTGACTATGGACGTTAGGTCACTCTATTCAAACATTAAACACATCGAAGGGCTAACCGCCCTTCAGGAAGCACTTACTAAAAGAAGAAAACAAGACCCCCCCCACAGAAGTTATCATAAAACTCATGGAGCATGTCCTTACATTGAATACTTTCAACTTCAATGGATCACACTACCTTCAAATAGGTTGTGCCATGGGCACCATTGCAACTCCATCATATGCTACAATATTCATGGGAAAATTTGAGGAGACCCATATCTATCCCATCATTGGTAGCGACTGCGTATTCTATGCAACATATATCGATGATATATTCTTTGTATACACGGGTAGTGATGACAAACTTATCCAATTCCTCATGACCCTAAACACACTGCAAGACTCAATTAAGTTTGACTATGAAAAATCCACAACATCAGTAACATTTTTAGACACCCGCATTTACATAGATGAAAACAGGAAACTACAAACGACACTACACACTAAAATCACCGACACCCACAACTATCTACACTTTAAGTCTTCCCACCCTAAACACCTTAAAGAGAACCTTCCCTATTCACAAGCACTTAGACCCAGAAAGATATGTTCCAACAATGAAGAACTAAATAAACACATTCAAAATCTGAAGCATCAATTCACAACACGTGGTTATGAACAACACCTAATCAGAGAACAAATAAATAAAGTAATTTCCACACCTAGAAAAGACACCCTAATGTACAAGATTAAAAATAAACCCAGCCACATCCCTCTAGTAACCACTTTCAACCCCACTCTGCTTCCACTATCCCAAATAATCAAACGTCGCTGGGAAATACTACATCTCAAACCAGACCGAAAAAAATTGTTTAAAGAACCCGGCCTTCTAGCATATCGTAGACCTAAGAACCTAAAAGAAATCATAGGTAGTAACCACATTTCAGGGGACAAGGTAATCCGTAATAAACTAAGAGCAAAAACAACAGGATTTTCCCAACCATGTAACAACAAAAGAAGTTTATGCTGCAACCACATTAAACACACGAATTCATTCACTAGCTCAGTCACCAAATCTACTTTCAAAATCTACCACGACTCTAACTGTAGAAGTCATAACATAATTTACCTCCGAGAATGCACACTATGCCAGAAACAATATGTAGGAAAATCTGAATGGCCCTTTCACTACAGAATTAATAATTATCGCAATCGAATTAAGTCGACTCACTATGAAAAATTATTACCTGTAGAACAACATTTCCGGCTGGAAAAACACGATTTCAAAACCCATGCCAAATTCACTATAATTGAGAGAATAGAAAAGTTCAGAGCAGATAACATTAGAAAGATTTTAGAGTCCCATGAAAATAAGTGGATACAACGTCTAAAAACACACTATCCAGCCGGCCTAAACCATAAATTTAACAATATAGATAGTATTAATATATAACCCTACAAATCAAAACCTACCCACATTTCTCACCCACACAAGACAGACATGCTTACGGAGGTGTTGAGGCCTCAAACTTATGCACACACCCACACGAATATACACACTTACACACATCATACTCACTCACTCCCTAATGAGCCAAATGATAACACACACCCACAGCAATACACACGCTTACATATATCATATTCACTCACTCACTCCCTAAGAACCAAATAACACACACACAAACACTTAACAGAGACACATCTCCTCTCCAGGACCAATGAAACTGTCAAAATGACCAGGGGAATTCAGAGAAGCATAGATCCATCCAGCTCTTATCTCAAATAACAACTTAAAAGAGACTGTTTGACCAACACAAGAAATGTTAAAAGATTCATGTTAAAAAGATATAAAAAAAATAAAAAAACAAATGAAAACTACAGACAAAAGTTCATTTTCTCCATTAAGGCATTCATTTCTGTAGTTTACTGCTACCAGCAAGCAGAAATATTTCTTCTCCTGATGATGGCCATTTTTGCCGAAACTAGTCGAGGAATCTAAATGGAATAATAATATAAAAAAACGAAAGAATATTAATCTACAACCCAGTGTGTCTGAAGATTTTAATTTTTTAATAATTTTTTATTGTTCAAAATGTATATATGTATAAATATATGAAAAAATTCTCAAAGTTAACCTGTAGAAAAAGACAATATTTATAAATGTAAAAGACAATCGAAAAACTGTATTATTAACCAACGCGTTTCGTCTATTTTTTTTTAATAAATTCATTTCGTTTTTGCCTTGAAAAAGTCCATATTGGACGAAACGCGTCGGAAAATAATACAGTTTTCCTATTGTCTTTTTTCCTCTGGCTCATAGGTAAAAAAAAGAAGGTTTAGAATCACTGAACTAAATTGTTATATTAGTTCTGTGACTAATCATGTCTATTACTTTTATTTCTTGTGACTATCAGCAAAGGAAACATCCCAAAATGCGAATTACAAATTGGAGATACCAAAATGAAACAAGTAAAACAAATTTAAATATCTAGGAATTGTTTTAACAAAGGATGGAAAGTCCGACATCGAAATCCGATGGCTTATTTGAGATAGTGAAAGTGGTCTTTTAAAAGTTAAGCAAAGTATTAAGAAACAAGAAAATTTCATTGGAAACAAAGCAATAAGTACTTAACTGTTATTTGATATCCTATATAGCAGTGACAATATCATCAAAGATAAAAAAAAAAGAGACTAAGTAACAGAAACATGGTTCTAGAAGGGGATGCTGAGCATACCACGTAAGCAACGACGGCTTTTTAGAGAAAACGGTAGCAAAAAAACGCACTAACATCAGAAAGAGGCAGTTGAAATTTCTGGGGCACATAATGAAGAAAGAGGAGTTGGAAAATTTGACATTTACATGATATATGGAAGCCCAGAAAGACAGAAAAAAAGCTGCTGGTAGCTACTCATAACCTATCTAATGTATGGTAGAACAGGGATTATGAGATATAGTAAAATTTACTAAGGGCTATGGAGGACAGGAAATTGAGACATGATCGCCCATGTCCTAGATGAACACGGCACATAGACGGAGAATGACTCATAAATAGCTATAAACAAATAATGACTTCATTTAAAACTTTGAATTTCTTTCAATTCTGAACACTGTTCGAAAAATAAATTATTTTATGACTCCTTATTTGTTTATTTCTAAATGTTCTTCCCAAAATATAGTCTTTATTAATTACGCCATAAAAATTGTAAAACTGTCACCTCCGTGTCCACTAAGTCATAATGTTTTGTTTGAACCAGGTCATAAAATTTTATTTACATCACGAATTGTCACTTGTAGATAAACCTAACCTTGTCACGATACGAAATAAATCAAAATAAATCTTTCTGCGTACTCTTCAAAGAAATAAACACTCAAGAATTTTTAAAGTGTGTGTAATTATTTCTCTTCTTCCTCCTTTTCTATTTTTAATTTCTTCTTTTCTTTTTTATTACACTTTTCTTTTCTTTCTTTTTTTACTCCTTATCCTTCTATTTTTCTTTTTTCCTCCTTTTTTTCATTTTTTTTTTTTGTCCTTCAATCTGTCATGTATTTCACAAGACGTCATTTTTTTTTTGCTCGTCGCTATCTTTGCTATCATTTTGAAATCGACGCTAATTTCGTAATTCAGTAACCCCCGTTGACCAGTTCCGTGGGCAGGCATAATTATTCAGTTCAATTGCAAATTTCAAGCACAATAAATTTAAATATCTGGAGAGGACGGAGAGTCCGACACTGAAATCCGAATGTGTATTGGGATAGCAAAAATTACCTTCCAAAAGCTAAGTAAAGTATTAAGAAAGTAAGAAAATCGCACTGAACAATATCAATTCTCTTATATGGCAGTGAATCCATGACAATCTCTTCATAGATGAAGAAGAGACTTGAAGCAAAAGAAATGAAATTCTACAAACGATGCTGAGGATATCATATACAGAACATGTGAGCAACGATGAAGTTTTAGAGAAAATGAACACAAAACACACTCGTACTTAACATCAGGAAGAGACTTGAAATTTCTAGCACACATAATGAAGAAAGAGGGCTTGGAAAGTTTGAAACTCACAGGACATACTGAAGGCAAGAAGGGAAGTTGATTCTGAGCTTGGAAGGGGTGGGGGGTTCTAATGAATGAGAAGAAAAAACCTCTATTGATGTGGCCATATGCTACAAGTGAGAAGGTATACACTTTTCTATTTGAGACGTATGGTATTTCCTGGAGTTGTTTGATTATATTATATGCCATCATTACTATCCTTATCAGAATGAAAGCCAAATTACGTTGCGAAGAGATTACTGTCATAGAATGTTGAGAGTACCCATATGGTCTTTATTGTCTAATTTTGCTATCCTTATTCGGAACATTTTGCTGGCCCCTGGTCAGTAGAGGAAGTGAGTGAGAGAATGACCTCATTCTATTTTTTTTTTTTTTTTGCTCGGCACTACCTGGGAATTTCTGGCCGCCTGTGTTCGCTAAGAAGCAAAAGTTGCCAGGTAAAAATTTTGAAAGGAAAAATTCCTTTTATAAGTAATTCCACACCTTCTTGCTAATTGATAATTCATTAATTCATGGTCGAATAAAAAGGCACTCAAACGAGCCCAAATAAATAAATAAATAATTATATATATATATATATATATATATATATATATATATATATATATATATATCCGATTTAGGAAATACGATATATTTCCAGCTTTTTCTTAGTTAAGAGATCTTTTCTTAATTTCCCTGAGATCTTTTCTTTATTTCCTTGGGATCTTTTATTTATCTCCCTGAGATCTTTTCTTTATTTCCTTCGGATCTTTTATTCATTTCCCTGACATCTTTTCTTTATTTCCTTGGGATCTTTTCTTTATTTCTCTGGGATCTTTTATTCATCTCCCTGGGATCTTTTCTTTATTTCCTTGGGTTGTTTTCTTTATTTCCCAGGGATCATTTCTTTATTTCCTTGGGATCTTTTTTATTTCTCTGAGATCTTTTCTTTATTTCCTTGGGATCTTTTCTTTATTTCCCTGTGATCATTTCTTTATCTTCCTGGGATCTTTTCTTTATTTCCTTGGGTTGTTTTCTTTATTTCCCAGGGATCATTTCTTTATTTCCTTGGGATCTTTTTTTATTTCTCTGGGTTCTTTTATTTATCTCCCTGGGATCTTTTCTTTATTTCCTTGGGATCTTTTCTTTATTTCTCTGGGATCTTTTATTTATCTCCCTGGGATCTTTTCTTTATCTTCCTGGGATCTTTTCTTTATTTCCTTGGGATCTTTTCTTTATTTCCCTGGGATCATTTCTTTATTCCCTTGGGATCTTTTTTATTTCCCTGAGATCTTTTCTTTATTTCCTTGGGATCTTTTCTTTATTTCCCTGGGACCATTTCTTTATCTTCCTGGGATCTTTTCTTTATTTCCCTGAGATCTTTTCTTTATTTCCATGGGATCTTTTCTTTATCTCCCTGATCCCTAAACTTTATTTTCCTTTAGTAAATGCACATAATGTTGCATAATCACATATAATTCCAAAAGTGAAGCGACTCACACACCGTTTGCCAATAAAAGAAATTAAAGCGAAGTGTGAGTTTATGACCCCCCCCTAACCCTGACCCTGACCCCCCCTAACCCTGACCCTGACCCCCCTAACCCTGACCCTCCCCCCATATATGACTGATGATTCGAAGGTGAAAGACAAAAAGAGAATCAATTTTAAATTTCCGTTGACGTTTGTTCTTCCGGTTCGTTCAAGCTAATAGACTTGACTACGTGTCTGTCATCTTTTCTATTTATCCTTGTCGTCATCCCACTCGATTGTTACCTTTATCATCAACCGGTTGCAAATTCGTTTATTGGACTCGGAGATATTTCACACATGCTCCTGTCTCAGGATTCAAAACAATTTGGGAATAAGGGATTGACAATTGTTCTTCGTTTTCTTTTCTTTTGTTCAGATATGAGAACGAGGATTATGCGTGATATCTAAAACGAGATCCTATAAAAGTAAGCGATAAAAACGAGAACAAATTTCAAAGATGAAGGTGAAAGAAAAGTCTAGTGAAAGGGATGAGAATTGTAAGAGTCAGTCCAACTAAACAAGATGGAGGACACGTATGTACAAAAGAGGCATGCCATGAATATTTCCGAATAGATTCTGTTTCGATCCATTTTTGCTTTCTATAGGTGATTTCTCATACAATTGAGTAAACATAAAAGCGGTTACAAACTGTTAAGCCAACTTTTTACCGGCGTCTACGATATTTAATTTTCTTTATCCGTCCCTTACTTTTTCATTTCGGTTTCTTTTTTATCTTCCCCCCACGCTTTTTTTTTTTGTTTTCTGTTAAATCCATTTTTGGATGTTTAACTGTTTATCTTCATTTATATTTTTTCTTTACTTTCCGAATTAATATTCTGTTGTATTGCGTTATCCTAGACAAGTGATCAATAGTCATCTTCTGCCTGTCTCCTAGTTTACTATAAACTTTATATTCCTTTTACTTAACATATGCAAATAGTTACAAACCTATTTACCAATCCACTACACTGCCCTGAGCCGAAGTGGTTCAATACCTTTGGTTATTCTCGAAATTCTTCTACATCTTTCCTCCTCCCCACTTGAGGTTTATGTCCCGTTCTTTTTAATGGAGATCATGGTCTCATCTTATCTTCTACCCCTCTTACCTTGTTGTCTTTCAAATTTTAGCCCCAGTCTGGGCTTCAAAACACCGGATACAAGTCTCAACAAATTCTGGTTCATCCATGCGACTTAAACATCCTATCAGAGACGCCATATTGTTGTGTTGTGTTGTTCTACGACAAGTGATCAGTAATCAACTTCTGCCTGTCTCTTTCTTTACTATACACTATTTCTCTTCTATTTAATATATCCAAATATATATGACCCTATTTACCAGTCCACTACACCTCCCTGAACAGAAGAGCTTTAATATCTTTAGTTGCTCTAGAAATTCTTCTCCATCTTTCCTCCTATCCCCTTGAGGTTTATGTCCTGTTCTTTTTAATGGACATCTCGGTCTCATTTTTTCTTCTGCTCCTCTTGCCTTGTTGTCTTTCAAATTTTAGCCCCAGTCTGGGCTTCAAAACACCGGATACAAGTCTCAACAAATTCTGGTTCATCCAAGCGACGCCATATTGTTGTATTGTGTTGTGTCGTGTTGTGTTGTTCTACAACACTTGATCACTAGTCAACTTCTGTTTATCTCTTACTTTACTATAAACTTTATAACTCTTCTACATAACATATGCAAATAAGTACAATCATATTTACCAATCCAAAACACCTCCCTGAACCGAAGAGGTTTTTTAATGTCTTTGTTTGTTCTTGAACTTCTTCTAGAACCTCTTTCACCTCCTCCCCCCTTGAGGTTTATGTCCTGTTCTTTTTAATAGAGATCTTGGTCTCATTTTATCTTCAATATTCAAATCTTGAGTTCCAAATTTCTCAAATTTGCAGAATCTGCTAGCTTCTTTTAATCTGTGGACATATTGCATAACTGATTCATCTTGTTTCTGTTTAACGAACAAAAATCTAGTTCTTTTCGCTGTGACAAGTTTTTTTTTTTAAGATTATAAACTTCTTTTTATAATTTCTGAAATTTCAACGAAAGTTAAATTCTTCAGTTGTCTGGGGTATACCATAACAGAAATTTTCATTATAGCTTCACAACCTGCCGAAGCTAGAAAGAGGGGCGGTTATTTCATTTTTTTTCCCCTCTCTCTTGCCTGGGCTGCAAAACACCGAGAAAGTGTTAAAGGGAGATAACCGCGGATTCGAACTCAGAACATTATCATTGATATTCCACGTGCCATGCCTTTTATCGATATCTCAATTTCAATGATCTCAGTTTTAGTAAACCAACTCTCAAAAGTTTTGTTCACCTCTGCCGTGGCCAGGAATTGAACTCACAATTCTTTGTTTCAAACAGCGTTTTTATCCACTGGGCCATGTCCTCCTTGAGGACAACACAAACATTGTGAATATGACAATAAAGATGAGGACAATAGTCCGAAGAATATATATAGCGTAAATATGAAGTGTCTTGTTATATAATATTGCCACTGATGACAGTGTGTGATTTATTTCTAATTTATTCATTTGAAAATAAAAAAGAAAATGTTTTTTCGCTGTAATGTTTCCTGGTTCAAAAGCAAAAGATGTTTACACGTATGATCTTCCTTAGTGAAAATCGTCAGTTATTTAAAATGAGGAAAACGTTAATTTCACCGAAATTTTACAATATTCAAGACAAATTGTACTGAATTCTTGTTTATGTGCGTGGTTATGTATGAGAGAGTCTGTGAGTGAACAAGTGAGAACGAAACAATAAAAATAAAATAAGACCCATCATTTTCGTTATGAAATTAAACGTGTCATTCAGAAAGATTAAACGAGCCCATGCGGCCCGCGGGGCACTGTTTGACCATTCTGCCCGGGGGCCACTATATGCCCATATTTTTGGTACATCCCATAAATCTTTTAAAGTTCCCTCTCGCTTATACGAAATTGTATTAAAAGGTTACCCGGCCGTATAGAGATTTTCCAAGCGAAGCTTAGATGTGTCACAAACCGAATGTAGGGGGAACCGAGTGAGGATCAAACTCGCTACTCAGTCGTAATTTTTCTAGCGAGACAAGCTTGCTAACCATTACACTGCCTCGAGGTGCCCAACCAGGCCGTATATTTTGTGGTCGTACCATTCAACGGAAATATACACTCGGATAATTCTCATTGGTATCAAGCTGAGTCAGTTTCATGCTATCTACTCGAGTTTTTATCACACGAAATTTCGTAAAATTGTGTTGAAACGGTTCTGCAATCTTTACTGGCTGATAAATTCGAAAAATGTGCCTGCATCAAATTTTACCTGAATTTCAGAAAATCTGTTACCTACTAAGAAAATTGTGTCTTCAGTAGGAATTGATCCCTTTTATTTCCATTAGGGAAACCACGTTTTGGGCTAAAGTGTGCCCCTATCATTTGTGCCAGTCTGCCAGGGAAAGGTTTGTATTACATATTTAAGGAAAGCACGGCTTTCTATCGGGGCTTCTATGAATCTAGACCAGATAACTTCAGTTTCGTACCCATAACGTCAACAACAGTAATTTTGTAAAGAATCTTTAATCCGACATTTTTTTTAAATTAATTACACTGTTTAATAAAGGAGGCGTAATGGATAGCGGCTCGGATTGAGGAATCGGAAAGCCGAGTTCGAATTCCAGTCGAATCCATTACATTCACTTACATACTAATACCCTTGGGAAAGGTGCGAATCCTCTTCTTCGCCACCCCCAGCTATGAGCAAATAGCAGGACAGACCAGGTTCTGTAGCCTTGGATGGCAACTGTCCTACTGCAGAAAGAAATGTCAACCTACTGTGGGAAAAAATCTGCCTCGTCAGTCATGTATCGAAAGCGTATATTGCGCATGGCACATAACTGATTGACTGTTTAATAAACTAAAAAGCGGGGATAGCAACTCAAATACGTGTACCCACTAAAAATATCGTTATTGTGGTGATGTGTAAATGACTGCCTAATGATATATTTATCCTCAGAATTAACTCAGAAACAGCAATACAAATGCAAAAGGATATATACCTACCTATGTTTTATAGATTATCCAGAAGCATTTGATAAAGTACGTCACAAAGAACTGTTTGAATTGCTCGTTAACCTTGACATATTTAAGAAGGATATTAGAATAATCCAGAACCTATACTGGCAGCAAACCGTTGGCATACAGATAGAAAATGAGTTCAGTAAATATGCAAAAATGAAAAGGGATGAAAGACAAAGATGCCTTTTCTCGCCAGAACTTATCAACTGATACAACGAGCTCATTCTGAGAAAATTAGGAAGTCTACCAGGATTCATTATTGGTTGCTAAAGTTTTAACATGACATGCAAATCACACAGTGTTGATAGCAGACACAGAAAGAAAACAGCAAGAACTCCTGTAAAATATAGTGAAAGAAAGCGGGACTAAAAGACTAAAGGACTAATTGCAAGAAGACTGAATGCATGGTTGTCAGCAAAAAGAACAGTCCAACAAAATTACAAATTGAAGATACCGAAATCAAACAATTTAGATATCTTGGAAGCGTATTAACATGTAACAAGGTAATCCGAAATCACATTGGGATAGGGAAAGTTACCTTCCAAAAGCTGAGCAAAGCATTAAGAAACAGAAAAATATCTCTAAAAACAAAGAAAAGAGAACTGATGTAGTATCAGTACATGGCAGTGAATGCTGGACAACCTCATCAGAGACGAAGAAATGACTTGAAGTAAAGTGTGATTCTACAGTAGGATGCTGGGAATACAATGGACCGAACATGTGAGCAACACCGAAGAGACAATGATAACAAAAAGGACACGTAAGCTTAACATCAGGAAGAGACAGTTGAAATTTCTAAGACACAAAATGAGGAAAGAAGGCTTGAAAAATTTGATACTCATAAGACAAATTAAGGGTAAGATGGCCAAAGGGAAAGTAACGCACGACATAGCTGGCGGGCTTGAGCGAATGGATGATGTGGCAGGGTTTGGGAGAAAGGACAAGAGATAACATCTTAAAGGGACACGTCACAAGAAGAAGAAGAAGACGACGACGACGACGACGACGACATGGAGACTATATGTGCCCAATCAGTAAGGTGCATAAATAAATATTTCAGTTCGGAATTTCATGTAAGTAACCCAAATTGATAAACACTTGAGGAAGGCTGGAGAGCACAACGGCCAAAACATTGTGATAGCAACAACAAAAATGAGGGCCATAGTTGCATGTATGATTTACATTTTTCGAAGTGTTATTCTCATTGCCATATTCACAACGTTTCAGCCACCGTGGTAGATTTTCTAGTTCCACGTCCCATACCTCTTCCGGAAAGCCTATTTAACTTTACTTTTGGTTCACCACTGCTGTGGCCTGGTATTGAACTCAGAACTCTTTGGATCTATCTAGTCACTGGATCAAACCACCATCTTTATTCACTGGACAATGTGTCCTTGAGGGCATCTATGTATGAATTTCTGGAACTTATAAACCTAATGTCTCAGCAACCGGTGGACGAAATAAATGGTTCGGTTCGAAATTCCAATCACCTGAAGAAGGTCGGACCGTAAAACGGACGAAACGTTGTGAATATGGCAATAAAAATGAGGATAAAAGTCCGAATAGCGTAAATAATGTAAGTAATCATAATACCTCATCTCAGACATATAGAGGTCGAAACCTTGCGAATATGGCAATGAAGATGAGGATAACAGTCCGAATAATGTAAATAATGTAAGGAATCATAATACATCATCTCAGAGATATAGACAGATATTGAGGACCATCGTCTAAATAATGTAGATGATGTAGAATGATGTCATGGCAAGCTTCGACATTACATCCTTACATACTAACAACAGTTGACAAATATCTAGATGTTTTAAACCTTCACATCGTAAAATACAAATAAATATTCAAAGAAAATCATAGAAATTTGTCAACTTTTTAAAATCCATTTTATTTCACATTCAATAATAATTTTACGAACAAAAATTTGATATACCTAGAGTATTGTGTATGCGAGGTCACCTGTGTGTGTGTGTGCGTGTGTGTGTGCGTTTGTGTGTGCTTAACTGTCTCCAAATCCGCCATATTTAATAAATTGGTTTGCGCAAACATACTATACAATAAATTATGAGCAATAAAGCTATAGTATTTAATAAAGCAAAGGCTAAACAAGACACGAATCCATTTTAAGGACTCGGAAAATATTACTCTCGTTTGTCATAAAACAATCTATTTGCCATATTGAAATATGCCTTTCCTTCTTCAAGTAAAGAAAAAAAATAAGAAAGCAGCTTTTAATGAAACTGAGACAGAGGATATTGTCTGCTTTCTTCAAAGATACGAAAAAGAGAAATTAAAGAAATCAAAAAGAAAAAATAATTTATCCCAAGTAAATACCACCAGCTTTTATTTATTTATTTATTTTTGCTCTGTGCTTTGAAACTTGTCTCGTCTTGTCTCGTTTGACTGCAATCCGTTCGCGCGTAAAATAGTAAATAGCGTCCGTCCGGCCTTTAATAATGATTCAGTACCTGCAAAACGTTTGCTAGTTATATTTAACTCGTATTCAAGCCTGTTCTCGCGAGATACGTTATTTGATTCGCCTCTGTTACGATAATCAATCAATATGTTGAATTCTTTTCTTTTTTTTCTTTCCCTCATCTACTGCATTAATTTATGCCTTTTAAAGAGTGCAGTTTTTTTTATAGGCTTTGTTTCGAAAATCGCCGAATAAGGATTGCCTCAAATGTTTAGCATTGATTTATGCTAAAAGAATCGATAAAAAATAGTTAACCCCCCAAAAGGAGGTCAAAACATTATGAAAGTGTAAAATTAGGTATTAATACCAGCAATATCTTTTTGGAAACATTTTACCAGCAATACATTTAAAAAATATTACCAGCAATATATTTAAAAAAATGTTACCAGCAATACATTTAAAAAATATTACCAGCAATACATTTTTAAAAAATGTTACCAGCAATACATTTTTAAAAAATGTTACCAGCAATACATTTAAAAAATATTACCAGCAATACATTTAAAAAAATGTTACCAGCAATAAATTTAAAAAATATTACCAGTAATACATTTTAAAAAATGTTACCAGCAATACATTTAAAAAATATTGCCAGTAATACATTTAAAAAAATGTTATCAGCAATACATTTAAAAAATATTACCAGCAATACATTTAAAAAATGTTACCAGCAATACATTTAAAAAAATGTCACCAGCAATACATTTAAAAAAAAATGTTACCAGTAATATATTTGAAAAAATATTACCAGCAATACATTTAAAAAAATGTTACAAACAATACATTTAAAAAATATTACCAGCAATACATTTTTGAAAAAAAAATTACCAGCAATAAAAATCTTGTCGGCATTAAATAACCCATTAAGGTGTTGGTATGCCGTAAAACAAAACAAATCAAATATTCATCTACCCAGTTTTCCTCTGTCAACTGTTGTGACATACCAGCGAGATGAAATCTCGTCAAAATGTCCGCTGAAATGACTGTAAAAGGGAAGAAATATCCTTATGTCTTTTCCAAGAATATTTGTGTAAAAGGAAGGCGGTCTTAATCGGGACTCGAACTATATATAGAATTGGTCTGAAATTATTATGCAAATCATATCAACTTCAACTCGGCGATAACTCACTTTAGTTTACGTCTCCTTAGAGGAGACAAGTTCTCAAAGCCTTTTTCCCTTGTTTCTAGTTCTCAATTTGGTTATATTTTCAACTGCCCTCTTTATCGCTCGATGATCTATGTGAAGCTCCTTTGATACCTCCAATGTGAACATTCTGTTACTCAATAACTTTATTTTTTGTTTTTCGGCAATTCTGAGATCCTTTCTATTACCCGGGTTTCAACATATAGTGATTTTCCAAGCAGAGTTTAGATGTGGCACAAGGCCGAAAGTAGGACCACTCAGTGAGGATCGAACTCACTACTCAGTCGTAATTCCTTCTAACGAGACAAACCTGCTAACCATTACACCGCCTCGAGGTGAGCCCCATTTGGCTCATTAGGGAGTGAGTGAGTATGATGTGTGTAAGTGTGTATATTCATGTGAGTGTGTGTATAAGTGTGAGGCCTCAACACCTCCGTAAGCATGTCCGTCTTGTGTGGGTGAGAAATGTGGGTAGGTTTTGATTTGCTGAGTTATATATTAGTACTATCTATATTGTTAAATTTATGGTTTAGCTCGGCATTTTAAACGTTGTATCCACTTATTTTCATGGGACTCTAAAATCTTTCTAATGTTATCTGCTCTGAACTTTTCTATTCTCTCAATATATATATATATATATATATATATATATATATATATATATATATATATATATATACACACACACACACACACAGAGACTTGAAACAACGTAACTTGATAAAGATGGATTTAAACACAACCCTATCCCTATCTTCCATTTCTAAATTGGACCATTCTATGGTCCCCCCTCCCACTCCCTCTGTCACTTTACATCAATCTGAAACTATCCCTCAAAAACTTCTATTAAAAATAAAATAAAAACATGTAAATTTGTAAACCAAATTCCTTTGTAACTAGAGATGTGACCTGATGAACCAGGAAAAATATATTTTCTAGGGAAATAAATTATAGTCATGGAACCTTAAGGTTATCTCTTTTTTAATTATTTAATTAATTTATATATATATATATATATATATATATGTGTGTGTGTGTGTGTGTATGTATGTATGTATGTATGTATATGCATATATAAGCCATTTCAAATAAGATTGTCTTTAAGAAAAAAAAATTTAAGTTTAAGTTAACGTCTTTAATTAATGTTTTATTTTATGTAATGTATTTTAAAATTGGTATAATTTCTAATAAATTAGATGTATCTAAACCAATAAAAAGCGGAGTAATTTCTGCGAAAAGTGTGGTTGGGGATTATAAGATTTGTGGGCTTTACTCAGATCAACCAATCAAATATGACCTACCCGCACTTTTTCTTTTTTTCGTAAATTAGGTCGCATTTTGCTTTTAAATCTAAATAAATCGTTCACTCGCCAGTAATTTACAATCGCCTGATGAGATACATTGATACGGATCGAATTACAACTGCAATTGTGTAGCGATTTTGACATGTTTTTCGATGTAATACCCTAACATAAATAATATTGGTCTATTTTGTATTGAGCCCTTTTTTAAATTAAATGTTACAAACGTTGGAATTGTACTCTATTCGTCCTCATCTTACCTGGATATATATATATATATATATATATATATATATATATATATATATATATATATATATATATATATATATATAATAGAGAGAGAGAGAGATAGATAGATAGATAGATAGATAGATAGATGTGTGTGTGTGTTTATATGTTTGGTATATTTAGCCAGCAATTTCTCATTTATGATCGTTTGAAGAAGTATTTACTCTTCTTTTTATATACTTACAAATAAAAAAAAAACTATCTTAGATATAAACTCCATATATGCAAATATACCCATCATTAAATGCTGTAAATTTTTACAAAGTCATATTAAAAAGTCAAAAATCACCTACTGATTATAAGCGAACAAAATTATAAGAATATGTCGCCTCATTACAAACCAATTTTAATTTCAATCAGAAACTTCAAATTTGATTGTAGTGAATACGCTTTGTTTAAAATACGCTGCAGACTTATTAAACTGTACGTAATACATCTGTTTGTATGCGTTTTCGAGAAATTAAAATGAAGAAAATGGGCCCTCTGACCTGGATCGAATACGCGTCCCGATTGGTAGTGTGTGTGTGGGGGGGGAGGGGTTAAACTATCATTTCAACCAATATGCTTTCCCGATCGGTCACTAATTATTCACATTAAGCAAGGCTCCTTTTACCCTATTTAAGGAAACACATCCACTTCATTTTGATTAGTTTTTTTTTTTTTAATATTCTTTTACGATGTTTCTAATCATTTTTATGATTTCCAGTGCCTATTTGTTAATATATCCTCCTATATTTTAAAGACTTTCGGCTAACACGAGACATTTTCAAAGACTTTTTGTTATGTTGTCAGTTTAAATTTTTAAATATTGCGTTCCAAGTTACTATATACATTATATATATATATATATATATATATATATATATATATATATATATATATATATAGTGTAACCCGGATATAAGAGAGTTGTCGGGACCGGAGCAGAAGTCTCTTATATCCGGGGTTTCTCTTATATCCAGGTTTGGTCTAATTTATATACATTAATACAGGCTCTAATTTGGGACCAGAGAATATATATATATATATATATATATATATATATATATATATATATATATATATATATATATATATATATATATATATATTAATTAGTCTGTTTAGGGTTATAAATCTTGCTGCGCCTGAAGACGGAGTTATTAATTTTTTTTAAATACATTCTCAAATCCGGTTCCCTATGGTGAAAGTTATTGTGTCCTCTGTCAGTTGTTTCTTTCGGATAATAAATAGATACAGTGTAACCCGGATATAAGAAACCCTGATATAAGAGAAACCCGGATATAAGAGGTATTTTCTCTGGTCCCAAATTAGAGACATACTTACCTAATCAAAATAGACCAAACCCAGATATAAGAGAAACCCGGATATAAGATACTTCTTCTCCGGTCCTGACAACTCTCTTATATCCGGGTTACACTGTATTTCTTATTTCCTACAAGTATAAACAATTGTAATGAAAGTAATCTAGATGAAATTATTTTATGGCTTATCAACCCTTTGCAGGTTATTTAAAGCCAGGAAATATTTTTAGAGTGTAAGATTTATTTGTGAGATAATAATCATATTTACTGATAAAGGTCCAATTAACTCATAGCTGAGCGAAGAAAGTACGTTCAAGGGTATTTGCACTTAAATGACTATAATGAACCCGACTGGAATTGGAACTCAGCTCTCCAATCTCCACTTCTAGCCATTACACCACCTGCAAATCGAAGTTTACAGTACCATGTATTCCCAAGCAGTCACCAATCTAGGTACTGACCAAGCTCGAGGCTGATTATCTTCGCTGACCGTATGAGAACCGTTGTTTCAACATGATATGACCGTAAACTAAAGTAATTAAAAAAATATACTTGCACAAGAGCAAATTAAAGCCTTTTTTTCTGTCGGGAAATCCAAGAATTCATTTATTCCCACTGTCGAGTTTTAAAACTGGACACGGCACCACAAAATAATAAATCGTTTCGTGGGGGTGGATAATCAAATGTTGAGTAGGAATTAAATCAGTTTTAAAGATTTCTTATTTTGTATTTTTTTCTCTGATTTTCTCATAAAATATCCCACTGCAATTTTAAAAAAATATTAAATACGCATTTTTTCTTTTTATGTTACTGCTTATTTTCTGAAATGGGGCTTATTGACTTTTTCTGCATTTAACACTTATATGACTTTTATATGCATTTAAGACATATTGACTTTTTCTTATATAGAAGATTTCTAAGCTAATATTTCGAGAAAAAAAGGATGATGAGGTTTTATTTTCAAAAAATTAACGGCAGTAATGGTGAATTTCTAAACGTAGCTTAGATGCGGGAGAAGGCCGAAAGTATGGGGCACCTAGTGAGGATCGAACTCACTAATCAGTGGTATTCGATCTTATGAGACAAGCGTGCTAACCATTACATAAGGTTGGAGTGGCCAATTAACGGCATTAATGATTTCAGACAAATGCTGTTTCTTCTCTCACACACGTCTCTCCCGGGTTCTTGATTTTCACTGAACTTTGACCTTTAAACATTTAAATGCAATGTCAATCGTTATCTTCCGATTCCTTTTATCGGACTCATTCTTTAATAATGTTTTTTTCTCAGATTCTTTCACACTCGGTACCCCCCCTTACACCTTAGTGGCTTTATCGCCTTACTTGTGAAGCCCTCTATTCTCCCTTGTAGTGCCATGAATACTACAGACTTTTTCCGAAACTTAGGGCCATAATCACAACAAATGAATTTTTAGAAACCGGATTGCTAGCCCGGCGTTCAAGATGGACGGCTTTATATGACTGAAGGGGTTCAAATGACCTATATTACTTTAGTTGGTTGGTATTAGTATTCTGTTAAAATGAAATATTACGAACGAACATCACTAACCCAACAACTGAAATCCATTCTCTGAATTTGCTATTGCACTACGGCAGGCGACTTTATGTTTGTTTAGAATGAGGCCTTCTAAAAAGAGACGCCGAATGTGTGTGTGTGTGTGTGTGAGATTGTGTAAGTGTGTGTGTGTGAGATTGTGTAAGTGTGTGTGTGTGTGTGTGTATGCCTGCATGCTGCATTTGTTATTGCATTACAGTAGGCGCACTGGTGTTTGTCTTGTACGCTGCCACTGAAAATGGACACCCAGTGAGGATCGAACCTCGTATGCGAGCTGCATTTGCTGTTGTACTAAGCTAGGCGCACTGGGATTTGTATGGCACAAAGCTAAGGAAAAATTGGTTTTCGACGAGGATCGAACTCACTGTGCTAGCCAAACAGTTTGCGAATCGAGCTTCCTTACAATCTAGCTCCGGTAGATTTTTTTTTTTTTTTTTTTGCTTTTTTTTAATTTTTTTTTTTTTTGCTTTTTTTTAATTTTTTTTTTTTTACATTAAACCAGGCGCTAAATTCGTCTGCAACACTTCAAAAGCAAGTTCTTAGTTGTGGAACAAGTTAGGCAGTCAAGACGATTCAGTTGTTCGTTACCATTTTTTGAAAAGACAGTCAGTCATCAAAGAATGTCATCTTGTTTTCATGCTTGGACATCCACAGAGGACATTTAAGAGACTGTCTAGTCGAAACTGTGCGAGATTATGCTTTTAAAGACAGGATGAATAAACTAAATGCAAAATCTAGATCATAGTATGCGATTTTTACCAAATTAATATAATATATAGAGGGAAAATGACCGATAATCTGATTTTTTTGCAATTATATTCACCCTGTGCAAGGCCCAAGGGCAACTCGAGACAGAGGCATGGAAAGGATAACGATTAACCCTAGATTTGAATAGTTTAAGATTGTAGTGATCGGGGGAGTATCCTCTTGGGAGTTGGTTCCACGAAGCAGCGGTTCGTGGGAAGAATCTGCTCGAGTAGAAATTACATCTCACCAATGGAATACGAAGGTAATGAGGCTGGTTCGTTACAATGTGTTTAGCATGGCGGGTTTTAGCCGTGAAGGTTAGATCGGGGGTGGCGGGAGAAGGAACTAAGGAATGTAGTACGTCTAAAAACTTTTCATAGAAACAGTGATAGACAATTACTTTTTTGGGAACAAGCTCCAATCTATGAGTAGGCCATTGGTCTCTATGGTGAAAATGCAGTCCCAGTCGAGCAACTTCCTTCCAGCTAATGGCTTCCGACATCTCATCTGTGAGAAAGTGCTTGTAGAGTGAAAAATAATGTCATACACAAGGACGCGGAGACACTTTTGGACTATTACGAGACTGAAAAGTGAAGGTTAGGCAACTCCTGCCCATATATACTAAAATCATTCCCTTTTTGGTCGATGGCACAATGCAGCTACTTACTAGAGCACTACAGGGAACCGACCATTTGTCCAGAATCTTTGGCGATGAATCGTATATAAGAGTTCCACTTGAGATCTGGATTGAGTTTAAGTCCCAATACGTGCACAAGGCATGGGACCTCCCTGAAGGAACATCTGTTCATCGTAATTGGAGTTAGTTCTGGAGATCTGGATTGAGTTTGTCCCAATACGTGCACAAGGCATGGGACCTCCCTGTGGGAACATCCGTTCATCGTAATTGGAGTTAGTTCTGGAGATCTCCCAATACGTCCACCGGGTTAGATTGTTCTAGTTCCACGTGCCACGGCTCTTCTGGATACCTCAGTTATTTCCCTTTAACTCAACTCTCCTAGTTTGGTTTACCACAGCTGTGGTCTGGTATTGAACTCACAACACTTTGGGTCTAGTCACTGGATCTAACAAACGTCTTTATTCACTGGGCCATGTGTCCTTGTGGTGGACGAAATAAAGGCTTCGGTTCGAAATTTCAATCAAGTGAAGAAAGCCGGAGCGTACAACGGCCGAAACGTTGTGAATGTGGCAAGGAAAATGAGGATAACTGTTCGAATAATGTAAGTAATCATAATACCTCATCTCAGAGATATAGACAGAGATGTAGAGTGTGCTGAAATAAAGACGAGATAATCGCCACGGGCGCTGCACAGTCTTCATTTTACAGTTCCTTTCTCATAGAACGTCTTAAACCTCTCACTGATCTATTGCTCTTTCTATGGAAAGTGTATGGTCGAACTAGATTCCTGAGTTCCACCAGTTCTAACTTCCACGTCTAATATCCGCCATCCCACAGACATTGTAGCAAACGACTTCGTATTCAATTATTCAGGTGCAAGTTCCACTCGAGCAGCTTCTTCCTTGCTTTTTGCAACCGACTCCCAAGAAAAAGCTTCCTCAATCACTACAATCTTAACCTGTTCAAGTCTAGGGTTAACCGTTATCTTCCCTTCCTATCCATATAAACTCCCCATTGGTGAGAAGTAAGTTCTACTCGAACAGATTCTTCCCGCTATCCATTGCTCTGTGGAACAGAACTCCCAAGAGGATGTTTCCCCGATCACTACAATCATAACCTGTTCAAGTCTAGAGTTAACTGTTATCTACCCCGCATAACTCCATAAACTGTGCCTCTTACTCTGTAACCGTATGCTTCTAGTGGCTCTTGGGCCTTGTACAGGGTGAGCATCATTGTAAAAAGAAAAAATCCAATTAAAACAGAGAGAATAGACATGATTAGGTAAGGAAAGTGATCAACTGGGACTGCGTTTTGACCATAGAGATCTGTGATATATTCAGAGACGGGAGTCTGTCCTAAAACAGTAAACATGTAAAATCTTTTGTTGTGTATGTTTGTGTCTATATGTGTGTCTATATGTATGTATATATAAGTGTGTGTGTTGTGCGTGTCTTCAATTAAAATCAATTTTCCCAAACAGAGACTCGCTCTATCGGCTGGGGTTTCAGTATATGCCAATTGCACCTCTGCAGAGGGGTAACAAAAAAATGAGGTGACCTGGATAAGACGATAGACTACATCGAACAACAAGGCCTCTGATCAAGAGGTTTTGAAGAGCGTGGTACCACCTCTTAATTGCTGCTGTTCCCAGGTCCACCTTGATCCGGGGTGGTAGCACCTGTTAGGGTCCAAGCTATGGGCAAATAGTTAACCCCAAACTTTTGGTCGAAATGCTATGAAAGTGTAAAAATAGGTTTTAACACCAGCAATACATTTTTGTAAAAAAATTATTACCAGCAATGAATTTTGAAGAAAAAAATTATTACCAGCAATACATTTTTGAAAAATATTACCAGCAACAAAAAGTTTGTCGGCATTAAAAAATTCATTGAGGTTGATATACCGTAAAACAAAGTAAAACAAATCAAATCCAAACAGAGACACAATATGATACTGTTATTAAACACAGAAAACCAAACCCTAAAATCTTTTAACATTTTTAAATGCAAATAGATGACCTAATCCAAGCCAAAAGCCATCTTGAAGTGAACTGGATCTACTTAATCTATTTCGAGGCTTACAGCCACATCGCCGAATTTATGCAGTCGAGTCTGGTCAGTACCTAGATGGGCAACCGCTTGGGAATACCAGGTGCTGTAGGCTTGGATGTGCGGGTGGTGTAATGAATAATGGCTCGGAATTGTTAATAGTTTCAATTCCAGTTGGGTTCTTTAAATTCACTTACGCGCAAATACCCAGCTATGGGTCAAGGAGTAAGATTTGTGTCACTAAACCATTATTATCTAAAAAAAAAAAATTCTTACAATCTAAAAATGATTTCTGGCTTTAAATAACCTGCAAGGGGTTGATAAGCTGTCGAAAACGAATTACTCAACCAATCAATGAATTCAATTCGGTCCAACGAATAATAGGGGCTCAAACTACTTCAGCGTTTCCCAACCTTTTTTCAACCAGCACCCTCTTTTTGACAAAACTTTTTTTTTTCAACGCACCCTTGTCAAATTAAATTTCGAATATTATACTGAATTCATTTTTCATATTAAGATTAGGTATTAGGTAAACAAAGTTTTATTTGATAGTTTATTTCAACCTTTTCAGTGCAGTGGTCGACTTCGGTGCTTACTGGCTAAGGCTCTTACTCTCGGTTCCATGCTGCTTAGAAGGAATCGTAGATCTCCTCCTTTTGTAATTCGCAGGCGATTTCTTTGTTTAGTAAGAAGCTGTGTAACTGCGTTGAAACCACATTCAGTCATTAAGGAAGCAATGAAAAGTAATGAAGAAACGTTTGATAGCTTCCCACAGCTTTAGATACCTTTCAAAATTTTCCTTTTGTAGTCAATATTGAATAATTTTTGAAAATTTGAAGAAAAAAAAATGGATAAATGCCCACTGCCAGTTATTGTCCGCTCTGTTTCCACGGTACCGAAATACACACTGCTCCTCCCAAGAGGAGAGTCCGAGTGTAAATGAAGATAATCTCAAAAAATCAGACTGAGATTCCTGTTTGTATTTTGATTGCTCTTTTTTTTTTTTTTTTTAGATTAATTCTTAGGGCAGTGTAAAATGTAAAAAATGTAATAAAAATTCTTCTGAAAAAAATAAAAAATAAAAATATGCAAATATATGCATAGCACGTTTCGCTAAGAGCTTGGCTTGAAACCTAGGGTCCCGCAAAAAGATCCTTCCAATTTAACCCTAAGGCCGGATCTGTGTACAAAATCAAAGCTGTAACTGTGGAGCTCATTGTCGTAGTACTGACTTGTGAAGCGAATTTACTAACAACTGCTCCAATGAAAGGTAAGAATTTTGTATGCCTGTGTGTGTCTGAGACACAGAGAGAGAGAAAGAGAAAGAGAAATATCGTTGGCGACAGGAAAAAATATATATATAGAGAGAGAGAGAGAAATCGTTGGAAAAAGGAGAAAATATAAGGAGAGAAATCGTTGGAGAAAGGAAGAAATAGAAAGAGAGAGAGAAATCGTTGGAGAGAGGAGGAAATAAAGAGAAAGAGAGAGAGAAATCGTTGGAGAGAGGAGAAAATAGAGAGAAAGAAAGAGAGAGAAATCGTTGGAAAGAGGAGGAAATAGAGAGAAAGAGAGAGAGAGAAATCGTTGGAGAGAGGAGAAAAGAGACAGAGAGACAGAGAGAGAAATCGTTGGAGAGAAGAGAAAAGAGAGAGAAAGAGAGAGAGATAAATCGTTGGAGAGAGGGGGAAATAGAGAGAAAGAACGAAAGAGAAATCGTTGGAGAGAGGAGAAAATAGACAGAAAGAGAGAGAGAGAAATCGTTGGAGAGAGGAGGAAATAGAAAGAGAGAGAGAGAAATCGTTGGAGAGAAGAAGAAATAGAGAGAATGAAAGAGAGAGAAATCGTTGGAGAGAGGAGGAAATAGAGAGAAAGAGAGAGAGAAATCGTTGGAGAGAAGAAGAAATAGAGAGAATGAAAGAGAGAGAAATCGTTGGAGAGAGGAGGAAATAGAGAGAAAGAGAGAGAGAAATCGTTGGAGAGAGGAGAAAATAGAGAGAAAGAACGAAAGAGAAATCGTTGGAAATAGGAGGAAATAAAGAGAAAGAGAGAGAGAGAAAAAAATTGTTGGAGAGACGAGGAAATAGACAGAAAGAAAGAAAGAGAAATCGTTGGAGAGAGGAGGAAATAGAAAGAAAGAAAGAAAGAAAGAAAGAAAGAGAAATCGTTGGAGAGAGGAGGAAATAGAGAGAAAGAGAGGGAGACATCGTTGGAGAGAGGAGAAAATAGAGAGAAAGAACGAAAGAGAAATCGTTGGAAAGAGGAGGAAATAAAGAGAAAGAGAGAGAGAGAAAAAAATTGTTGTAGAGACGAGGAAATAGACCGAAAAAAAGAGAGAGAAATCGTTGGAGAGAGGAGGAAATGGAGAGAAAGAGAGAGAGAGAAAAATTGTTGGAGAGAGGAGAAAATAGACAGAAAGAAAAGGAGCGAAATCGTTGGAGAGAGGAGAAAATAGACAGAAAGAGAGAGAAAAATCGTTGGAGAGAGGAGGAAATAGAGAGAACGAGAGAGGAAGAGAAAAAATTTTGGAGAGACGAGGAAATAGACAGAAAGAAAGAGAGAGAAATCGTTGGAGAGAGGAGGAAATAGAGAGAAAGAGAGAGAGAAAAATTGTTGGAGAGAGGAGAAAATGCAAAGAAAGAGAGAGAAAGAATTCGTTGGAGAGAGGAGAAAATATAGAGAAAGAAAGAGAGAAATCGTTGGAGAGAGGAGGAAATGGAGAGAAAGAGAGAGAGAGAAATTGTTGGAGAGAGGAAAAAATACAAAGAAAGAGAGTGAAAGAATTCGTTGGAGAGAGGAGAAAATAGAGACAAAGAAAGTGAGAAAGAAAGAGAAATCGTTTGAGAGAGGAGGAGAGAGAGAGAGAGAGAAATCGTTGGGGAGAAGAGGAAATCGGAACAGGGGGGCAGAGAATAGAAAATAATGAGTATTCTTCCTTTGTAGCAATTGACCACGCCTAGGATTTTATAGACAGTTGATTCTACAAATGCTGTTATTGTCTAATGTGGGCGGTGATGGATTAGCTAAGTAATTAGCTTGGACTTAATTACAAACAGATACCCACCACTTTCCACATCTATTGTTTACCGAACTCTTTTCAACAAAGCACAAAACTTGCCGATTGATTTAAAACCCACGTTGTAAACCAATTTCTCTATCTATGTCTTTCTCGTTCACTCATTCTATCTCTCTCTCTCGCTCTCTCTCTCTCTCTCTCTCTATATATATATATATATATATAGCATAATGAGAAGCCACGTATACTTTCTTAATATGTATATATAGAAAAAGTTGCAAATTAAAAAAAATTATGTTTTATTTTATGAAAGTATTTATTTATATATATATTTGATATTTCAAATTGTCCTCAACCTTTCATCAGAAATAACTGTTTGTTACAAATAAATTAAAATTACTGTTTGTTAGCAAGTAGCGTCCTTCGCGAGACGCGGACGTCACGTGATATGGAACGTCACTAACTGTCATAAACATTTTAAAATGGTGTCCATGATACAATTCTAGTAACGATGATACAATTCTAGTAACGATGGATGTTTCGTCCCTTTACACGAACATTCCACATGTTGAAGGAGTATCAGCTTGCTATGAGTTCCTTAGTAACAAAAAATTACCTAACTACCAAATTACAGATATATGCCAATTAATAAATTTCATTCTAACAGATAATAATTTTAAATTCAACAACAAACACTATTTACAGATTAGTGGTACAGCAATGGGCACAAAAATGGCACCTAGTTATGCTAATATCTTTATGCACATTCTAGAAAAGAAGATACTAGACAATTCAGAATATAAACTATCACATTACTTTAGATATATCGATGCCATTTTCTTACTATGGACTCATGGATCAGAAAAATTAAAAACCTTTTTCACTTTCTGCAACAATTTCCACGACACAATTAAATTTACCATGGCGCACTCATACACATCCATCCCTTTCTTAGATGTTATGATAAAATTAAACAAACAAACACTTTCTACCAGTCTATACAACAAACCCACAAACCAACATAAATTCCTGCACTTTAACAGCTGTCATCCCTTTAAACTCAAAAAATCTATTGTATACAGCTCATTTCTAAGAATCAAACGCATATGCTCAGACCATTTAGATTTTCTATACAACATTAATAACTTAACAAAACAATTCCTAAAATGTAAATACCCAATAAAAATAATAAAAGAAACACTAAATAAAACTATCCTGATAAATCGTAACACACTTCTCACATACAAGAAAATTAAAAACAACAATCGGATTCCCATGGTTTTTAACCACAATCAATATTCCCACACACTTATTCACAATTTAAAAAAGGATTACAAGAACCTCCAGTTAGACAAAAAGATCAAAGACATTTTCGATAAACCACCCATAAATGCAAAGAAACAATTACCTAACCTATCAGCTATCCTCACCTCTACCAAATATCTAAACAATAGAAACCAATCAGGAAATTACAAATGTAACAAACCTCGTTGCTTAGTTTGCAAACATTTAATAATAGCTAATATATTTTCTGTACCCAACACCATTATCAAGATACAGCCACTTAACCTCACCTGCGATAGCCATAACGTAATCTATTATTTATTCTGCACCTTATGTCCTAATAGTGGATATATTGGTGAGTCTGGAAATAATTTTAGATTTCGTTTCAATAATCATAAACAAACCATACGTAAAAACAACCTTTATTCCCCCATAGCTAAACACTTTAATCAATCAGGACATTCATTAGAAAACTGCAAATGTTTATTGATAGATTCCGATTTTAGTTCCACATATACACGCAGAAAAAAAGAAACATATTGGATTTTAAAATTAAATAAATTAAAAAAAAATTTTAAAACAACATTTAAAATATTTATGACAGATTTAAGTTAGGAATATCCGAACAGTGACGTTCCATATCACGTGACGTCCGCGTCTCGCGAAGGACGCTACTTGCTAACAAACAGTAATTTTAATTTATTTGTAACAAACAGTGATGAAAGATGGAGGACAATTTGAAATATCAAATATATATATAAATAAATAAATACTTTCATAAAATAAAACATAATTTTTTTTAATTTGCAACTTTTTCTATATATATATATATATATATATATATATATATATATAGGGTGCGTCTAAATTACGCAAAAATGCAAAGAACACTGAAATTTAATTTTAACAGATATATTTACCAAAATTCCGCAACAATATCTGGAAATACCAAAGAGTGAATTTATTCAGTAAGATCGCCATTAGCTTCAAACACAGCTTCCAGGCGACTTCTGAATCTCCTGCAACTCTTCTAGGCGGTCGCCTTGCTTGAGTTGGTGACTGTTGCTCCTTGCCTTCAGTTTATCAGTTACAAGGAATGTTGTCCAATTGACCCTACTCTACTGTGCAGTCGACAAAATCAAAACCAACCAACCAACGCGCATGCGCGGAATTAAAAATATAGAATGGCGACAATTTACCTATCAAACACTGCAGTTTATCTGTGCTTGGAACGACCGCTGTTTTATGACAAACAACTGTAAAGTAAGAGATGTAAGAGTTTCAAAAGCAACCACCCACTGAGCACAAATAGAGAGAAAGGAATGAGTAAATGAATAAATAAAAATTTCGGGAGTCAGACAACAAACAACGCGCATGCGCAGAATTAAAAATATAAAATGGTGGAAATTTACCCATCACACCCTGTATATATATCAGTTAATAGATTTTATTTTTTTAATCCGGCATATTTTTATGACTTCAAATGGGTATCTATTAAAAATAAAGTTGAAAAAGTTTACTTGTGACGCATTTCGTCCTTCAGGATTTCATCGGACGAAACGCGTAACGTCTAAACATTTTCCACTTTGTCATGCAATTTCCTCCAATATTGTTCCTGATATATAAAAATATATATCGTTATCTCATATATATACTTACTATCCATCCTAATCCCTGTTCTAAATATAGTTTTCCTATTGTCTTTTTATTCATATATACGTGTGTGTGTGTGTGTGTGTGCGCGCGTGCGCGTGTGTTGTTTTGAAATGAATTAAGTCCGATAATTATTTAATAAATTTTCTATTTATACGTTACTTAGATAAATTGTATCTATAAAAATAACGTATAAAGAGAATATACATATATGTGTGTGCGTGTGTGTGTGTGTGTGTGTTTGTATGCTCCCGGAAATCTGGTTGAGCTATCTAGGAAAAGTTTTTTTTTTTTAAACAGCGGCTCCTACTGCTATTAAGCATTACTCTTCAAGTAAATTGAATCGAGTTCTCCGAGCCGCTGGCATATTTCGTATCGCGAAAAAGATTAAAATTCCCTTCCTTTCTGCCGTGCGACGATGCCCTAGAGGTAAGATATCTCACTGATGTCAAATCAGTCAGGTTTCGTTCCCAGCTTGAAGCAGTCGGGCGTCTAGCCACACTAAGGAGCTGTGATACAGCGAAACAATCTGTATGTGGAAGAATATATATATATATACACGCACGCTCTGTTACTGATAATAAGCATTTTAACCCATAAATACAGCGTACGTTAAAAGTATATTTTATCAAACATATATATATATAACATTATATATATATATATATATATATATATATATATATATATATATATATATATATATATATATATATATATATATAAATATATAAATAAAAACATAAGCGAGATGAAAAATAAATCTGAGACAACTCAGGTTTCACCCTAAAAAAAATAAAGTATTATCAGGCCGGTTTCATCCATTTGCTAGAATCTGATTGAACCTAGCCTGACGATCCTTTTAAGATCGTGACCTTATACAACAGATTTGGTTCTACAGAAGGATGCTGAGAATACCACGAACGGAGTATGCCTGAAATGAAGAAACATGGAAACAGTACTTATAATCAGAATGAGACAATTGAAATATCTAGGATACATAATGAAGAAAGAAGGCTTGAAGAATTTAACTCTTGCAACACATAATGAACTCAGAGAGAATGGGTGAAGCAGCGAGTAACTAAGGAGCTTGTACAAATTGATGGCAAAACAGGGATTAGCAGGTATAGTAAAAAGTCAAATATTGATAAGAGTTACGAAGGGTAGGAAGTTGTGGGCAGCTTTGATCGCCTACGTCCCGAAGAGATGCGACACATAAAAGAAGAAAATTCAAATGAAGAAGAGAAATATTTTATATGCTGTGATAATCTTACTTGCCTTGAAAATCTGCATCTGAAAATATGACTCGAACCGTGGCATTTGTGGATCCTATCTACGCTTAGCGTTGTTTGACACAAACTAAATAGAGAGTAAACTGTGGTATACAATCTTCCAAATAGACAGATCCTACTTACCCAGAAAAAATCATTTGTAAGCTTGCTTTCTTTCCTTGTGAGAAAATTATTCGGTCTAGTATCCTCATTTTTGCTGTTTTGATTACTATGTTTCAGCCGCCAGGCTTTTCAGCCTTCCTTTATCTATTTTTCCGACATTGTAGATACTTACTGTAAGTCCACCAACTGAAATCCAGTTGATCAAAACAAGAAAGATATCGACACGAATCGAATGATTGAGTCATAAAATCTTTTTCTTATGAGAGAATCCTCAAATGGAGTCTATTTATTTTTTTATTTATTTACGAAGCTTAATTTTAACAAACCCAATAATGGCCAGCCAAATTAGAATGTTGAATTGTTTAAAATTGTGACTGATGTTGTTATTTAGTAAGCTTATTTTAGTATTGGCACACGACTGCAAGTACGAAGTCCCCAATGAGGATCATATTCACTATCTCATGCCGAGCCCCCCCCCCCCAAACCGTAACTGATGTTGATATTTAATAAGTTTAGGGTAGTTTAGTACGTGACCGAAACCCCACTTCTCTACGTAGGTCATAATGACCTCTTGAATTGGTAATTGTCCAATCAAATTATTAGAATTTCCCGCGAGATATTTACATTATCCCATGTTGTATTTTTAAAATCATTTCACCTCCAGCAAGGCGATAAAGCCATTGAAAGTGAAAGAAAACGGGAAAACGTTAGTATGGAGAAAGGACAATAAAAGAACACGATCCAGGAAGTCAAAAAATGGCGATTGATGATATATTTAAATGTTTGAAGATCGTAAACAGGAAAGCAAGAAGCCGGAAGAGAGTTCCACGGGGGAGAAGTGCGAGAGAAGAAACTATTAAAATAGAACTTACGGTTCTATGTACTTATTTAAACAGTAAAATGATGATATCTAGCTGCCATTCTAGTACTACTCTTAAATTCATGATGCCGAGTTACCAAAGAGGGAATACAGGGCGTTGACGATCATGGCTCTTCACGATTTCCTGTTCCTTGTAGCTCTTAATAACTTTTGTCTTTTTACCCATCTCTCCCATAATCTGCTCCGTCACCCATTCATTCAAGCTCGCCAGGTTTGTTGTGCGTTGATTTCCTCTGTCTCTCTTACCTTCAATCTCCCCTGTGAGTATCAAATTTTTCAAGTCCTCCATCTAGATTGGGTGTCCCAGAAATCTTAACCCTCTCTTCCTGATGTTAAGTATAAGTGTCTTTTTGGTGCCACTGTCTCTAGACTTCATCATTGCTTACATGTTTGGTTTATGGTATTCTCAGCAGGCTTCTGTAGAGCTACATCTATACACTTCTGTTCTCCAATCTCACTAAGGAAAGAAAACAAACAAAAAATCACTTTTCTTTGCCTTATTATTTAGGAAGTGGCTATTTTGTCAGTCCCGGTAAAATAGACAAACATTCTTTTAAGCTTATTTTACCGTTGTCGGTAAAATAGATCCCCAAGCTATTTTGCTGGTAAATATTTCTACTGTTATGAAGGCAGGTATTGCTAAACGCACAGATTTAACAGAAAGGTTTATTTATTTTCCCCATCAGTTGTTAAAACACAAGTTAAAATCATTTATTCATCATCAATTAGTAAAAGAAATATAGAAGTCTCTGAATATTTTAAGCATTTCAGGTGTAACAGTCTCCGCAAATCCAAAACTTGCTCTTGGGCATGGTCCTCTTGCCAATACACTTCAGGTGTACCCACTGGAGACATCAGTCACAGGCCACAGAATCCATATTCTTGAAGTCCTACTTAGACATCTCACATAACCACTGCGCTGACGATCTCAAATATTAGGTTGGTGGAAAAATAATGACGTAATAATGTCGTTTTTTGACGTTAAAATATGTCAAAAAACGACATTATTACGTCATTATTTTTCCACCAACCTAATATGATATATTATTGGTTCTAAAACACTATTTATATTTACCGAATAAATACCCTTGGTATCTATTTTACCAGGACCGGCAAAATCGCCTATTTGTATTAATCAGTATTCTAATTTATTAGTTTAATTTATTTTGCAATGTTATAACAAAAAACAAGTTTCTTTGTGAAAAAAAAGTGTTTGTGGCAAATAGGTATCGATTTTGTCGAAAGGTTGACTTGATTTATTTCCATTCTTAGCAAATATCTTTTTGCTTTGTTTTATATATTTCCTTTCCAACAGAATCAGAACAAAATAGAGACCTGTACGTTTCGCAAATTATCTGTTCATAGTATTAATTACCACATTTTTTTCCTTTTACCAAATGTTTTTCGTTAATCCATTCCTCAGTTATTGTTGGTTTCAAAGAATGACTGCAAAATACTATCCCCTTCCCTTTTATAGGCAGAAGGACACAAATGCAAGCCGGGATTATTTCCTAGCCAATAAAATAAGCGGCTTTGCAGTTTCATTTGACTCATCCCCGATCTGTCTTGTCTTGAAGTCAGAACGCTACATTTTCGTACTGTTAATTTGCCTTGCATATATTGTTTGCTGGCTTTATATTATTTTTTGCCCTGTTCATTTTGTTGTTATTGCTTATTTCAAACTTTGTTAATTCTGTTTATTGGACAGTTCTGTTACTTATTTTGCATTTGACCATGGCTACACACTCCACAATAATAATAATAACAATAATGATAATAATAATAATTAACTGCCCAGACATTGTTATTAGAGACCGCAAGCAAAAAAAAGTGCTTCCTTATTGATATAGCAGTCCCTGCGGACTGCAATGTGTCTTTGAAGATCTTCAAAAAGCTATCAAAATACAAGGACCTTGAAATTCTTTGGTTTAGATTGGTTTGCTTTATTTTGTTTTACGGCATATCAACCTCAATGGGTTATTTAATGCCGACAACATTTTTAGGATAGATTCGTATGAATAGAATATATATTCTTTGGTTTAGATTGGTTTGGTTCATTTTGTTTTACGGCATATCAACCTCAATGGGTGGTTATTTAATGCCAACAAAAATTTTTATTGCTGGTAATATTTTGTTTTGTCAAAAATCTGTTTCTGGTCATATATTTCCTTCAAAATTGTACTTCTGGTAATTAAGAAGTGGTTCCACGCTCCTCAAAACCTCCTGATCAGTGGCCTAGCTGCGGGACGTAGCTTAACGTCTTACCCAGGACGCGGATGTAGTTTAACGTCTTACCAAGGACGACCTGTTGTAGTTGGAATCCTCGGATTGTTTGTAAAAGATTCCAGTAGACTAATTGAAGGAATTCCTGTAAGTCCATGCCTTAAAGAAATACAAAAAATTGTTCCCACGGGTACAGCCCACACCTTACGAAGGGCTCTGTCTATGTAAAATATATATATATATTTTTTTTTAATTGGTCAGTTAGAAATATCATGATGCCATTTCTAACTTTAAGAAAGAAATGAGTACATAACAGAATTCAAGGGAAATAAAATAATAATAATAATCTATATTATAAAAAAGAGCTGATACTGTATCTCTCACACTCTGTGACTTTGCATGCACATATCTAATGTTTCACTAGCTCAGTCTAAAATAATGCCTCAATATTTTGATAGAATTTATTACTTCTAGTTTACATTCTTAGTACTGACAATTGTTGATATCAATCCATGGATACTCACTCCACAGGGAGGGCACCTCGAAGGCACTGGTGTAATGGTTAGCAAGCTTGTCTCGCTAGAACAATTACGACTGAGTAGTGAGTTCAATCCTCACTGGGTGCCCCTTACTTTCAGCCTTGTGTCACATCCAAGCTACGCTTGGAAAATCACTAACGGGAGACTGGGGTTCGATTCCCCGCCGGGGAGCATTTAAACTGTTTGGGGAACAGCTACCCGAGGCCGCGCCCTCCCATTGCATCAAAAGGAGGGATCGGTGCTCGTACCGAGGCCAGCGCAAGCGACGGTTGCGGAGGCTCGGGGAATTTTTGTTCCTTGCCCGGGTGCACGCGCTCGGGCTCCCCACATTAAACCGAGATTGTGTCACAACCTGACCTCGTGGGGGGGGGGGTCGAGTAAATATCTATTCACTCCACGGGTAATGACCCCAGGAATAGACTCTGTTTCAACGGCGACGAATCAAAATATGAACTATGACTGAATACTACCAGACGATGTTTCAATCCATACCAAGTTGTACAAATGAGGAAGACCGAACATAGAGCAACGGAAACGTTGTTTTAACTACAATAAAAAATATAGCCTTGGAATATATTCTTGGAATGTGCATGATTCATTTCAAATTTAAAAAATGTGTCATTAAAGCCTGAAGACTTTACTATTTTAAAAGTAGTTCAACAAGTTCTACAACACGAAAGCTGTTCATTGGGTCGAGCAATTTTTTTTTTTGTGTGTGTGTGTGTGTGTGTGTGTGTATGTGTGTGTGTGTGTGTGTGTGTGGATTGCGGTTGTATTCCTCGTGGGTGATTTAGTAGCATATACATTAAGATAGATTCAAGCTTGTGACATGAATGATTACTCAATGAAAGCAGTCGGTCGACATTTATAAATAAAATTATCAACAAAAATAAAATTGTCAAGGAGAAAACATTATCTCCCTACTGCCCCACAAAATTATTTATTGTACTGAAGTTCAGTGGGAATTATTGTACTAGCCGTTTCCTTATAAGGCAACAGGTATTCATTAAGCGAACAGCCAGTGTTACTATAGGTTGAAATCTATAAATTCTAAAACCATTTTTCAAGAAAATAGGTTTCTCAAGTCCACAAACCGTAATCGTTCTTTCCTGTATTGATGGGTATTTCCTTCCTAACCTTTTGTTTGGAATCATGTGGAATGTCAACGTCTTGATTATGTCTTTATTTTCTCATCAAGTTACATGTGATACCTATTTTAATTTTTGTTGAAAGTTCTGAATTGATGCGGTTTCAATCATTTGGTACAGTTCTTTGTGATCCTGTGGCACAAGTCCACAAGATTTTGGGGGTTTTTTTTTAAATCAATTCACTCCAAGCCAGACGATAATGTCACTAAGACGCAAATGTCTACTGGGAGTGAAAGAGACTGAGAAGACGTTAGAAGGAACCGGAAACTCTACCCGTTCAAAAATATCCAAACCGGAAAGATAATACATTTTGAACCGGACGATAGGCGAACCTATCTACTCCGATTAAGACATATCAACTGTTTCGATAAGAAATGGTACTCTCTAAGACCTACATGCTTCACTCCCTCGAAGCCACTTTTTTAATCATTAATCTATGAAAGCGGTTGTATATACTTGAGAGCTTCGACATTTCTGAATCCATATAAATGTCTTGATCTGACGAATCTGTTTAAGAACAAGACTCGAGTTCTTAATGCTCAAAAGCCACTCAAGGTAGAGTGTTAGTGTATAAGATGAGTGGTATGAATGTAAGAGGGAGGAGTAGCACGTAAAGATTACGAGGATATGGCGGATAGATAACGATTGAACATAGATTTGAAGAGGTTAAGATTGTAGTGTTCGTAGAAGAAACTTTCGACAACAAATATAGAACAATAACAGAACGAATGAAATGCTGAAATAAACTTGTAATTCATGCGTGATTATGTGTGATTGTTTTCGGTTAAAGATGTAAGTAATAGTTTTTACTGCAAATACATGAACACATATAGTTATGGAAAGTGGTTTGTTCACCCACTCTTTTCAACTGTTGTGGCATACCAGTAACAGGACATTTTATTAAATTATCCGGCAATGGGAAAATTTAATTTCTGAAAAGTTAAATGAGTCAAAAGAATAGCAGCTGGGGTTTTAATTTGGTATATAAATGGGGGAATGCTGAAGGGTTGTTAGCGTGAAAAGTTACATTAAGCGACCCGAGTTCAAGTTCCGTCCTAGTCGGTCGTATTAACTTCACATATCCTTGGAAAAGGCATGAATCCATTTATTCTTGTGCTAGTGACGAGTTTAAGGAAGGATTACTTGGATGGCAGACAATCTAGAAGAAAAACACCAAATTCAAAACTGATATAAGGTTAACAGGAAACCATAAAATATCTTTTCAAGAAGTCATAGCAAATCACAGATAATAAAGGAAAGGAAAGCATGGAGTGCCATGATCGTCTACGTCCTG
This sequence comes from Acanthosepion lycidas, assembly GCA_963932145.1. NCBI lineage: Eukaryota > Metazoa > Mollusca > Cephalopoda > Sepiida > Sepiidae > Acanthosepion > Acanthosepion lycidas. The sequence goes on along the minus strand of OZ010578.1, from coordinate 119,717,060 downwards.
GGTAGACATAGCCTTAAAACATAAAATCATTAACAAATGTTTAAGACCACTTAGATATAACAAGGTTATTTTCATTTTTTCTTATTTTCTTTCATATGATTGCATGTTACAATAACTGTGTTGCTATTGCATCAGCCACTATTCACACATAATTTACGGTCAAAACTTTTTGTTATTGCCAACTTAGCAGCCATTGTGATCTTCTTCTCTTATCAAGTCGCTACACCACACGCATCCAGTGTTTCACACAGAGCTTTGCCCGTGTGAAAGGCTTCGGATGTAAACCCTGAGGACAAATCCGGAGCTAGAGTATCTAAGACAATCCGCGGAAATTCAAATTCCAAGTTGGTGTCTAACGCGGGATAATTCATTTCATGGCTTGAAAGAACTCTTTAGCCTTGGGTGTCAGTCTTTCTAGAGATGGTGTCTCGACAAAAATACCCGGATGCAGGGTTGGCGTCCCACATTTTATATCAGTTACCGAAAGAACTATCATGATATCCACTGACTGCAACAGGGTTCCCGACCCTGCTTACCCAGTTCCCAATAATCCAGAATATTAGTTGGAGATCCCATGCAGCGATTAACACAATTTTAAGGAGAGCTGATATCAATATCTCTTAAGCTCAAACAAAAATGATTTCAGTTTACCGGCCACTGCCACTGACTGGGCAAGGAAATGTTGGTGTGACTAGATGAACCAGGAAAAAACACCTTCCTGGGGAAATAAAATATAATCAATGGACCCTTAAGGTTGTCTGTTTTCTAATTAAATTAATATATGCTCTGGTTTGACATTGAACTCTGAATTATATCCTCCTTGGATTATCCATACGGATTACCAAACTTTTTATTACCTAACTATATATATATATATATATATATATATATATATATATATATATATATATATATATATATATATGTGTGTGTGTGTGTGTGTGTGTGTGTATATATTTCTTTGTGTAAACAACGTGAGTGTTTGTTGGGGCTCGCTGTCATTTATCTCTAGTTCCTTTTGCTATTTTTTTCTCCTCCCACAACTTCCTTTTATTGTACATTTTTCTGTGTTAATTTTAAATTAAATCTCCCGTTGAAGCCTGAAGAGCGGGAGCGAAACCGGTTGCTTCGCCCGTTTTTAATATGTCTCGTAATATTACGTTTTATACTTTTATTTCGATCATTAAATTTTGTACCGACAAAAATATCTTTAAATATATATATATATATATATATATATATATATATATATATATATATATATATATATATATATATATATAATTAAACCTAAAGAGCCAGATAAACCTACCAAGCTTTCACCTACGCGGATCGTCAGGGAATACTGGCTGAAGAAGTAAAGTAAGAACGGAATATATAGCCTACAAATACAAAACCATGACCACGTGACCAGACCAAAAGAAAAAGAAAAAACAAAAAGGAAAAAGAAGGGAAAGAAATAACGCAACAACGGGAGGGGGAGTAAATATTTATTCAAAATTAAAATTAAAGAAGGTTTGCTCTCCTTAGCGTATTGAGCACTTTACTTATTTTACTTACTCGCTTCGGGTTTTTTTTTTCTTTGGACTCTGAACTTGGATGCTAGACGATTGTCTTCGGCTGATGTACATGTTCTCTATTCTTTCTTTTTGTTTTTGTACCTTTTGTTTCCATTGGGTATTGGTCTGTTTATTTACATATCAAAGTACCCAAGGTATTCCGGACGGGTATAATTTCTTATATTTATAAGATTATTACTATTATATATATATATATATATATATATATATATATATGTGTATATGTGTGTGTGTGTGTGTGTGTGTGTGTGTGTGTGTGTGTGTGTGTGTGTGTGTGTGTGTGTTCCTTTAGATGTTCCTGATGAGTATAGCTCCACATATTCACCATGCAAAGATCGGAAACTTGGACATTATCTGCTCGTCTTGAAAGACGACTGGATGGAACATATGCAAATCTACTTAGAAAAATCCAAAACATCAGTTGGAGATCCCACGCAACGCTTAACACAATTTACGGAGACCAATTTCTCTTAAGCTCAAACAAAAACGATTACAGTTTGCCGGCCACTGCCACTGAGTGGATAGGAAAATCGTCTCATCCTTATTCCTATGGCATCCTCCTGGAAGTGTCTTCTCATGAAAATTGACTTTCCTAGACACCATACCTCGGGACTCAGGGTTGGACATTGGGGATCTAGGGACAGCAATGCAGAACCGAAGTGTGGAAAGGGATTGTCAATGGAGTTCTGACCAACCTATAGGGAGCTCGAAGGATGATGATGATGATGATGATGATGATGATGATGAAGGTTTCAAGGTCGTTGAATGTGCATGGGTCTTTAAAATTGTGGCAAATTAGATGTTCCATAATTTGTGATTGTCTGCATTGTGTTGTTGTGATCAGTGTCGGTGGTATATTCTGAAGGTTGGCTCTACAGCGACCAACAGCTATTCAGGGGCGACCAGAAGAGCCAGGCATCAGGGAGCCAAAGGAGAGGGATTCTATAAGGCTGGGAGAGAACCTGTGTTCTACGCTGTTAAGGTGTCTGCACCACAGGAACAGACGCTGACGAAGAGCTATGCTGTTCAGCGGTTCGATCTTGACATGAGTCATTGATTCACAGTTGATGACGAAGATCAATTTCTTGCTTCAAATTCTCGAGTCCTTCTGATGTAAAGGAGAGCAATGCCACTAAGCAAGTAGAGGTCATCTACCTTGGTTGGCTTGAGACACCCATTGATCGATCTGCAAAATGTGTTTAAGTCATTGTGGTAATATTTGTGTAGTAAACTAATCTTTAGAATATGAACAAAAAACTCTTCACTTCTCCTACACGAAAAGTCCAAATTGTGGTTCTGCGTAATGGAGTCTATTCTGAATGTAAAATTAGTGTAAAAGTAGACGACGAAACAGCTATGCACACTGTTATCGTGAATTTCAAAAATTCAAGGATATTTACCGACATAGGGTAGAGGTGAACATCCAAGGAAAACTACTGCTGGAGATGAAACACATTGCTACACGGCCCCCAACAAGTTCTTAGAAAATGATGCTCTGCTTGAAAATGGTACATATGTCAGTTCTATGACAGTTTCACGTCGTCTGAGATTTGAGTTTGGTCTGAAATCATTCAAACTGGCTTTTAAACCACGACTAACTGCAGCTAAGAAATCCAAACATCTGACGTTTACTAAGCAACATGAAAGCTGGACAGTTGAAAACTGGAGCAAAATTATGTTTTCAGATAAATCTAATCTGCAACAGTTCCTTAAACGTAAAAGAAACATTAGAAGATCCCCACCCGATGAGAGATTTGAGGAAAAGTTTACAATTCAGATTATGAAGCACCCAGCGAACCAGATGATTGAGGGTGTCATGTTCAAATCTCGGACAGCTGGACTCAACTTCTTGTCTCCAGGAACAACGATAAGTGGTGCAAAGTGGAACTGAAACTGCATATGTGTTGGATATTGGTTGAGGAAAGGCCTTTTGGCCTTACTTCCGCTGCATCATTGTGTGAACGGAAATCGGAACTGGTAATAGCATAAACAAGAAATGCATCCGGTGGCTAAAATAAACAAGGAGGACAGGTAGATGATATTCCTTTCCCCGTAGAAAAAAAAAACAACACAATTTTATAGATTGCTAAGTGATTGGAAATTACTGAATTCTGAAAAAATAAGAATTAAAAGAATGTTTGCATTCCAATTTTAATTATTCTTTGCATTGTTTTTTTTTAGATTACGATTTTTATTTTGATAAACTTTCTCGTGTTAGTATTATGCGTGTATTAACATGATTGATTGATTGTTTTGTTTAACGGCATCTCAACCTTAGTGGTCATTTTATGCCGGAAATGATTTTGAGTGACTTTAAAAGACAAAAACGCATAGTTGGCAACACCATTGTTTCAAAAACGTACAGCTGGCAACATTATTGCTTCAAAAACGCACAGCTGGCAACATTGTTTTTTGTTTTTTGTTTTTTTTTTTATAAAAAACGTATAGCTGGCAACATTGTTTCAAAAACGTATAGCTGGCAACATTATGGTTTTAAAACATATAGCTGGCAACATTATTTTTTACAAAAAGCGTATAGCTGGCAACATTGTTTCAAAAACGTATAGCTGACAACATTATGGTTTCAAAAACGTAGAGTTGGCAACATTATGGTTTCAAAAACGGATAGCTGGCAACATTATGGTTTCAAAAACGGATAGCTGGCAACATTATTGTTTCAAAAACCTTTATCTGAGGCCTTACTGTTGGATGTAGTTTATCGTCATACCCGGGACGCGGATGTAGTTTATTGTCATACCCAGGACGTTATTAACATGAATATAGTTACACTGAACTGATGTAACATTTTATTTACTTAAGCCTTTACTTTTATTAATTCTGCTGATTACGATCTGAGATTAAGTATAAGATTAGAAGCAATTTACTTTCTTTGTTTTTGAGGGTTTTTGGTTGTTTTTTCTTTTATTGATGGTCTTTTTTTTTGTTTTGTTTTTTTTTTTTTGCTTTTTTGTTACATTGTTTTCGTCACCAAGAAAGTTGGTTTCAAATAGCTTTCGAACCCACAAATATATCAATCGAGTGGAATATGACCTCCCCATGACGGAACATCTCCCCGTTGGTTTTGACTGTCCGTAACAAAAAAGGCCTGCGGTACAGCATTCATGAAATTGTTCAAATTAGTGTAGGGTTTGCTTTTTTTTTAAGGTTAGTAAGTGAATGCATGGACGTGGGTTGTGAACATAACTTAATATGGCATTTAATGCCGCGAGGAATTTTTTTTCAAGTAAACGTAAAAGGAAAAAAAACTTACCATAACGTTGGCGCATATGCAAGACAAGCAAAAATGAAAAACGCCGCAAATCACACCGTTGATCTTATACCAGTAGACTGCAGAAACAAATTCTGATTGGCTAATGCAAATCTCGTTGTCATGATAGAAGTAAGATCAACCTCCTGATATAATAAAGTTGTTGTTATTAAAATAACATCGTGGAGCGAATTATGAGGAAAGCTGGTCTGTTAACAGGACAGGGTACCTGGCAGAATGAATCTGATTTTGCAATACCCAAACTTCCTAATGAAGCCAGGGTAATATCACTGATGACCTCTGCGTTTTACAAATGTATTTTAAGAAGTGACATTCATAGTTGGGATAAATCATCAACCTCTACCAAGCGATCCAAAAATCTGGACTCAAAATAAAGCTTTCTAAAAGAGAAACAATGACCAGGAATTGGAATGAAAGCAGTGATGGCAAATACTCTGAATCTATCATAAAAAAATCAGAATATGGAATTAGGAAATACTAAACATTTCGGATACCTCGGTGTAGTGATCAGTTATAAGAAATTTAGTATTGGTGTAGTGTAGTGTTACTGACTCACGGGAAGTAGTGTGCCCTCAATTGCCTCATGGGTAATAGCCGTAGATATTTATAGTCATTGTGACTTTATATGTAAATGAGCCACCTCATCTCCCTGTACTGAAGAGGTTTTATCCCATTATTTTCCCTGGTACTTCTGGGAGTTTTTGTTCTTTCAATATCTTCGTCCCTCTCCCTTAGAGATTTTCATGATATGGGAGATCGTGATCTGTTTTCGTTTTTCATAGGAGTGTTCCTCCAACGATTTTTCATCTTCAGGATTTCACTGTCTAGTTCGTCTTGCCTTGAGGTGACACTTTCGTCTTCATTACATTCAGGCTCACTATACATTTCTTCATCGTTATCGTGTTGCAATCTAACTTCGTCTGCATGCGATAATATCCCATTTCCATTTTATTTTTTATCATGGTGTTCTGTCCACTTTGCATTGTGAATCTTGTCACTTGTAGATTAGATTCACTGTTCTTTTTATGCAACAGTTTTTCGTTGGTAGCATAGGACACACCCAATGGGGATCTAATTTGTCTAACCATGAAGGCAAACAGGCTTTTCGATTTTCCAGTGTGTGGTATTGTTCTATTATGATACTATTTGTCCTTGTTTTATGTACATTGAAACGAGAAGGATTAATACCAAAAGCCGGTGGGAATAATTGAGGATTTAATTCACACATAAACGGCTTGAATTGTATGTCGAACAATTTGAACAATGGACAAGTGACCCAGTCTTAGTGGGCAATGTTGATTGACACACAACTGCAAATACAAACTGGAAAGCGAAAAAGTAGATTTTGTAAACAACTGAATTTGGAACTGAGTTTTCCTGGATGAAAAATGGTCGAAGTAGCAGGCGCAGATAAGACATCAAGGAGGATGGAGGAATCATCCACGTTCACTGAAGAGGGTCGGTGAGAGAGGATAATAAAAGAGATGGTGAAGAGAGGGAATTCCCGAAGGTTGTGACGTAAACCGGAAGTGATTCACTGAAATGCTCCCTACCACGTCATACATCCATGCCATTTTGAGCGAATGGTCATAAATACGAATGCGCGAAGCGAATTAAGTAAAAGAGAAGCAGAAGAGACGGAGACGGGGGCAGAGACAGGAGAAAGACCCACGTGATTATCTGCCGACGAAAACCTCCGACTTCAGCCTTGGGACAGACTTTACCAAAACAGCAAACTAGTGACAACTTTACCAGTTGTAAATGCATTAGAGACATTTGAAAGCCGTTTACCAATTTCATTTGGATTAAATCCTCTTCGACTGACTGTTTTTCCGACTCTGGTTTCTCAAATTCACAATATTTAGCGGCCTGTTTTAAACGAAGAAAATACTCAATCACTGGTTCATTCACTTTTTGAGAAATATTCATGAACTTAAGTCTCTCTGCATTCAGTAGTTTTTTTTTTTCTTAGGTACTGTATTTCTCACTATTAGTTAAGTTATATCGTCAAACGTCATTTCCTTCAACTGCCTTGGATGTACAATTGCTATTAATTTTATAATGGCCTCACAACCAGCAGTTGCCAAGAAGAGATCAGTTATTTGGTTTTCTCTTCCAACTGATTTCAAATCCTTCAGTTTTTGTTTTAGCTCTAGCTGCTCGTATCACGCTCGTGCTTATTCATAATTATCAAATTATAATTGTTCGTTCGAATCTTTCGCTATCGGCGATTTTAGTGTCACTGACTTAGTGAAAGTAGTATGCACTTAACTGCCTCATGGGTAATAGTCGTAGCTATTTATAGCCTCTGTAACATCCTATGTAAATGAGTCACCTCAATAGTAGTTAAAGAAATTGAACATAAAAAAGCTATGCTAGGGATAGTTTCCCACAACACCGCCAAATGCTAGAAAATCAAAACTTTAAGGTAAAAACTCAAGCCATGTTCTTAAATAGTCTCGTTAGATCGAGACGTTCATGTGGATCCCCAGCAGGCTTCCAGAGACTCATTCAGAAATATCGAAACTGTCGGCTGGATATAATCGCTTTCCCAGATCTATGGTTAAAAATGCCTTTGAGCGAGTGAAACTTGTCGGTCTCAGCCAGGCCCATCCTTCTTTGAAGTTCTTAGACTGACGCTACACAATCATAAATAAAGAACTATACCAGATAACATAAGCTAAATCACTTGAGAACTTTCAACAGCAGCAACAACTTAAATGGATAGCACATATAACTCGAAGAGAAACTACTGACATAATCAAGATGTTGACATTCCACAGTACTTTCACCTGCTAGGATTTCATCAGACCATCTGATGAAGTCCTATAGGAGCGAAACACGTCGCACAAATCTTTTCAACTTTGTCATTAAATTCCCTGAAATAAAAATCTATATTTTATATTCTTCTACACCAGTTTAAGCAAAAGGTTAGGAAGGAAACACCGAACAGTACTGGAAAGAGCGATAACAATTAATGGACTCGACAAAAAAAAATGTTTTAATGGAAAGAATTTATAAATTTTAGCCGGGGGCAACACCAGCTGCTCAGTCAATGAATGACAAATGTTTCCTTATAAGGAAACGGCTAATATTACCGTTAACATTTATAAGCTTTTCCTATAGAAGTTTTAGACTCAGTCCGCCATTGTTCGTGGCTAACGCATTTTTGCGAAATCCTCCCTCTTTGTTTTATTCTTTTTTACATTTAATATCTTCGCCTTATTTTCCTCTTTCTTCTTTCATTTATCGACTCTCTTTTACTTATCTCTTCGCTACGTTCATCTTATACTCTTTCTTTTTCTTCACCTTTCTCCTATGCTCCATCTTTCTTCCTCTTCTTTTTTCTACCTTTTTTTCTCTTTATTTTTCTTTTACTCGGCAACTTTTCTTTTTCTCCTTCTTCTATTCGATTTCCTCCTTCACTTTTTTCTCACTTCCTTTCTTTTTGTTCTTTCTCTTTTCTTCTTTCTCTTTTCCCCCTTTTTTTTTTTAATTTTACTCTTTATTTTCCCTTTTAATTCTCAGCCCTTTTTATCGTTTTCTTTTCTCTTAACATCTGTTCTTCTTTTCCCTCTTCCTATTCTTTGTGAAAGACAAACTAATGGCCGTTTCCAATCGAGTTGAGACAATTATCATAACATTGCCGGCGTAGCTAACCTGGACACGAAAAGCGCTTTACAAAAGCGAAAATTGATTGCCATCACTTCGTCTTACTCTCTTAGTCCAGACTTGAAAATACGCTTTATTGCTTTCTGTTGAAGAAGATTCGGTTGGTTGGTTGTTTTTGTTTAGCGACATATCAACACCTCTATGGGTTTCTGTCTATATTTCTGAGATGAGGTATTATGTACACTATTTACATTATTCGGACTATTGTCCTCATCTTTCTCACCATGTTTATCACAATGTTTCAGCCGGGCTTTTTCCTCTTGTACCCGCCTATCCCAGTTTTTGGAGCTGCTGCCATGTACCCAGGGTAGTTGTTACGTTTAGGATACTACTTATACTGACCAATTCTATATCCAATGTCTCTGGGTCGCCACTTATGACTTTTGCTTGATGTTGTAAGCAGCGGACGATCCCTTTCTTTACGCTGTATGGATGGTGGGAGTTGAAATTGAGGTACTGTCCGGTGAATGTTGGGATACGGTATACGGATGTCTTGAACCCATGCTCTGTTCGAGATATTAGAACATCCAGGAATGGGAGTGTGTTGGGAACCAGTAATAAGAAGTGCCAGAGAAAGGCGATAATAACAACAAAAATTGCAATATGAGCTCAGATAAGAACATGATTGATAACAGCAAAAAGTGCAATATGAGCACTGGCAAAAAAAAAATGATTGCTGAAGACATTAGGCTTATAATACCCAAAAATTCCTACACAGGTGTCCTCAAGGACACATGGCACAGTGGATAAAGGCGTTAATTAGATCCAAAGAGTGTGAGTTCAATACCTGGTTAAGGAAGTGGAGAACTTTCAGCGGGGAATTAGCAGGAGATAACTGGCATCCATTAGACATGGCACGTGGAACTAGAACAGTCTACCTCAGTGAGCGAAATAAGGGGTTCAACCACCTGAAGAAGGCTGGAGCGTGCAATGTCCGAAACGTTGTGATAAACATGGCGACAAAGATGAGGACAATAGTCCAAATAGTGTACCTCTATGCGTTATTTAATGCCGAAATCTGAATATTTTGTACTCGATTTTATTTCATTTTTGGAAATAATAATGATATAGTGATACGAATTCTTATTAATTAACACATAGCTGGGGACAGAAGAGGTGGATTCATATCTTTCCCAAGGATAAATTAAATGCGAATCGAAATATGTGCTCCATAAGTTTTTATCCATTTTCTAACAAAAAGATATTTCAATTCGCATTTAATTTTTCGTGTCCGCTATTACCTAGATCTACTACAAAAATAAAAAAAGAATAATTTCCATGCCTGAGGATGGCTGAATGTACAGCCGAAAGTACTAGCAGAATAAAAAAAAAAGACCTTATACAACTTGAAGTTATTAAAAACAAGGATCATAACATTCATCGAGTGGTTCGTAGGTTAATGTAACTTTAATAAATTTGTTTGTAAAGATGTTTTTTGCCATTTCTATCATTAACTTTACTAATCTACTTTTTGTATGAATGATTCACGTAACATAGACTGAACTGCACCACATATTTGATATATATATATATATATATATATATATATATATATATATATATATAATACCAAATCCATAATTGGTAGGAATCATCCTTTTTAATATAGAAATATTAAAAAGCCAGATTAGCCTCTAGGTTAGTATAGGCTGCAGCCTAAGTCGCCTCAAGATTGAGGGCAATACTGGTCATAAAAGTCTCTTTTTTTACTACGGTTTTATTGAAATATGTGCTTATGTGGTTTGCAATAAATTGTAAAATAGTGGAATTTCTTAAATCTTTTTATTAAATTTACAATAAGTTTACTTTAAGCTATGTAAATGTCGCTGAAATATATCTCAAGTAAAAAATATTCAAGACGAGTGCAGGTGAGTTAGATGTTGGCTCCGTCTGAGGGCTGGGGCATAATTTCAATTGCTTAGGAGCCGCAATAGGTCACAATTCGACCCTGATCTTAGAAATTTCCGATGGTTACATTTAAAAAAAAAGAAAATCTTCAATTTCGCATTTAAACATTCGAATTTGTCATCCGCAATCAGTCGTTGCACGGGGTGGTAGAACCTGTTAGGGTCCCAGCCATGGGTAAACAGTGAACCCCCAAACTGCGGCCAAAACACTATGAAAGTAAAAAAGTACATTTATATAGTAAAAATTCCAGCAATATATTTTTAATAGCCAAAAACAAAAATTCCAGCAATAGATTTTAATAGTAATGAAATTACCAAAGCTGCCAAAAAAAATTAAATTTCAACATTAAATGATCCATAACGAAATGATATACAGTGAAACAAACAAACTGAACGAATCCAGTTATTTTGCGGAGTGATTAGCTTGTTTAAATAAAATGTTGATCAGAAGGTATTATTATTTTTTTTTGGGGGGGGGGGGGGTGAACGAATACATCTTCGCAAACATTTTAATTTACTTGTATGGCACAAGGCTGTCAAACACCACAAATATAAGACAACAATATTTTTTTAAATAAATAATAAAAAGCATTTATACTACAATAATATACAAAGTTGAATGATGAAATGACGCAGGAATTTATACTGAGTTGCAGAATTTAAAGTTGATACACAAAAATGGTAAGTAAAAAGTGTCTTTGTTTAGTGTGTTCAAATTTTATGTAAATTATATGATTTGTAATTGAATAAATCAGTTCGGAGTCAAACAAATTGTTTGTAAAAAATCATTTTAGTTAAGAATTTTAATATTAAGAATATGGTAGAAGTTGTCTACCTTTGTTTAATTATTTCTTTTGTCTGGGTTTAAAAAATAAAATACTTTTTTATAAGATAATAGTTTAATATTACTTGACAGAAGTAGATTCTAGTTGAAAGGAAAGTTTTCAAAGGAAGTGTTGTTCTTCTACAAAAAGTTCGTCGTAGAAAATTCTTAATATTTTGTTGATTGAGAGAAAATTTGAATATAAGTTGAAGATCGAAAGTTGTGATTCATGTTTAAAGAGAAAATTTTAAACTTTATACTCCTGAGTTGATTTAATATAAATTATCGAGAATTCCTTTCCGAGCAATCTGTTGAATAAAAATGTGCTGAAAGTGAGTTTTGAGGACCGTGAGCGCTCAAGCTAAAATTGTAAGATAAATTATTACTGATGAAAATTACTGTGCTGGAAATAAATCTCAAGTGGTATTCGGTAGCGGCGTAAATTGTAGTTAAATTCTCGTTGTCTGACTATATTTATTGTATATACAATTCTTGCACAAGGCCGAAAAAGGGGGCGTTGAGGCTGGTCTTCAATAACTATCCTATACCTAGCTAATCTGATTCACGACCCAATCACTCATTACAATTTGCACATTCACCACAAGAACTCGTCCGTCACCAACCAATCCTCCATACACCATAATACCACATCCTCTTAAGGGGGACCTACAAAAGGCGCCCCATACCATAAAAATATAATGATCATATATGTACACTTAAAAATTTATGGATGAATAAAATGAAAGGGGAGGGAGATGAACCCAATAAGAAACTAAAATAATACACAAAATCTGTTAAACATAACTGATGTTAGTAAGGCCCGTCCAACCCTGTCTGATGAGATCCGCTCGCGTTGCTTTATTTATTTTGTTTTAGGTCACATGACCGGCTCCAAAACTTGTTCAAAAATCTTGGTGCCAAACGATATTTGCGTAAGCGTTGTATACATTTTCTTCATTTAACAACCAATCAGCAATCAGACTTAAATTGAAGCTTCTGTGATCCACTTTTTGCACGAAATTTGCCATCGAAAAAACTATTACGTAAAAAAGGCATTGAAATCTTTTTCGACCAATAGTATTCGCTGAATCGAAAATAATAATAATAATATAATACAATTAAATGGAAGCAGACGTTCATAGTTCGTTGCTCTCTTTTTGTTCGATTCACATGGCTTCGAAAGCAAATACAAATTGTATGCAATAGAAATATAATGAAAAGGCAAAAAGGTCTAAAGTACAGAAGAGTTCCCAATCCAGGTCTGCTAATCGATTATTTTGATTTATCAATTGGATTTCTATTTATGCAATTCTAAGTTATTACCGTTTTCGTATCCACGTAGCTGTGCATGCGCAGAGAAAAATATCCATCTAACTCCCGGTGGACCTTTCAACACTTTCGGTTACGCCACTTTAACCTTTGACATTAACTTTTTTTATTATATCATTCGTATTATCACCTGGGATTTAAGCTTTTGCTTTTTCACTGCCCTTTATTCCGAACTCCTCCTCCTTGCCGCCATTGATTTTAATTAAAGCCAAACGCGTCTTATGATAAGACCCAAATAAACAATTTGTCCGATTTAATAAGTACATAAACGTGTTATGTGTTTTCATGAACGTTCTTATTCATAAATAGATAGAAAAAAAAAAGATTTCTCGAGTTTGGCAAAATGTGATATTTATTATAGTGCGCCTTTGAAGGTTCGTCATTAGAACCTTTTTTTTAGTTCATGGGGAGGCCCTTTAAGTCAGAGGAGCCATACGTGAACGTGTTTTATGCTAATGCATTTATGTGAATTTTAACACTTATTTTGGGTTAAGAGTGACTGGTTCCCAGATTGGGGAAAATCCTAAAATACATTTTCTTTTCTTCTTTTATTATATACGATAAAAGATTTAGACTCTGTCTGAATTTTTGGGATGTTATTATTTACAATATTTATATTCGAACTAATGTCCTCATCTTTATTGTTGCTATCACAACGTTTCGGTCGTTTTGTCCTCCTGCCTTCATCAGGTGTAGATCGATCTGGGTAACCTACAGTACTAAATAAAAATAAAAACAAGACGATATTCCTAGACATGAGCAGTGGAAGGAGAACAGTCTATGCCTGTAGATTAAACAAAAGGTTTAGTTCAGAGTTCTCTGGAGGTTACCCTGATCGATATACGATCTATATAGTAGGAAGGCCAGAAGCAACAACGGCCGAAACGTTGTGATAGCAACCAAAAAGATGTGGACAATAGTCCCATTATAAATAGTGTATAAGAGATTTTGTCTTGACCGATATATAATTATTTACTCGCTGTCCCACGCAGCAAGATGTGGCACAAGGCCGAGTTTAAAGTAGAGTATCCGAGCCCGTAGTCTCGGGCAAAAATTCTTTAGATACTACGTAAAAACGGAGTTATTTTCCCGAGACGAGACTCTGCTCTTCGGCAGAGACTCGTTTGGGGGATACCCTCTGACATAAGCCAGGTAAGTCTTGACCGATATATATGAAGGAATGAAATCGTATCAAGGGGTAGAAATATATTTGAAAATGAATTATGTCGTAACAATTAGTAGTCAAAAATGATTTTATGTCATTGTTACGATTTTCAATGAGTTTCGTGAACCTGCATAATGGGAAACGTTATCGGGGAACAGTTTTTGAATTTGGCGCGGGGTGTGCAATATTCTTAATATAGCCATGTTTTTTCTCTGTTAAGTATTCCTACAACCGGTCTCCGTTTTTTATTCCTGCAACAGGTTTCTGTTTTGTATTCCAGCAACAGGTCCTCATTTAGTATCCCTATAACAGGTCTCCGTTTTGTATTCCTGCAACCTGTCTCCGTTTTGTATTCCTACAACCGGTCTCCATTTTGTATTCCTGCGACCGGTCTCCGTTTTGTATTCCTACAACCGGTCTCCATTTTGTATTCCTGCGACCAGTCTCCATTTTGTATTCCTGCGACCAGTCTCCATTTTGTATTCCTGCGACCGGTCTCCGTTTTGTATTCCTACAACCGGTCTCCGTTTTGTATTCCTGCGACCAGTCTCCATTTTGTATTCCTGCGACCAGTCTCCATTTTGTATTCCTGCGACCGGTCTCCGTTTTGTATTCCTACAACCGGTCTCCGTTTTGTATTCCTGCGACCAGTCTCCAGTTTGTATTCCTGCGACCAGTCTCCATTTTGTATTCCTACAACCGGTCTCCGTTTTGTATTCCTGCGACCAGTCTCCATTTTGTATTCCTGCGACCGGTCTCCGTTTTGTATTCCTACAACCGGTCTCCGTTTTGTATTCCTGCGACCAGTCTCCAGTTTGTATTCCTGCGACCAGTCTCCATTTTGTATTCCTGCGACCGGTTTCCGTTTTGTATTCCTACAACTGGTCTCCATTTTGTATTCCTGCGACCGGTCTCCGTTTTGTATTCCTACAACCGGTCTCCATTTTGTATTCCTGCGACCAGTCTCCATTTTGTATTCCTGCGACCGGTTTCCGTTTTGTATTCCTACAACTGGTCTCCATTTTGTATTCCTGCGACCGGTCTCCGTTTTGTATTCCTACAACCGGTCTCCATTTTGTATTCCTGCGACCAGTCTCCATTTTGTATTCCTGCGACCAGTCTCCATTTTGTATTCCTACAACCGGTCTCCGTTTTGTATTCCTACAACAGGTCTCTATTTTTTATTCCTGCAACCTGTCTCCATTTTGTATTTCTACAACAGGTCTCCATTTTGTATTCCTGCAACAGCTCTCAGTTTTGTATTCCTGCGACCAGTCTCCAGTTTGTATTCCTGCGACCAGTCTCCATTTTGTATTCCTGCGACCGGTTTCCGTTTTGTATTCCTACAACTGGTCTCCATTTTGTATTCCTGCGACCGGTCTCCGTTTTGTATTCCTACAACCGGTCTCCATTTTGTATTCCTGCGACCAGTCTCCATTTTGTATTCCTGCGACCGGTTTCCGTTTTGTATTCCTACAACTGGTCTCCATTTTGTATTCCTGCGACCAGTCTCCATTTTGTATTCCTGCGACCAGTCTCCATTTTGTATTCCTACAACCGGTCTCCGTTTTGTATTCCTACAACAGGTCTCTATTTTTTATTCCTGCAACCTGTCTCCATTTTGTATTTCTACAACAGGTCTCCATTTTGTATTCCTGCAACAGCTCTCAGTTTTGTAATCCTGGAATATCTCCGTTTTTTATTCCCGCAACATGTCTTGATTTATTATTCCTATAATAGGCTTCTGTTTTGTATTCCCGCAACGTATCTCCATCTTGTATTCCTGCAACAGGTATCTTTTTTTCATCGTCAATGATCACCTTTGTCCAAAATGACTTTTTATTTTTCCTATGTGTTGCGCTAGAAGACAAAGACAAGTTTGTAAACGCTGACCGATGTCCGTTTCCTCGAATTCGTGTTGCACCCATTTTCCCAATTCGAAACAGATTCCAGGAGGTTCAAGTGAACTAACAATTAACAGCGCGAGTAAATGCATTTGGCGAACTGATTTCTGACACAGATGGTTCGTATTTGGGAAAGGCATGAATTTATCTCTTCTCTTCCCAATTATGGGTTAAATAGTAAGACGGACTCGACTCTCTAACTTTACTTAGCAACAAGTGAAGACAACTCAAGCAGGTTCATCCTGATTAGACATCGGACAAGCAATACCACCTCGTAAAACATACTTGATACTGAAACCGCATTAGCTTAGTATTTTTACGTAACTATGCTTTCGGTGGCCGCGGCTCTACACATGTTTAAATAAATTTATTCTTTAGGCTTGTAAGTGATATACTACAGTTTACTGGCGGCACGTAATGAAGAACTGGGTAAACTTCAAAGATAAGTCAATGATGTTTTTAAACTTTTACATAAGCCTCACATAATTGAAATATTTGTGTGTATCTTTCTGTACGCAGGAATATACATTTAAAATTTATGGAAAATGATGGGGTGTAATTTTCCAATAATCATTTGTGACAAAAGGTTTTATTATTGAACAAATATTGCTGTTAGAAGATAAATTGTTGTTGTTGTTTCGTAAATGAATCACAGGCATATACATGCAAAAGAGATTGTGCACCTCGAGGTGGTGTAATGGTTAGCAAGCTTGTCTCGCTAGAACAATTACGAATGAGTAGTGAGTTCGATCCTTGATGGGTGCCCCTTACTTTCGGCCTTGTGCCACATCCAAGATACGAAATATATAAATTATGAAAATCAGGCCTGTTTCTCTGCGCCCATGAAGGGGCCTTAACTTTTCACTTATTTACAACTGCAGAACCCCCCCCCCAAAAAAAAAAAATCAATAAATCTTCATTAGAGGTTGAATATGTGCATTTTTTCGTGGGGGGTGTAGTGCACTTTAATTAGTTTAATTCTGATTCAAAAGCTGGAATCAGCGTCCTATACACAACTGACAAACCAGGCAATTTAATCTTTTCTAAGGACTCGAAAATCTCCTCAAAAAAGGTACAGAAACATGTTACTACAGCAGGATGCTGAGGATACCATAGATCAAACATGTGAGCAACGACGAGGTTTTAGAGAAAATGGAAACAAAAACTGCCTCTTCCTGGTGTTAAGTACAATACCAGGAAGAGGCAGTTGAAATTTCTGGGGCTCATATTAAGGAAAGAGGGCTTGGAAAATTTGATACTCACAGTACATAGGAAAATAAGGATAACATACTTAGTGAGCAAGTTGAGTAAATTAATGACGTGACAAGTTTTACGAGAAATAACAAAAGGTCAACATTTATTAAGAGCTACAAAAGACAGGAAATTGTGGAGAGCCATGATCTTGTAATTCTTGAAAAGAAGAAGGAGGACGAGGATTCAACTCACATATATATGATTTTAACCAAAATTCTGTTAGTCGAAATAAGTTGTAATGAAGAAAATGCATTGTTCTCTTTTTGTGTCTGTGCATTAATGAACTCGAAGTAATTGAAATTTAAACAAATCAAACCCCGCCCCGCCTCTTCATCTTTCCCATTCCTCTATCCTTCTCCAAATTCCTCCCACCTCTGCAGTAAGTAAACAAAAGACTTAATCACAGACTTTGTATTAAGCGGTGTCGTCCATTTAATTTTAAATAGAATCAACAATGCAGACACCAGTTTTGGTTTTTGTTCTTTCTTTCTTTCTTTCTTTCTTTCTTTCTTTCTATAAAACAGTAAAGGTGGTAATACTTAAGATGCTCAATAGCTGATTGAAAAAGAAAAATATATACAAAAACACATACTAAATGTTACTGCTGCTGTGACAACGGATGGCGTCTACTAAAAAATTCTTCAAACTCTAAATTCAAACCTTCTGCTAAAGCAACATGGAACATCACCCATTACTCCCCATATCTAACCTGACCCAAGCAGAGAATTATTCCTGCTTTAGCCGTAAAAAAAATGGCTTCAGAAAAGGTTCTTGGTCAAGCCGAGAGCTTTTCAACATCGCCTTGTTCGTATATATACAGCGTGCAATGGATGAATTGTAGTCTAAATTACGCAAAAAGGAAAATAACACTCATTTTAACAGATATATTTAACAAAATTACACTAAAATATCTTAAAATACTATAGAGTAAATTTATTCAATTGGCTTCAACCACGGCCTCCAGACAACATCGAAATCTTCTGCATCTCTTCTGGACAGTCTCCTTGTGTAAGTTGGTGAATACTGCCATAATTTTTGCCTTTAGTTTATCTTTGATGTAACAAGGAGTTTTGTTGGTCTCTCGCTCAACTGTGCCCCACACATAATAATCAAAGGGGTTGCACTTTGGAGAGTTAGGTGGCCAGATGTAAGAGGTGATGTGGTCACAAAAATTGTCTGACAGCCATGACTGGGTTGTCCTGCTTGTGTGGAATGTTGCCAAACATAGCGTCTTCCAGCAACTCATCTCTTGACCCAGGGCAGCACTACCTCCACAAGGCACTTGATGTAGGCCTCCGTGTTGAGTCTGAGGCCTTGTGGGAAGATCAATGACAGAATAGCTTCCCTATCACTAGTGATCATTCCAAACACCTTCGTAATCACCATTAGACTCATCCAACTCTTTCCGAATTCTCTGCACTATCCTCAGATTGACACCCAAACACTCTGAAATGTTCGTATTGGAGCTTCCGGTGCGACTGTCAAGCAGTACAGCATGCCGTTTCCAAATTTCTGGCGAAGTGAATTGCATCATGTTGCTCTTTTTCTCTCAGATGGTGCCCAATAGACTGTACTACACTGTGCAGTCGACAAAATCAATATCAAGCAATGCGCATGCGCGAAATTAAAAATATGAAATGGCGACAATTTACCCATTGCACCCTGTATATATATATATATATATATATATATAGTTAACTTGTGAACGAGTCGCAACGCTTGTTTTTTTTTTTTTGGGGGGGGGGTACCATTCCTCCCACTCCGTTTTATGTGTCTTAGAAATTTCAACTGATTCTTTCTGTTTCTGAGTACAAGTGCCATTAAATTCATGAAGTCGAGACACCCAAGAGGAGAGCTCATCAGAACAATTGTCATGGAAATATTTATAGGAAAGGCAAACGGAAGCTAGGTTACGGCGGTGGGAAAGTTACTGAAGCCAAGATGCTATTTCAGGATCGATAACATCGCTGATTCGTCATTAGACTGTTTTTTCAAGGATTTCTACATACGCAGCAGACGAGATGAGAGCAATATTCAATGCACGGACCAATAGAAAACTTATAAAATGCAAGACATCTTCGGGTTAGAAAAATTATTTGCTATAATATTTTTTTTATAAATAATGTTAACACTGTTGACTCCCCAGTAGTGTTAGGGTCACAGCTTCCTACGATAATTGTTGCTAATTCCGAGGTAAAGTTGCTAACCTCACATCCAACCGGTTTTAAATTTAGAGTTGTTCTGGTTAACAACCAAAGCTAAAGCGCGTAGTCTATGCTGCTATTAACTCTTAGCTGGATAGAAATGTGATAGATTCATACCTTTCATATAAGTAAATGTAACGAACTCGACTGGAATTCGAACTCGACTGGAATTCGAACTCGGCTCACTGATTTCTCATTCATATCTTTTTTTAAACTCGAGCCGACAATTCGACTCTCTGCAACGATAACCATTAATACCTGATGATGTCAATTTTGATTGTATATTATTTCATTTACGATCACGATGACGAGTCCCATAATCCAATAGGGTCGTAGGAGCACAACACGCACTGCAGACGCAGCAGCTGTGGTATGTCTTCGACAAGTTATCTTGGCGAAGCCCAACCCTATTCAGGCTGATTTGAATTCACTTCTAGTTTTCCTTCTCTTTCTACCAGCCAACTAAGGCTATAGGACCCAGTCTGCCTTACTATTTACTCATAGCTCCGATTTCTCATTTCCACTCCGTTTTAGAGCGATACTCTATGAACAGAATGAGATGGAAATAAACAAATTAAGATAGATAGATAGATAGATAGATAGATAGATAGATAGATAGATAGATAGATTTGAATGGGCATTCTGTTATATTTAACAGTATATGTTTAAATAATGACCTTCTGCTACACTACACTAAATATATATATATATATTGATAGATAGATATGAACAGGTTGATTTGTTTGGTTGTTTTTGTTTAGCGGAATATCAGCCTCCATTTTTTGGGGGGCGGGGCGGAGATAATAATAGTTTTACTGATAGAAATCTTACCTATAGCTGGGGAGATGAGATGGATTCATACCTTTCCCAATGGTATTTGCGCGTAAGTGTATATAACGAATCCAACTGAAATTGGAAATCGGATCTCCGATTAACCAACTCCGAGCTATTATCATTCATTACACCACCGCACATCCAAGCTTACAGCACCTGGTATTCCTAAGCGGTCACCCATCTAGGTACTGAGCAGACTCGACGTTGCTTTATTTCGCTGATCGTACGGGAAAAAGTAGCAGAAGTAGAATGTAATCCATATGCAAATACTGAGAAAGTTAGTAATATTCTGCGCAGAATATGTTACATATATTCGCTCGTTTTTTTCTGGTGTTCCGTGAAAGATCTCGAACAATAATCTTTACTGTCATTTTTTGCTTCTTAGTAACTCTGGCCATCCCGTGAAACTGTTGCCTAACGTTATTGACATTTTATTTCCGATTATACACCCACTTTAAGATGAACCGCCAAATAGACAAGAATGAACATGTTCGATATCTTCTCTTTGCTTTTAATCAAGGTCAAAAAGGTGCCAAAGCTGCTCTAGACAATTTGTGCGGTGCAGGGGGAAGACTTCATTACCGACGGTCAATCGTACACTGTATGTTGAACAAATGAACAGGTTCAAAGAGGCAATTTAGCTGAAAGGACCTGACCGGAGATACAATGTGATTATTCAACATGATACTGCTCGACACCACGTCGTTAACATGACCAAACATGCAATTAAAGAACTCGTTTGGAAAGTTCTACCACAGCCACCATATTCGCCTGATTTAGCCCCTTCGGGCCTTTTTCGGTCGCTTTCTAACGATTTAAGGGGTGATTCGTTCAACAACGATGTGGAACTTAAAACCTGGCTTCAGGAATTTTTCAAGTCAAAAACTAATGTTTTGTATCGTCAAGGCATTGAACAGTGTATCGTTG